>CM035152.1:42884494-43594494 GCA_020205615.1 Panax quinquefolius
CCAGGCCATGCTATTCAAGAATTTTGGAAAAATGTCGGCGTAAGGTAACAACTAGTATTGAAAGCAGGTCGCCTTTGGAATATGAGTAGGGCTCCTAGGTGGCGCGTTCGTGGAGGCAACCCGAAGGAAGAGCAAAAGGAAGGTTGGGTGCTTGTGGGGAGGCCACCCGGCCTCGAATAGGCGGGGGCTTAGCTCTGGATCCTCCCTGCTTGCGGAAATGAATGGATCAGAGGGGGTTCTCGATTTCCGGGCCGGACGGGAGGTGAGGGCCATAAGAGAAGATTGCCCTCCCGGTAAGGAAGAGGAGAAAAGGGTGCTGTCATCTATCTCGACCAGTTTCCTGAGGCGTTGGAAATCCAGACCGGTTCAGAGAATCACTGGCGCTATTTAGCCCTTTGTTTCGCCAACAAAGAAGTCATCCTTGACGATTTCCCATTCCTTCCCTGCCGAGCCGCCTCTCTTCGCCATTCGATGCCTCTGCCTTCCCTTTCTATAAGATACCCAGGCGCTCTCCTTTTCAATCACTAAGAAAAAAAAGAAATAAAAGCCCTATCTAAGTAAAGCTTCGTTTGTGATTTTTTTGGCCCCAAGGAACTTTACTCGACCCATTCCCCAGTCTCCCGCGCTGCTCAAGTAAGTGTGCGACTCCGTATGAGGACCTCCTTCCCTTTTGCCCACTCTCTGTTCACACAGTTCTCAAAGTAGAGTTGGAAGGGTGGGCAGCAGGTACCACGAGCCCTCTGTCCCACACATCTATACAGAAGCAAGTGAAGTTCACCGGTTCCACCGAATGCTCCTATCTCTCGGCAAAGATCGTGTGAGTGTGCAGTTATGCTTCGGATGCTTCGCCATAGAATAGATCGACCCAGTTCCCTTTCGGTGCACTCGCTTTATATCTCCGACACACAAGGAAGGACGCGGTGGGAAGGAAGCAGCCCTAGCCTCTGTCCGGCCGACCATTCCGCTGGCATCTCGCATTCACGCCCCCCTTTGACTGCCGCTCGGGGATGTAGTTGTAGATACGTTAGTCTTAGTGGGTCGTTGGCTCCACTTGTTATCTCCTTCTACGACATGCTGTTGTCGTCGCCATATTCCATATGTCACTTAGTCATCTCTGCCTCGCTGCGGGTCAGCACCTCCGAAAGAAACGGAGGACTTCATTCAGTGACCCCGCGATCGCCCTCTGAACGATCAGAATAAGGTAAAGCTTGAAGATAAGTTTTGTACTCTATTAATTTCTCAGTCCCTCTAGTCGGGTGGGCGCCGGCCGGTCTTTCGACCAGATCCCCTTAAAAACCGTACGTGCGGGTCTCCCCGCATGCGGCTCACGCCATTCGAGGTGGCCCAGTCCAGCATTCATTCGCAAATCCTGTAGTGAAATTGAGACTGCTCGATCTCGGAAGCTAATGTTATCTCTGGGATTTGATTTGATATCTTGGGGTTGTCCCTGGGGTTAGATTTGATCTCCCGGGGTTATCATTGGGGCTGGATTTGATCTCTCGGGGTTGTAATCAGGGTTGGATTTGATGATTTTAACTTTCAGGGTTGTCTCTTGAAGATAAAGATGATTCTGCCCTCCTGCATGGTTAGTAACAAGAATGCAAAATTTTTAGTGTCTACACCTGACATCGGAAGAGCAACCAACCCTCTAGTAATCAGGCTTGGAGATCCAGGCTCTAAGGGGGAGCAACAAATGTTTATTCAAAGATGCCCTACAAAAAAATCTAAAGAGGGTGAACCTGCGATAAGGTGGGTAGTTCTAACAAGGAGAGAGATTCCAGAAACCTCTCATCTTCTTTTTCATAATGAGTTCATAAGAACATGAGAGGGAAAAATGCGAGTTATGGACTTAAAAGACTCCTTTTACGCTCCCTACTACGACTTAGAGATAGATAGAAGGACCACCGTCTATGATCAATATAGATGGTGAGAGAAACAGTATATGGAGATCAAAGCTTCATTAAATGGAATTTCTCTAGATATCCCAATCTAAAGTTAGTGGCCCAAAATTTTCCAAGAGTTCTAAATTATGCCACCCGAACCATCTGCTATAAGCCCTCCTCTTCTTCATGTGCATATAATAACGTAACATTCATTCCTAATTCTTTATTTGATATTCATTATCCTCATTCGTTCTTTTCTTGCTATGACGAAATCGTGGAATCCCCCTCAACGATCTCTGTGAAACCCTTTACTCCTTCTATCCATTCACCGATCGTGGAGTCTCAACACCCCCAAGATTGATGTATATGAACCTAACTCTCTAGTCATAGAGTAACTCCCCAATCGTAGAGTCTCAAAAACCTATGATTGATGTACTTAATACTCCATCTCCCATACAGATTCATTCTATACAATCCTCACCCATTCCCATATATTCTAAATCCCCATCACAGAGTCTCGACACCCTACAATTGATGTACAAAGTAAAACTTCTATACATACTTTAAAATTAGATATTCCTTCACCACGTGTAAATACTATTCAACTAGATATTCCTTCAACCTCTCGTACAGATATTCCCTCATCTTCAAATAATGAATATTTTAATCTTACATTTGTTATCTCAAATTTCTCAAAGTGATAAGGTTGGAATAGAAGATATGTTGAACATTATTCTTGAGTTTGTTTTTGTTATCCCCTCTAAGCCCCAATTGGCCAAGTTGATGAACCTCATTGTGGATGAGCTAGTTAAAGCTCTTGAGGAAACAAACATTGGGATACAAACAAGCTTGAAGCATATTAATGAAATTACTTCTAAAGCCCATGGAGAAATGGGCAAGGAGTTTGGGAAGTGCATGAAAGATCTTTTTAAGGATATTTATGAAAATCTAAACAAAAGGGATGAGGTCTTCTTAAAGGAGATATCTTCTCATAAGGTTGTTGTCGTTTCTCTCCAGCAAATAAATACATAATCAATAAAATTCCTCTCTAACAAAGTTTTTGAACTCAGCTCTTTGCTCAACAACTTCAAAGGCATGGTGATGCACTCAATGGAAAGAAAATATAGTTCTTTAGAATGAATAGATCATGTTATAGCTCTTGTTCATCAGCAACAAGAATAAACTGAAGCCAGGTTACAAAAGAACAGATATGCCATTGTTATGTCTAAAACCCAAATGGATGATCTTGTTAAAAGTGTCTGGCAGCTCTCGAACAAAATTCATGCTCTACTTTAAGGTCGGGATTCTAAAAAAATGGGGGAGAGAACTAGTCAAGGGGAGAAACCAAGGCAGAGGGACAAAAAAAAAGGTGATGTATGCAATCATCAATTCCTCCTCTTCAAGTAGCAATTCATATGGGTCTAGGTCCTCCTTCTTCATCAAGACCAGAGTTGTCAATTTCAATTACTCCAACAGGTACACGACTTCCATCTGGCGATCCGATGTTTATCAACAGAAATATTCAGGGGTTTCGCATTGAAGGTGAAAAATAAATTTATATGTGTGATCTTGGTCGGAGGAATTCTATGCAAAAGATTCATACAAGAAAAGCTAAAGAGAGAGAGAGATATATATATATTATCGTAGAAGAAAAGCAGAGTGCAGAGATCCTACAAAGCTAAAGCCCAAGAGAGGGAGGAGATAGGCAAAATTAGTGGTATAAAATGTATAAATTCTTTGTAAATTTTAACTATTATAAATTTTCATACTCTGTACAATTATTTAAAATACATCAATAAAATTTATTCTTTTGATCTAGAAATATAGTTGCTTAATGTATATTAAGTCATATTTGTTAGGTTTGTAATATCCATGAATATGTAACAAATTACATACATAGAGCATAAGCATGAAAAATCAGAGTTTTAAAATTTTATAAACCATATATCCGGATCATTCTTTATGCACAATTATTAATTAGATGAAAAGAGATGGAGATTACATTCATACCCTTGTAGAAACAAGCTTCCTCGGATACGGGTTCACCTAATTCCTTTTCATGTTCAACTTAAATTCAACGGGATTGATTCTTTCCTTTGATCAACGTTAGCCACCTAATTGTTTGGCCTCTAGAGGTGATCCACCAAGGAAGAACAAATATTCAAGAAGATGGGTGTTTGGCAAAACCCTAATTCTATCTCTATCGAATATGTATACTCTCCCAACTCTTGGAATAAAGTGTGTTAACCTTAATTAATAATAAGACGTTCTTATTTATAGATGTAGGCAACCCTCCTAAACTATTTAGAATATGGTTTTGATTTAATTAATTAAACTCGTTTATATAATTAGGCTCCTAATCCAATTAGGAATAATTGAGAGTACCTTTATTAATTAATTTCTAAATTCCTTTGGGAATTAACTTAATAAAATAGTAATAATGTAAGACCCCAACTTTTATGAATAAAGATAAATTTTTCTCTAAATATCATTTTTGAATATTAAGGTGTGGATTGATATAATATTATAGTTGTGGGTAATATTTATAATTTTTTTTTAAGTAAGTTGTTATAAAATATTCGATTGGTCGGGGAATATTCGGGAATATTCGTATGACGACACAATCATTGATGGACCACACAACAGAATTACTGTCGGAGTTATAAAATGACAGAAATATCTTTTTTATAAAAATGACAGCGAAAGTTTTACCGTTAATTGTTAAAATACCTGGTGATAAAAGTACAGTAATACGTGTGGTTGCATAGTAGCACACGGTATTGTACAGAATCTTTGATTATTGATGCTTACGTGAGAAGTCACTCAGTTTTACTCAATTATTGTCATAATATTTTATATTATTAAATCAATAATTGAGATGACAAAGTTATTCATACTATTATTTGCATTATTGATGATGTCTAGAAAGTTCTGTCGAGGAAAGGGATTTGGTCACCTAATTGCGCGCCAATAAAGAGAAATCCTTATCGAAAAGCCCCCTCTTTCCTGGGAAAGATCTGATTGTTAATATTGTGAGTTATAATATTAATGATGAATGTTATTAAAAATATGTTTTGTGAAGCCAAGTGAATTGAGATAAATAGAGGGGATTTTTATGAAGTATTTGTTGTAAATTTGGCTTATTATATGGACCCTCACATACCCATATATATATTTATAATAAGTTTTATTTTTTATGAAAAATAAAATATATTATATTTTATTATGCATAGTGTCTGCATAGTGTTTATATAGTAAAATCAAAAAAATTCAGCCGATTCTCGTGACTGTTACTGTGCGTTCGTGATTTTCTAAATTCAAATGGTATCCTGCCATTTTACTATAAATAGAATGCTTAGTTTAGGAATAAAAATCACACCAAAATCAGAAAATTCTTCTTCTATAATATTGAGCGTATTTTGTAAGACCCCAACTTTTTATAAAATTGAATTTCCTCTATTTTGAAATAGTAAGGGGTTGATTTGATTAATGTGGTTAGTTATGGGTAAAATGCGCAAATATTTTAAATAGGCAAGTTATATAAAATATTCATTGTTGTCGGGGAATATTCGTTTGGTCGTGAAATATTCTTGCTGTCGGGGAATATTCGTACAACGAATCAGCCATTTGTGGGCCCCATAACGGAAAACTATCGAATGAAGAAAACGATAAGTATAAGTTTTTTATAAATAAAGGCGTAGTTGTTACCGTTAAAACTGTTGGAATACCTCGTGGTTAAAATACAGTAATATGCGATGTTGCACAGTAGTACACAGTATTGCACAATAATTCTAATTATTAATTCTTACGTAAAAAGTCACTACTCAATAATTGTTACAGTAATTACTGTTTAATATTTTATTTTATTGATTCAATAATTGCTACGTTGATATTTTATATTATTGATTCAATAAATGTCACTGCACAATATTTTCCATTATCAGATCAATAATTTATATTATTTGAATAATATTATTAGATAACATTATTTGAAATGTCTAAGGAAGTTCTCTCTAGGAAAGAGGTTTGGTCACCTAATTGAGCGCCAGTAAGGAGAAGTCCTTATCGGAAAGCCCCCTCTTTCCTGGGAACGACCTGGTTGTCATTATTGTTATTCTGTAATATTATATGTGAATAATTAATTATTGATAATAATGATAAAAAAATATTTATTTAATGGAGAAATTTTTAAAGAGACAATTATTAAGAGTTGATATTTTATCTTCTTCGATAAAATAATTCATTTAAATATATTATTGTAATATTACATTATAAGTGTATGATGTAATAATATAATAATTAGTGATATTTTTTTGATGATGAATGCACGATATATGAATAAATGAGGAAGAAGAGGGCAAATTGGGTCCGAAGTATTTTTGTTACAAAAAATATGTTAAATATGTTGGTGGGCCCCATTTTTGATTGAAATTTAATTATAGCCTGCAAGATCATTCGTATGTGGATTTCGGTCATTTTTCGTTTAGAATTTGGAAAACCTTTCTTCTACAAAGTTGTATAAAATTAAATTTCCTATGGAATTGGCATAAAATTCATACTTTTTTGATAAAAGGGCTATTTATTATGAATTATTGATGTTCCAGAATATTGGGTCTAAATTGATTTTTGGGGTTATAAATATTTTCTTAATAAAAATGTTTTTTATGAGGCGGGCCCCATTTGTGTGGGCTTATGAAATGGTCAAGGAGGTGTGCGAATTTTTTTTTATAAATATAATGTTTTATTAAATTTTTTGCTTTGGCGTTATAAGCATTTTTCTATAAAAAAGATGCTTAGGTTAGAATTGAAAATCACACCAGAATCAGAAGTTTCTCTCTCTATAATATCGAGTGTATTTTTGTGATTATTTAAATACTTTGAGTGTTATTATTCAGTGCAAGTTTCCTTCAGTGTTATATCCAATATTCCAGCCAGAAGTATTATTCTTTTGAGGTAAGGGATGTTATTTTTTTCATAAATAATATTATTTCTTTTAATATTATTATACCGAAATATTGATATGAATTTTATTATGAAATTTTTACCTTTTCATGTCGAGGTTACTATTCACATATACGGCACTATTCACGAATACGACACTATTCATAGAAAAATTAATTTTTTTTTCTTTGTCCAAGTTGTCTATTATGGTTACTATCTTTGATTGTATCCATGTTTTGATCTTAATTCTTGAATTTTGCTCCACAATTTTTTATTATGGAGTATTTTTGAACTTGGACAAACTAAAGTACGAATCCCTAATCTTTGTCCTTGTATCTCACTGGATTCGTTTTTTAAAAAATAATTTTATCATCCTCAGTTCTAGATGGTGATATAACTGAATATCATTGGCCTATAGTGCAAAGATAAATGATTACTTGATGAATATCTTTGGCCTGTAGTGCAAAGATGGACAGGTGTTGAGATGAACATGATCAAATGGTGATACAAATGAATATGTTTGGCCCGTAGTGCAAAGATGAATATTTGGTTCAAGATGTATATTTATTGATGACACAGGGATAAAATATTGATGATGGACGTTTAAATCATAGAAGATAGTAGACTTCATTCTCTACTTAACTCTTCAAGTGAATTGTTATTTCCGCTGTGAATATTGATCTAAACTTGTTGTCCGTTATATTTTATCTGATTTATTGAAGGCTAACGATAATTTGTTTTTCATTATCTTAGTCATAATATTCTTTATTGGGCTAGTTGAGCTCATCCTTTTCCTTTTTGTTCCATTTTTCTTCTCAGAATGGGAGAATATAGCGGGAACTAATCGGGGTGTGGAGTGATGGTTCAAGACAGTTGTTTAGTAGTCCTCACTATTTATAAAATAGTGTATCAATAATTGTAATGAGGACTTTATTTGAGTTTGGATATTGTCTAGAAGATAATATTTGTATTAAAACTCGCGGTATATGTGTTGTCATATTTTGTATGACAATTGTATTAATGAAGTTGTAGTTGTTTTCTGTACCACGTATTTGGTGACTCAGAATGGGTTGTGTGGACCTATTTTGGGGGCGTCACAGTTGGTATCAGAGCTTAGGGATATGATCTCTGGTGAAGATCTGGGAGTAGAACTAGGAAGGGGAAGACGAGTAAATCCTTCGCTAGTGTGTCCTACCTAAGCTTATTTGTTGGTCGGTTAGAATATAAGGATATTATATTGCATGTTAATTTGTTTAATTAACCCTTGTTTTATGGTAGTATTTGAGAATGGCAGCTGAAAATATTAACAATGTAGTGAATGAGACCGTTGAGACACCTCTAATCACCAACCAGGATAATGTGATGTCAGGCGAAGAAGAAATTAGAGATATCCATGTGGTGAGTGAAGAATTAATAATTGCACCCGAGCTAATCGCAGAGGTAGCAGCTGAGAGTGAGGAAGAAGAGGAACCTAAGGAGGATTTATTAGGAGAACTTTATGATCGAATTGTAGAATTGAAAAATCGTCTTCATGAGTTAGAAGAGCAGGCTGAAAAACGGCAGGTGGTCGTGGAGCAAAGGAATGCAACAATTTAAAATTATGTTATCCGATGTGCGATGCTTGAACAGAAGCACTCTTTGGAAAAGCATATGATATTAGAGCTGGAATCTAAGACTGCTATGATCAAAGTTATGACGAAAAAAGAAACAACTAAATGAATGAGAATGGAGGATGCATGGGTAAAATCTGCACGATGTGTTGATATTGTAGAAAAAGACGTCCGATCTAAGAAGGCCAAAATAGATGAAATGGATTTTACTTTTTGGACAGCAATTGGGAAAATCCAACATCGAGTTTGGAATTACCCTGTGCAGAGCGGTCAACCCCAATTCGATATGGATCAGAGAGTAATGATTGAAATTATGGATCAAGAATGTGACGAAGCAATTGAGGGTGGAATGTACTCTATAACGAAGTTAAGTCCAGTTTAGATGATGACACCAAAGGCTGTCCCAGACAAGTCAAAGTTGGTCGTTCCAGGAAGAGCGTTTGTCGTGACTGCCCAAAATGTGAGGAACCCGAACGAGGTGATCTTGAGTAAGCTAATCATAAACTATTGTGAAGTTTATACCTTATTAGATATTGGTTCTACCCATTCTTTTATCTCTCCTGCTTGTTCTCAAAATTTGAACTTAACTCCTAAGAAATTAGACTTTGAATTATATGTTGAAACTCCGTTAGGAGAAACTTTCATTACATCCACTGTTTATAAATCTTGTTTGATTCAAGTTGGGGCCATCACATTACCTGTTGATCTCATCTCTTTAAAGATACTTGCATTTGATGTGATTTTAGGGATTGATTGGTTAACTACTCATCATGCCAAAATTGATTATTTTTGTAAGGTCGTTAGTTTTCATATTCCTAACCAACCTGTTATGCGAATTCAAGCAACCAGACCACTAAAGTTAATCATTGTTATATCAAGCCATAAAGTCATTCGTTTATTAAAAAATGGATGTCAAGCTTTCTTAGCCCATGTCATGGATTTAAACAAAAATACGTCAGATCTGAATAATATTTCTGTTGTTAGTGAATTTCTTGACGTATTTCCTGAAGAACTTCATGGCCTACCCCCAGAGCATGAAAATTGAATTTTGTATTGACCTTGAAACCGGTACAAAACCTATTTCTAAAATCTCATATCAAATGGCTCCTATTGAACTTTAGGAGTTAAAAACCCGGCCATAAGAGTTAGTACCCGAGCCTCTATCTGGTGATTTCCTTTGTGGAATACACCAAAGCTAGACTCTCCGTAGGGGACGCCATATTTGTGTGGTGGTAAACTGTTAAGTGCCATTGTGACGTGCTATCCAAGGTTAGGATATGAGTCACAGTTAAGAGCAACCTAAGTTAGTACTCGAAATACGTAGCTTCTAGGCTTAGCTGGTTATTATCAGAGATTCGAGGAAGGATTTTCTCAAATCGCTACTCCATTAACTCAACTGACTCGAAAAGATACAAAATTCGAATGAAGCGAGGAATGTGAGAAGAGCTTCCAAGAACTTAGGAGGAGACACATTTCGACACCTGTTCTGACAATACCATCAGGTTAGGAGGGATTTGTCATTTACAGCGATGCTTCAGGCAAAGGTTTAGGATGTGTTCTCATGCAACATTGGAAAGTCATAGCCTATGCCTCGCGATAACTCAAAGAATATGAAAGGAATTATCCTACTCATAATCTAGAGTTAGCAGCAGTCATTTTTGCGTTAAAAATCTGGAGGCACTATCTATATGGGGAGAAAATAGAGATATATTCAGATCATAATAGCCTCAAATATTTTTTCACCCAAAAGGAACTCAATATGTGGCAACGACGTTGGCTTGAGCTGTTGAAAGATTATGATCATACCACTCAATACCATCTTGAAAAAGCAAACGTGGTAGCTGACGCATTGAATAGAAGATCGTATGCGAGTATGAGTGTGATGTTGTTAATACAAAGACCCATTTTGTATGACTTACAAAGGATGGAGATAGAGTTAAAGTCTCCAAGTACCCACGTGATGATATCAAATATATGAGTAGAACCGACTTTAATCGATAAAGTTAAAACTGCTCAATCCACAGACCCAAAGCTGATGCGTATAAAGAAGAAAGTATAAGAAGGTGTTATTCCAGAAGCAAAAACCGATGAAGAAGGAATACTTCGAGTCAACTCCAGACTTTGTGTTCCTAACGACTGTGATTTGAAGTATAAAATCATGATGGAGGCACACAATACACCATTTCCAATTCATCCTGGAAGTACTAAAATATATTGTGATCTTCGACATACATTTTGGTGGAGCAATATGAAGAGAGAGATCGCGAAGTTTATCTCAAGATGTTTAACTTGTCAACGTGTTAAGGCAAAGCATCAAGTGCCAAAGGGTCCATTGCAACCACTTGAGATTCCAGAATGGAAGTGGGAGCACATTAACATGGATTTCGTTACTTGTCTTCCCAAGGTTTCTCAAGGCATAGATGCAATTTGGGTCATTGTCGATAGATTAACCAAGTCTGCTCATTTCTTGCCTATACGAGAAACTTATTCACTTGAATGTCTTGCTCGTATATACATAAATGAGATTATAAGATTGCATGGTATGCCAGTATCCATAGTTCCTGATCGAGACCCAAGATTCACTTCACGATTTTGGGTTAGCTTATAGAAAGCTATGGGTACGGATTTACGATTCTGTTCGGTATACCATCCTTAAACGGAATAAAAATCTGAAAGGACTATTCAAACTCTTAAAGATCTATTGAGACTTTTTGTTCTAGACTTCAAAAGGAGTTGGGATAAGTACTTACCATTGGTGGAATTCTCCTACAACAACAGTTATCAGGCAAGTATATGTGTGGCTCCATTCGAAGCATTGTATAGACGAAAGTGTCACTCTCCAGTATGTTGGGATGAGGTGGGTGAAGCAACATTATTGGGACCAGAGTTGGTACATATGACTACAAAAAAGATCCAAATAATCCAACAACGTATACAAATGGCACAAGATCGACAAAAGAGTTATGCGGATCTTCATCGAAAGGATGTGGAATTTAATATTGTGGATCATGTATTATTACGTGTTTCTCCATGGAAGGGAGTTACAAGATTCGGGAAGAGAGGAAAGCTCAATCCATGATTTATTGGTCCATTTGAGATTCTTGATCGAGTAGGAAATGTGGCCTATAGACTCGCATTACCTCCAAGCATGTCTCGTGTTCATAATATTTTTCACATATCTGTGCTTTGTAAATATGTGAAAGACCCAAACCACATTATTGAGTTGGAACCAGACGAGATAGCCCAAGATTTAACGTACGAGGAGGTACCTGTCAAGATCTTGAATAGGAAGGAGCATGTCCTACGCGTAAAGGTTATACCACAAGTCAAAGTTTTGTGGAGGAACCATGCTATTGAGGAAATGACTTGGGAGTTGGAATCGTAAATGAAAGTCAGATATCCTCACCTTTTCAAAACACCAGGTATGTACGTTAATTTTGAGGAGGAAATTTCATAAGAAGGGGAGGTTGTAAGACCCAAACTTTTTATAAAATTGAATTTCCTCTATTTTGAAATAGTAATGGGTTGATTTGATTAATGTGGTTAGTTATGGGTAAAATGCGCAAATATTTTAAAAGGCAAGTGGTTATAAAATACTAATTGTTGTCGAGAAATATTCACTTGGTTGTGAAATATTTTTGTTGTCGGGGAATATTCGTACGACGGCGCAGCCAATTGTGGGCCCCATAACGAAAAATTGTTGGATAAAGAAAACGACAAGTATGAGTTTTTTATAAATAACGACGTAGTTGTTACCGTTAAAACTGTTGGAATACCAGGTTGTTAAAATATAGTAATACGCGGTGTTACACAGTAGCACACGGTATTGTACAATAATTCTAATTATTGATTCTTACGTAAGAAGTCACTACTCAGTAATTGTTAAAGTAATTAATGTTCAATATTTTATTTTATTGATTCAAGAATTGCTACGTTGATATTTTATATTATTGATTCAATAATTGTCACTGCACAATATTTTCAATTAACATATCAATAATTTATATTATTTGAATAATATTATTAGATAGCATTATTGGCAATGTCTAAGAAAGTTCTCTCTAGAAAAGGGGTTTGGTCACCTAATTGCGTGCCAGTAAGGAGAAATCCTTATCAGAATGCCCCCTCTTTCCTAGAAACGACCTGGTTGTCATTATTGTGATTCTGTAATATTATTTATGAATAATTAATTATTGATAATAATGATAAGAAAATATTTATTTAATGGAGAAATTTTTAAAGAGAAAATTATTAAGAGTTGATATTTTATGTTCTTTGATAAAATAATTCATTCAAATATATTATTGTAATATTACATTATAAGTGTCTGATGTAATAATATAATAATATAATAACAGTGATATTTTTACAATGAATGCACGATATATGAATAAATGAGGAGGAAGAGAGCAAATTGGGTCCAGAATATTTTTGTTACAAAAAATATGGTAAATATATTGGTGGGCCCCATTTTTGACTGAAATTTGATTATAGCCTGTAAGATCATTCGTATGTGGATTTCGATCATTTTTCGTTTAGAATTTGGAAAAACTTTCTTCTACAGAGTTGTAGAGAATTAAATTCCCTATGGAATGGATATTAAATTCATATTTTTCTAATAAATGGGCTATTTATTATGAATTATTAATGTTCCAGAATATTGGGTCTAAATTGATTTTTGGGGTTATAAATATTTTCTTCATAAAAACATTTTTATGAGGTGGGCCCCACTTGTGTGGGCTGATGAAATGGTCAAGGAGGTGTGCAATTTTTTTTTATAAATATATTATTTTATTAAATTTTCTGTTTTGGCGTTCTAAGCATTTTCTTATAAATAGGGAGCTTAGGTTAGAATTGAAAATCACACCAGAATCAGAAGTTTCTCTCTCTATAATATCAAGCGTATTTTTGTGAGTTTTTAAATACTTTGAGTGTTACTATTCAGTGCAAGTTTTCTTCAGTATTATATCCAATATTCTAGCCAAAAGTACTATTCTTTTAAGGTAAAGGATGTTATTTTTTTCATAAATGATATTATTTCTTTTAATATCATTATACCGAAATATTAATATGAATTTTATTGTGAAATTTTTACCTTTTCATATAGAAGTTACTATTCACGTATACGACACTATTCACGAATACGGTACTATTCACAGAAAAATTAAATTTTCTTTTCTTTGTCCAAGTTGTCTATTATGGTTACTATCTTTGATTCTATCCCTATTTTGATCTTCATTCTTGAATTTTGCTCCACAATTATTTATTATGGAGTATTTTTGAACTTGGACAAACTAAAGTATGAATCCCTAATCTTTGTCCTTTTATCTCACTAGATTCATTTTTTTTAAAATATTTTTATCATCTTCAGTCCTAGATAGTGATATAATTGAATATCTTTAGCTTGTAGTACAAAGATAAATAATTACTTGATGAATATATTTGGCCTGTAGTGCAAAGATGGGCAAGTGTTGAGATGAATATGACCAACTGGTGATACAAAGGAATATTTTTGGCCCGTAGTGCAAAGATGAATATTTGGTTCAAGATGTATATTGATTGATGACACAGGGATAAAATATTGATGATGGACTTGTAAATCGTAGAAGATAGTAGACTTCATTCTCTACTTAACTCTTCTAATGAATTGTTATTTCTGCTGTGAATATTGATCTAAACTTGTTGTCCATTATATTTTATTTGATTTATTGAAGGCTAACGATAATTTATTTTTCATTATCTCAGTCATAATATGTTTTACTGGGCTAGTTGAGCTCATCCTTTTCTTTTTTGTTCCATTTTTCTTTTCAGGAGGCGAGAATATAGAGGGAACTAGTCGGGGTGTGGGGTGATGGTTAGGGACAGTTGTTTAGCAGTTCTCACTATTTGTAAAATAGTGTATCAATAATTGTAATAAGGATTTTATTTGAGTTTGGATATTGTCTAGAAGAGAATATTTGTATTAAAACTCACGGCATATGTGTTGTCGTACTTTGCACGATAATTGTATTAATGAAGTTGTAGTTATTTTCTGTACCATGTATTTGGCGACTAAGAATGGGTTGTGTGGACCTATTTTGGGGGCATCACATATTTCTTTTGAGTTTAAGGAAGCTTTGAGCGTAGAAAACAGTATAAGTTTTCTTCAAGAATATCGTCGCCCTACCTTTCAGAAATACTCTCATTTTAAGGTAAGGGATATTATTTTTTTTCAACATTCGTTAGAAATAATATTTTCTTCCATACTCTGTAGTATGTAAGTAATATTATTTCATTTCAAATTTTGATTTCTACACTCATTTTGTTAAAGTACTGCTTCTATACTCCTTGAAATTAGTGAAATATCTTTAAAATTTGTGTTTCATCTAGTATCGTTCCACTAAAATATTTTTCTGGACATTCTTGATAAATTTTGATCTTTTCATGCCGGGATACTATTCACGGGGTACTATTCCCGAAGTACTATTCATGGGGTAGTATTCACTCGGGTACTATTCACTCGGGGTTCTATTCATGACAAAAATTGATTTCTTTTCTGTCCAAATTATTTTTGATACAATATTATTCTTGAATTTTACTCCACAAAGCAGTGTCATGTTGATAATTTGGACATTATTGAATTCTGGATAAATTGAATTATAAATCTTTAAAATTTATCCTTTACTTTTATTTAATTGAATTCTTTTATCATTGTCATCATCTTCATGCTTATATTGTGATGAAAGTCATCTTTGTCCCGTAGTGCAGAGATGGACTGTTGATTAGTATGATTATGACTATGTATCAGTATAATCATGACATGTAATGTTACAAATGATGTGGTAAAAGTCCTCATTGACCCGTAATGCATTGATGGATAGTTATTGGCATGATCATGACCATTGGTGATAACACGAATATCTTTGGCCCATAGTGCATGGATAACTTAGTGATGTGGATTATTTATTAAGCTGAGTCTCAGTGATAAAATTAATGATAAACTTTTAAATCATAGAAGATAGTAGATATCATGCTCTACTTGACTTTTCTAATGGATTGTTTATTCTACTTTAGTTAAACTTGTTGTCTATTATATTCTTATCAGTTTAACATTGTTGAAGACTAACGATAATTTATTCTGCATTATCTTAGTCATAATATTCTTTACTGGGATAGTTGAGCTCACCATTTGCTTTCATTGTTCTCTTTAGGAAATGAGAATATAGCTGGGACTAGTCGGGGAACGGAGTGATGGTCCGAGATGGTAGCTATAGTAGTCCTCACTATTTTATAAAATAGTGTGATAATAATTATAATGAGGATTCTATTTGAGTTTGGATATTGTCTACGAGACAATATTCGTGTTAAAACTCTCAGCTTACGTTTGTCGTATTGTATTAATGAAGTTGTATTTGAATTTTTTACCATGTATTTGGCAACTCAGAATGGGTGATGTATACCTATTTTGGGGGCGTCACAGTTGGTATCAAAGCTTAGTGATATGATCCCTAGCTGAGATGTGAAACTAGAACTAGAAGGGGAGAGATGGGTAAATCCTTCGCTAGTATGACCTACCTAAGCATAATTATTATTTAATTGGTTGGTCAGAATATAGGGATAATGTGAGACCCCGAATTTTATGAAATAAAAGTATTCAATTTTTCTATTTTCGTAAATAGTTAAATTAATAAAAGTTTAAATTTAAGGGTGACATTTGAAAAATTTTCAAAGTAAGTAAGTTTTCATAAAATAATCGGTGGTAAAATACGCGTGGTTGCATAATAGCACACGGTATTGATTATTAATGTTTACGTGAGAAGTTACGTGAGAAGTCACTAAGTTTGATTCAATTATTGGCGATATTTTATATATTATTAAATCAATAATTGAGATAACAAAGTTGTTAATATTATTATTTGCAATATTAACGATGTCTAGAAGTTCTGCTAAGGAGAAGTTTGGTCACCTAATTGCGCGCCAATAGGGAGAAATCCTTATTGGAAAGCCCCCTCTTTCCTAGGAATGATCTGGTCGATTAATAGTGTGAATTATAATAATGATGATGAAGTTTTATTTTATTAGTATTATTAATGTAATAAAATAGAAAAGCTTTTAATATAAAACAGAATACTTTTATAAAGTTGTTCGTTATATTAGACTATAAATAGAATATATATTATATTCTATTATGCATAGTGTTTTGCATAGTAAAATCTTTTTATATAAAATAGAATACTTTTATAAAGTTATTTGTTTTATTAGACAATAATTAGAATATATTATATTTTATTATGCATACTTGTTTGCATAGTGCTCAGATATAGTGTTTGCATAGTAAAATCTTTTTGTATAAAATAGAATACTTTTATAAAGTTATTCGTTTTATTAGATTATAAATAGAATATATTATATTTTATTTAAAAGATTTTGTTTTATTAGAATATTTTATAGTAAACCAATCTGGACCGTCCATTTAAAAGTAAATCAATCTAGATCGTTCAGGGATTAGTTACTATTCAGTCCATTCTCCTATAAATAGAAGCTCATTCCTTCATTATTTCTTATGAATTCACTGAAACTCTAGAGAGAGAAACTATAGAGAGAAAGAAGAAAAGTATTCTGCTACTTCACTACTCCTATATCTAGTTTGTTTTAAGGTAAGGGATATTATTTGTTGTACTCGTAAGGGGTATTATTTCTTTTGTATTCATGAATAGAACTTCTGTTATTCCATTCTTTATTATTCTGTTGGAATAACCTGTATACGCGGACTACCATGTACATAGTGAAATTCTTCTATTATTCCATTCCTTATTATTATGTTGGAATAACCTATCTATGCGAAGTACTGCATACATGGTGAAATTCTTTTATTATTCCATTCTTTATTATCTTGTCGGAATATCACATGCGTGCGTTTACGCGTGACACACCGTTCCGTTATTTATTATTTTGTTGGAATATCGTATGATTGTGAATTACGCTTTGACTGCGGTACCGCTTCTTTATTATTCTGTTGAGAATAACTTGTCTGTGCAATCTATTGCATGCATGGTGAATTCTTCAGTTGTTCCATTCTTTATTATTCTATTGGAATAACTTGTATATGTGGATTACCGCATGCATGGTGAATGATCATTTGTATTCATTCCTTATTAAATTGTGAAAATGATCTGTTTACGTGGAATATGATGAAAGTCATAATAAAAGCATTGGACTGATAAAAATCATGTGTATATGTAGTATTAGTAAGTGTTATGATAAGTTATGTTGGTTATTATGTGAAAACATGAAAGTTTCTTAGAAATCACAAAGGGTTGAAAATCAGATTTTGGTGAAAATGGAACATGAAATTCAATTGACCATATCTCCTATTATATCTCGAATTTTTGAGTGTGGTCAAGTTCCAGAGTTAGATCTTTGAGTTTTCTAACTTATCTAGGTGGAATCACTAGAAAAGGTATTATAAATTTTTGTGTGGACTGATTTTAGCAAAGGAGTCAAAAGCTGCAAATTATGAAAAAGCTACTGCCTAGAAATTTAAAAGGGCATTTTTGATAACTTAATTTGTGAGAAAAATTCCCGCCTTTTGGGACATGGAAATATATGGTATAAAATACCTCCTGTCCAAAAATGAGCTCATTCCGACTTAAAATGAGCAAGTTATGACTATTTTAATATTTAGGTTTTTTCGACAAAAAATGCTATAACCGGAGTTCTATAACTCCGATGACCATGAAATTTGAACTGGAAGCTCACGTTAACATGTGTAAGATCCTTCCAAGATTTGGGAATTTCTGAAGTTAAACTTGTGGTAACTAATTTCTTAAGGAATTAATTAGAAATTGATTTTTGAAAAAGAGTAAATGAATTTTAAAAATTCCAAGAAAAATATATGTTCAATATGAGACTAATATCTGCTAAATCCCAGAAAAGAAATATTTTTGGGACTAATTTGGTATTTTTTATGAAAATGATCTAGTTATGAGTAAATGAGTTAAGTATGTTATGTGAAGTAACAAAGTTGGAAAATATGATTTTATGGCTTGGAAATCCTATATAGGGTATATGCAGATTTTTGATGAGGGATTTGATAATTGGTGATGAAATCTTATGAGTATGGCATTTTTGAATGATTAAATGCATTATTTGGTAAAGTGTAAACAATTGAAATAAATTATTTATAAGTTTAAGAAGTGATTAAATATTGTTATAATATTAATAATATTAGATTATGAGTTTATTAAATAATTGATAATATTTGGATAAATTTAAAGTCTTTAATATTTATCCTTGTTTTCGTTTGATTAATGCTTATATCATTGTCATCATTCTCATGCTCGTGTTGTGTTGAAAGTCATCTGTGGCCTGTGAAAGTAGTATGCACACAAGCCAATCATGTTTGATGATAAAGCATATACTTTGTAATAATCTTATTCATTTATTAATAAAAAGTATTAATTTATTAAAGGCTTTTAATTATCTACATGATGCTGTTTTATAATATGTGATAAACCCATAGTTTTAAGCAATGCTTTTAGAATAATGATGATGATCATTCTAATGAGATCTAAATTCTTAGAAAGCTTAAAACTAAAATAGTTCCCAATCATTGGATTACTAAATTGGGGATTAGTGAATCCGGATAGATTGGTACATCGTTGCTTGCTCATTGGATGAGGATGATTGATCTCATGATCACTTGTGTGGAGACACTAAAGCAAGTATGTAGGTGCTTATTAGAGAATAAGTTCATTTGAACGTGGCTCGCTAAGGAATACCTAATGGAGTTTTATTTGCTGTCAATAGGAATTCACTCGAATGATAGTAGTACAAGTAATCCTTGGACTTGAGATCATCATAGTATCTTATGTATGATGAGTTATACTTTGACTTATTCCTTAAGACCCTTAGGGTATATCAAAGGGTATGCTTGGGTATAATAAGTTGTACATAGAGATAATGTATGATCAATAAAGAATCTACCACTTCTAATAAAAGAAGAGAAATGTCCTATGTGATTCGATAAATGACAACCCAAAGAGTCCTTGGCAATGGCGAATGAAATTAGAAAGGAGTTTCTAATTTGCATTATTTGAGTTGTGCATTTAAGGATCGAAATACATATAATTAAATAAAATAAGACTTGACAAGAATTTCATGTCTTATATTTAATTGGAACATTGTATGGTGGAAGGATTGAATTATGCAGTAACTATTTACTTAAAGGTTCTTTAATGATTAATGTTGAAATCTATATTATCCGGAAAGTCGTTGATCGCTAGGAGAGGCTTATCCCTATTGTAGAATAAATATTATTTATTTAAATAAATTAATTGTTTAATTTATTTATTTAAATAAGATTAGAATTGTTCTAATTGATTTATTCACAACCGGTTTAATATGGAGAACCTAAAGGGTCACACACCATAAAAGGTAGAATAATTATTTAAGAAGTTAATGGCATAATCGTAATAATATGTTAAGTATATTTAATTTAATCTATGGTGATAGAATAAATTAAATAGCTTAATATTATTATTTAATATTTTAGAAATATTAAATATAAATTAATAAGAGGAGTCTTATTAATATTATTACAATTATTATTATTTTAATTTCTAAAAGAGTTTAGGAATTAATTTAATATAAGTACTCTCATTTATTCCTAATTGGATTAGGAAGGAAAATTAGTTAAAGGAGTTTAATTAATTATCCCTAATTAGATTAGGGAGCTTAATTAATTAAAAGAATTTAATTAATTAAATAAATCCCAATTCCTTAATTGTTAAGGTGGGTTGCCCACATCTATAAATAAGAGGAGTCTTATTATGGGTGGGGGTGGTTGACTTTTACAATATACGACATAATTCCAATTTGTTGGAGAGTACGCCCTTTTTCTATAGAGATAGAAAATTAGGGTTTGAGCCAATACCCCTTCTTCTTGAATCTTTATTTTTCTTGGTAGATCACCTCTAGAGGCCAAACACATGGGTGGCTAACGTTGATCAAAGGAAGGAACCAAACCCGGTGGATTCAAGTTAAACGCGAAAAGGATTAGAGGTGAACTTTTACCTGAGGAAGCTCGATATTCAAGGGTATGATTTTATTCTTTATCTTTTCATTTAATTAATAATTGTGCATAAAGGGTGATCCGGGTTTATGGTTTGTAAATTTTTTTAAACTCTGATTTTACACGCTTCCGCATTATTTTGCAATTTGAGTGCGCACATGAATATTACAAATCTAACAGTGGCATCAGAGCCAAACCTTTATGCGAATTATTAATTGTTTTAATTTGATATTATATTGATATGTGTTTAGAACAATTTAATTGGGCATAATTTAATTGTATAAAATTTAAAAAAAAAAAAAGCGAAATACTTGATTTCGCTTACATCACGTGGCTGATGCAAATCAAGGATTTCCGTGCAACATAAAAAAAAAAAAAAAAGACAGCGGTTTTGTAAATAAAAAAAAAAGGGGGGGCATGTTGCTGGTTGTTCATTATTGCACGGAATGAAAGGAAAAAAAAAAGGAAATCAAGGCAACCTAGTTAACCAGCGCACGAAAATCAAGGAAAACATATATCACATTACAAAAGGCCACGGTTTTTTTGAAGCAACAGGAATATTATGGTATATATAATATATAATATATATAACTCAAACTATATATATATATATATATATATATATATATATATATATATATATATATACTGATAATTAAATATATATATATATATAATAGTTATATATATATATATATATATATATATATATTCTTAGTTATTATATATATATAATAGTTATATATATATTCTTCATTATTTTATGATTAAAATAAAAGTTTATTTTCATTTTAAAATAAAAAGTTTATTTTAATTTTAAAATAATAGGTTTATTTTAATTTTAAAAATTAAATTTCATGCTAACTAATTAGAGTTGGAATTGGATTCCATGATAACTAATTGGAGTTGAAATTGGATTTTATTTTTCCTAAAATAAAGGAGTTTATTTGTGAATAGGAAAGAAAATCCGTGTTTCCTTAAATAAAGGAGTTTATTTAGATATAAAATAAGATTTTATATTATTCAAAATAAAGGAGTTTATTTGTGAAATGGAAAGAGAATCCTATTTTCCTTAAATAAAGGAGTTTATTTAGATATGGAATAAGATTTCATATTATTCAAAATAAAAGAGTTTATTTGTGAATAGGAAAGAATATCCGTGTTTCCTTTAAGTAAAGATTTTTTTACATGGAATTGGATTCCATAATTAATTAAAATAAAGGAGTTTATTTTGATTAAAGATTTTGATTAAAATAAAATAGTTTATTTTATTCAAAATAGGGTAAATTAAAATAAAATAGTTTTATTTTGATTTAAATTTGTATTAAAATAAAGGAGTTTATTTTGATTCAAAAATAGATTTTATACTAACTAAATTTGCCCATTAAATGATATCAATATATATATTAAATGTTTATTATTCATAAGATGAATATTATTTATTGATGCATATGGTGATGTGTATGATAATAAATGGGATTGATTATGGACTATTGACCAATGTGATTGGATTTTATTTTAGTTGGATGCATGAATGTATGGGTTTTATTAAATGGGGTCTGCATACCTCGTCTTCTCTAATTTTTCTTAATGTAAATTCTATCTCCTCCTATGTACTTCCCTCGATTTCACGATCAAGGTTTCTATTTATTTTAAATAGTTATGTAATAGGAATAGTTTGAATTATTTTGAAGAATTGGAGATCAAGGGACAAGAAGCGCTTGAAGACCCGTATGTAATGGAGCCCGGGTTTAAATGTAATAGTTATATTTAAATATTATTTCTTGCACCCCTAGGGTTTGACCTTTTGGTTCACTTGGTGGCTCTAGTGAACCAAACTAGAATAAAAGTCCATAATCAATTCAGGTAGAATATAGTATTCTATATGTGCATGCTTATACTATATATATTATATATTATGCAAACATGCTTCACATGTTCATTAATATGACGCGTATTTTATATATATATGTGCATGCACGCTAAACAAGATGAGACAAATTAATAACAAACCCCTCAATTTTTATATTAAGTCCTAAGCGTTCAAAGATATTTGGAATATCGAACGTCGCCTTCTAGCATGATAAAATTAATAGAGTATTAAATATTTAATATGAGTTTGTTGTGTCACCACAAGACAAGTATTAAGTATTTAAGATGTTAATTTATCACATTTGATGCTTATAAAAAAAATTGAACAATATTGTTTTGTTGTGTCACCACAAGGATGATATTTTTCTTTTTTGAATATATGGAGTGTTAGGTTGGACTTAACTTGGATAATTTTGATTCGGATGTGCCACCACTTGATCAAAATAATCTAAGAGGCAAAATACAAGGAATTGCATAGTTGATGTAATTGACAAAAGTTGTGTACCTATTTATTTATATATAGTTTGTTGTGTCACCACAAGGCTATATACATTTGAAATGGGATCCTTATTCTCACTAGCAAATCTTTAATTAGATTTTGCCGAACTATATAAGTGAGGGTATTATAGTTTGAAGAAAATAGTGGGAGATACCAATTTAAAACAAGACCTAATTTATTTTGGTAATTAATAAAAGAATGTATGTTAAAATGTTGTTAATTACAAATTCATTTACAGAATTTTACAATGTCTTAATTACTATCACTGCGTAGCATATTAGATGCTAAATTTAATCGGACCGAATTAAACGGATTGGTTAAGGAATTTTAGAATAGTTCTCATAGCTGAAAAGCTATATCATGTCCTTAATACGCCTATCCCTGCAATGGTTGCAGACAATGCCTCTGAGGAAGACATTGCTACTTTTAGAAAGTGGCAAGATGATGCACAGTTGGCTCAATGCATCATGCTCGCATCCATGAATAACGAGCTTCAAATACGGCATGAAACTATGGATGCTTCTACTATATTCCCCGCACATCAAGTAGTTGATGGTGAGTAAAGTAGGGGCCGATAGATATCGATATCTAAGGAGCTCTTCCGATCTAGAATGACCAGATGACACTACTGATGATGATAAAAGTCCTTAACATTATCAATTTGATTGATCAATTAGGACAACGAATTTTGTCATGGATGGAGAGTTGAGCCAAGATTTGATCTTGCACTCACTTCCGGACTCCTTTCACAATTGTTGTGAATTTTTCATATGAACAAGCTAGATACCGACCTCATTGATTTGCTTATCATGTTGAAAAATGTTGAGAGTCACTTTCCAACCAAGAAAGACCATGTCTTACTGGTAGGGGCCAAAGGATCTTCTGAAAAGAATAATGATTTAAAGAAGGTAAATAGAAAGGCGTAAACAAAGGATAATAAGAGCAAAACTGATACGGATAGCAAAGGAGTTTGCTTCTTACGCAATAAGCCCGGACACCGGAAAGAAAGCTGAGAAGCATCTTGCATAAAGCTAACCAAAGAAGCTTAGTGAAGTTTGATTTACAATACGATTTTTGTTCATGATTGAAATAAATTTTTCTTTAAGTCAAGGTTCTACTTGGGTATTGGATACCGACTTTGGTTATCATAAATATAGATTTATGAAGGGACCAAGCAGAAGTAGAAAGCTGAACATAGATAAGTAATCCTATGTGTGGGAAATGAAGCAAAGGTTGCTGCATTAACCATAGAAACTTATAGTTTAGCAATGCCTACGGGAAAATCTATTGAGTCAATAAGTTGTTATTGTATTTCAGTTCTTGTTAGAAATATTATTTCTATTTTGTTGTTGACAATAAAATTTTGGTATTATAATTAAGAACAATTGTTGTTCTATTTATAATAATAATGTTTTGTATAGAACTGGAATATTACTTAATGGATTTTGTATACTTGACTTACGTGAAAAATATATTTTGCAAATTGAACAAACTAGTATAAGAAAAGGAGATGATCATTCAAAGAGTTGAATGTGTGTATTTGCTGAAATACAAGTGTGAATTATTTGAAAGTTTCAAAGAATTCAAAAATGAAACAAATTGGCAAAGTATTAGGATTCTTTGATCGGATCAAGGAATAAATACTTGTGCAATAAGTTTCTAGATCATCTCAAATGGTTTTCTCATAATGGACACATCCTGATACGCAATAATTGATTGATGTATCTGAATGAAAAATCATACCTTGTTGGACATGGTGAGGTCCATAATGATTTTACCGACATTTCAGTATCCTTCTAGGGTCATGTCCTAGAAATGGTTGCATATCTACGAAAAGGTAACCTCAAAATCCATTTAAGACTCCATAAAAGTTATGGATAGGGAGGATTCCTAATCTTAAGTATGTTAAGATAAGGGGTTGTCCAACTTATGTGAAAAGGTTTCAAAGGATAAGCTTAGGACAAAATTTGACAAGTGTCGATTTGTGGGACATCCTAAAGTAAGTTTAGGGTATATGTTCTATAATCCTACTTAGCAAAAAGGTGTTTGTTACGAAACACACTGCCTTCTAAGATAAATGTGTTTATTATTGAAGGGGCTAGTGGGAGGATAATAGATCTTGAAGAGTTCAAGAACCACAAAACACTATAAGTCAAATAAGAGGAACACATAGATAGACTATTGTACCCATGGCCCAACCGAATAAATCGGAAATAATCTTCAAGATACCTAGGAGGTATGGATTCATCATGGATGATGATGATGAGGTACACATCATTGAAGATGATGATCCGGAGTTACATTCGATGAGGTAAGACTTCTAGTGTGTACAAAAGGGTCGATGGGGCGCGTCGTGAAATTTCTAGTACTATATGTTGATATACTACTACGATGAGGAATAACATACCAATGCTACAATCGGTAAAGATAAATTTGTCTAAAATTCCTCCACGAATGATTTGGGAAGAGTATCTTAATTGGGGATAAAATCTATATAGATAGATTCAAGAGGATGCTCGACTTAACCCAAGGAATGTATATTCATTTGATGCTAAAGTCGTTTAGCATGGCAAACTCAAGAGTTGTCTCATGTTGATGAGCTATGGAGTGTCTCTCTTTAATAGTCCCCAAAGACTCCAAAAGAGAGATCACATGAGTAACTATCATGTATGCAATGAAATGTACGAGACACGATGTTGATCGGTCATATCTGAGAAAGTTCACTATGAGTCGGTGAAAAACATCTTAAAGTGCTTAACCACTAAGGATGTGATCATATTCATGGTGGGTCTTAATTAAAACTAGAGGCTTAATGAGACTCAAGTTTTTCAGACAGACCAAGAGGATAGAAAATCCACTTTAAGGTAAAGTGTTATCTTGAGCGGTGGTGCGAGTTGAATTGGAAAGGTTCCAAACAAAGAAAGAGTTGCCGGTTTAGTAATAAAGACAAAGTATATAGCTATAAATGAAGTTTGCAAGTTGATTGTTTGGATTAAAAGTTCATTACGAGAACTAGGAATAGTTCCTAAGTCTCATCTTGGATCTAAACATGTGTTGTGGCACTTTCATTTGATTATTAGAATCATTGAAAGATGGGAAATCACTATAGAGATAGTGGACTCTCATGAACAACATTACATATCCATTAACTAAAGCTTATCCAACAGTAGGATAATCGTCACTTAGAGAAGAAGAGAATGAGTTACCATGACGATTGGCTTTAGTGCAAATGGGAGATTGAAAGTAGTATACACACAAGCCAATCATGTTTGATAATAAAGCATATACTTTGTAACAATCTTATTCATTTATTAATAAAAAGTATTAATTTATTAAAGGCTTTTAATTATCTACATGATGCTGTTTTATAATATGTGATAAACCCATAGTTTTAAGCAATGCTTTTAGAATAATGATGATGATCATTCTAATGAGATCTAAATTCTTAGAAAGCTTAAAACTAAAATAGTTCCCAATCATTGGATTACTAAATTGGGGATTAGTGAATCCGGGATAGATTAGTACATACGTTGCTTGCTTTCATTGGATGAGGATGATTGATCTCATGATCACTTGTGTGGAGACACTAAAGCAAGTATGTAGGTGCTTATTAGAGAATAAGTTCAATTGAGCGTTGGCTCGCTAAGGAATACCTAATGGAGTTTTATTTGCTGTCGATAGGAATTCTGTAGTGATAGTAGTCAAGTAATCCTTGGACTTGAGATCATCATAGTATCTTATGTATGATTAGTTATACTTTGACTTATTCCTTAAGACCCTTAGGGTATATCAAAGGGTATGCTTGGGTATAATAAGTTGTACATGGAGATAATGTATGATCAATAAAGAATCTACCACTTCTAATAAAAGAAGCGAAATGTCCTATGTGATTCGATAAATGACAACCTAGTAGTCCTTGGCCAAGGCAGAATGAAATTAGAAAGGAGTTTCTAATTTGCATTATTTGGAGTTGTGCATTTAAAGATCGAAATACATATAATTAAATAAAATAAGACTTGACGATAATTCTATGTCTTATATTTAATTGGGACATTGTATGGTGGATGGAGATTGAATTATGCAGTAACTATTTACTTAAAGGTTCTTTAATGATTAATGTTGAAATCTATATTATCCGGAAAGTCGTTGATCGCTAGGGAGGCTTATCCCTATTGTAGAATAAATATTATTTATTTAAATAAATTAATTGTTTAATTTATTTATTTAAATAAGATTAGAATTGTTCTAATTGATTTATTCAATAACCGGTTTAATATGGAGAACCTAAAGGGTCACACCATAAAAGGAAGAATAATTATTTAAGAAGTTAATGGCATAATCGTAATAATATATTAAGTATATTTAATTTAATCTATGGTGATAGAATAAATTAAATAGCTTAATATTTATTATTTAATATTTTAGAAATATTAAATATAAATTAATAAGAGGAGTCTTATTAATATTATTACAATTATTATTATTTTAATTTCTAAAAGAGTTTAGGAATTAATTTAATATAAGTACTCTCATTTATTCCTAATTGGATTAGGAAGGAAAATTAGTTAAAGGAGTTTAATTAATTATCCCTAATTAGATTAGGGAGCTTAATTAATTAAAAGAATTTAATTAATTAAATAAATCTCAATTCCTTAATTGTTAAGGTGGGTTGCCCACATCTATAAATAAGAGGAGTCTTATTATGGGTGGGGGTGGTTGACTTTTACAATATACGACATAATTCCAATTTGTTGGAGAGTACGCCCTTTTTCTATAGAGATAGAAAATTAGGGTTTGAGCCAATACCCCTTCTTCTTGAATCTTTATTTTTCTTGGTGGATCACCTCTAGAGGCCAAACACATGGGTGGCTAACGTTGATCAAAGGAAGGAACCAAACCCGGTGGATTCAAGTTGAACGCGAAAAGGATTGGAGGTGAACTTGTACCTGAGGAAGCTCGATCTTCAAGGGTATGATTTTATTCTTTATCTTTTCGTTTAATTAATAATTGTGCATAAAGGATGATCCGGGTTTATGGTTTGTAAATTTTTTTAAACTCTGATTTTACACGCTTCCGCATTATTTTGCAATTTGATTGCGCACATGAATATTACAAATCTAGCAGCCTGTAGTGCATAGATGGACTTGGTATGATTATGACCAGGGATTATTCGGTATAATCATGACCATATTGTTATAAATGATGTGGTAAAAGTCATCTTTGGCCCGTGAGTGCGTAGATAGACTTGGTATGATTATGACCGAGGATTGATCGATATAATAATCACGCCAGTAAATGGAAAACACGAATATCCTTGGCCGTGAAGCATGGATAATTTGTGGTTGTGATACTATTAAAATTTGAGTCTAAGCATTATTAGTTTTACAATTGTATATCTTTGGCTGTAGTGCAAAGATGAACTATTGATTATTGGTTATCTGATTGTATATCTTTGGTAGTAGTCACGAAGATGAATTTATTAGTATGATTTTGAAGCGGGGAATTGTGATTTGGTATAACCATAATTTTTGATGTTTCGTGAAGATAGGTGATGTAAATTATCTTCGCCACAGAATGCGAAAAAGGAATTGAGAATCACAATTATGATTATGAGTTATTCATATAATTGTGGGCGAGAATTATTGATTGATGTTACATTGATAAAACATTATTGGTGGACTTTTAACATGGAGAAGATAATAGACCTGATGGTCTATTTGACTCTTTAATGGATTGCTTGCTTCGCTACAACTATGGTTGAAAAGTTTTATCATCTACCATGTGTTCTAAATCTACGATTTGTTATTGACGAAGGCTATTGATAATTTAATTATCTTTAGTCATGATATTCTTTCTTTGGCTAGTTGTGCTCACCCTTACGCTTCACAATTCCTTTTCGGTGTAATAAGAGTGTTGCGGAGTCGGCGGGGGATAACGAGGGAATATAACGGTGGTCTATAGCTATTGAGGTTCTCCTAAATAGTATGGAAATAATTTTATTGAGAACTTTAGATAAGTGTGTCGTATTGTATCGTCATTTGATATTTAATTTTGGTGAACCCCGAATAGGGTGAGGTGAACCCAACTTTGGAAGGGTGTTTTGCCACTATCATACAAGATGTCTAATGACATAAAACCTCGTGTTATCATAAGATAGGGTTGTGCACATCCACTTGCTGAGTATATCTACGAGCACTACCTATATGATCTTGGAGTTTATTTGAAATATAATTTTCACTTGGAGACAGTGGAGATAGTTATATGTTAAGAGAAGACTAACCATTGGATAGAAGATGATGGTAATCTTCTCATTTTTCTTTAGGGTCTATTGGGTCAACCAAGGATAATTCTCTGGATATATGATATCTATCATAACTTAGATTCATGGCCTCCTATGTACGAAGGTTTCCTTGAGCATTTCCTAAAGATTTTAATTTCTAAAACAGTTATTGACTGTACTTTTATGTAAAGTACCTTTATAAGGTGTTGTGGTCGAGGCACCATGAGAGTTACATAGATTTTGTATTAAAACTCACAACTTATCTGTTGTCGTACTCTGCACGACAGTTCAACAGTTGTATAAATGAAGTTTGTATTTGGTTTTTATAGAGTGATATCTGGCGACTTAGAATGGGTGATGTATACCTATTTTGGGGGCATCACAGATAATATATGGCATGTCAATTAACTCTTGTTTTGTGGTAATTTTTGAAAATGACATCTGAAAATGTTGAGATAAGCAATAGAGCATAGGAGACCGTTGAGTCACCAAAGATCAATAACCAGGATAATGTGCATCGGGAAGGCAACAATTCTCATGTAAACAACAACACCGACCAAATGATGAACGATGGGATGTTCAGAGGCTTTCTATAATTCATGCAACATCCGACGAGAGAGACTCGTGTGCAAAATTCAGGTGGAACTGATGAGTGGTATATCACCTTGAATAGGACATTTTGGCTCAGTACTGACAGTGGCCAGACTATTGTTGATGATATACTTGAGTTGCTGATGAAGAGTGGACGGGGCGGCTCCTGCCATATGAATCCAAAGTCTTCCCAATAGTAAGTTGTATCTTGTAGTGATCTTAAGCACTTGGAAGGATATATAGAATGTATGTGGACCAATTTCCATTGGCAATTCAATCTCTCCAATAGCATTTCGCCGAGATCCATCAAAAGCTTTGATGACTATATGGCTACTTCGAATCCTGTTGAGATTAATGTTCATTTTCTCCATTATGGCATAGGGGCAGATGTTTAGGGATGATCCTCCATCTATTAGCACTCCTCCAACCACATATCCGGAAGATATAATTGTTATGTGCAACAGTTTGTATTGACTCGTCCCTTCGGAAGGTATGTCATCATCGGTGAAGGATATCACATTGCTGTTGAAGATGTGATCTACCAGATGATGAAATTTTTCAACATCCACTATTTTTGGCAAATGGGCTTCTTCTAATACTTTCAGTAAGACCTTCTGGTGATCTTTTGAAGAGAAAACCAAGTCTAGAATAGAGATCTATTGTGGATCTTCTTTCACGCTTTGAACCACCTTGGCTTCATTGTTTCCCATCTTACGGAGGAATTCTTCAATCGTCTCCCTAGGCGCTTTCCCCTTTGATCTGATGATAGGCTTCATTACCCATTAAGGAAGACACAGTGGATTTTCTTCAAACACTGCAACAATTTTGTTTGATCCTTCAAAATCTCCATAGTTCCATGGTACTTTCTTGAGGCTAACAATAGGATACTGTGGCCTGAACGGCAATATGATTGGCTTTGGTGTAGCCACTTTCAAAGGGTTTTCAACACCTTTGAGCTGAATTAGTTGAATTGTAAGTGCGGTGGCAGCCAACTCTCCTTCAGATGATATAACTACTATGACTCCCTTCTATCCTGAAGGAAATGTGTCCCCACTCTCAGATGATATAGCATTGTTATCTTCCATCTGCAGGTCACCGCTGTCAATCATGTTTTGAATAAGATAGCGGAGTGCCCAGCATTCCTCAGTGTTGTGACCACGAGAATGGGAGTGGTATTGGCACACTCAATTAGCATCAAATGGCTTTGAGCGTGGGTTGACTGAAGGTAGCAGAGTTGTGATTTTTCCCTCATTAATCAGCATTTGCAATATCTCTTCCATCGGTTGGCCTAAATAGGTAAATTCCCATTGATTGACGAAGTCCCGACGGGCTTTAGCTTTTGCTTTTCTGGCAAACTTTTCCTCTTGTGTTTCACTTTCTTGAATAAGTGGTGGAGTACTTGTAATAACAGAAAGGAGGCTAGCATGCTCCTGACTGAATAATTGACGTGTGACTTGGTATTGATGAATCACCAGTTCTGCCAATTGATTGGCTTGTTCGCCGAGAGACTTTATTTCCCGTTCCATCATGAACAAGAATTGTGAATAATCCCATTTGGCTGAATTATCCTTGCTGATTTGGGATGATCCTCCCACATATTTGATGTACTTCGTGGTCTCTCCACCGCCTCCGTTAATCATATTAACCTCTTCTTTCTTGTGTTGAGGGAGAGGGTTATCTTGAACATGGGGTTGGTTGGGTTTGGTTACCACAATCTCACCATTGTCAATTAAATCATGGATCTTATGCTTAAGGGCCCAACAATCCTGAGTGTCATGGCCTGGAGCTCCAGCATGATAAGCACATTTCTTGCTTGCATTGAAGCCTTTTCCACTCGGGTTGGCTGGTGGAAGGAGATGTAATTTTCTTTTGGGCTGTCAGAAGTTTGAGAATATTTTTGAGTGAGTCCCCTAAGGTTGTGAACACTCTCGTATGTCTGACTTCTCCACTCTTTGGCAAGGGAGGATTTGAAGACTGGGCTTGAAAAGGGGAATAGTTTCTCCTCTGAATAGGCAAGTTTTGATTGCCTTTTTATCCTTATAGTATCAAGGAAACATCCTCTTCTTTCTTCTTATGGACCCTCCGGAGGTTGTTCCCATAACTTTCAAACTGGATGTGCTTAGCTACAGCTTTTAATGCGGCGAGGTCTTGAATCTTCCCTGATTTCAATCCCATTTCAACCATTTCTCCATGTTTGATCATTTCTGAGAATGGCTTGCCTATTCCAGCCAAGACCCTGTTATAGAATGGATCCTCTTGAATATCTATGAAGGTCATCACCATTTCAAACTCTATCATAGACGAGATAACTTGAGTAGCCAGACACCTCCATCTTTGGGCATACTCTCTAAACAACTCATTGACTTGTTTCTTGACCTTGGTAATTTGATCGCGGTCTAGAGCTATTTGAGTTTGGAAGCTGTATTGACTGAGGAAAGCATGGGCTAACTCCTCCCAGCTATAAATTTTGGAGTTATCCAATCTGGTATACCATGCTCTGGCTTCTCCAGTCAGACTTTTCTGAAATAGCTACATTCTGAGCTTATCATTCTTGACATAAGATCCGAGCTCTCCAATGAATACCTTTAAGTAGGTGTAAGGATCTCCCAATCCATCATATTTCTCAAAATTGGGAGTCTTGAATTTTTCTGGATAATGAACCCCGGGGAAGATACAAAGGTCTGAATATGAAACACTTCCATCTGTCCCAATCCCTTTGATGGACCTAATGGTCTCTTCCATTTGTAGAACTTTCTTTTGAATATCACCGGTGTCTTGATTTTCTTTAAGATGGGTGATTTCAAGGGTTTTGTTGGTCTTATCAGACTGAGACTCAGGTGTTGGAACTTCTTTTTTCGGACCCTGGATTCCTCCATGTGCAGAGGATTCTGTATGTATGGGTATTTGTGGACCCTGAGTTGACTTGTGTAATTCTTTGAGTAGAACAACCAACTATGTTATTTGATTGCTTAATCCATCGAACTACTCACGAGAGATAGGAGTAGGATTAGGCTGGCCAGATGTAGCTATGTTTGGCTATAGGCTTAATGCCTTCTTGGACTTTGAACGGGTAACGGGACCAATCATCTCCCTACAAAAAGGCTTATGTAGTTTAGTCTTAGGGAAATGTGGAAATGTTATATGTTATGTAATGTGTCCATTTTTTAGGAGTATTATCCTGCAAAACGGATGTCAGTTTGTTTTAATGACAGGGATAGCATGACAGGTTTTGATATAAAAGGGAATGCATGTTCACATATTCCTTTATATTTTCCATTACATTGAGATTGACATGGAAATGAAATTACAAGTAATTTGAAATGGGAATGTATGAAGAGACTTCCCTCCGTATTTGGTTTATTAGAGGCTAACCTATCTTAGGTTACTCTCGCTGCTTTTTGGCATGAAGGTTCCCAGATCATCGCAATTTTCTCGATGGAAAGTTAATCCGATCTTTCAACTGGAGCGAATCTGGGTGGTGCCTTTCCTAAGCCTCATGGAATTAGTCTCCCGACGAGTCTAATAATAAAACACCGCCAGGATAGCCTCCTGGTGGAGGGACCACACAACATTCATTCACATACATCGCGTCTCACCGTATGGAAATGATGACATGTACGAAGCACTAATATCACAGGCAGATATGGTGCAAAGCACTAAGTGCAACATCCACACACAAGATGATAAAAGTTTTGAAAGGTTTTTTAAATAGCGGCTTAAGCCCTCTTACTGGATGTCCCTAGCAGATTCGCCACTTGTCTACGTCGGGATTTTATTTATCCCTTTCTGTTCTTGTCTTTTTGTGTTCTTATGTTAGGTGAGATTTGTTTGAAAAAACAAGTTTGAAAAGGTCTAACATGTATATGTTAACGATTTAACTATAAGAGTCGCCAGTTGGTATTTTTAAATGGTTGCACCAACTCAACCGAGAAAAGGTTTGCACAAAGACCTAGTGATGTGACATTGTTAACTGGTCTGCAAAACCTAAAATTATTTCGCTACTAGAAAATCAATCTATAACGATGGTATTTAGTGACGGTTGGGGCAGAACCGTCGTAATATATGTATATAGCGACGATCACGGTCTGAACGTCGGTATATGCCTTTGAAGGTAGTTTATTCCGAGGGTCACAATTTGGTCGTCGGTATAGGACTTTTTTTGGGATTTTAACAAGGGTTATAAGGGAGGCGTAGATAATAACGAGGGTCACAAAGGGGCGTTTTATCAGTCATGAATCCCTCCTGTTCTTTCCCCCAAATCAACATCTCAGTCACTCGATCAACATCTCAGTCACTCGATCAAAGCATTCTCACTCCATCTCAGTCACTCTGCATCTCAGTCACTCTCACTCCATCTCATTTACTCTGCATCTCAGTCACTCCACCTCTTCAGCATTCTCACTCCATCTCAGTAACTCTACATCTCAGTCACTCTGCATCTCTAGTTCGCCGGACTTCGTCTCACTCCAACTCTCCATCCGGCTTGAAAGGATCATATTGACTGGCTGTTTGAGCAGATATAATTTCATTCTTTAGGTTTTCAATTTTATTTACTCCTTAGTTGTTATAATTTCCTCTATTTCTCTCCTCCCTCTAACAAGCCCTAAATTTACTAATTTTGGGACACCCTTCTGTGGGGTGTTTTATGAGCCACTATGGTTCAGGTTCAATGTCATAGGGTTTGTGAGTGAATGCCAATTGGTGCTATATGAGCAAGTATTGAATCTATTGGCACAGGTCTAAAAAGAAAATATATTAGATATATTACCCTAGTATCCAAGTCATTAGGAACAGGATAGAAAGGCCCTCGTTAGATTTCTCCCTGTAACTTGTGATGATCTGAGGTACCTCAGCAACCCCCCAACTAAGGACACTAATTAAGCCCAACGTCAGTGAAAGTATGTCTTTTGTGCCGCAAAGACAGTATTTCATGTCTTGGCCCATTCAGAGCAATGTTGGTCACTTGGGCACACCAACATAGAACTTTCGAAGAGTCCCATTGCATTTACTAAACTACACCTGCACATTCACACATATGGGGAGATAGAGAATCAGTTTAAACCTTGAAAATATTTCTAATAATTGATCTGTTAAACAAAAATTAAATGAAAAATGGCGCACCAAACAATTTACTCCCTCGGTTCCAAAATATAAGAGCCCATTTTTTTCTCTTTCTTTTTTTATATTCTGCATTTTGTATATCATTTTGCTCTTACTATTTGGAACTAAGGGAATATTACTCAAGAAAATCAGTACAATTGAAGACATGCTAGGGCTTTACAGTAAATAGAACCAGACAACACCAACAAAACACAAGCATACACATGTATATAACAGTTACGAAATCCTATAAGTAAAACACATGCATAGAATTAAATCTTATTTCAGGAATATATATATATATATATATATATATATATATATATATATCTTGGTGAAAAAATAGTATCGTCGATTCTTTTCGAATTTCAAAATAAAAAAGTTCAGAATTGTTGCTACATTATAAAAAATCATTCCAGAATTCCTCTAAACAATAATAGAAAATAAACATATGTGTATATAAAATATGTACATATATATACACACACATACAAATATCAGATAGGAAACATCCAAACTAGAGAGGCGAAAGAGAGGGTGATGAGTAGTGATTAGTGATTAAGCATGGCGGTCGATTTCAAACGAGTCGAGTTTCTGACTGAGACTTGTGTTAATTGGACTGATTGCTTCTTTGTCATTACAAAGAAGAGAGACTTTTTGACTGAGATTAGTGGTGCTATTTTATGGGGTCTGCATAAAAGTAAATCTAACACCAAATGTTAGTTTGAAATCAATAGCTTGCTAGTGATACTAATAAACCCATTTTATAGTCATATCTTTCAATGAATCTGTTGCCTTCTCCCTCTCGTCTAGCGCTACTCCTTTTCTTACAACTAAACTAAATATTTTAACTGTTATGACAAAATCTTTTAGTATATTTCTCTCTATTATCTTTAATCAACCTGGGTGGTGGGAAGGGGACTTGGCATAAATCTTACATACACCTTTTTTGTTTTGTTTGAGTGAACTAGGAGTCTGGTTGGTGTTCAAGGTAATTAATTATCTTAATTAATTATCATAGATTTCTATACACAATATCATTCTGATGGTTGTTCAATTTGATTTAGGGACATAATATTATGGATAAGATGTGGAGGGAATTACCAAGATATTCTAGAGAATATCTTGCAGGCATAGAGAGATTTCTGGACTTTGGTTTCAAAAAAGTGGGCATGGTAACGGGAAGAATTCCTTGTCCATGTAAGAATTGTGTAAATGGCTGATACCATATTCGAGCTACTATTCGTGAACATTTGATTTGTGATGGATTTATGTTTGGCTACACGAATTGGGTGCATCAAGGGGAAGATGTGATTATCAGGGATGTGAGTAATGATGATGTTCACGAAGAACCATCACAATTCGAAGATGATCATCGTATGCCTGAGATGGTAAATGATATTTTAGGGATCACAGTGTGGAATCGTCGGTTAAAGTTATAAAATACCAAAAGTACATGTCAGAGGCCAATCAACCTTTATATCCTGGATGTGAAATTGAGACTGTCCTTTCATTCATTGTATGGCTTTTCAATAATAAAAATGTTAACAAATGGACTGATGTGTCCTTTGATGGTTTGCTCCGTAAGTTCAAGTCATCATTTCCATCATTTGCAAACTTGCCTGATAATTTTTTATGAAATGAAGAAAATGGTTGGAAATTTAGGGTTTGGTTTTGAGAAGATTGATGCATACGAGAATGATTGTATGCTCGTTTGGAGGGAGAATGAAAAATTAGAGTCTTGCACAATTTGTAAATCATTGAGATGGAAGCAGACTGAGATGGTTATACCAGAGAATGCACAAATAGATACAAATGCTAAGAGGAATAAAGTAGTTGTGAAGCAATTATGTTATTTATCGTTAATTTTGAGATTGCAGAGGCTATTTATGTCTGAAGAAACTGCAAAATACATGACGTGGCATCATGTAAAGCGACGGAAAGATGGAGTGAATCGTCATCCAGTTGACTCTGCAGCTTCGAAGTATTTGGATACAATGTACCCTACATTCTCTCAAGAACAGCGAAATGTAAGACTCGGACTGTCCACTAATGGCATGAATCCCTTTACCCATGGGTCACCGTATAGTATATGGACAGTGACAGTTGTTGTTTATAACTTACCACCATGGATGTGTATGAAGCAGGAGTATTTTATCATGCCATTGTTAATACCTAGTCCAAACTCTCCATGTAATGATATTGACGTGTATGTGCAACCTTTAATTGAAGAGTTGAAGATACTTTGGAGTAATGGGGTTGAAACGTATCATGCATCTATCGGTACAAAGTTCCAAATGCGTGCTGCACTGTTGTGGACAATTAGTGATTTTCCAGCTCTTACTATGTTGTCTGGTTGGAGCACTAAAGGTAAGTTGTCTTGTCCATCATGTCAAATGAACACTCATTTTTGTAGATTGCAAAGTAAGGAATGTTATATCGGGCATCGTTGTTTTTTGGAGTCGAGTCATAGTTATAGGTTTGATACACGAAGATTTAACGGAGAATGTGACCATAGTGAAGCTCCGGTGGTGCCATCAAGATTTGATATTCTTGAACAAGTTAATGCCATTAATGTCACTTTTGGAAAGACACCCATTATCACCAAGACCATTCCCCATGACTCAAAACATAATTGGAGGAAGAAACCTATTTTCTTTGAATTTCCATATTAGCGGATACTTTTGTTGCGCCACAATCTAGATGGAAAGCACATTGCTAAAAATATTTGTGATAGCCTGATTGGGACATTGTTGAGTGTGCAAGGAAAGACAAAAGATAATTTAAAAGTGTTGGTTTATATACTTTGTGGTTTTAATGATGGCAATATTTATATGGGCTTAATTGATTTTATATTGACTTATTAGGTCATGTTATTCAAATATTTTTATGCATATTAATTATATAATATATAATAGTTTGCATGGGTTAATGCATGGAGTAATCACTTTGTTTCCTAGCTCACGCAAGTTTCCATGCTTTAAGTTTTTATATAGAATATATATCCAATCCTGATTTGCTTTGAAGACTAATTCAAATTGGAGTATTTTAAGGAGATTGAAAATCTGTTTAATATTCCTTAAATTTCTCATATTTAATTGTGGGATTATATCCTTCCAATATATATATATATATATATATATATATATATATATATATTGAGCTACCAATTTATACGTATTTGGGAGATGTTTTAGGAATTGATTTTATTAAGGATTCTTATTTAAAGTTGATGGAGCTATTATTTTGTCACATGCTAAACAGTAGTTACTATTTTTAAGGGATCTTGCTAATTGCTAATAGGACTCTTTCAACTAGTATTTGATTTTTAATTGACTTCTTCATAGCTGTATTTCATTATCTACTGAGGTTGTCATTGGTAACGTTGATCTCCTATTTCAATCAAAAAGTACTAGCCGTTGCAGGAGGAATTGGAACGTTACATAGCCGTTGCTATCTTCTTTATATATATACTGCTTTGCTCGGCATTGAAAGAACAAAACTACTGAACATAAATTCTTCAAGCTATCGAATATATAAATTATCATATCATTCTTTTAGTCTTAGTTTACAGTGTTCTTGTATCCTTTATTTCAATATCTATTGTAAACATAGTAGTACAAGTCTAGGATTGGATTGGGGTTTTTATTTTAGTAATACTCAGTCTGTTCAACGAAGTTATCAAAGTCTCAGAGGTGAGAGGTGTTGCAGAGGTGCAAAGGGGGCAGAGGTGTCCAATCGATTGTCGCTGTAACAGGGAGTTTTTATTTACTTTGTAATTGCTGAGTATTATTTTAATAAAGTGAGTCTCCAATCGTAGTTGGGATTGGACGTGGATTAGGCTACTACACTAGAGGATAGGGACCGAACCACGTAAAAATCTCGGTGTGATTTACTGTTGTTTTGCTTTTGTTTTTAGCTTCTATATTCTGCAAATTTTGTTTACGTCAAAAAAATTTTACACTAATACGGACAGGTATTAGCTGTCCGTTTATAACAAACAAAGAATATAACTAATACGGACAGGGATAGACCGTCCTATTATAGCCTGTTATAGTAAATTTTGAAAATTGGCCACTGTAGATCACTTCTAAGTATTTACACCTATTCACCCCCCCCCCTCTAGGTGTGCTTAATTATAGAATTATAAAAAGCACAATTGGACTTGATGAAAATAGGTATAAGAAGAGAGCTCCATCCAATACCCTTGCAAGCAAGCAATTCAAAGTACCTTTTTCTGGCTGCAAGCTACTCAATGTCTAAGAAAGAAAGACATGATTTCTTATAAGTGTTGAAAAATGTTAAGGAACCTGATGGATATGCTTCAAATATTTCACGTTGCATCAATTTGAAGGGGGCAAGATCTCAGGTCTTAAAAGTCACGACTGTCATATTTTAATGCAATAATTACTTCCAATAGCAATATGATGTACCAACTTGCCTAGATATGTCTGCTCAACTATAATTGAACTTTGTAACTACTTTAGAGAATTATGTTCCAACTATAACACATCGAAAGATTATGAATGGTTGAACAAGAAAATTGCGTTAATACTTTGCAAACTTGAGATCGTGTTTCCTTCTGCTTTCTTTGATATAATGGTACATTTGTGTGTCGTCCGCCTTGCTGAAGATAGCTGGAAATGTGAAATATCAACAAATGTGGGCTTTTGAAAGATACATGAGCAAGTTGAAAGGGTATATTTGCAACAGAAGTCGTCCAGAAGGGTCAATTATAGAAGGGTATATTGCTGAAGAATGTGTTACATTTTGCTCAAGATAATTGAGTCAAAACAATGCTGCATGGAAACGAGTTGGAAGAAATGAAGCTGGATATGAACAAGGTGAATTAAGTTTATCTGTATTCAGACACATAGGTCGATTTCTTAATGTCCCAAAAGTTTGTACTCTATGTGGCGATGATGTTAAGAGTGAACACCTCCATGTGTTATTTAATTGTATAGAGGTTGAGTCATATCTAAGGTGAGTAAATAAAGAATGACATTTATTTTTCAAAATATTAATTAATTTTGTTAGCCAGCAATGACAAAAAAATATTTTCTTAATTTGTTTGTAGTATTTGACAAGATTCATATATGTCACGATGTGGAAAGCGTAAGCAAAAACCGACGCCAAGGGAAATTGACAATGCTAAGAAAAAGGAATTTCCTGAATGGTTTAAGAATTATGTAAGTACTACATTATATGAACGTAATTTTATGCAAAAATTTTGTAATGGTTATTAATAATAAATGGGGACTTTTCTTATATCGCTACCATTTTGTAGATGGCAACTATTAATAATGATGCTTCAAAGGAAGTTCAAGCTCTTGCATTTGGCCCAAATTTGATAGGAAGGAGAAGAGATGGTTATTTGGTAAATGGGTATCTATTCCATTCTACAAGTTGTAAGAGTAAGAGAAGAACGCAGAATAGTGGGGTATATGTGGTAGCAACTACTCGTGGATATTCCTCTACTAGAGACCAAAATCCTAGGGAAGATGTAATTGAATACTTTGGTATTTTGGAAGATGTTGTTGAATTAGATTATTATGGATCTGGCAAGGTTGTTCTATTCAAGTGTAAGTGGTATGACAATTTAGCACGTGATAGAGGGGTCAAAACTGATGACTATGGCTTCACGCTTGTAAATAATCAAAAGTTTGGTTCAACCGATGAGCCCTTTGTAATGCCTTCTCAGGTTCAACAAATATTTTATGTTGACGATAAAAGGGATAACAATTGGCGTGTGGTTATACGAACAAAGCCGTGAGATTTATGTGAAGATGCTGAAGTAGATTCTGATAGTGACGAGTTACCCAATACCAATGAAGAATTCATCACTCTAGTTGCAGAAGTTGATATGGAAAACATAAATTGGGTTAGGAATGACGTTGATGCTGAATTAGTTGAAAATGGACGAAAAAGACTTAAAAGTATGTGAAAGATAGGATCTCAAACTGATACATCTCGTTTCAAAAGACGAATGATTGAAAATATTGTTAATGAAGACAAAGATGAGAATGGAGCTGAAGACGAAGATGAAGACAAAGACGAAGACGAGGACGAGGACGAAGAGGAGAGTCCCGAAGATGAAGAGGAGGGTGATAGTGAGGAAAATGAAGATGAGGAAGAATGAAGAAGATAAACGTCACAATTGATAGATCTGTCTTGTTACACTTTGTCCATTTTCTCTAAAAGAGAAATGTGTTTATCTATATTTTCAATTATCGTTTTGCTAAGAAGAATGGGATGATTACCTTGTTTAGCTAAGTGGTTGTTCTTATAAAATGCTTTTGTATTGATTATCATTTCTGGGTAGTTTACTTCTTCAAATTTGTGTGTTTTGGTGATATTTCCTTTGGTGTATAAAAAATAATAGTAGGGATACTGCTAGGCATTTTTGAATTTAATCCAATCTTAATTCGGGTCTGAATTTTATTTTCACATTTGACAAGTAAATCCAGTGTGAAATGTTACTTCACGAAAGTAAGTTATGAGGCCTATAAGAGTTGTATTCCATTTGATGTTGAGTATTCAGTACATTTTGAATATTATTTTTTCCTTTATGATAATTTTCAGTATTTACTTATGTCATTCCACTGTAGCAGGTTCTCCTTGACTTGCTTGCATAAGTTATTCGTGTTAAGCAGGTAATTATTTGTGTACAATGATTTAGTTTTCTACTGTTGTTTTTTACAATATATGTGGTTCACTGTAATGGTTCATTATTAAACAGATACTTGAGGAACAATATATATGTGGTCCACTCTTCCTCTTACCAACCGAATCAGATAGCACTTTAAAAGCAAAAGAAAGGTAGCACTAAACTGTCTCTTTCTTGATTAAAGTTAGCATATGACTGCTAGACTTGATAAATTTATTTAAAAATGAATTAAATTTTGTTTCCCTTCTTTTTCTAGTATTTTGTTCCAAGCATAGTCATTGTTCTGGTAGAGTTTATACTTACTATGTTCTGGATATCATCCAACTGATATATACTTGTTTAGTATGGTAGCATTAGCTGGGCAAACTTTGAGGCCCTAACTGCTAAATGTAAATTAAAGAGAACCCTCCAACCTTCAGTTAATGTTAAACATTGCTACTGCCAAAGGCATCAGCTTCTGTTTCTTACTTTGCTTATTACTCTCTTGATTTCCATTTATTTGAGTAAGTGTGTTTAGTAGTTCTCATTAATATACTAACAGCCCCTTAACATTCCTTTATGCTAACAGCCCTAAATGTTTGACTTTGTGGAGTTTAATTTGTTTATTACAGTTTTGGTTGGCCTCAGCTTCAATTGAGTCTATCAAGCCCCCCCCCCCCCCCCCTCACACTGCATTAATCAAGTTACTGCTGCCAAAACTAGCAGCCCATACTCCATATCATTACATTCTTTTACAATAACTTAGATTTATACATCTATAATGGTATGCCAATAGCAGGGCATCTAGAGCAACATAAGTTCAATGACTGAAAGTCCAAGAGAACCTCCCAGCCCATGCTACTAATGCTCCATGTTGCTGCTAAGGCAGCAACCTGTACCCCCATGTCACTTTCTAGGCTCCCATTTTTAACCCTTGTTATTATATTCTGAAATTATATATGTGCTACCTTCAGTTACCATCACCACACTCGCTGGGCATTCTTTGAAAACTCAAGGGTACTAATCAAAAGCTTGAAAAAAAAGGCCCTCGACAATCTTTATTTCAATCGCCAGTCATTGTTCTCATTTTATTGCCATTAAAGCGTGATCCCTTTTCCTTTCCTCTCGTCTTGGTAATTTTTTTGGTTATTTTTACATCTAAGAGTTGGTACACTCTCCTAGCCAAGAAGTTGACTTAATTTGATTCCATATATTAATTTACTGCTACATTGACTGCAGTGGAATTAGCAACGAGGAGAAGATACATTTAAGAAAAAAACTGTTGTCACACTAGAGAGAATAAAATTATCAGGTAATTTTCTCATTGAAACTTGCGTTTATTTTGTGTCAAACAGAAATCTTGACATTCTCATATTAAACTTGCATTTATTATGTTCTAAATTCATATTTTTGTTTCTCAGGTTGCTTTAATGGCTTCTAATAGAACGTCTAGATCTCATGCTAACTGTTCCAATGGCCCAAAAATGAATAAAAATGAAGATAATGAGATCCATGCCGATGAACCTCATGCAGAGGAGGAAAGTAATCATGAGAATGATGAAGGTACCATGCATATATATACACATATACTTGCATTATCATGATCAGCCATTCATCATCATGCACTAAGCAATTCTTTCTCTTTTTTAGGTTCTCGACCTAAGAGGAAACGTGGACCAACGATGGGAGCAAAGTTATGGTCATATATCGATGCACCCAAGCAAGTAATTTATGATGCAAATGGTCAACCTGTTGGGGGAGATGCCAATAAGTTAACAACCTTGATATACTTGCACAAGTGCTTGGACTTGAGCGACATGGTAGACTTTGATAAGGTGGAGTTGGTGCCACAGTTACAAACACTTGGGGGCGTCGTGACACAAATAATGAGGTACAACATGAGAATCAAGAATTAAAAGCTGAGTTGAAAAAGGTACGGGAAAAAGGAGATGATAATGCAAGGAAAGTGGATGAACTATTATCAATCATGACAGAATTTATGAAGAAATCAACAATTGCAAATGCTTATACCAACAATCAGGTGTTGCTCTCTCACTCCACTTATACTTCAAAAAAATTCTCTATCACTCTGTTTATATGGATTAACAAGTTCACTTGATAATTAATTTGTAGGATAGATCCACAGAAGGAGATAATGGTGATATTAGTGGATCAAATAATTCTATAGAGGACATGTGACATGTCTCGTGCTGCTAGAGATATGTTAGATGTAACACTATTTTGGATGAAAATATGTTAGATGTGATACTGAAAATATGTTAAATGTGCTACTGGTTATGTACTGTTTTGACAGTATTTTGAATGGTTAGGTATATTTAGATGATATTATACATTAATTTGTAATTTTGAATACTAGACTTTATTTGTTTTATTTTTCTAATTTTAAATATTATATTCAGATTGGATGGTATGGTTTGAATGTAAATATACTTGTTAACAGGTAAAATAAATAATAAATATTGTGTAATTACAACAATTTTTTTAAAAATCTGGAACAGATATAGCGATGGTCACGACCGTCGCTATAAAATCAATTATTGGCGCCAAAACTTCTATAGGGACGGTCATGACCATCGCGGTAGACCCAAAATTTTCGCGCCAAATGCTTCTATAGCGACAGTCACAACCAACACGCAAGTATACGTGGTCAACAAGTAATAAAGTGAAAGTAGAGTATCGTTCCCACGAGGAATTATTTAATAAAAATCACCAAGTACTAACCTGTAACCAACTCAATCTTATTTAAACGAATGAATTTCAAATTATATAATTAAACTACTATTAAATTTCACTAGTTAAATTAAGATTACGGAGATTTAAGATAACAACTTCACTTATTGCTTCATTTAAGTTAACACACTTCTCATCAATTATTCTCTATCTTGAATTGTTAATCAAAAACACTAAAGCAGATAAAACCACCTCTCGATGCATAATACACATACTCACTTTAATCCACAGATGATAGAATTAAGCAAGACACCCTAATTAACTAATCCACTATATCTCTAAGTGAATTACAATTAAAAAGGATTTAAAGCACAAGTTCTCTATAAGATTATATATGGCGTAAAGGCATATCTCTATCCTAAACACGGATCATGAATTCCATCTATGTAGAAATCACAAACACATGCTATTATGATCAGATCTAAATCTAAACTGCATCTCTCGAGTTCATATAGATTATCACGGTAATTGATGGCCAATCAATTAAACAATTAAGTCCAAATCACAATAGACAATCCTCATAATAGAACATAATAATTGATAGCGAAGCATATTAAAATAAACTACACAATAAAATTCATTGTAATCTCAAACAAAGAATTAGTTCATTGAATTAAAACTAAGAATCCACAATTGAATAAACAATAAAAGACCTTTATAGAAGAAGATGAGAAGATAGAATCTATTGTCTGTAGATTTGATGCTCTCTCCTTGCTCCTACTTTGAATCTTCAATGGTCTCCAAATCGCTTCAATCTCCAAATCTCATAATAACTAGAGTTTTGGTCCTAATTTATTCAAATTTAATCTAATAGAATGCTCTCTCTCTCTCTCTCCCTCTCTTCTAATCTATGTGATTCTCCCCCTTTTATAAGTCTCTTTATCTGTCTTTAAGTCCTCTTGGAAGTCCTTCAGTCAATCGGATCGAACCAATCCTTCTTGGACTCAAATTTGGAGAAAAACTGAGTTTTCTGCGCGTACCCCCGCCCCGGCAGGGGACTAGCCTTATAAAGGGCCCGCCCCAGCGTGCTATGGTTCTGTTTTCCAGCTGGTATGCCCTCCTCGGCCGGCATTTTGTGAAGGGAAAGCCCGCCCCAGTGGGGGTCAATTTTTTGCTCTAACATCCTTTAGTAAATCGGCCATAACTTTTGATCCAGGAGGATTTACAGGGCTTGCCACCTATCAAATCGAAGCTATCGACGAGCTCTACAACTTTCATTCTTTGAGAATTGAGAAATTCGGGTCGGAATAAGATCGAAATAGAGCTTGAAGTAGATGATATGTAAATTGCAAGCATGAGAACTCTTAGCTTTGATCTTCGTTGATAAAAAGGCCATAACTCTCGCATCCAAACTCCGATTTGGATGATTCAAGATGTTCCGAAAAGATAAAAAGAAGCTCTAAAGTATAATCCAAGTTCCAAGCCAAGAACATGCATCCAACCTGGTGTTAAAAGCCCTGCAATCTCCCCTTCTTGTATTTGCTTGCATATTTTAGTCCAAAAGATGTCTGAATTGTTTTTCCTTGCTTCTTCATGCCAATGTTATGTCATAGCCTATAAAATAACATAAAATATATGAAAAGTAACTAATAAACATAGGTTTAAGCAACTAATTCAAGTAATAGATACCAGATAAGTAGATATAAAACCTACTTATCAAATACCCCCAAACTTAAACCGTTGCTTGTCCTCAAGAAAAAATACAAAACAACAATGCTATACAATGCAACTAATCTACATGCTTACGAATCCAGCAGTAATGACAGAAAAAAGTCTAATCAACCGTTCTTAGAGAAATCAAGTAAACATGATAATACATCATATCAAAACTCATCAGTAACTTCCCAATCAATCATCAAATCTTAGACTGTTATCACTGATATAGTGTGTGTGTTCTCCACAACAATGTTAACTGATATAAAATCAAATTTAACACATAACAAGTCTCTTCGAAGGCATCATACAGTGTAAACTCAAGAAATCTAAAAACAAGCTAGATCTAACTAAAATCAAATAATTACCAATATCGAGGGTCAACATGGGATACTTATGCTTTATTTTTCATCTACGGGGGCTTTTTGCTCTTATTTCCTGTTTTATTCATTTTTTTCTTTTGGTTTATATACACATAGCTATGCAATGTCTTATTCCCTTAGGCTTTTCAATGCTACCTTAACTCGCTTTCGACCAACGACTCCCAGACCATTAAGACCTTAGGGCGCTAGGTGTAAAGACAATCTCCTCGGGCTTGCTTACTCAAGTAACAAAGGCCACAAAACTAGACAAGCACGCCACGGTGTTTTTTTTTTACTTACTTTTTTTATATAGCTTATATACCCCAAATATTCCCCCAAACTTAGGTTCTTGTCAAACTTTAGCCATAACTACTTATTCTTGTCATTCTTTCATTCAAACTAGCATTATCCTTTAGAATCCCATTATGTATCAATTTAAACTCAATCAATCAACAAGTTGTTTTTACTGTGCTATCCTTATTATACAAGTTTCAAACAGAAAAAGACTCAATTCCTAACAAGAAATCACATCAAAGCTCTAATAATTAGTATTATACTTGTCTACCCAATTCCAATCTCATTATTGGACAAAACAAACTGTAAATATCAAACAGCTGGACTCATGCGAGATGTACTAAATGCTATATAAACTTAGTAAACTAACTGCTATTTTTGAAAGTTTTCTATTTTTTCAATTTTTTATTTTTTTTATTTAAAAAAGCCTTAATGCAAAAACTAAATGTAAATAACTCGTAAACATAATGAACTATAATGTAAATAACTAACTATATGCAATACAACACTAAAATGGCCCCAAACTTAAACTAGACTGTGATGCCCCCAAAATAGGTATACATCACCCATCTTGAGTCGCCAAATACATGGTACAAAATTCAAATACAACTGAATTATACAACAGTCGTGTAAAATATGACAAAACATAATCTAAGAGTTTTAATAAGAATACTGTCATCTAGACAATATCCACACTCAATGGAGTCCTTGAAAGTAGTATGCACACAAGCCAATCATGTTTGATGATAAAGCATATACTTTGTAACAATCTTATTCATTTATTAATAAAAAGTATTAAAGGCTTTTAATTATCTACATGATGTTGTTTTATAATATGTGATAAACCCATAGTTTTAAGCAGTGCTTTTAGAATAATGATGATGATCATTCTAATGAGATCTAAATTCTTAGAAAGCTTAAAACTAAAATAGTTCCCAATCATTGGATTACTAAATTGGGGATTAGTAAATCCGGATAGATTGGTACATACGTTGCTTGCTCATTGGATGAGGATGATTGATCTCATGATCATTTGTGTGGAGACACTAAAGCAAGTATGTAGGTGCTTATTAGAGAATAAGTTCACTGAACGTGGCTCGCTAAAAAATACCTAATGGAGTTTTACTTGCCTGTCAATAGGAATTCCTGTAGTGATAGTAGTACAAGTGATCCTTGGACTTGAGATCATCATAGTATCTTGTGTATGATTAGTTATACTTTGACTTATTCCTTAAGACCCTTAGGGTATATCAAAGGGTATGCTTGGGTATAATAAGTTGTACATGGAGATAATGTATGATCAATAAAGAATCTACCACTTCTATTAAAAGAAGAGAATTGTCCTATGTGATTCGATAAATGACAACCCAGTAGTCCTTGGCCAAGGCAGAATGAAATTAGAAAGGAGTTTCTAATTTGCATTATTTGGAGTTGTGCATTTAAGAGTCGAAATACATATAATTAAATAAAATAAGACTTGACAGTAATTCCATGTCTTATATTTAATTGGGACATTGTATGGTGGAAGGATTGAATTGTACGGTAACTATTTACTCAAATGTTCTTTAATGATTAATGTTGAAATCTATATTATCTGGAAAGTCGTTGATCGCTAAGGAGGCTTATCCCTATTGTAGAATAAATATTATTTAAATAAATTAATTGTTTAATTTATTTATTTAAATAAGATTAGAATTATTCTAATTGATTTATTCACAACCGGTTTAATATGGAGAACCTAAAGGGTCACACCATAAAAGGAAGAATAATTATTTAAGAAGTTAATGGCATAATCGTAATAATATGTTATGTATATTTAATTTAATCTATGGTGATAGAATAAATTAAATAGCTTAATATTTATTATTTAATATTTTAGAAATATTAAATATAAATTAATAAGAGGAGTCTTATTAATATTATTATAATTATTATTATTTTAATTTCTAAAAGAGTTTAGGAATTAATTTAATATAAGTACTCTCATTTATTCCTAATTGGATTAGGAAGGAAAATTAGTTAAAGGAGTTTAATTAATTATCCCTAATAAGATTAGGGAGCTTAATTAATTAAAAGAATTTAATTAATTAAATAAATCCCAATTTCTTAATTGTTAAGGTGGGTTGCCCACATCTATAAATAAGAAGAGTCTTATTATGGGTGAGGTGGTTGTTGACTTTTACAACATACGTAATATTTCCAATAGTTGGGAGAGTACGTTCTTTTCTATAGAGATAGAAAACTAGGGTTTGAGCCAAATACCCATCTTCTTGAATTCCTTTTCTTCCTTGGTGGATCACTTCTAGAGGCCAAACACTTGGGTGGCTGACGTTGATCAAAGGAAGGAACCAAACCCGGTGAATTCAAGTTGAACGCGAAAAGGATTGGAGGTGAACTTGTACCTGAGGAAGCTCGGATCTTCAAGGGTATGTTTCTTATTCATCTTTTTCGTTTAATTAATAATTATGCATAAAGGGTGATCCGGGTATATGGTTTGTAAAATTTTTAAACTCTGATTTTCCACGTTTCCGCATTATTTTTGCAATTTGATTGCGTTCTTGAATATTACAAACCTAACAGTCCTCATTACATTTATTGTCACATTATTTAACAGAATAGTGAGGACTACTAATGCTATCATCTAAATCGTCACTCCGTTCCCCGACCAGTCCTAGCTACGTTCTCATTTCCTGAAAAGAACAGTGAAAAAAATGGTGAGCTCAACTAGTCCAGTAAGAAATATTATGACTAAGATAATGCAGAATAAATTATCATTAGTCTTCAACAATGTTAAACTAATAAAATACAATAGACATCAAGTTTAACTACAGCGGAATAAGCAATCCATTAGAAGAGTCAAGTAGAGCATGATATCTACTATCTTCTATGATTTAAAATGTTTTCATCAATTTTTATCGCTGAGACTTAGCTTAATAAATAAGCCACATCATCGAGTCATCCCTGCACTACGGGCCAAGGATATTTATTAAATCATCAATGGTCATGACTATATCGAATAATCCCTGGTCATAATCATACCAAAAACTGTTCATCAATGCACTAAAGGCTACTGAGGACTTTTACCATATCATTTATAACATTACAGGTCATGATTATACCGAATAATCCTTGGTCATAATCATACCAAGTCCATCTATGCACGTAAGCCAAAGATAACTTTCATCACAATATAAGCATGAGGATGATGACAATGACATAAAAATTCAATAAAACAAGTTCAAGAATAAATTTTAAAGATTTATACGTTAATTTATCTTGAAATCAATTATGTCCAAATTGTCAACATGATACTACTTTGTGGAGTAAAATTCAAGAATGCTCAGAAGAATATTTCCATGAAAAGATACCAGATGAAGCGCAAATATCCAGGATATTCTACTAATTTCATGGAGTATAGAAGCCAAAACTTTAACCAAATGAGTATCATAGAATATATGAAACTGCAAATGGATTTTCACCCGCCATACGGTAATCCACGTAGACATATCATTTCCATAATTTAACAAGGAATGAATACGAAGGATCATTCACCATGCATGTGATAATCCTCATGTATGCGAGTTATTCCAATGTAATAACAAAGAATGGAACCAGTCATGCGTAATCCGCATGCATGTGATATTCTAACGTAATAATAAAGAATGGAATAACGTAAGAATTCACCATGCATGCGATAGACCGCATGCATGTGTTATTCCAATGTAATAATAAAGAATGGAACCAGTCTAGCGTAATCCGCATGCATGTGATATTCCAAATGAATAATAAAGAATGGAATAACAAAGAATTCACCATGCATGCGATAGACCACACGCATAGTTATTCCAATGTAATAATAAAGAATGGAACCAGGTCTAGCGTAATCCGCACAGATAGGATATTCAAACAGAATAATAAAGAATGGAATAACAGAAGAATTTTACCATGTATGTTGTACTTCGCATACAAGTTATTCTAACATAATAATAAAGATTGGAATAACAAAAGAATTTCACCATGTATGCGGTACTTCGCATAGACAGGTTATTCCAACATAATAATAAAGAATGGAATAACAGAAGCTCTCTTCATGAATACGAAAGAAATAATACTCCTTACCTTTGAAAGAAACTGGATATTGGAGTAGAGAGGTAGCAGACTACTCTTCTTCTTTCTCTCTATAATTTCTCTCTATAATAATTGCTCTATAGCTTTAGTGAATTGGTGAGAAATAAAGGAAGAATGAGTTTCTATTTATAGAAAAATATAGTTTCGATAATTGCATGTTTTGGGGCTCAAAATATTACAGTACAATACCTTCAACTTTTCTTTCATTTTTAATTTAGTCCTGCAAGTATTATCAAACTTGCACCACCTCCCCTAATAGTAAATAATGTGAATCAATAGTTCAATCATGTGAATCAATAGTTATAATCATGTGAAAATACGAATTACAGTATAGCACCTCCATCTATACCTCCATTTTTAATTTAGTCATGCTAGTATTATCAATCTTGCACCAACTCCCCTAATAGTACACGAATGTGAATCAATAGTACACACATGTGAACAAATAGTTATAATCATATGAATTAATAGCAATTAATTTCTCATTTATCCGGTTAATTACCCGACTGGTCAGTATAACTTCCAGACATCAATTAATATTGAAATAAATGTCGATTTCCGCTAACACTAATAATTCCAACACAATGGAACTATCAATTTCATCTTTAATCAACACGAACTTATTCATCATTAATATTATAACTCACAATATTTAATAACCAGGTCATTCCCAGGAAAGAGGGGGCTTTTCGATAAGGATTTCTCCTTATTGGCGCGCATTTAGATGACCAAACCTCTCCTTGACAGAACTTCTAGACATTATAAATATTATAATTTAATAATATGAATAACTTTATCGTCTCAATTATTGATTTAATAATATAACATATTATGCAGATGATACTATGACAATAATTGAATCAATAATATGAGAGATATGATGCAACAATTACTGTAGCAATAATTGAGTATAACTGAGTGACTTCTCACGTAAGCATCAATAATCAATACCGTGTGCTACTATGCAACCACGCGTATTACTGTACTTTTACTACCGGGTAGTTCAATCCTCCTCCTTATCCGCTAAGTTTGGAGAATAGGTTAGGCATATGGAACAAATTGGGCACCACACTTGAATTGGACTTGAATAACCTTTTCATAATCTTTTGCCTATCCATTGAACCTCTAATACCTGCAATTAAGAGAGACAACATGGATTAGAATAGCACTTTGGATTGGTAAGAGAACTTAATAAGCAAATTAGTTCTTATCTACTAAATAAACTATTAAAGCATATAAATATAAAAATTCCTGGGATGCCTCCCAGTTAGCGCTTGAATTACAGTCTTTCAGCCTGACTTTGTCTGGTCAATGCTATCCAATTCCTCTTCGATAATTAAGGAACCCTCCATCCATCAAAAATAATATACCTTTTGGTAGGTTCCCATTTGTGATGGTTAATGTATTAAAGTCACCTAGCATGCTCTGATTTGGTATGATCTCAATCAAGAACGTCCCACAACTAGGTGTTTTCTCTATTGTGTATGTGATCACTTTGGGGCATGGAAGCTTGTCACACATAATGGGCTCTTCGTTTATCTTCTCTTTCTCATCCCACCATGGATTCAAAATTGTACTCGCTCTTATGTCATCAAGAGCTTCGCCGACGACATGACTACTAAGTGGGCATGATTTTGCAAATCTAACTGGACCCTTGAACTTTGGCGGAGAAGGAACTTAGGGCATTAATAACATCGGCTCATCCTCGTTAGTACTTATAGTTAGTTCTTCACGGACCTTGTTGTCATTATCCCCACTTGTCTCCTCTTTTTCAACATCTCGTGGCTCATCCAGTTGTAGATTTGGCTCGGGCACTTCATCAATTTCGGAATCCTCGTCATAACACCAATTATTTGGAGGAAGGTTGCTTACGACTTTGGTCATTTGATCTATCTTATTCTAAAGATTCTGAATTGACTTCTCTTGATTAATCCTTCTCTCCTCATTTGATGCTATGAACTTGGACAACAATTCCTTCAATCTCGAATTATCTGTCTCAATTTTGGAATCTATGTATTAAGGACCATGAGTCGAAGTGGTGATGAGTTGTTCCATCTGGAGCTGAAAATTGTGGCTCGATATTTCTTGACTCATCATCTCTCTTCTTGATTTGCTATGACATTTGACAGTAATTCCTCCAACTTTGACTTTTCTTCTTTTGTCAATGGAGGTTTACATGAAAATTCTGGTGTGTATGTTGGATTTGGAGCGTAGTATTGGTCTTCATAAGTATAGCTCCATGACGAATCCGGGTGATACCCCCAAACTTGATGATAATTAGCATATGTATAATTGTTGAGGTATTCAGCACCATGTTGTCCCGACCCAAAACTAACGGTGCATTGATGACTCGAATAATTACCAGCACAATAATTGCAAGTAACTGCTATCCTTCGATTACGTTAGGCTGCAACAACGTCCAACCTCCTCGAAAGTGTCTCAAGCTGCGCTGATAATGCAGAAAATGGATTGAGACCATCAATCCCCGCTTCCCTTGGTTGAGTCATGTTCGTGTATGGCTATTGATACGCAAAGTCATCCATGGTACCTGCAATGAGAGAAATATAGGAAGAGAATTAAAAATAAAAATAAAAATGTTTAAATCAAGACTAATTTGATTGAAATTAATATTTGTAAAAAAATATTAAACTAATTCCCCGGCAACAGGGACAAAAACTTGTTGGGTAAAATATAAATTACGCACAACACGTAAGTATATGTGGTCAACAAGTAATAAAGTGAAAGTAGAGTATCGTTCCCACGAGGAATTATTTAATAAAAATCACCAAGTACTAACTCGTAACCAACTCAATCTTATTTAAACGAATGAATTTCAAATTATATAATTAAACTACTATTAAATTTCACTAGTTAAATTAAGATTACGGAGATTTAAGATCACAACTTCACTTATTGCTTCATTTAAGTTAACACACTTCTCATCAATTATTCTCTATCTTGAATTGTTAATCAAGAACACAAAAGCAGATAAAACCACCTCTCGATGCATAATACCCATACTCACTTAAATCCATAGATGATAGAATTAAACAAGACACCCTAATTAACTAATCCACTATATTTCTAAGTGAATTATAATTAAAAAGGATTTAAAGCACAAGTTCTCTATAAGATTATATATTGCGTAAAGGCATATCTCTATCCTAAACACGAATCATGAATTCCATCTAAGCAGAAATCACAAACACATGCTATTATGATCAGATCAAAATATAAACTTCATCTCTCAAGTTCATATATATTATCACGATAATTGATGGCCAATCAATTAAACAATTAAGTCCAAATCACAATAGACAATCCTCACAATAGAACATAATAATTGATAGCGAAGCATATTAAAATAAACTACACAATAAGTTCCATTGTAATCTCAAACAAAGAATTAGTTCATTGAATTAAAACTAAGAATCCACAATTGAATAAACAATAAAAGACCTTTATAGAAGAAGATGAGAAGATAGAATCTATTGTCTGTAGATTTGATGCTCTCTCCTTGCTCCTACTTTGAATCTTCAATGGTCTCCAAATCGCTTCAATCTCCAAATCTCATAAGAAGTAGAGTTTTGGTCCTAATCTATTCTAATTTAATCTAATGGAATGTTCTCTCTCTCTCTCTCTCTCTCTCTAATCTATGTGATTTTCCCCCTTTATAAGTCTTTTTATCTGTCTTTAAGTCCTCTTGGAAGTCATTGAGTCAATCGGATCGAACCAATCCTTCTTGGACTCAAATTTGGACAAAAACTGAGTTTTCTGGGCGTACCCCCGCCTCGGCGGGCTATGGTGCTATTTTCTAGCTGGTATGCCCGCCCCAGCGGGCATTTTGTGAAGGGAAAGGCCGCCCTGGCGGGGATCACTTTTCTGCTCTAACGTCCTTTGGTAAAACGGCCATAACTTTTGATCCGGGAGGAGTTACGGGGCCTTCCACCTATTAAATCAAAGCTATCGACGAGGTCTACAACTTTCATTCTTTGAGAATTGAGAAATTCAGGCCGGAACAATATCAAAATAGAGCTTGAGGTAGATGCTATGTAAATTGCATGCATGAGAACACTTAGCTTTGATCTTCGTTGATAAAAAGGTCATAACTCTCGCATCCGAACTCCGATTGGGATGATTCAAGATGTTCTAGAAAGCTAAGAAGAAGCTGTAAAGTATAATACAAGTTCCAATCCAAGAACATGCATCCAACTTGGTGTTAAAATCCCTGCAATCTCCCCTTCTTGTATTTGCTTTCATATTTTAGTCCAAAAGATGTCCGAATTGCTTTTCCTTGCTTCTTCATGCCAATGTTATATCATAGCCTACAAAATAACATAAAATGTATGAAAAGTAACTAAGAAACATAGATTTAAGTAACTAATTCAAGTAATAGATACCGAATAAGTAGGTATAAAATCTAGTTATCACAGGCTGACAAACAGTTATATATATATATATAAGTAGTAAATATATATATATATATATGAATAATCAACTGCCACGAAGTGAACTCCAGGAAGGACTTGAAATGTAAATATGTATAGATATATATAAGCGGTAAAAGGCCACGAAGTGAACTCTAGACCAGACATAAATGTAAATATATATATAAGTATTTTTATATATAAAAGCAGTAAACGCTCTGAATATTATATTCGGGCTCAATCGAAGCATAGTTCGATTATAATATATATATATATATATATATATATATATATATATATATATATAAGTAATAAAAGCCACGGATCGACGATCCGAGCATACCCAAACAACACGACTCTCAACGTGAATAGATATGTAGGTATAAAAGTGAGAAAAAGCTTAAAAATTTAAAATATCTTACAGTGGGCTGCCAAAGAGGACTTCAGATAGCTTTTGATGAATGAATACTCGGTTTCCACCGGTTAATTTTTAATATGTGGTAGAATACGAGCTCACAAGTGTTTAGAAAAAGAAAGTACTCCATTTGGAGCACTATAGAGATGTGTACATAGTGAAATGGACAAGGTTTTCTCGCTCTTCTTTTTTCTTAAAATTGCCACCCCAAGCCCTCAATTTATAGAGGGAGGAGAACTTGCACTCGTGTAACGTGTTGTCCGCTTGAACCTTCAAAACTTTTAATCCGGACATCCGATTGAGGCGTGCTATACCTTTCCAGAATGCTGTTGTTGAGAGCTACACAATGACATGGGATAAGAGGTTGTATAAATCCAGAAAGATGGGTCCATGGCCATATCCTCAAGTCTTCATATTTTATATGGTGTACTGTCTTACGTAGTAGTCACTCAGGATTTTGAGCTATGGTTCTTATGGGATTGACACTGCAGTGCCTATGCCAGGCTTAACACTGGCACTGCAGTTCCCCAACTAGGTTAACGATGGCATCAACATGGTGCTGCAGTGCCCCAATCCCTTTATAATTCAAAGGTTGCGGCGTGAGCTCTTGGTCTTTTTATCTTTGACTCGGTACACGCAACGCCAATCCAAGCCTTAATCTTGGCGCCATTGCTCATACCTCTCGGTGCCCAGCAGGAGAAAAGTCGGTTTGACCTAGGCGATGAAAAGAATCTTGATATAAAAAGGGGGTTAGCCTCTTTAATTGATATATCAAATCCTACTCTGGGATAGAGCTTTTTCCTTCTCCTTTGTAATTTATTTCCCATTTTCTCTTAGGTTGTGCTTGTAAATACAGTAGCATAGATTAGGGAGATGCTTGGGAATTCTTGGAGCTCAAGAGCAATTAGCAACATGGATTGGAAAGCTTGAATGAAATGGAATTCTTGGAGACTGAAGAGCCTTGACAGAGTTTATTCTTATCCATTTGTTTCCTTTGGTTTTGTAATCCATAAATGTGGTCTTTATTGCTACTTATATTTTGTTCAAGAACTGTGGACTAATTATTAGCTCTAAAGTTATAATGGACCCCTTTGTTATTTGAATTAAATATCTTATCTCTTTGGTTGGCACCATATAGTTTGGTCAAATATATTTATGTTTAATTATTCTTGCTAAGATATTAGTGATGATTTTGGTAATCTATATGATGTTAAAAGAGGGATTATAGATTTACACCTAAGTATATTGGCATGTGATTATGAGTTGTCGACTTGTTTCGACTGCATAAGTTCTGTGTAGAATAGACATATATATGTGCACCACGTGTGACCTAATAGAGAATTTAAGCTTTAAATCCTTGTTATGGTTAATTCACATAGACATGTGTAGGATTATCACCTAGCTTGGATGTTCTTTTCTGTTCTATTCCCTATCGGGTGGATCTAGAGAGGATATGTTTGTACATACCCCGGAAGAGGTGTATGAGCACTTGTGTGTTCTCGGTCGACAAACTGTCGTGACCACTAAGACCAAAGAGAGAAGGGTAGGAAGTTTGATGAAGCATAGCACACCAGGTGTTTGACAAAATGCCAGTGTGAGGTGAAGTTATGACCTTAGCTTGTAGCACCTTCGAAACCATTCTTTATCCATTTACTTGCTTTGATAATTAGATATAACTAGATTAGTTAAAAATCTGTATTTCTACTGTTCGAATAAGACTTAAGCGATACAAAGTCGGTATTTGGTAAAAATTAGTGATAGTTCCTCGTGGGTACGACACTTTCCTTACTGTATTACTTGTTAAACTACGTATACTTGCGCGTGTTTTATCGATTGCGAAATCGACTAACAAGTTTTTGGCATCGTTGCCGGGGACTTATTATTCTAATATTGTCCAATATTGATTTCAATCAAGTTACTCTTAATTTGAACGTATATATATATATATATATATTATTTGTTTGATCTTCTTTATTGTATTTAAGTTTGCAGGTTATGGACGATCAATGGCCTTTTAAGAGGACGGCACAACCAAGATCGAAAGAAGGACTTGAGCGATTGCAAGATCAAATTTTAAATATCTTAAGGTTTTCTGACAAACTTAAGTGTCAGTCCACTTTGCCTGCCAACTGGCAGGAACAGGCTGACATTGAACCGATATACTATCATCCACACTGTCAAGGTTATCCAAACTCTTGGGACTACAGTCAAGAGCAGTATCATGATCCAAGTTATTCCTATCTAAATCAATTTGAATACCAGTCTTCACCGCAATATAAGGTGACATCTCAACCAAATGAGAGCTTTTCTATATACTCAACACGAGAAGAAAAGAAAAGGCTTGAAGAGCTCCTCACCAACTTTATAGAAACAAATGAGGTTCGAATGGCGAACCAAGACGCCTCATTGTAGAACCTCGAAAGTTAGTTGGGACAACTCGTCAATGCCATCACAAATCCACCACAAGTCAATCTACCGGTCATAATTGATCTCAACGATGAAGAAGTAGAGCATTGCACGGTTAATATGCAAGGAGAAGGTGATGAGTCTCACAAAGTTGTTGAGGGAGATGTCAAAGTGCCAATTGACCAACCTGTGGAGTCTGAAGAAGGAGAAGAGAGGATAAAGAGTGGTTGTACTATCAACACTAATGGAAAGTTGAAAACCACGCTCACGATTATGAAAACCCTAGAGGGCCCACTAGCGGACAAAAAGCGATTTCAGGTTGATGAAACAGGCGAATTAGTGGATAATTCCAGTGGTGAAAGATTCTTCATGCCGCTGGGTAAAGAAAAGGGGGATGACCAACTATTCATGTCTGCCATAAATTTAAAGGAGATGATAAATAGGCGGCATGAAATGGTCATTTTTGCATACGAGCCAGATTGAACGGCAATGGTATAGTCAAGTCAACGACTTTAAAACAAGTGCTTGGTGGGGAGGCAACCCCATCTCAGTATTGATTTCTCTATATTTCCTTACCTATGTCTAGTTTACATTGTGTCTTTTCTCTTTAGTTGTTAACATAACTGCCAGTATGATTATTACTGAATATTTTTATCTCTTATGCATATATTCTTGGATAGAGTATGCAGGCAACATGTTTATCTTGTGTGTTGCTATTGTATATATAGTAGTTATAGTTAAGTTAGTTAACATGTGGGTTGTTTTAGTTATATGTGTTTAGTAGTATGATGGCTATTACATGGCTTAGCTTTTGCAGGAAAACTAAGATATAAGGTCATTGTTTGAAGCGCCAAAGAAGTCTGTCGAAAGTCGTACCCACGGTGCTGATTCATGCTGAACGCCAATAAATAAGGCACACGTCACGTTGCGGTATGACCAAAGACCCCAACTCTCATCAGATTCATGCTTTTACTGAATGCCATCGATTTGCCTTAGGACTTCATGCGGCTACCACTTAAAACCTGGGGTTAACATTTCGCTACCGCAAAGCCTCTCGAGAAAGGAAAGGTCGTGTTGCAGCACCACTAGCGAGTTTTTGTTGACTTAATTAGGCAAAACTCGGCATCTGCAGTCATTGTTCCCCTCTTTTGCACATAACGTTCCCCCTTATCCTCTCATCCCTGCTTGACAGTCGAACCCCAGCCCCCACCCCCAAGGCCCTAGCTGTGATTGATTAGCACATCTCAGCCCACAATCATAAACCGAGAGCCTTCAATTGCTTATCATCACTCGAGCTAATACTGTATCTTATCTAGGGTTTCCAATTTAAAGGTAAGTTAGGCTTCTTCTCAGCAAGTGGTTGTCCCTTTTCTTTGTGTGTGATTTGTCTGGAATTTGGCTTTCTTTATTGGGTTGGGGCGATTTCCACTCGAAATCTGGAAAGTTAGTTTCCAAGCGAGGGCTGACCAGTTTGGGTTTACAGAGCACACACCAGGTACGTGATAATTTGCTTGAAAGAAGAATTGGTTGTTTGGGGCTAATAAATCAGTGGCTTTCATTGGGGATTATGTGACCATTGCATTAGGGGTTGTTTCTACATAGAAGAATTATTGTGGCATAGTGGGGTTTGTAGTGTTCTTGGTTTGAATTGGCAACCACAGGCTTCTTACTTTTTCTCACCAACTACTTGTTTCTGAAATGGCTACAAAGAGACAACGACTTAGCGTTAGTGGCTCCTCGTCCGCAGCACCAGAGAGTTGGGACAATTCCAAATTCATTAGCGAAGAAGTGTGGAAAAGGTACAAGCACTCATTTGCCAAACGAAACTTGGTTCCTGAACGGGGTTTGCGACCCGATCAAACAAAGGATGGCGAGCTGGCAGCCATGATCCTTGGACGCAAGTGGGTGCACTTCATAAAACCACTTGAGTCAACTATTGTATCCATGGTTCGCGAGTTATATGCAAATTCCAGTGCTGACGGTCCTGCTATTGTTCAAGTCAGTGGTCGATCAGTGGCGTATGGCAGTCAAGCCATCAATGCACTTTTCGTGACACCTAACTATGATGGCAAGGACTATATAGAGTCGGGACTTCGCAGCTATGACTTGGACGACATTGTTAGGAGACTCTGCAAGTCTGGGACAGCATGGAAAACTAATGACACAATGGGTGAGAAGACCAGCTTCCTGCATCATGCATTCAGTCGCTATGGGAAGGCGTGGTACAGTTTTGTCTGTGCTAACATGATCCCTACTCGTCACCTTAGCGACATGACTAAGGATAGAGTGATCCTATTATTCGCTATAGTCACAGGTCTGGACGTGGATATCGAAGTTCTAATTCAGGAGTCCATCCTGAAGGCGATCAAGAGTACCACCTCTGGGGGACTTCCATATCCATCCTTGATCACTCGATTGTGCAGGAGGGCAGGTATTCATTGGGGACCAGAAGAGATAGCTTTGTCGCCCATGTCAGTCATCGACCATTAAGTCATCTCACGCTTCAGTGTATGGGATGGGGCGGCCTCACATGTCAGAGGTAAGGGGAACGAGCCACCTACTGAGCTGCCTCCCACGTTAGAGGTCAAACACTCGCAGCCACCAGAGTTAGGCTCAGCTTCACAAGGACTATTGGCAGAGATTATGGCATCCCTCACCCTACTACATCAGAACCAGAACACAATTGCACGAGGCGTGAGAGGCACATTGCGTGATTTGCCCAGAGGCGGAACATAGCGATCGATGTCAAGATTGTCGAATCGGTCAAAACTATGCAGAGCATCTACACAGCTTATAGTGGCGAGGATGCTAATTTCATGCCATTCTAGTTCCCAGAGCCTCTTATTTTCCCACCCTACCCTCCGTCATCGCCGCCTGCAGAAGATGATGAGGATGATGTTGATGCCGACTGACCAAAATTTAGGGAAGCCCTCTTGTATTGATTTATATATGCGTAGCAATGAGGGCATTACTCATCTTAAGTTTGGGGGTATTATGGGTTATCTATTTTATTTTGTCTACTGCCATGATATGTTGTCATTATCTTAGTATTTTGCTTATGTTTTATCAGTATTGGAGTGCAGTCATGTTTTGAACTGTGTTTTTGACTTCATTTTGGGATTTATTAGCCTTTGATGTTTTGGTATTATTATAGATGGATGCTATAAATAGTTTTTGTTTTTATTTGTGGATGCTTTGATTATTATCAGCATGTTTGCTTGGTTTATAGTCATCTTTTGGGACTTATACATATTTGTATGCTTGTGCCATGATAATGGCTTTATTACCCTATTTTGAGCTATTATTATGCAACGGTTTTATATAATTTAATAATTTTTTATTGTGGCTAATGATAAGTGCCAGGTGATTATGTTTATTTCTTAGAGTTTATGTCAAGCATGTATGGATGAGCGGTTAGTTTAGTTGATAAGTTAATAATGTTATTGATCCGTCCTTTTTAGCAAGCACCGACCAGCTGTTTAACTAGTTATATTTTGGATTTAGTTTACATGTTTATTGCTTTGAGAATATGTTCACTCTGTTAAAACTTTCATGATTACAAGGTAATAAAAAACTTAGACACTTGTACAGTTTCGGATCTTGGATTCTGGCATGTTTACATATATATAAAAAAAAGGAGAAAAAAATAAATAAAAATAAAATAATAATAATAATAATGATAATATATCGAAAGTCATGCGGTGGTCAAGATGGAGCGTGAAACGCACTCGCCCATAAACGCAGACCGATGTTGAGATGGAGCATAAATTGCACTCACCTAACAATCTTCGAATTTCATAAAGTCTAATTTGGCTTAAGTTGATTATGTGGCATTTGTTGCTCGAGTTATTAGATTCATAGGGGTGTTCTACACCTAGTGCCCTAAAATTATCTGGCTTGAGAGTCATTGATCAAAAACTCATTAATGGGTAGCTCTGAATAGCCTAAGGTAATTAAGAACTATCCAAGTCAGATTTTACTATCTTCATGCTAGAGATTTTTTATCGTTTCATGCATTTGCGTCTTGTTCTTAATGCATGTTAATTTTTTTTGAGTTGTAGAGTGAGAATATTGGTATTCACAATCGACTGTGTGAACTTAATTTGAGCTATGATTAGTTAAGATGGTTGGTCTTCACATACACATATAGAATGGATCGAATACATTCTTATTCTTAATATTGATTAAACCGTTATTCATATATGTGTTTGTCCTGTTCTTTGGGAGTAGCTATGATTGAGCTTAGAAGCCATGATGCTAGTATTTAGTTTTATACTTCATTCGCGTGTTATTTTACTATTGTTATTTCTATTTTAGATAGTTTGCTTGAGGACAAGCAAAGACTTAAGTTTGGGGGTATTTGATGAGTGGAATTTATACCCGCGAATTGGATCCTTTATTGCTTAAATAGTTGCTTGATCTTCGTTGATTATATATAGCTTTTATATTATTTTAGTATTATTTTGCTTAATCTATGCGTTGTAGGGCTTTTGTGGTCTTTTCCAGCTTCAGGGGGCAAAACGGTCAATTTTCCAACATTGGTATTGCAGTATAGCCTATGTCGACTTAAACCTAAACCCTGCGAGGCCTGAACTAGGTCAACGATAACATCGACATGGCGTATTGCAATACCAATCCTTTTAATTCAAATACACAACGCGAGCTCTGGTCTCTTTATGTTGACTCAGCATTGTAGCGCCGGTCCAAGACTTAATCTTAATGCTGCAGCGCCACCTCCGATGCCCAGGCAGAGAAGGGATAATTTTGACCTAGCTAATGAAAAAGAACACTGGATTATAAAAAGGGAGTTAGCCTCCTTAATTGATATATCGAATCCCACTCTGGGATAAAGCTTTTTCCTTCTCCTTTGAAATTTCTTTCCCATTTTCTCTTAAGTTATGCTTGTAAATATAGTAGCATAAATTAGGGAGATGCTTGGGAATTCTTGGAGCTCAAGAGCAATTAGCAACATAGATTGGAAAGCTTGAATAAAATGAAATTCTTGGAGACTGAAGAGCTTTAACAGAGTTTATTCTTATCCATTTGTTTCCTTTGGTTCTATAACCCATAAATGTTATCTTTATTACTACTTATATTTTGTTCAAGAACCATGAACTAATTATTGGCTCTAAAGTTATAATGGACCCCTTTGTTATATATATATATAACCATTGCAGCTAAAATTGAGAAGGTTGATGAGTCAACCACTAGCAAAGGGAAAGGAAATATGAACAAGTGTTGAAAACTTGTTAATTTGTTAAGATTTATGTTTTCAGTTTTGGTTTAATTATGTGATGTAATTAATTAATTTTCCGCATTTGATGAATGTTTTAAGGTTAGACAACATGGGATTTATGGGATTTATTTATGTAACCCTTTAATGGGAAGATTTATTGTTTAAATTTTATTAAATTTGGGTAGTTAGAAATGAATGTTTGGACAGTGAACACCAAATTCTGTGGGAATGAAGTACCCTGATTTGGGGGTGTCACAACAACCCTTGAAGTCTACATCATCAAACCAGACCCCCGAACACAGCCCCGAAAAATCATCAAATCAACCTCAGAGACAACCCTGAGGACAGACATAAGTCAACAGCAGTCAAACCCCGAAGATAACTCTGAGGGAAGATAGATGCAGCTGCGTCAAGCCCAGAAAACAACCCATAAGGGAAAAAGGGTAATTTTACCAACTCAACATCAATACTAATCAAACTACTTTAAATAATGTCATATAGAACCATCACAGTAATCCCGAGTGAAAACTACGCTAGACAGCTCAACAAACTAACTACGAAGACTTGAAGATCTGGTCATGGACCCATCTTCACGGATTCAAAAAAGGTCAAGCCCCATGTCATTGAGTAGCTCTTGGAAAGATATTTTCTAAAAGGTATGACACGCCTCCATCGGATTCCCGGATTGCAAGTTATGAAGGTTCAAGCAGACTGCGCATTGGTTGGAGTGTATGTACTTTAAGATAATGGGGCCCACCAGGCCCAACCACAGCTCTACCTGCTGCAGCTTCCGCAGGTAGACCCGCGACTGATCAGGTCTATAAATAGAGTCTTCCCCCTTTGCTTCTAAAGAAGAGAATAGAGAAGGAGAGTGCTTAGGAGAGAGAAAGAGGCTAGGAGAGCTAAACGGAGCTTCTATCTTACTCTGATTTTTGTAAAACTTCTTTGTAAATACTTATATACACATAAACTACAACATATCAAATTTTGAGGCACCAGAAGCCGTTCGATAGCCATTCTCGCGTAATACTATAAGAGATCGCCATATCTGCTTCTTTCGCTTACTCTAATATGTATATAAGTGCTATATATATATTTAGTAACTTATATTCGTTAGATCTAACTTTTAACCGTTCATTTCTTGTAAATAGTCAATATTTAAGCTTTATTGACTAAATTTGTACTAGATCTAGCCAGATCTAACTTTTAACCAGTTCAAAAGTTGTAAAACTTGAACCTAAAAGCTAGAATGGCTAAGATCTATACATATCTAGTTTTCTTTCTAGTTTTTGTAAGTATTTAGCAACCATGTGACCCTAGATCTATATTTAGAGGAAACTGTAACAATCCAGAATTTTAATTATGATTTTAAATATTTATTGAAGTAAATAAATATTTTTATTGATGTGTTTATTGTTAAATAAATATTTGTTTAATTTGATATAATTTGATTATTTATTTGTTAAATAAATAATTTATGAGTTGAGGAATTAACTTAATTAAGGTAATATGTTAATTAAGTTGATAATTGGTAATTTGGTATTTTGAAGTTAATTAAAATAAAAGAGTGATGAATTAATTATTATGAGATAATATTCTAATTTAATCTAATAATTAAATTAAAGAGTTGATAAGGATTAAAGGAGTTGCTATAATATTGTTTTAATTTAATTTTGTAATTAAATTAATGTACTAAATTATTCAATAAAATATAAGGAAATTATGATTTTGTGGCAAATTAATTTAATAAGTTGTTGTTAGCTTTGATTTAATTAAATTGAATATGGGAATTTAATTAAATAAAATAGGACAATAAACTATATTATAAAGGAGTTATGAAAATTAATTAAAAGAGTTTAATTCAGTTTTGCCAAACAGGGCATAAGTTCATATTTTAAATGGGTTTTACTAAACAAGGCATAAGGATTTTAAGTAATTATTTTTAATTGGTATTGCCAAACAAAGCCTTATGGCTTTTAAATTTAAAATAAAAATAACTGATATGTATTTAGTAGCCTTATTATTATACGTCAGTTTTATTTTACGTTAGCGTCTGTTTTAGTTTTACGTTAAGTGTTGGCTTAAGCCTAAGAAAGAACAAAAGAAAACAGGGAGAAAAGAAGAGAGAAAAGAGAGAGCTTGAGAAAGAAATTTGTGAGAACTAGTTTTTCAAGAATAAGAAGGAGTAGTAATCAAAAGTTCTGTAATCATCTTCTAGCAAAGCTATAATCCTATTTTCTAAAGTTTTAGTTTTATATATGAAAAGTTATCTGTAATTGATTTTTGAGTATAATTGTGGAAATTATGAATTGTTATGTGTTAATAGATGATGATAAACTATTTTATATCATTCATTCATGATTTAGAGTAATTTAATCCATGTAAATATAATATATATATATATATGAAGAAAATTGTATTACAGTGAAATATATATGAATATGGCTTATTTTAGAGTCAAGATTGATATTCAATTCATAGTATGAAGTATAAATTGATTATTGATTGTGAAAATACAAAAAGAAACAAAAACAAAGCAATTTAAATTAACTGTTTTGGTTGAAAAATGAATTTATAGTGATTTGTTTCATTAAGAATGTCTAAAAGTGAAGTATTAGCAAGAATAGTGAAATTAGAGGTTTTAAATTTGTTGTTTATACTTTTTATGGTTAGAAACATGTTAGAAACATTAATTTATGTTTCTGTAAAGTTTATGTGTTTTATGTATACTAAATTTGTTGTTAGAAAGTAGTTTGTAGGCCAATTTGGCTTTCTTTTGTATTCTTCACGAACACTTTATGCATGCAGGCTGTACTTCAGATTGACGCGGCATACTCGGTACTCTTTGTTGACATGTGTCGTTTGCCAGCAGATTTATGTTATGTGAATAAACAAGAGGCATAATACCAATTATAGGCTTTTATCTCATGGCAAGTACAATTGACACTCATGACCTTTATTCCCGTTCTGGCTGAAACCGGGCGATGCAGCGATTAGTAGTTTGGCTAGAAAATCTAATTTTTATTATATAATTATGTAATTGTTAATATAGTATGATGTTATGATCATAAAAATGTGATTTTTGTCATATTGTGGTGTTATAGTACCAAGTATAAAAAATATTATTAGCAATTAATGAATTATGTGATAATTGAAGAGTTATGGTTTAATCAAGTAGTTGAACCTAAGACTACAAGTCGTACATGAAATAGATACTTAATTATGTACTGAGAATATGTAGTAACTAATTATGTCATGATGACATGTGTTTAGGATATTGAGAATCAAGTTATACTGTGTAGCTTACACGCAAGACAAGTTTTCAAACTATAATCTCTATTTGAGTTTACCCTATCTTGTTTACAATTAAGCAAGTTCTTAATCTTACTCTTATGTATCCTAACTTGATTACGTTCATGCAAGTTACTTAACCTTTGCTATTTTATTATTCAGCAAAGTTAACTTTTCGCTATCATGTTATACTTTTAAGATTTCACAAATTACTTAATCTTTTATTAAGCTCTTTAATCCTATTTATGTTTTATGATGCAAGCCATTGAACAAAGTTCTTAAATTGTTTCCTTATTGTCAACGAATGTAACCTTAGCTTATTATCATTGTTCAAGCAAGGTTTATTTTACTTTTCAATGCTTTCTAGTCTATTCCTAAAGCATGATTTTGATGCCTGATGTTTAATCACTTATAACCCATGGTTATTTCATACTTCGTTATTTATCAAATCCATGAATTATTATTACACCTTTGATTCAACTAATCCTTAGTTGATGTTTGTATAACTCTAAATTACCCTTAAAGCTTATCCAAACCAAACTTACTTTGGTGCGGACTTGTATTCTAAAAATTGAGATGAACAACCCTATTATAGGGGATAATTTACGCAAAGCGTTTAGATGTTTGTGCACAATACATGGTACAAAGGGCTGATCTCCCTAAGTACGAGAAGTCCCTACAGTCTTATGACTGTTTAGGTTTAAGTTGAAAGAATACTTATAACCTTGGACATAGTTCATGGTCTTGTGACCCTCAAATATATTCCAAATTATGTTTTCAGTTCTTTATTATTATTGATAGAGAATATTATTTAGTTCTATTGAGCCTACTCATTGGCAGGCATTTGTTTTGCTCACTCTTGCATATAATTATTGCAACTAAAGTTGAGAAGGTTGATGAACCTACCACTAGCAAAGGGAAAGGAAAATTGAACAAGTATTGAAGACTTGTAAAATTTATTGACTCTCATGATGTCAAACTTTATTTTAAATATTGTGATGTAATTATTTAATTTTCCACACTTGATGTATGTTTTAAAGGTTGGATAACCTGAGAGATTTATTGATTAAGTTATGCAACCCTTTAATGGGATGGTTTACTGCTTAAATTTTATTATAGTTGGGTAGTTAGAAATGAATGAATGAATGAAGAGTGAACACCAAATTTTGTGGGAATAAAGTACCCAGATTTTGGGGTGTCACAGAAACTGGAAGTTATGGGCTACTCGCTAACGAGGATTTAACTGATGAATCCTTCGTCCAGCGATGTCTAGTATAAATATATGTTTTATTTATGTATATTCATTATGAAGGCTGTTTATGTGATATTGTAAGACCCCAACTTTTATGAATAAAGATGAATATTTCTATAAATATCATTTTTGAATATTAAGGTGTGAATTTGTTATAATGCTATAGTTGTGGGTAATATTTATAAATTTTGCAAAGTAAGCAAGTTTTTATAAAATATTCGATTGGTCGGGGAATATTCGTTTTAACAGGGAATATTCGTACGACGGCACAATCATTGGTGGACCCCGCAACGGAATTATTGTCGGATTGAGAAAATAACAAAAATATCTTTTTATAAAAGTAACGGTAAAAGTTTTATTGTTAACTGTTGAAATACTCGATGGTAAAAAATACAAAGATGTCTGGCGTTAAATTAAATAGTAGCACCAGTATTGATTATTGATGCTTACGTGAGAAGTCACTCGGTTTTGTTCAATTATTACTACGATAATTGCTTTGCGTAGTATCTCACATTATTTGATTCAATTATTGTCGATATTTTATATATTATTAAATCAATAATTGAGACGATACAGTTATTCATATTATTATTTGTAATATTGACAATGTCTAGAAAGTTCTGTCGAGGAGAGGTTTGGTCACCTAATTGCTTTCTTGATAGCGAGAATTCCTTCTTTGAAAGCCCCTCTTCCACGGGAATGATCTCTGTTGTTAAATATTGCTAATAATAATAATAATGAATAAATGTTGTTAAAAATATTGAGGGGGTTTTTATGAAGTATTTGTTGTAAATTTTGTTTATTATTTGGACTCCCATTTACCTATTTTTTTTAAATAATCGGTAGAAAGTTTTTCAGTGTATATTTATATATATAATAAACGGTGGGGCCCACGGGTAAAGGACTTTTGAGGGGATGAATCTAAAAAATGTTCACGGGTGGGGAGTAAATTTCAATAAACATGTATTTATATATATATATATATATATATATATTATATTTTAGTTTTTGTTTGTACTTGGTAATTTCATTGAAATTCAATCACCCGTAATGTTGCATAAGGCATCCGTGAATTGTTTCTGTTGCGTCCGTGATTTCTTTTTCAAATAGTATCCCTTTCATTCTCCTATAAATAGGATGCTTAGTTGGAATTGAAAATCACACCAGAATCAGAGAATTCTTCTTCTATAATATTGAGCGTATTTCTTTAGAGTTTAAGAAAGCTTTGAGCGTAGAAAATGGTTCAAGTTTTCTTCAAGAATATCCCTGTTATACCAGTTGGAATACTCTTCTTTTCAAGGTAAGGGATATTATTTTTGTTCAGTATTCATATGAAATAATATTTTCTTCCATACTCTATAGTATGTAAGTATTATTATTTCGTTTCAGATTCCGAATTCTATACTCATTTTGTTAAATTTTTGGCTTCTATACTCCATAAAATTAGTAGAATATCCTTGATATTTGCGCTTCATCTAGTATCTTTTCATCGAAATATTATTATGATCATTCTTGATAAGTTTTAACTTTTTCATGCCGGAGTACTATTCATGGGGTTACTATTCCCAAAGTTACTATTCATGGGGTACTATTCACTCAGGTACTATTCACCCGGGGGTACTATTCATGACAAAAAGTGATTTCTTTTCAGTCCAAATCATTTTTGATACAATATTATTCTTGAATTTTACTCCACAAAGCAGTATCATGTTGATAATTTGGACATTATTGAATTATGGATAAATTCAATTATAAATCATTAAAAATTATCATTTGCTTTCTTTTAATTGAATTCTTATATCATTGTCATCATCTTCATGCTTATATTATTATGAAAGTCATCTTTGGCCTGTAGTGCATAGATGGACTTGGTATGATTATGACCAGGGATTATTCGGTATAATCATGACCGTAATGTTACAAATGATGTGATAAAAGTCCTCATTGGCCCGTAGTGCATTGATGGACAGTTGGTGGCATGATCATGACCATTGATGAAAACACGAATATCCTTGGCCCGTAGTGCATAGATAATTTTTAGTCGTGATACTAATGAATATCATTGGCCGTAGTGAAGGGATGATGTGGATTATTTATTAAGTTGAGTCTCAGCGATAAAATTGATGATAAATTCTTTTAAATCATAGAAGATAGTAGATATCATGCTCTACATAACTCTTCTAATAGATTACTTGTTCCGCTGCAGTTAAACTTGATGTCTATTGTATTTTATCAGTTTAACACTGTTGAAGGCTAATAATAATTTATTCTGTATTATCTTAGTCATAATATTTCTTACTGGGCTAGTTGAGCTCACCCCTTTCTTTCATTGTTCTCTTCAGGAAATGAGAATATAGCTGAGACTATTCGGGGAACGGAGTGATGGTCCAGATGTTTGCATTAGTAGTCCTCACTATTCTGTGAAATAGTGTGATAATAAATGTATTGAGGACTTATTTTGAGTTTGAATACTGTCTAGAAGACAATATTGTATTAAAACTTACAGCTCATGTTGTATGTTTAAGTTTGTATTTATATTCTGTACCATGTATTTAGCGACTCTGAATGGGTGATGTATACCTATTTTGGGGGCGTCACAGATATCATGTGAGCCTAGGAGCTACATGATCTACGATTCAATCAATGAATCAAGATCCGGCTCCCGTGATGGACCTTTTCGATTGTACAGTCAGCTTTCAAATCTTTGTACTTGTAAATCCAGGGCCTTAAAATAGTTATACGGGTTTAAGGCCCCAAAATAGTGAAAACTTTGGTTATAGTGCTCAGACTTACTTTGATGGCTTTCATGCCCATAAGAAGTCTGACACATATATATAATATTATACTGTCAAAGATACTTTGTATCTTGAATAAAATCAAATCAAGCCGAATACAAAATAAAATGGAAGTATAAAAGGCCTCAATTCCTATTTAAGCACAAGGGTTTGAAAACCTCACTTTTATATTCTTTGATTAAAATTAAACTTTTCAATAAGTCAAACCCTTTGTATATATGTGCAAAAGAGGAATAACACTACTTTCAAATAAAGCACTTTGATCACATTTATCTGCATCACATACACACACACACACACACAATCAATGCATAGGGAATGAAAAGACGCGGTAACCGTGTTTTACAAAAGTCAGGGGGTGCCTAACACCTACCCCTCGCTTAAGCAAGCCCCCGAACTCTATAAATCTCAATTTCCAAGACCAATTAAACGGAGTCACATAATGGGCCATATTGTAAAACCTTTCAATAATTTGGTTAAGTTGGTACAACCATTTAACTCATTCCAACTGGCGACTCTGTCTAATTCAACCCAATCAATTAAAATCAAACTTTTCAAATCATCGACATTGTATGTCGGTCTCTTCCTAAAACCTCACCCTTTAAAACAAGATAAATTAAACCACATAGAAAACATAAAGGGTAAGAATCAAACACCTGGGAATTGAGGATTTTTCCCGATGTCGACAATTCTCTAACTTGAATAACATATTTCTATATAGGATAAGAATATACATATATTTCATATGAACTTTGTTAAGAATTGATGCTTATTGAATCTGATCTTAATTTTATCACATAGGAATATTGTGATTTAATTAGAAAAGATATTTTTATCAAACCATTGGACAAAGGGTTGTTAAATAATTGAGAGTTCTTGGTTAACTAATAGTTATGATTAATTAATTGCAAAGAGAGTAAAGAGACTTATACAAAATATTAGGGAAATTGTGATCTTAACACTTAAATCATATATATATATATATATATATATATATATATATATATATATATATAGTCCCTTTAGTAGTATATTTTATTTAGTCAATTTATTACTTTTAATTCATTTGTTTAAATAAAATTAGATTGATATAAAGCTAGTACTTGGAATAATTATTGGTGACAATTCCTCATGGGAACGCTACTCTTCTTTTTATTATATTACTAGTCGATCGCTTATACTTGCATGTATTTCCTAAGTGATAAATTTAGGCAACAAGTTTTTGGCACCGTTGCCGGAGAATTATTTTTTGATAATTTTTTTCCAATATTAACTTCAATCAATTGAATTTTACTTTAAACATGTATATTTATTTTTATTTTGTTTTGTTTTGTTTGTTTATTCTTTTACCATGGTGGTAGGTTTTTATGAATACATTGCAGTTTCTGCATTGGTGGCACAGGATGCGACACTTATCGAGAAAATTAATGCTTTTGGGGCTAAATCAATTCAGCGCGTTAGGGTTATGTGTGAAGTATGTGCTGGGAATCATCCCAGTGATCAATTCGTCGTTAGTTGGGAGTTTGATCATTATTTTTACCCACAAGGATTTCATACTCAAGGTCCACCACAACAAGAAACTGAGTCAAAATTGGAGGAGTTGATTTCAAGGTATATAGAGTAACATGAGACAAGGATGAATAACCTAAAGGTGTCCATTTGGAATCTCGAGAACCAAGTACAACAACTCATCGGTGCTATTAATGAGCTAATCAATGCTATTGGAGTATCCATACCACAATCACCCACTGTTGGAGAAGAAGATGTTGCTGCTGAAAATGAGAAGGGAAAGAATAGGGAACAAGAGCATAAAATAAACGAAGATCCAACTCGGAGTTCCAAAGACATGAAGCAAACTACGATTGTGTTACGCCTGCCTTTTTCGCAAGTCCATGTGTTCCATATGCATAACCACACCCCTGTCGTTGAAGTATTGGATCAAACGCCTAGCTACGTGGGGTTCATGGAGGATAGTCTATCTACAAAGAGCAAGCTAGGCAAATTTAAAATAATGGTTCGTTCGAATGAGAAGTATACTAATGTCACTTTGCTTCCGGCGATTTGTCAATCACTTCTCGATTGATAATTTTATAGAAATTGAAGAAGTCGTGATGATAACTATAAACCAAGCGCTTATTAGGAGGTAAGCTAAGTTTAAATTTCAGTTTTGCGATTTAGCTTTGTAGTATTAATTTTTGATTTAGTTAATTGCATATTAGCTTGGTTAAATTTTAATTGCATATTAGGTAGGTTTAATAATAAAAGGTCTCTCCAAGTGTACTAACTCTGAAATTCCAGGTTCACCCATGTTCAATCTCCTATGATTCTAGTGTTTCCTCCCCAGATATAACAGACATGGACGTGGATAACTATCAATTATCAGGAAAGTCCTCTGCCTATACTTTTTATTGCTTACATTGAGGACAATGTCTGTTCTAAATTTAGGGATATTTGATCATGTTTTACATTTAATGGGTATTACTTGGGTAATGTGTAAGACCCCAACTTTTATGAATAAAGATTAATTTCTCTCGAAATATATTTTTGAATATTATGGTGTGGATATGATATAATGTTATAGTTGTGGGTAATATTTATAAATTTTGCAAAGTAAGCAAGTGGTTATATAGTATTCGATTGATCGGGGAATATTCATTTTAGCGGGGAATATTCGTACGACGGCACAATCATTGGTGGACCCCACAACGGAAGTATTGTCGTAGTTAGAAACCGACAGAATTATCTTTTTATAAAAATAACGGCGAAAGTTTTACTGATTAAACCGCTGTTGAACTACCCTATTAGTAAAAGTAATCTGATACTGGCGTGGTTGCATAGTAGCACACGGTATTGATTATTGATGCTTATGTAAGAAGTCACTCAGTTATACTCAATTATTGCTACAGTAATTGATTCATCATATCTCTCATATTATTAATTCAATTATTATCACAATATCATCTGCATAATATTTTATATTATTAAATCAATAATTGAGACGACAAAGTTATTCATATTATTATTTGCAATATTGACGATGTCTAGAAGTTCTGTCAAGGAGAGATTTGGTCACCTAATTGCGCACCAATAAGGAGAAATCCTTATCGAAAAACCCCCTCTTTCCTAGGAACGACCTAGTTGTTAAATATTATAAGTTATAATATTAATGATGAATAAGTTTGTGTTGATTAAAGATGAAATTGATAGTTCCATTGTGTTGGGATTATTAGTGTTAGTGGAAATCGACATTTATTCCGATAATAATTGATGTCTGGAAGTTATATTGACCAATCGGGTAATTAATCGGATAAATGAGCAATTAATTGCTATTAATTCACATGCTTATAACTATGTGTTCACATGTGTGTACTATTGATTCACATGTATGTACTATTAGGGGAGGTGGTGTAAGATTGATAATACTTGCATGACTAAATTAAAAATGGAGGTATAGATGAAGGTACTATACTGTAATTATTTTTTTCACATGATTGAAATATTGATTCACATGATTGTATTATTGATTCACATGATGTACTATTAGGGGAGGTGGTGCAAGTTTGATAATACTTGCAGGACTAAATTAAAAATAAAAGAAAAGATGGAGGTATTATACTGTAATATTTTGAGCCCCAAAACGTGCAATTATCGAAACTATATTTTCCTATAAATAGAAGCTCATTCTTCCTTCATTCTCACCAATTCACTAAGACTCACAAGAGGAATTATAGAGAGAGAAGCTATATAGAGAGAAGCTATAGGGAGATAAAAGAAGAGCAGTCTGCTACTTCACTACTCCAGTATCCAGTCTTCTTCTGAGGTAATGGGTATTATTTATTTCATATTCTGATGAAGAGATGTTAATTTTCGTATTCGTATGAATATTATATTCGTTCAATATTCGTAAGGAATGTCATCTTCGTTCAATATTCGTAGGAATATTATTTTCGTTCAACAGTCGTAAGGGGTATTATTTCTTCATAAATGATATTATTTCTTTCAATATCATTATGCCGGAATATTGTTACGAATTTTATTATGGAATTTGTACCTTTTTGTGTCGGGGTTACTATTCACTCTAGTATTATTCACTCGGGTATTCAGGGCACTTTTTTTGTCGGAGTACTATTCACGAGTTACTATTTACGGGTAACTAGTCACCTAGTTACTATTCACTCTAGTATTATTCACTCGGGTATTCGGGGCACTTTTGATGTCGGAGTACTATTCACGAGTTACTATTCACTGGTTACTATTCACTCAATTTGTAAGACCCCGAAATTTTTTTAAATAAAAAGGAATTTCCTTTATTTATTATTTTGAAATAGTAAGGGTTGATTTGATTAATGTGGATAGTTAAGGGTTAAATACGCAAATATTTCAAAATAAGCAAGTGGTTATAAAATATTCATTTTTGTCGGGAATATTCGTTTGGTCGTGGAATATTCAGATCTTGGGAATATTAAATGACGACGGTAGCCCGTGTGTGGGCCCCATAACGGAAAGCGATTGGATGAGAAAACGACAAATATAAGTTGGTTAAAAATAACAGTAAGTTATTCTCAATTAAGACCGTTGAAATACCCGGTGGTTAAAATACGATGTCTGGCGTGGTTGCACAAGAAGCACACCAGATTATTACAAGATTGTTGAATTATTGATTAAATGCGTAAGATGGCACTACTCAATAATTTTCACAGTGAGTTCTTGCTCAATATTTTATTTTATTGATTCAATAATTCTTTGCGTTGATATTTTATATTATTGTTGTTCAATAATTGTCAACGCACAAAGATTTCCCATTATCGGATCAATAATTCATATTATTTGAATAATATTATTAGATAACATTATTGGCAATGTCTAGAAAGTTACATCTAAGGAGAGGTTTGGTCACCTAATTGCGCGCGCCATGAAGAAATTCTTATCGGAAAGCCCCTCTTTCTGGGAAATGACTGGTTGTCATAAATGTGATTACGTAATATTATTTGTGAATAATTAATTATTGATTCATATGATAAGGAAATATTTATTTTATATGAATATAAATGATGGATTTATTTATGTGGTTATTAATGAAGGAATTAATGTTGAGGTGTTTTATCGGTATTTTATCGGATTGGAGGTATTAAAAATCAAATCGGGGTTTTTGAGATATATTATGGGGTTATAATTTTAATCCGACCGTTGGATTGTGGTAATTTTTGGGTATGTTATACATACATAAGTTGAGTATATGTCCACAAATTTTGAACCGTTAAAATGCACGAATGATTTGTTGTGAATTTTAAGAGGTGTCGGATTCTAAATTAGGTTTATAATTGATTTTGGTGGAAAATTCTAGAATTGAGTGGGCCCCACTTGTGGTTGGTGAAAAAATGTGCTGAATTTTATTTCAAATGTGGTGGGTGGCAATAGTAGCGAGTAAAAGCCATCGGTAGCAGTCAAGTCTCGCCTTGGTGAATTTAACATTTTCCTATAAATAGAGGGCTAAGTTAGAATTGAAAATCACACCAGAAAAAAAGTTTTCTCTCTTTCTCTCTCTATATTATTGAGCATATTTTGTGAGTATTTAGATACTTTGAGAGTTCTTTGTTCAAGACAAGTTTCATTCAAAGATCACTTCCGAGCCTTTCCTTCCGGCATATCTTGATTCTTTGAGGTAAGGGATGTTATTTTCTTCTCAAATGATATTAATTCTTCAATATCATTATGCTGAAATATTGGTTGGTACTTTTTATCAAATTTGGAACTTTTTCATGTCGGGGTTACTATTCATGAGTTACTATTCACGAGTTACTATTCATGAGTTACTATTCACGAGTTACTATTCACGAGTACTATTAAGCTATGAAGCGTGAAGATGTTTTTGTGGAATTTCTATCTTTTGGTGTGAAGAGTTACTATTCACGATATCACGGCACTATTCACGTATCTGACTATTCAATAGAAAAATGAAAATTTTTCTTTTTAAATAAAATATCTATTCTGGATACTAGCTTTGATTGTATCCATGTTTTGATCATTCTTGAATTTTACACCACTATGATTATTTTTGAGGTATTATTGGACATGGATAAAACAAAGTACGAATCCTTAATCCTTAATCCTTGTCATTTTGTTTCACTGGATTCGTTCTTTAAAAATATTTTTCATCATCCTCAGTCTTAAATGATGATATTATTGAATATCTTTGGCTCAGAGTGCAAAGATGAATGATTTCAAGAATATCTTTGGCACAGTAGTGCAAAGATGAACAGTGTTTAAATGAACATGATGGATGATGAATATCTTTGGCACAGAGTGCAAAGATGAGCGGTGTTTAAATGAACATGACCGATCGATGAATATCTTTGGCCTTTAGTGCAAAGATGAGCAGTGTTGAGATGAATATGACCGATTGATGAATATCTTTGGCTCGTAGTGCAAAGATGAATATTTGATTTGAGATGAATATTGATTGATGTTACAGGATAAAATATTGATGATGGACCGTTAAATTCATAGATTATAGTAGATTTCATTCTCTACGTAACTCTTCTATGAATTATTATTTCCATTGCGAATATTGATCCGAAACTTGTTGTTTATCATTGTTTCTATCGATTTTTCCCTGTTGGAGACTAACGATAATTTGTTGTATATTATCTTAGTCATAATATTCTTTACTTGGGCTAGTTGAGCTCACCCTTTTCCTTGTTGTTCCATTTTTCTTCTCGTGGAGACGAGAATGTAGCGCAGTACTTAGTCGGGGTATGGAATGAAGGTTCTAGAGAGTTTGTTTAGTAGTCCTCACCATTTTTGTAAAATATTGTATCAATAAATGTGATGAGGATTTATTTGAGTATAGATATTATCTAGAAGATAATATTTGTATTTAAACTCACAGTATATATTGTCGTATTTCACACGACATTTGTATTATTGAAGTTGTAGTTTACTTCTTGTACCATGTATTTGGCGACTCAGAATGGGTTGGATGGAATGGACCTATTTTGGGGTCGTCACACAATTACTATTCACTCGAATATTATTCACTCGAGTATTTAGGGGTACTTTTCATGTCAGGGTACTATTCACGAGGTACTATTCTCAAAGTACTATTCACATGGAACTATTCACGGGGTACTATTTATCCAAAAAATATATTTCTTTTCTGTCCAAATTATTTTTGGTACATGAATATTATTCTTGAATTTTACTCCATAAAGCAGTATCATGTTGACAATTTGGATATTTTTAAACTCTGGATAAATTTAAAGTCTTTAATATTTATCCTTGATTTCGTTTAATTTGATTTCGTTTGATTAATGCTTATATCATTGTCATCATCCTCATGCTTATATTGTGATGAAAGTCATATTTGGCTTACGTGCATAGATGGACTGTTGATTGGTATGATTATGACCAGGGATCATTTGGTATAATCATGACCCGTAATGTTACAAATGATGTGGTAAAAGTCCACATTGGCTCGTAGTGCATTGATGGACAATTGTTGGTATGATTATGACCAAGGATTATTCGGTATAATCATGACCATTGGTGATTACATGAATATCCTTGGCCTATAGTGCATGGATGATTCGATGATGTAGTTTGTTTATTAAGCTGAGCCTCAGCGATATTTGATGAAAAAACTTTTTAAATCATAGAAGATAGTAGATATCATGCTCTACTTGACTCTTCTAATGAATTGCTTATTCCGCTGCAGTTATTGATCTAAAACTTGTTGTCTTTTATATTCTATCAGTTGTTATACTGTTGAAGGCTAAGGATAATTTATTATGCATTATCTTAGTCATAATATTTCTTACTAGGCTAGTTGAGCTCACCCTTTTCTTTCATTGTTCTCTTCAAGAAATGAGAATATAGCTGGGACAAGTTGGGGAATGGAGTGATGGTCCAGGATATATGGCTTTAGTAGTCCTCAATATTCTGTGAAATAGTGTGATAATAATTGTAATAAGGACTTCATTGAGTGTGGATATTGTCTAAAAGACAATATTCGTTTTAAAAACTCAGCTATGTTTAGTCGTATTTTTACACGACAGTTGTATTAAAGAAGTTTGTATTTGATTTCTGTACCATGTATCTGGCGACCCAAGATGGGTGATGTATACCTGTTTTGGGGGGGGGGGTCACATAATGGGTTTATTAGAATTAATTTTGGTCAATAATACGTATGTGAAATTGAGAAAAATGCTTAGTTTATATTTTAACTTACTAGTTGATTTTATACTATTTGTGATCCATTTGAACTAAAAAAGCACATATTCATCAATTAAGCCAATAGCTTAGAAAAAAAATTTAATTTAAATTTAGCCATCACCTTCCGCATCCTTATAATTAATAATAGTACTCCATTTGTTCCTAATTATTTGACGTTTTAGATGTGGACACAAGAATTAAGATAATGATTGGAAAGTATTAAATATAATACTCAGTTATCTATAATACCCTTAAATCTTTTGTTGAGATAAGTAGGGTTTTGTTGGGATAAGGAGAGAGAAAGAGTTTAATGAGGGGTAATTTTGGAAAAAGTGTCATTAATTCCCCTAGATTTAAACAAACGTCAAATAATTAGGAACAAATAAAAAACTCTAAAACGTCAAATAATTAGGAACGGAGGGTAGGGGTGAAAACGAGTCGAATCTCAGTGAACACTCTAATGCTCAGATTCGGCTCGACTCAAAAAAATTGAGCTCGAATTTGATAAGAAATTTCTAATTTTGCTCAGTTATTCACTCGGATCATTATTGGACCTACTTCAAACAAGAAGTACTTTCATTTCGTTTACAAAACGAGTTACTCACGAGCCTTCAAATCTAGTTTCGAATATGAACCATTTCGCTTAATACTGAACCACCACATACTAAATTGATTATTAAACTAATGTTTATATATAAAAGTCTCTTACTTTTATTTATGTAAAGACATTACAAAGAATGTAATACGAATTAACAATCAATTCACTGATTTATTCAAGTATAAGCTTACACAATTTAATACTACACTTTATAAATTATAAAGATTGATACAAATATCACATATTTAGCTTATTAGTATGGATCAGACTAGTATTCGAATATGATCCATCGAGTAGGTATCGAAGTATGGTTCGAGAAAAAATAAAATACTCGAACCCTAATGTGAGTGAATACTGGTATAGTCGAATTCGACTCGCGTATCATTAAACAGAAAACGAGTATGAATCATATTCGACTAGAATCAATTTCGAATTCGAATTTTGGATCATATTTTTAAATCGATCTCAAGTCAAATATCGAGCTACTCTACTCGGTTAACACCGGAGGGAGTAATTAATAATAAAATGGAGGCACGTTTTGCTTGTTAGTTGGCTTGGCTTGGCTTGGCTGGCTTGACATTGACCTATATATATTCTTAAATATCTTATGGTTTGGAAAGAACGTGTGAATACAACTTTAGCATGTGAAAAACCACTACCACTTGTTATATTTTACTTAAATTATCTAAAAATCCTCTCTCCTTTTTGTTTTGTTTTATTTTATTTGAGGACCCCTCCACTATTTTTTATTATTGCAAATATCACTTTCTAAATAAGTTCTGTACGTGGCTCAACATAGGAATATTCGGTCCATTTTTTGAGTCAAAAATGTCAAGATTTGCACTTGCCCACTAAAATCAAACTTGAGAGCATCTGGAAAGACAGAACGAAATTTGAATAGCAAAGAAAAAATTTACAAGTTTTCTTTTATATTGTTATCGAGTTTTAAAAGGTTAAATTTAAATTTTATATTTAAAATATTATTTTACACTTATATTATTTTGTTATGTTCATAATATAAGGGTATAGTAGTGATTAACAAAATTTTGGATATGTTAATTAGTTTTTCAATTATTTTTGGACGAAAAAATTTGATAAAAAATTGATCAAGTTTTTCGTCAATTTTTTTTTTTATTCGTTAGAAAACTCAGTAACAACATAACTGGAAAGAAACCTTAACTTTTTAGTCAATTTTGTTTTTTTTTTTCTGTCCATTTTAAAATTCAATCACACAGTAGTAGAAAATCTAAAAGAAGCTAAGGGTAATTCTCAAAATAATAATAATAATAATAATAATAATAATAATAATAATAATAATAATAATAATAATTTACGTATATATACTTGATAACAGCTGCTAATATCTTGATTTTGAGTTTTCAGTTTGCAATTTTCTGAAATTAATTATTAATAATGAAATTAAATTATGCATTGTAAAACATGAATTAACCTCATCCAGATGTATGTATTAAGATTTTTATCTTCTTTAGCTTTGTCATTTAAAATTCAAATTAAATTTTATGTGAATACGAAAGTCAAAAATTGGCAAATGCAAATATGTTGTCGTTAATTGTGTGTTTGCCGTTTTGGTGGTTTCAAATTTTGTAAATTCTAAATTAGTAGTTTTAGTTGACATCTAAGAATATTTACAAAGTTGGCAACTGTTGATGCTGGGGAAAAGAATGCATTAATAAAGACATTGGTCTCCAAACATAATGAAGATAAAGGACATCTCAATATTCACAAAGAAATGAGGATATTTAAACCGAGTCAAGAGATGGAAGCAACAAACACAAGAACCAAATACAAACACAAAAGTACAAGGTAACAAATGGTGGTTGTTATTTGTGTATATTTGACCATTCATAGTTTTTAAAAAAAATAAAAATAAAATATTAAAAATAATAATAATAATAATAATAATAATAAATAGTGCGTTGGTCAAACAAAATATTTGTCTTTATGCCAAAAAATTCAGAAAAGGTCAAAAGTATATCGTTATATAATAATTTATTGAAGTTTATATTCTTACTATATCACATGTTATATTTACAAATATTATAAAGCTATTGTTAGATAAATTTTGACAAGAACAAAGTTCACAAAAAGTGACAATCATTAGAGAGAATAATAAATATGCATTTAAATATCCAACGAAAGTAAAATAAATTAAAATATTTAATATTAACTATTTTCCATTAATTAATTCTTAGGTCTAAAAACTTTTGCTAAGGTCCTTAAGAGCATTGTCAATTTTTGTGGTCTTAATTGTCATGATAGCTAGTACGCTGTGAAAATACCTGAAAATGATGTATTTTTTATTAAAAATATTGAAATGAATTTTTTTTTAATTAATTTAATCAATTAAATGACATAATTACCCTAGTTAATATACTTGGGTCAGAATTTCGTTATGATATTGTTATAAATATGCATGTAGATTAGAAGGTTATTTTATTGAGGGAGAGATTGCTTAGAATTTACATGAGATTTCAAATGTATAAGATTTGATGATAAAATACTAAGTATATTTGTATGTGTAAGTTTTGTAAAGTTCTTAACTGAGATATCTATATACAAAGACTTAGATTAGAGAAAGATCAAATACATTAGGATGATCTCATTGAGTTAATCCAAATGAATGTAACACGTATATATATATGAACTATTTGACTGAAGCATAACTGTGAAAGAGAAGCTTTGTAAAGTTCTTAACGGAACAAATGTACAAGTACTAAAAATAGAAAGATCAAATTTGTCAGGTTGATCTTAATTATCATTACCTAATTAACAAATGATTAATGTATATTTGTAATGATAATTTTTGTAAAGTCCTTATGAAACACATATATGAGGACTTAGAGGGTGTTTGATAAAAATTGAAAAATCTGAATGAGTTGAATCTGAATGGAAAAAGTTGTTTTATAATTGACATGTCTGAAACATCTGAATGACAAAACTTTATTATTTTACCCCTCTAAAAAAATTCAAAATTATTGTAAATTTATTTAATATTACTTAATATAATAATTAATATTTTTTTAAAAATATTTTTAATTTTTTTTACTTCATTCAGCTACTCATTCAGCCATTCAGCTAAAAATATCTGACTTAACCATTCAGCTCGTCCATCTTACTGATTCAGCCATTCAAACCAAAACAAACGTAATGACCGATTCAGCCATTCAGATTCAACTCCATTCAGCTCTAAAAAAACACCTCCTTAGAATAGAAATATCAAATCTGTTAGGTTGATCTTATCAAAACTCTCAATGTATAGTCGACAGAACCAACCGATCTTAGAGTTACTCTAATGGATCGCATTGTGATCACAGTCAACTCATTCACTAAAGCGTTCAAAGTAAGGATCGTAGAGCTCACCTACGAACCTTGGATATAAGCTGAAGGCCTAACAAGAAGAAATTGATCACAGAAGGATATCATCTAAGAATATCTAAGTATAGTCCTTATCAGAAGAAATCTCTGGAATGTCTCTACAAAAGTTAAACTGCAAGATTTCTCTCTTTTATCATAAAGCAAGTCAGTTCGTAGAGTAACCAGAATCTCGTAGAGCAGCAGCTGGTAACGTAAAGTATTGAGAAATAGACAGATCGAAGAGTTGTCTTCAACAATGCAGAGCTGCCAAGGTATTCAGAGAATAAGAGAAAAAATCAGCAAAAATGTTATGAAGTACTATGCCTGATCACAAAGAACAAGTCAGGACGCAGAGTAAAACAAGAGTGGTGAAGCAGCAGCCAATGCGAAGTAAAGGTTCAAGAGACAGCTAAATCAAAGAGTTGTCTTCGGCATCGTAGAGCTACTAAAGTGTCCAGAGAACAAAAAGGATTCTACAAGTCTTCCCAAGCATTATGAAGCAATTACTCAAAGAGCAGACAGATGAGTAAACAGAGAAGCAAATAGCAGAGCAGAAGACAAGACAGTAATCGTAGAGCAAATGCAAAGATCAAGTCTACGATTAGCATTGAATTGTTATCGAAGAGCAAACAGAGGAGCAGATAGCAAAATAGAAGGCAAGATAATAATCGTAGAGCAAATACAAAGTTCAAGTCTACGATTACTATCAATCTGCTATCATCATGAGCAATTAGTTGAACAGATAGTAAAGCAAAAATTAAGTCAACAATCGTATAGCAAATGCAAGATTCAAATCTACGATTTCCATAAGTCTAATATCAACAATTTCTCAAAATAGAATCAATTCTGACATATAAGACTGATAATCAGAACGTTGCAAACATTGAAGGTCTCGAGGCACTGAACAGTGTATCCTTGAAGAAAGATCAAATATCATATCAATGTGTTTAATAACTATTTTAAAGAAAGAAGATATATAGCTGTTGGGAAACAAAGATGAAGTCTGATGTGACCAGCCGAAAGCAACCTAACATGTATAAGTGCATAAAGTCAACATTAAGGATACTAAGATATATGTGTCCTAAATGCTCCAATAGTTATATTACAATGGGAAGTATTTTGAAAGACTATAAATAGCTTTGAGATTTCATATTCAAAGCTGTTGATCATCCCAGCCATATCAACAAAAGATAAAAGGGTTGTCGCACCAAAGGAACCGAAGCAAAAAATGAAGATCTAAAGTGTTGGCCTGAGCGAAAAAGAAAAATGCACCTGAATGCACTAGAGCTAGAGCTGCAATGCCAAAGAAGAGTGCAAAAAATGTTCCGAAAGGCAGAAGTGCCAAAAAGACAAGGAGCTAGAGCCGAAGAACCAAAAAGATTACGAGTACAGAGCCAATAAGCTAAAGTGCCAAGGAGTAAGAGTCGCAGAGCCAAGGAGCCAAAGCCAAAATGCTAAGTTGATGGAGGATATGGCAGAGCTAAGAAGAGAAATGTCGAGGAGCCATGAAGTTGATGTTAGTGACGTATGAGTGGTAGATCAGAAGGTCAACCTCAAGTAACACTCTACGAATCACCAAGAACACTCAGAGCTGAACAAAAAAAGAAGTAGAGCAGTCAATCTCTACAATCCAACAAGTGTTCAAAGCTGATAAACACTAGAAGATGTTGAGCTGAATTTCCAAGCTTAGAAACACATCAACTATGATCATGAGTAGCTGTTGGACACCAGAAAAGGATGAGCGTAAATGTCAAAGCTCAACAGCACCAAGGAGATGATCACCATCATGATGCTAAGTACCAGAAGATGAAGCGCTTTAATGTCATCTTAGCAGCACCTCCAACAAACATCAACAACAGGAACATGGGTCTGAGTGACCTGGTATTTATGATCGAATTGGGTCAAGAATGACCTGGTCTGTGTTGCCGGACTTGAGGGGTCATGAGTGACCTGGTCTTAGTGACCGAATTTTCGAGACTTAATGACTCGATGTCGAGACTCAGTAACTCGAAAGAACCTTAGTGGTTCATATGTAAAATGGTCTAATTAAACTATATCCTTAGTGGATATCCTGCTCGATGGAGTAGAAGAGTGGATTAGGAGTTGTTCAGTTTCTGAACCACTTAAAAATCTCTTGTGTCTTTTACTTTACACCATTTACATTATGCACATTAAATTGCTATATCTTTCGTGTGTTTGTACATCCAAAAGACTTAATTTAGATCTGAGATTTCCATAATTTTTAAGGGGATTTTATAAAAGAATATTTCGTCGTGCTTAATCAATATGATTAACTAATTACTTGGTAATACATCTTTAATTAATCAAATCATTTTTTAAAGATTTATACAATCCTTTTTCTAGATCTTCAGTGTACCTCTGGGAAACAATAGATAATTATATCATTTAATCATTATTTTAGTTTAAAACAAAGATAATTATGAAAATTACAAATTATCTAAATAATACTACTATTATAAATAATATTATACTCAAAAATTAAATAAATCATATTAATTTGAATTTTAAAATATCTCTAAGTAATTTTTAAATGATAAAATAACCTTATATTTTAAAAAGGAGAAATACGTTATTCTACAAGTTAAATTCTTAAGTTTCATAGATAAAGCTTTGATTAACCTTCATACTATTTGAAGTATTTCTTATACTCAAAAAATGCACTTGTCTATCAAGTTTTACCATTTACTCTATAAAACGTAAGAATCAAACTTGAGCAATTTAGGTAGGGTTTGATTTGTCGATTAGAATTTTGATGTAATGTAATATAGTACTTACTCATAACTCTATTGCTTTATTTTGATTTATATAAATTCTTCATGAGTTTCGCTATTTGTCGCGAATTATAATTATGAAATGTATCCGTAAATGAGATTAGATAGAATTATAAGATAATTACACTTATTTACACATCCTTTCAAAAAGATTACCACTAATATATTATTCACTTCACATGTAATTAAAAAGTCGGTGTAAAGGTTTGCAATATACTTTCTCGGTTCTATAATAACTGTCTTTTTAAAAGAAAAAATTTGTTCAAATTTATTTATCGTTTACAACTTTCTAGAAGAATAAATTATTTATTTTTCTATATTACCCTTAACTTTTCTCATTGTCCCAAGAAATTATTTCTGTTGTATTAATAGTTTTCAATTTCCCATAAAGGGGTAGTGATGGAATTTCCTACAAATTTTAATTCTTAAGTGATAATATTAAATGAGTTTCTTAATTCATGTGAACGAAATTAAAAAGACAATTATTATGGATTAATGAATATAGTATATTATTTTTATTCTTTGTAGTAATTGTAAGACCTCAAATTTTATGAAATAAAAGTATTCATTTTTTCTTATAATTATTATTCTATTCAGTAAATGGTTAAATTGATAAAAGGTTAAAAGTTAAGGGTGATATGTGAAAATTTTACAAAGTAAGCAAGTTGTCAAAAAATATTCGTTGTGTCGGGGAATATTCATTTGGTCAGGAAATACTCTTTTTGTCGAGGAATATTTGTACAACAGCGGAATCATTGGTGGACCCCATAACGAAATAACTGTCAGATATAGAAAGCGACAGAAATAATCTTTTCATAAAATAACGACAAATTTTTTACCGTTAAAGTGTTGAAATAGCCGGTGATAAAAGTACAGTTGTGAGACCCCAAATTTTATGAATAAAGATTTAATTTTTTCGAAATATTTTTTTGAATATTATGGTGTGGATTTGATATAATGTTATAATTGTGGATAGTATTTATAAATTTAGCAAAGTAAGCAAGTTGTTATAAAATATTCGATTGGTCGGGGAATATTCATTTTAACAGGGAATATTTGTACGACGGCACAATCATTGGTGGACCCCATAACGAAATTATTGTCGAATTGAGAAAACGACAAAAATATCTTTTATGAAAATAACTATGGAAGTTTTACCGTTAATCTGTTGAAACACCCGGTGTTAAAAGTAAAACGATGTCTGGCGTGGTTGCGTAGTAGCACGATTTTGATTATTGATGCTTACGTGAGAAGTCACTCAGCTTTTGTGCAATTATTGCTATAGTAATTGTTGCATAGTATCTCATGTTATTTGATTCAATTATTGTCGATATTTTATATATTATTAAATCAATAATTGAGATAACGAGTTATTAATATTATTATTTGCAATATTAACGATGTCAGAAGTTACATCGAGGAGGTTTGGTCACCTAATTGCGCGCCAATGATGGAGAAATCCTTATTGAAAGCCCCTCTTCTTGGGAACGACACAGTCGATTAATATTGTGAATTATAATAAAGGTGATAAGTTTTGTTTTATTATTATTATAAATGTAATAAAACAAAAACTTTTATATATAAAATGTAATACTTTTATAAAGTTATTCATTTTACTAGACTATAAATAGAATATATAATATTCTATTATGCATAAGGTTTTCAGATAAGGCTCTGCATAGTGTTTGCGTAGTAAAATCTTTTTATATAAAATGAATACTTTAATAAAGTTATTCGTTTTATTAGATTATAAATAGAATATATTATATTTTATTTAAAATATTTTGTTTTATTAGAATATTTTATTAATCTTTGCATAGTAAATTAGTATGGATCGTCTGCTTAAAAGTAAATCAATCTGGACCGCTTCATGAATTAGTTACTATTCATTCCATTCTCTCCTATAAATAGAAGCTCATTCCTTCATTATTTCTTATGAATTCACTGAAACTCTAGAGAGAGAAACTATAGAGAGAAAGAAGAAAAGTATTATGCTACTTCACTACTCCTATATCCAGTTTCTTCAAAGGTAAGGGGTATTATTTATTTTGTATTCATGAATAGAACTTCTGTTATTCCATTCTTTATTATTCTGTTGGAATAACATGTATACGCGGACTACCCTATACTTGGTGAAATTCTTTTGTTATTCCATTCTTTATTATTATGATGGAATAACCTGTCTATGCGAAGTACCGCATACTTTGTGAAATTCTTCTATTATTCCATTCTTTATTATTATGTTGGAATAACCTGTCTATGCGAAGTACCGCATATTTGGTGAAATTCTTCTATTATTCCATTCTTTATTATTATGTTGGAATAACTTGTCTATGCGAAGTACCGCATACATGGTAAAATTCTTCTGTTATTCCATTCTTTATTATTATGTTGGAACATCCTGTCTGTGCGTTTACGCATGACCTGGTTCCATTATTTATTATTCTGTTGGAATATTACATGCGTGCGTTCTGCTTACGACACTGTTCCATTATTTATTATTACATTGGAATATCCTCGCTCGTGCATTTACGCATGACCTGGTTCCATTATTAATTATTCTGTTGGAATAACTTGTTTGTGCGGTCGATCGCATGCGTAGTGATTTCTTTAGTTATTCCATTCTTTATTATACTCAGTTGGTTAAAGTTTTGGCTTTTATACTCCATGAAATTAGTAGAATATCGTTGATATTTGTGCTTCATCCAGTATCTTTTCATGGAAATATTCTTCTGAGCATTCTTGAATTTTACTCCATAAAGCAGTATCATGTTGACAATTTGGACGTTATTGGTTCCTGGATAAATTAATTCTTGAATTTATTTTATTGAATTCTTATATCATTGTCATCATTCTCATGTTTATATTATGTTGAAAGTCATCTGTGGCCTGTAGTGCATAGATGGACTTGGTATGATTATGACCAGGGATTATTCGGTATAATTATGACCGTAATGTTACAAATGATGTGGTAAAAGTCCTCATTGGCCCGTAGTGCATTGATGGATAGTTGTTGGCATGATCATGACCATCGATGAATACACAAATATCCTTAGCCCGTAGTGCATGGATAATTTGTGGTTGTGATACTAATTAATATCTTTGGCCATAGTGCAAGGATTATGTGGTTTATTTATTAAGCTGAGTCTCAGCAATAAAAGTGATGAAAAACCTTTTAAATCATAGAAGATAGTAGATTTTATTCTCTATTTGACTCTTTTAATGGATTGCTTATTCCGCTGCAATTAAACTTGATGTTTGTTATATTGTATCAGTTTAACACTGTTAAAGGCTAATGATAATTTATTCTGCATTATCTTAGTCATAATATTTCTTACTGGGCTAGTTGAGCTCACCCTTTAGCTTTCATTATTCTCTTCAGGAAATGAGAACGTAGCAAGGACTAGTCGGGGAACGGAGTGACGGTCCAGATGATAGCATTAGTAGTCCTCACTATTCTATGAAATAGTGTGTTAATAAATGTATTGAGGACTTATTTTGAGTTTGAATACTGTCTAGAAGACAATATTTGTATTAAAACTCACGGACACGTATTGTATATTTAAGATTGTATTTGTATTACGTACCATGTATTTGGCGACTCGAATAGGTGATGTATACCTATTTTGGGGCGTCATTAATAATAATCTGGCGTTATTACACGAGTAGACGCCATATTGCACTGATATCTCTGATTATTGGTGTTTACGTAAGAAGTCACTCAATTTTATTCAATAATTGTCACAGTAGTTGTTGTATAGTATCTCATATTATTGATTTCATTATTGTCACGGTATCATCTGCATAATATTTAATATTATAAAGTTAATAATTGAGACGACATTGTTATTCATATTATTAATTGCATTATTGATAATGTCTAGAAATTTCTGTCGAGAAAAGGGGTTAGGTTATTTAATTGCGCGCCAATAAGGAGAAATCCTTATCAGAAAGCCCCCTCTTTTCTGGGAACAATCTGTTTGTCAATATTATGAATTATAATATTAATGATGAATAATTATTGATAAAAATATTTCCATTCTCTTGGGAATATTAATGGAAATCGATATTTTATTTCGATAATAGTTGATTTCTAGATGTTAAATTGACAAAATAAGCAATTAATCGGATAAATGAGCAATTAATTGCTATTGGTTCACATGCAAGGAACTATTGGTTCATATGCAAGTACTATTAGGGAGGTTATGCAAGATTGATAATATTTGAAGGACTAAACTAAAAATGGAGGCAAAGATGAAGGTACTAAAGTATAATTATCCTTGTAATTTGCCACATTTTTCTAGCCTATAAATAGTCATCCATCCATTCATTATTTCCTACCATTTTTGAAGAGCAAAGTTATAATCACAAGCTTTAGTGAGAGATACTATAGATAGAGAAAGAAGAAGACTATACTATAGAGAGAGAAAGAAGAAGAGAGATACCCCATTTTTGAAAGGGATATTATTTCTTTCGTATTAGTAAAGGATGTTATTTTCTTTATACTCATAAGGGTTGTCATTTCATTCCTTATTAATCTGTGGGAATAACCTGTCTACGCGGACTACTGCATGCCTGGTGAATAACCTTTCGTATTCATCATTTATTAATCTACGGGTATAACATGTCTACGTGGATTACCGCGTGCCTAGTGAATAACCCTTCGTATTCATCCTTTATTAATCTGTGGGTATAACATATCTACACGGATTACCACATGCCTGGTGAATAATCTTTCATATTCATTCCTTATTAATCTGTTGGAATAACCTGTCTATGCGGACTACCACATGCCTGGTGAATAACCTTTCGTATTCATTCTTTATTAAGTTGTGAAAACGATCTTTCTATGCGGATTACCGCATGATGGGTGAAAATCCATTTGCATTTCTTGTATTATTTCATTTCATATTCCTAAATCTAAACTTACTATTGCTTCAATAATTCCTGAAATGATTAGAAATTCCTTGAGGTTTGTGCTTCATCTAATATTATTTCACTGGAATATTGGTTTAAAATTTTTTATTAAAATTTTAATCTTTTAGTGTCGGGGTACTATTCATTCGGGGTACTATTCATACGATATTATTCATAGGTACAATTCATACGATACTATTCATGGGTACTATTCAAACGGTACTATTCATGAGTACTATTCACAATGAAATTTAGTTTTCTTTTCTGTCCAAATTATTTTGATACATGAATATCATTCTTGAATTTTACTCCACAATTGATGACCATGTTGACAATTTGGACGTTCTTGAACTCCGAATAAATTGAATTATAAATCTCTAATATTTATCCTTGATCTCACTTGATTGATTATTTATATCATTGTCATCATCCTCATGCTTATATTGTGGTGAAAGTCATCTTTGGCCTATAGAGCATATGTAAGACCCCAACTTATTATAAATAAAATTAAATTTCCTCTATTTTATTATTTTGAAATAGTAAGGGTTGATTTGATTAATGTGATTAGTTATGGGTAAAATGCGCAAATATTTTAAATAAGCAAGTGGTTATAAAATATTCATTTTATCGAGAGAATATTCGTTTGGTCGTGGAATATTCTTACCGCTTGTGAATATTAAATGCGACTTGTAGCAACCTTTGTGGGCCCCATAATGAAAAGCGATTGGATGAAAAAACGACAAGTATAAGTGGTTTATAAATAACTACATACGTAGTTATTCTAATTATCTTTAAAAAATACCCGGTGGTTAAAACAAAGTAGCACACGGTATTGCACCAATTATTAATTCTTACGTAAGAAGGCACTACTCAATAATTGTTACGATGAGTTCTTGTTCAATATTTTATGTTATTGATTCAATAATTGCTACGTTGATATTTTATATTATTGTTGTTTCAATAATTGTCACTACACAAGATTTTCATCATTATCGGATCAATAATTCATATTATTGGAATAATATTATTAGATAACATTATTGGCAATGTCTAGAAAGTTCGCATAAGGATAGGTTTGGTCACCTAATCAATGCTTGCCAATGAAGGAGAAATCCTTATTGGAAAGCCCTCTTTCTTCTCGAACGGCTTAGTATTTATATTGTGATTCGTAATATTATTTGTGAATAATTAATTTTTGATTTATATGATAAGGAAAACATTCATTTTATGTGTATATAGATGGAGAAAATTTTAAAGTGACAATTGTTGAAAAATTGATATTTTATCTTTTCTGATAAAATAATTTATTTAAATATATTATTATATTTTAATAATATAATAATGGTAATATTTTTACAATGAATGTGGGATATTCGAATATATGAGGAGGAAGAGTATTTTTGTTGCAAAGGTTGTTTAAAACATGTTAAACATGTCCGTGGGCCCATTTCTTGACTGAAATTTGATTATAGCCTCTAAAATCGCCCGTTTATGGATTTCGGTTAATTTCTGTATGGAATTTGGAAAAACTTAAACTTACAAAGTTGTAGAGAATGGAATTTCCTATGGAAAAGACATGAGGTTCGAATTTTTCTAACAAAAGGGCTATTTATTATGAATTATTGAAGTTTTGAAGTTCTGAAATAATTGATTTTTGGAAGTTTTAATTATTTTTTTTAAGAAAAACGTTTTTGTTATTGTTAGTGGGCCCCACTAGTATTAAAAACATGATGAATTTAGATTCAAGAGGTGGACGTGAAGATTTATTAAAAATATTAATATTTTATTAAATTTTCTGCTTTGGTGTTCTAAGTATTTTCCTATAAATAGGGTGCTTAGGTTAGAATTGAAAATCACACCGAAAATCAAGTTTTCTCTCTATATTATCGGCGTATTCTTGTGAGTATTTTGATATTTTGAGTGTTGCTATACTTGTCTGAAGTTCCTTCAAATGACGTTATATCGATATTCCACCCGTAAATCTTATTCTTTTCAATGTAAAGGATATTATTATTTTTTAAAATGATATTATTTCTTCTAATATCATTATCTTTGGATTATTGGTAAGATTTTTCTTGTGAAATTCTTGTCTTTTAGTGTAATGTAGGTTTACTATTCACATATACTGGCCTTTATTCACGTATCTGACTATTCACGAATACGACACTATTCACAGAAAAATTAAATTTTTGTTTTTTTTTTCAAAATATCGATTATGGATACTAGCTTTGATTGTATCCATGTTTTGATCATTGTTGAATTTTACTTCACTATGGTTATTTATGAAGTATTTTTGAACTTGGACTGTTTAAAGTACGAATCCTTAATATTTGTTCTTTTGTTTCACTTGATTCGTTTTCTTTAAAATATTTTTCATCATCCTCGGTCCTAAAAGATGATATTACTGAATATCTTTGGCCTATAGTTCAAAGATGGTTGATTTTATTATGAATATATTTGGCCCGTAGTGCAAAGATGTACATGTGTTGAGATGAACATGACCAACTGATGGATATCTTTGGCTTGTAGTGCAAAGATGAATATTTGATTCAAGATGAATATTGATTTATGTTACAGGGATAAAATATTGATGATGGACTTTTAAATTCATAGATTATAGTATATTTCATTCTCTACGTAACTCATCTATGAATTATTATTTCCATTGTAAATATTGATCTGAAACTTGTTGTCTATTGTATTTATTAGATTTTTCCCTGTTGAAGACTAACGATAATTTGTTCTATATTAACTTAGTCATAATATTCTTTACTGGGCTAGTTGAGCTCACCCTTTTCCTTTTTGTTCCATTTTTCTTCTCAGGAGGCGAGAATGTAGCGAGTACTAGTCGGGGTATGGAATGAAGGTTCTAGAAAGTTATTTTAGTAGTCCTCACCATTTTTGTAAAATAATGTACCAATAATTATAATGAGGACTTATTTGAGTGTTGATATTATCTAGAAGATAATATTTGTTTTTAAACTCACAGTTTTTATGTTGTATTGATAAAGTTGTAGTTGTTTCTGTACCATATTATTGACGACTCAAAATGGGTGATGTATACCTATTTTAGGGGTGTCACATCATAGATGGACTGTTGATTGGTATGATTATGATCAGGAATTATATATTGGTATAGTCATGACATGTAATGTTACAGACAAAGGTGTGGTGAAAGTATTCTTTGGCCCGTAGTGCATAGATGAACAGTTGTTTGGCATGATCATGACCACTGGTGATACATACGAGTATCATTAGCCCGTAGTGCATGGATAATTCGTTGATCTAAAATGTATATTGATTGGTTTTATAGAGATAAAATATTGATGATGGACTTTTAAATCATAGAATATAGTAGACATCATGCTCTACTTGACTCTTCTAATGGATTGCTTGTTCCGCTTCAGTTGTTGATCTAAAACTTGTTGTCTATTGTATTCTATCAAATTTTTCACTATTGAGGACTAAGGATAATTTGTTCTTCATTATCTTAGTTATAATATTCTTTACTGGGCTAGTTGAGCTCACCCTTTTCATTTTTTGGTTCCATTGTTCTTCTCAAGAGGTGAGAATATAGCTGGGACAGGTCGGGGAGTGGAGTAATGATCCAAGATGGTTCTTATAGTAGTCCTCACTATTTTGTAAAATAGTGTGACAATAATTATAATGAGGACTTTATTTGAGTTTGGATATTGTCTACGAGATAATATTTGTATTGAAACTCACAGCTTATGTGTTGTCATATTTTGCACGACAGTTGTATGAATGAAGTTTGTATTTGAATTATGTGCCATGTATTTGGAAACTCAGAATGGGTTGTGTGGACCAATTTTGGGGGCGTCACAGTTGGTATCAGAGCTTAGGGATATGGTCTATGGTGGAGATCTGAGGTTAGAACTAGGAGGGTAGAGACGAGTAAAACCTCCACTAGTGTGTCCTACCTAAGCTTATTTGTTATTTAATTGGTGACATGTCAATTTCTTTAATTAACTCTTGTTTTGTGGCAGTATTTAAGAATGACCTCTGAAAATCAAGAGATGAACTCATATAGAGATGTAAGTGAAGAATTGAGGAGATTTATTTAAAGAATAAATATTAGAGTATAATATCTTGTTATAACAAAGTGTTTTATTGGGGAGTACTAATTAAGTTATTGAACTTGATTGTAGGATTTCAGGAGAGAGAAAAATTAGAGATATTCATGTGGTGAGTGAAGAAATAATAGTTGCATCCGAGCTAGTCGCAGAGGTAGCAGCTGAGAGTGAGGAAGAAGAGGACCCTGAGAAGGATTTATTAGGAGAATTTTATGATCGAAATATAGAATTGCAAGATCTTATTCATGAGTTAGAAGAGTAGGGTGAAGAACGGCAAGCGGTCGTGGAACAAAGGGATGCATCAATTCAAAATTTTGCTACCCAATATGCAAAGCTTGAACAGAAGCTCTCTTTGGCATAGTATATGATAATAGAGCTGAAATCTGAGAATACAAATGTCAAAGATCAACTTAAAGAAGAAACAATTGAACGAGTGAGAATGGAGGATGCATGGGTAAAAATCGCACGACGCGTAGATATTGTAGAAAGAGACATCCGATCCAAAAAGGCCAAAATTGATGATATGGATCTCACTTTTGGACAGCAATTGGGAGAACCCAACATCGACTTTGAAATTATCATGTACAGAGCGGTCAAGCCTAATTCGATATGGATCAAAGATTAATGATTCAGATCATGGATCAGGAGTACAACAAAGCAATTGAGGGTGGAATGTTCCCTATAGCAAAGTCAAGTCCAGCTGGGATGGTGACATCAAAGGCTGTCCCGGACAAGTCAAAGTCGGTGGTTCAAGGGAGAGCGTTTGTCGTGACTTCCCAAAAAGCGAAGAACCCAAACGAAGTTATTACGGGTAAGATAATCATAAACTCTTGCAAAGTCCATACCTTATTAGATATCGGTTCTACCCATTCTTTTATTTCACCTAATTGTGCTTAACGTTTGAACTTGACTCTTGAGAAATTAGACATTGACTTATCTGTTGAAACTTCGTTGGGAGAAACCTTCATTACATCCACCATTAATAAATCTTATTTGATTCAAATCGGCACCCTCACATTACATGTTGATCTCATCTCTTTGAAAATACTTGCATTTGATGTGATTTTTGTTAGGTTTGTAAGATTGATGAATGCAATCAAATTGCACAAAATAAGCGGAAGCATAGAAAATTAGAGTTTTAAAATTTTACAAACCGTATACCCGGATCATCCTTTATGCACAATTATTAATTAAATGAAAAGATAAAGAACAAGAATCATACCCTTGAAGATTCGAGCTTCCTCAGGTACAAGTTCACCTCTAAATCCTTTTCGCGTTCAACTTGAATCCACCGGGTTTGGTTCCTTCCTTTGATCAATGTTAGCCACCCAAATGTTTGGCCTCTAGAAGTGATCCACCAAGGAAAAAGAAAGATTCAAGAAGATGGGTGTTTGGCAAAACCCTAGTTTTTCTATCTCTAATAGAAAAGGGTGTACTCTCCAACAATCGGAATCCCGTATGTTGTGAAAGCGTCAACTACTCTCACCCATAATAAGACTCCTCTTATTTATAGATGTGGGCAACCCTCCTTAACAATTAAGGATTTGGGTTTTATTTTAATTAATTAAACTCCTTTAATTAATTATGCTCCCAATCTTATTAGGAATAATTAATTAAAATCTTTTAATTAATTAGCCTCCTAATCTTATTAGGAATAAATGAGAGTACTTTTATTAATTATTTCCCAAACTCCTTTAGGAATTAAATAATAATAATAGTAATAATAATAATAAGACTCCTCTTATTAATTTATATTTAATATTTTAAAATATTAAATAATAAATATTAAGCTATTTAATTTATTCTATCACCATAGATTAAATTAAATATACTTAACTTATTATTACGATTATGCCATTAACTTCTTAAATAATTATTCTTCCTTTTATGGTGTGACCCTTTAGGTTCTCCATATTAAACCGGTTGTGAATATATCAATTAGAATAATTCTAATCTTATTTAAATAAATAAATTAAACTATTAATTTATTTGAATAAATAATATTTATTCTACAATAGGGATAAGCCTCCCTAGCGATTAACGACTTTCCAGATAATATAGATTTAAACATTTATCATAAAAGAACCTTTGAGTAAATAGTTACCGTACAATTCAATCATTCCACCATACAATGTCCCAATTAAATATATGACATGGAATTACTGTCAAGTCTTAATTTATTTAATTATATGCATTTCGGCTCTTAAATGCACAACACCATATAATGCAAATTAGAAACTCCTTTCTAATTTCTTTTTGCCTTGGCCAAGGACTACTGGGTTGTCATATATCGAATCACATAGAACATTTCTCTTCTTTTACTAGAAGTAGTAAATTCTTTATTGATCATACATTATCTCCATGTACAACTTATTATACTCAAGCATACCCTTTGATATACCTTAAGGGTCTTAAGGAATAAGTCAAAGTATAACTCATCATACACAAGATACTGTGATGATCTCAAGTCCAAGGATCACTTGTACTACTATCACTACAGAAATTCCTATTGACAGGAAAATAAAACTCCATTAGGTATTCTATAGCGAGCCACGTTCAGTGAACTTATTCTCTAATAAACACCTACATACTTGCTTTAGTGTCTCCACACAAATGATTATGAGATCAATCATCCTCATCCAATGAGCAAGCAACGTATTTACCAATCTATCCGGATTCACTAATCCCCAATTTAGTAATCCAACGATTGGGAACTATTTTAGTTTTAAGCTTTCTAAGAATTTAGATCTCATTAGAATGATCATCATCATTATTCTAAAAGCATTGCTTAAAACTATGGGTTTATCACATATTATAAAACAGCATCATGTAGATAATTAAAAGCCTTTAATAAGTTAATATTTTTTATTAATAAATGAATAAGATTGTTACAAAGTATATGCTTTATCATCAAACATGATTGGCTTGTGTGCATACTACTTTCAATTTTAGGGATTAATTAGTTAACTACTCATCATACTAAAATTGATTATTTTCGTAAGGTCGTTAGTTTTCATATTCATAACCAACCTGTTATGTGAATTCAAGCAACCAAACCACTAAAGTTAATCACTGTCATATCAAGCCATAAAGCCATTCGTTTATTAAAAAATGGATGTCAAGCTTTCTTAGCCCATGTCACTGATTTAAACAAAAATACATCAGATTTGAATGATATTTCTGTTGTTAATAAATTTTCTGACGTATTTCCCAAAGAACTTCCTGGCCTACCCCGAGAACATGAAATCAAATTTTGTATTAACCTTAAACCCAGTACAAAACCCATTTCCAAAACCCCATATCGAATGGCTCCTATTAAACTTTGAGAGTTAAAAAAACCCAACTACAAGAATTGTTAGACATTGGTTTCATTAATCCTAGTACATCGCCTTAGGGTGCTCCTATTTTATTTGTAAAAAAGAAAGATGGGAGTATGCGACTTTGCATTGACTATCGACAGTTGAACCATGTCACCATAAAAAATAGGTACTCGTTACCTCACATTGATGACCTGTTTGACTAGTTGCAAGGTGCTAAATTCTTCTCAAAGATTGATCTTTGCTCTGGATATCATCAGTTAATGATTAAAACAGATGACATTCCAAAGACTACCTTTAAAACTCGATACGGGCATTACGAATTTTTTTATGTCTTTAGGATTGACCAATGCCCATGTTGCCTTCATAGATATGATGAACCGAGTATTCAAAGAATATTTGGATCATTTTTTGGTTGTCTTTATTGATTACATCCTAATATACTCCAAAAGCATCAAATATTTCTTCACCCAGAATGAACTTAACATGCGCCAAAGACGTTGGCTCGAGCTGTTGAAAGATTACGACCAAACCATTCAATACCATCTTGGAAAGCCGAACGTGGTAACTGACGCGTTTAGTAGAAGATCATATGCGAGTACAAGTGCGATATTGTCAACACAAAGGCCCATTTTGTATGACTTACAAAGGATTGATATAGAGTTAATTAAAGACTCCAGGGACCCACATGAAGATGACAAATATATGAGTAGAACCGACTTTAATCGATAAAGTTAAAGTTGCTCAAGCTACAGACCCAAAGCTGATGAATATGAAGAAGAATGTGCAAGAAGGAGATACGAGATTCGGAAAGAGAGGAAATATCAACCCTTGATTTATTGGTCCATTTGAAATTCTCGACTGAGTAGAAACTGTGGCCTATAGACTCGCCTTACGGCCAAGTATGTCTCGTGTTCGTAACATTTTTCACATATCTATGTTACGTAAATATGTGGAAGACCCAAACCACATTATTGAATTAGAACTAGATAAGATAGTGGAAGATTTAACGTATGAGGAGGTACCTATCAAGATCTTGGATAAGAAGGAACAGATTCTACGCTCAAAGGTTATACCTCAAGTCAAAGTTTTATGGAGAAACCATGATATTGAGGAAATGACCTGGAAGAAGGAATCTGAAATGAAAACAAGGTATCCTCACCTGTTCGATATACCAGGTACGTACTTCAATTTCGGGGATGAAATTTCATAAGGAGGAGAGATTGTAAGACCCTGAATTTTATGAAATAAAAGTATTCAATTTTTCTTATAATTATTATTCTATTCAGTAAATGGTTAAATTGATAAAAGGTTAAAATTTAAGGGTGATATGTGAAAATTTTACAAAGTAAGCAAGTTGTCATAAAATATTCATTGTGTCGGGGAATATTCTTTTTGTCGAGAAATATTCATACGACGGCGCAATCATTGGTAGACCCCACAACAGAATAATTATCGGATATAGTAAGCGATAGAAATAACCTTTACATAAAATAAAGGTAAAACTTTTACCGTTAAAGTGTTGAAATACTCGATGATAAAAGTACAGTAATACGCATTGTAGCACACGGTATTGCACAGTATCTCTGATTATTGATGCTTTCGTAAGAAGTCACTCAGTTTTATTCAATAATTGTCATAGTAGTTGCTGCATAGTATCTCATATTATTGATTCCATTATTGTAACAGTATCACATGCACAATATTTGATATTATTAAGTCAATAATTGAGACGACATAGTTATTTATAATATTAATTACATTATTGACAATGTCTAGAAAGTTCAGTTAAGGAAAGAGGTTAAGTTTTTAATTGCGTGCCAACAAGGAGAAATCCTTATCGAAAAGCCCCCTCTTTTTTGGGAACAATCTGTTTGTCAATATTATGAATTATAATATTAATGATAAATAATTATTAATAAAAATATTTCCATTATATTGGGAATATTAATGGAAATCGACATTTATTTCGATAATAGTTGATTTTTGGATGTTAAATTGACTAAACCAACAATTAATCGGATAAATAAGTAATTAATTGTTATTGGTTCACATGCAAGGGACTATTAGTTCACATGCAAGTATTATTAGGGGAGGTGATGCCAGATTGATAATATTCGAAGGACTAAACTAAAAATGGAGGCAAAGATGAAGGTACTAAAGTATAATTAACCTTATAATTTTCCACCTTTTCCTAGCCTATAAATACTCCTCCATCCATTCATTATTTCCTACCATTTTGAAGAGCAAAGTTACAATCACAAGCTTTAGTGAGAGATACTACAGAGAGAGAAAGAAGAAGAGTATTCTGTTACTACACTATTGTAGTATCCAATCTTCTACTAAGGTAAGGTGTGAGACCCCAAATTTTATGAATAAAGATTTAAATTTCTCGAAATATTTTTTTTGAATATTATGGTGTGGATTTGATATAATGTTATAGTTGTAGGTAATATTTATAAATTTTGTAAAGTAAGCAAGTTGTTATATAATATTCGATTGGTCGGGGAATATTCGTTTTAACAGGAAATATTCATACGACGGCACAATCATTGGTGGACCCCACAACAGAAGTATTGTCGTAGTTAGAAAACGAAAGAATTATCTTTTTATAAAAAAAATGGCAAAAGTTTTACCGTTAAACTGTTGAACTACCCGATAGTAAAAGTACAGTAATACGCATGGTTGCATAGTAGCACACGGTATTGATTATTGATGCTTACGTAAGAAGTCACTCAATTATACTCAATTATTGCTACAGTAATTGTTGCATCATATCTCTCATATTATTGATTCAATTATTGTCATAGTATTATCTGTATAATATGTTATATTATTAAATCAATAATTGAGACGGCAAAGTTATTCATATTATTATTTGTAATATTGACAATGTCTAGAAGTTCTGTCAAAGAAAGGTTTAGTCACCTAATTGCTCGCCAATAAGGAGAAATCCTTCTCGGAAAGCCCCCTCTTTCCTAGGAACGACCTGGTTGTTAAATATTGTGAGTGATAATATTAATGATGAATAAGTTTGTGTTGATTAAAGATGAAATTGATAGTTCCATTGTGTTGAAATTATTAGTGTTAGTGAAAATCGACATTTATTTCGATAATAATTGATGTCTAGAAGTTATCGGGTAATTAATCGGATAAATGAAGAATTGATTGCTATTAATTCACATGATTATAACTATTTATTCACATGTGTGTACTATTGATTCACATTCATGTACTATTAGGGGAGTTAGTACAAGATTGATAATACTTGCATGACTAAGTTAAAGATGGAGGTATAGATGGAGGTACTATACTGTTATTCGTATTTTTACATGATTATAACTATTAAATCACATGAATGAACTATTGATTCACATTATTTACTATTAGGGGAGGTGGTGCAAGTTTGATAATACTTGCAGGACTAAATTAAAAATGAAAGAAAAGTTGGAGGTATTGTACTGTAATTTTTTGAGCCCCAAAACATGCAATTATCAAAACTATATTTTCCTATAAATAGAAGCTCATTCTTCTTTCATTTCTCACCAATTCACTAAAGCTATAGAGCAATTATTATAGAGAGAAAGAAGAATAGAAATCTGCTACCTCTCTATTCCAGTATCCAGCTTTATTCTAAGGTAAGGGGTATTATTTCTTTCATTTTCATGAAGAGAGCTATTTTTATTCCATTCCTTATTATTATATTGGAATAACTTTGTCATGTGAAGTACCACATACATGGTGAAATTCTTACATTATTCAATTATTTATTATTCTCGAATATCTTATTCGTGCATATTACGCATTTAATTCTGGTTCCACTATTTATTATTCTATCGAATAACTTGTCATGCAAAAGTACCGTATATATGGTGAAATTCTTCATTATTCCATTCTTTATTATTCTGTTGGAATATCCCGATGCATGCGTATTACGCATGACCCTTGCCCATTCTTTATTATTCATTGGGAATAACTTGCATGCCATGCGATCTATCGCATGCGATGGTGAATTCTTACATTATTCCATTATTTATTATTCATTGGAATAACTTTGCCTATGTGGATTACCACATGCATGGTGAATGATCCTTTATATTCATTCCTTATTAAATTATGGAAACGATCTGTCTACGTGGATTACTGCCTTGCGGGTGAAAATCCATTTGCAGTTTCATATATTCTATTATACTCAGTTGATTAAAGTTTTGGCTTCTATACTCCATGAAATTAGTAGAATATCCTGGATATTTGTGTTTCATCCAATATCTTTTCATGAAAATATTCTTCTGAGCATTCTTGAATTTTACTCCACAAAGCAGTATCATGTTGACAATTTGGACATTTTTGAGTTCGGGATAAATTAACTTATAAATATTTAAAATTTAATTCTTGAACTTGTTTTATTGAATTATTATGTTATTGTCATCATCCTCATGTTTATATTATATTGAAAGTCATTTGTGGCCTATAGTGCATAGATGGACTTCTGTTAGATATCTTGAGTTAATGAGAGTGAGGCAGTTGTGACAGTTATAGCCGGTATAGCTGTTATAGCAATTATAATGAACACAGCAATTTTAAGTGGTTCAGAGCACTTAAAGCTCCTAATCCACTCTTCTACTCCTTGAGTAGAAAATCCACTAAGGATGTCTGTTACACTTCTTGAATCACACATATTCCTTCTAGACCAGCAGGCTAGGTACTTCTTAGTTCACTCTTGAACTCTTCAAGTCCAGTAGACTTGGTTTCTCACAGTTCACTTAGAACTCTTTAAGTCCTGCAAACTTGGTTCTCTTACTTCAGTTGATTGAAATGTTGTTTAGATCGTGATTGATGCTACTCAGTTGCTATTAAGCACTAGTTCGAAAGAACTGAGTAGCTGAGCAAGCTTTCCCTTTTCTCGATCGTCATCGTGGAGTTGAGCGTTGAGTGTTCTTGTGCGTTTTTGTTCAAAGCTTGTCTCCTTCTCTCAGCTGTCTTTATTTTGTATATATGTGATCTTGAAATCTATCCGTTGAAGTCATCTGATGAGGCATTAAATGCGTTTGACATCTCTGAGCTTTGATGGAGACTTTTATGCACATCTTCTGAATTGCACTCTGGCCCACTGACACAGCAGACTGCTTTCTCACCTAACACCTCAAAAGTTGTTTTCCTCTGCCCAATGGTCATTTTCTTAGCTTCTTGAATACATCTCTTTTGATCAATACTAAGGATATCTTTTGTACCGTTGGGACTGGTGAGAGCTTCAACGTTCAAAACCCATTCCATATTTGTTGGAATTTATCTTTAACCAAAGTTAGGGCTTGATGCTTCTGACACAAGGCAGATGACACTCTACTATTTTAAATCATAGTGTCTTGCCATATTGATGCTTGCTCTTAAGAGAACACTACGATTTCTCGTAAGGATTTGCACACTACAATCTTTTCACACGACGATCATCACTTGCTCGTCTTGCAGACTCTAATTTTTTCGAAAGCACACTACGATCTCTGAGTTAGCTTCGCCAAACGTCTGGACCACTCTACGATTTCTTGAAGAGGCCCTTCAAGGCAGATACACTACGATCATCTCAGCACTATGATCCTGCCTTAGATTCTGCATTCTGTTGATCAGCTGGATAAACTACGATTCTCTTCAAAGCCTATCTATTTCTTTCTATCCATAGATCAACCTAACATATTTGATCTCTTTATCTATACAAGTGAACATTAAAGGCTAAGATCAACCTAACAATTTTGATCTATCACTAAGTCCTTGTACATATATTCCTCGAAGGACTTTACACATAATCATGAGCATTTACTTTAAACATCAAATCATAATATGCATTCTTCCAACAATCCCCCCCTATTTGATGTTGACATAACCAAGGAGATTTGCTGTTATGATTATTAAAATGCAGTTGCAGTAAAGTAAACATGACTTAGTATTTTAGTGAGCAACTGAAATTTCTAGAGAATAAGCATGAATTTATTGATGTATGGAGACAGATATTACATTTAAGATTAACTACATCAATACAACTTGAACTTCAACTTATCTCTATTTCTTTGGCCTTTTGCTTCTTGGAGGATTTGCATATTCCTCAGCTCTCCTTTTTCTGCTTGCTTCATCTCTTCTGGCCAAATCCTCCAGCTCACTTGGGCTTAGTCTAGGATTGTGATCATGCCTATTCATGAATGCAGGATCTCCAATTGGCATTCTTAGGCCTGTTGTTGTCACTTCATGAGAGCTGGTAGTTCACCCTAGACTCCTTAATGGTTGAGCCCTTAAAACTTCCTGTTGATCAGATCATTGAGTCTGATGGCTGGATCGTGGAGTCTGCTGGTGGATTTGCCTTGCATGAGGATTCCTTGAGGATTGAGGTTGGAATTGACCTCTTCCTTTGCCTTTGCCTCCCTGATCTCCTCCTTTACCTTTATTCTCCCCCTTTATGTCAGCATCAAGGGTTCGAATGTCATCTGGAAGACGATTTAGTCCTTAAACAAGCTCGTTGAGCTGACTCTTAGTCTGAGCAATGTCCTCTCTATTTTCTTCGATTAGAGCTTCAGACCTAGCTTCTCGTTGCTAAAGGATGGATAGAAGGTTGTCCGTTTGCTGGCCATTGCTGACATAGAATTGTTGAAATTCTTTGACAGCAGTCTGTAGATTAAGGAAGCTCTCCATCATTAGTTTATTTTGGTCTTCCTGAGTGGACTGTAAAACAAGAACAACATCTCTGTGTCTTTTGTCTGTTAGAAAATGAATGTCATCCCTGTCCTTTATGCTCTGAATCATGTCCTTGATGATTTCTTTCAGTGTTTTAGAGAGTTCAGTGCTGAGGGATCTTGGGAGATTGTTTGCAGCATTGATCATTGATGTTAATCTCAGCTGAATAAGAGCAGTATGATCTTCAAGACTTTCGTCGAGTTCCTTGACTACTTTCGCAGACATTGCTGACAGATCAGCCTTTGTGAACAACTCTGAAAGAATTTCATCCAGTTGGCGAAATTTTGAGGAGGGAGGTTATGTCCATTTGAATTGATCTTGTAAAGGGTAGAGGGCAAGATCAAGATTGAAGAAATCGTTGTTGGATGAGGAGGGAATATCTGAGGGAGGAGCTTGGGTTTGGATGTTTAAGGTTGGTGGCTCTACGATTTGAGGTATAGACTCTACAATGGGGTTAGAGTCAGTGATTGTAGAGATGATAGGTTGTGGGAGCATTAAGGAGTTGATCTTATTTGGTTCCTCAGTTAAAAAATTTTGGGATTCTGCAACTGGAAATTGATTCAGTGGATGAAGAATCACTTCCAACCATTGTGGGATTTCATAAAATTGATTGAATGAGGTTGATGGCAAATGATTAACTCTGAAAAGAGTTGGGATAAATAGTGCCTCAAGTTTGTTCTTTGAGGAAGAATTGTTGGTGAGAAGCTTCTTGGCAAAATTGAATTTCCCTGGGAATCCATTAGCTAGCACTGAGATGGCCAGATACTCTTTGAAATTCTAGAACATGTGATCCCAAGAGTTAAGAATTTGAGCTTGGTGGAAAGGCATCATGGGTAGATATGCAAATAGTTGTTCATAGTTGGCTCTTCTGTGCCCATCAATGCCCATAGCTATAATCTCTACCTCATCACCTTCATCCTCTTCTCTATTTTCATTTGTGGATTCCATTATCTCAATGGCTTCATGGTGTTCATGCATTGGTTCTTCTTCATTTCCTGCAGGAACCTCTTCTCCTGTTGTAAAGATAGCATGAGCTTCTTCCTCAATTTGATCATTTTTTGGTGAGATCAATAGCTCCCCCTCAGCTGGAGCACCTTATGTGATGAGGGTTTCAAGCATCTCCCTCTCAATCGGTGTATCCTCTATCATCAGATCTTCATGAGTCTCCCCCTCAGTTGGAGCTTTGACTATTTGGCTTTCATTTGTTGGTTCCTTTTCAGCAGTCAATTCCTTTTCTTCCCTCTTTAATGCTTTCTCATTGACAAGAATATATTTCTTGACCAGTTTCCTTCTTGGCTTTTTAGGTTGAGCCACAGCCTTAGTCCTTTCTTCAGTTTTATCCTTCTGATCAGCCAAAATGCTTGTTGCAGCTACTTCCTTGTTTGGTCTGGTCTCTACGATCGACAGAGACTCTACGATCGTGGAGATTGATGGCCTTTTGATCTTGTGGCTGATCTTATTCTTCTTCAACAGCTGAGATATGGTTGCTCTATCTTCTTCTACCTCAGCCTGTTGCTCCTTCTTTCTTAGGATCATTAGAGTCTCAATGTCTGAGGACTCTACAGGTTTATCAGTGGTGGATCCTTGAGGCTCTTCTGCAGTTCTGGCTTTCATCTTTCTTTTGCCCTTACTTTTTCTAATTAAAGCAATGGGTTCTTTCTGGTTAGCTTCCTCTTCAGTTTCTTTAACAACTGACATGTTCCCTGGCACTCCTGATTCCTTTATTTCACCAATTCTTCCACTGGATTCAAACATCATCATCACATTTTCAGCTGGATTCCTTTTCCAGTTTTCAAATAATTGTTGGGTCATTCGTCGATTTAGATTGATGGCTTCTCCTTCATCATCCTCGATTAGGTCACCAAGAGCAGCCTGTAGGATAATGCTTATAAAACGTCCATAGAGCATTTTCTGAGAGTTCTTCGTCTTCTTTGAGCTGATTAACCACTTCCCAATCCATTCAAGCAGTAGAGCCCCATAGTTGAGTTGTATTCCATAACATATGGCAGTCATGAGCTTGAGTTGTATCTCATTCACAGAGTCATGACCTGAGCTCTTACAGCATATACATTTTCCAACAATATCAGCTAGAAATTCATCCCATTGTGGGAACTCCTTCTTCTTGTATCCTTTGACAGAAGGTGATTTCTTGTGATGCAACTTCTTGAGACCCTTGTGAAAATCTATGCCATCTATGGATGGGTACCCTTCTAATTTGAGACCTAGGGCTAAGTTGATGTCCTCAGCCTTTAGTTTGATTTCGACATTCCTGACTTTTGCGGTGATGGTGTTGTTTTCAAACACCCCGTTATTGTAGAACTCCTTTACCAGCTTCGGGTAGATAAATGTGCCTGTACTCAAGGCTTCTTCGAAACCTGCCTTCTTCAGTAGCGACAACGTCTTGTGAAATTAAGGTTTAGCTGATTTAAATTCGTCAAAACATAGTCTGTAGCCGGAGATAACACTGGAAGCTGCCATTGATTTCTTTGCAAGGAAGTGAAACTGACTGAGCTTGCTACTGATTTAGGGTTTCTGCTTGAGAGAGGAAGAGAGAGATGATCTTTTGAACTTCAGATTTCAAAAAGGCGATTTTAATTTGTACTTGTAACTTCCCTCTCTCTGTTTTGCTTAGTGGGACAGTTGTCAAATTTTGTTTGGTTCTACGAATCTTGACAGAGAGGGATTGTCTTCAATTACCCTTAACCATTTCGGGCTTAATGTGTCCTTCGGAGAACTACGATCGTTGAGATGGTCCTTGAGTCGTCGAGTCTTCTTAATTTGGACTTGTAGAGTCTGAACTGCGATCGTTGAGTCTGACAGGTAATCGTAGAGTCTGATCAAGTTCTCATTATAAACCTTTGATTTAGCATTCTTCTTGGTTTAAGGTAGCTCAAGAAGGGTGAACCTCTTGAATAAAACTAGGGTTAGGTTTGTCCCTGAGACACTTATCAATGAGAATGCTTTGATATATGCTTAATCATCATAGGGTGCTCCTATGGTTTTTTTGATGTAGCTCTGCTATCGTTGAGTCTGTACTACGATCGTTGATTCTGTTTAGTGTTCGTTGAGTTTTATGACACTTTGGCTTTACGATCGTGGACTTCCTTTGACCATGTTCATGATTTCAAACATAGCCTTTAATCCTGCATGGTTAGCACATACTAGAGCATATTTTTCATGGTTGCAAGTTAAGCATGCCTAGCTCACTTATTAACTTGTTAAATCTGGATTCATCTAGAGGCTTTGTAAAAACATCGGCAAGTTGATTTTTAGTAGGGATATATTGTAGGGATATAGTTCCATTTTGCACATGATCCCTAATGAAGTGATACCTTATTTCTATATGCTTAGTCCTAGAATGCATGACGGGATTATGAGTTATAGCAATTGCACTTGTGTTATCACAATGAATAGGTATGGATTTGAATTCAAACCTATAATCTGCTAGCTGATTTTTCATCCATAGATCTCGAAGCACAAAGAATCGCCAAAGAACAATGTATTCAAACCTTCCGGTTGAGGTAGATAATTAATTTTGCTTCTTGCTAAACCAGACACAAGTCTGCATTTCCCTAGCAATTGACAAAAAGTGCCATCGGTACTTTTTCTATCAATTTTGCGACTGCAGCAAAATCAAAGATATGTATCCCTGTTAGCTCAAATGAGGATTCCTTGAGATACCATAACCCCAAGTGGGGTGTACCTTTGAGATACCTGAAAATCCTCTTAACAGTAGTTAAATGAGATTCTTTAGGGCTAGCTTGAAATCTAGCACAAATGCATGTAGCAAACATTATATCTGGTCTACTGGCAGTTAGATATAAAAGAGAGCCAATCATACCTCTGTATTGAGTTGTATCAATACTTTTACCTTTTTCATCTTTTTTAAGCTTGGTTGCAGGAGCAATTGGAGTTTTCATGGGAGAGGCGGACTCCATGCCATACTTTTTAAGTAAGTCTTTAATGTACTTGGCTAGATTTATGAAGATTCCTTCATCAGTCTGCTTTACTTGCAGTCCAAGGAAGAAGTTCAGCTCACCCATCATGCTAATTTCAAACTTGCTCTGCATAAGCTTGGAGAATCTCTTGCATAACTTTTCATCAGTAGATCCAAAGATAATATCATCAACATATATTTGAACTAATAAGTCTTTGTCTTTGTGCTTTCTAAGAAATAGTGTGGTATCTACTCTACCTCTAGTGAATACATTTTCAATAAGAAAGTTAGTTAGTGTTTCATACCATGCTCTAGGTGCTTGTTTAAGACCATATAAGGCTTTGTCTAATCTAAAGACATAATTATAAAGAGATGGATTGATGAAACCTGGAGGCTGCTCTACATAGACTTATTCTTGAAGTTCACCATTCAAGAATGCACTTTTAACATCCATCTGAAAGACCTTTAATTTCATATGAGTAGCAAAGGAAAGAAATATTCTGATGGCTTCCAGTCTGGTAACAGGTGCAAATGTCTCATCGTAGTCAATGCCTTCTTCCTGAGAGTAACCTTTGGCCACTAGTCTGGCTTTATTCCTAGTTATCACTCCATCTTTGTCCATCTTGTTTCTAAAGACCCACTTAGTTCCAATGACAGGATGGTTTTTTGGTCTTGGAACCAATCTCCAAACTTTTCTTCTTTCGAACTGATTAAGTTCTTCCTGTATGGCCTCTATTCAGCTAGAATCTTCCATAACATCCTCAATTTTCTTTAGTTCTATTTGTGATAGGAAGCTTAGATAAAAACATTCATTTTGAGTGGCAGCTCTTTTCTTGACTCTCGCACTCGGATCTCCAATGATTAGATCTTGAGTGTGATCTCTTGCTCATCTGCTTCCTGTTGGGACATCTTTTCTTATGCCTTCTTGTCTTAGATCTTCAAGATCTATTTCTTCTTCTTGGTGTGGAGTTTCGTTATCTGGCATAGATCTCTCTATGATCTCATTTCCTTGCTCAACTATTTCACTGTCTGGTTCTACGATCGTAGTGTTGAGTTCGACGTCCTCGTTCGTAGTGTCTTCACTGTTGGTCGTAGTGTCTTGGAGCACTATTTTGTCTAAGTCTGTTTCATCAAAGATGATGTGTATCGAGACTTCTGCACTCAGTGTCTTCTTGTTGAACACTCTGTAAGCCTTGCTGTCTGTGGCATATCCAAGAAAGATTCCTTCGTCTGATTTTGGTTGAAACTTTGTCAAGTACTGCTTTCCATTGTTGAGTATGTAGCATGCACAGCTTAACACATGAAAGTAGCTGACATTTGGCTTTCTTCTTTTCCAAAGTTCATAAGGAGTCTTCTTAATCGTAGAGTGTATGAGGGATCTGTTCTGAGTATAGCATGTAGTGTTAACCGCTTCTGCCAAGAAGTACTTCGGTAGATGAGCTGCAGCTAGTAGAGTCCTTCCAAATTCTATTAATGTCTCCGTTTTTCTCTCAAAGAACTCCATTTTTTTGGGGAGTTCATGGAGCTGAGAAGTTGTGACTAATCCCATTGTCTGAGCAGAACTGATCTATTTCTGAGAAATCGAATTCTCTGCCATGATCACTTCTTATGGGCTTGATTTTCTCTCCTTTCTCATTCATCACCAGCTTGAACATCTTGATCAGTTGGGAGCTTATTTCATCTTTTAAGGTTAGAAAGAATACCCATGTAAATCTGGTGTAGTCGTCGACTACAACCAGTGAGTATCTCTTTCCCCCAAGGCTCGTCGTTGGAATTGGTCCAAAAAGATCCATATGTAGTAATTGCAGAGGCTTGTCAATTGAGTTGATGGTTTTGCTCTTAAATGAGCTTCTGGTCTGTTTCCCAAGTTGACAGGCATTGCAGGGCCTCTCTTTAACGAAGTTGAATTTGGGTAGGCCTGCAACTAGATCTTTTGAAGCTAATTTGAACATGCTCTTGAAGTTGAGATGAGAGAATCTTCGGTGCCATAGCCAGCTCATTTCTTCAGATGCTTTAGCCAGAAAGCATATTGTCTCATCTGAGCTTAGTTTTCCAAGATTTACTGTGTAGACATTTCCTTCTCTTGTTCCGGTTAGCTTTACTGTAGATGTCTTCAGGTCTCGAACTTGACATTGATTGTTGAGGAATGTTACTTGATGACCCTTTTTGCAAAGTTGGCTAATGCTTAGAAAGTTGTGCTGTAGTCTTTCCACATAGGCCACTTTGCTAAAGGATACTGCACCATTTCCAGCTGAGCCATAGCCTCTTGTCTTTCCAGAGCCATTATCTCCAAAGATGACCGAGGGACCTCCTTCTACTATGTAGTTAGACGTAAGGGCTTTGTTCCCGTCATGTGTCTTGAACATCCACTATCCAGATACCAGGTTGTGTTCATGGAGCTCTCTTCCTGAGGTAACATTAAACCTTCATTTTGGTACCCATACTTTCATGGGTCCTATTATGATAGTACCCTTGGGGACCCAAATCTGTTTGATTTTGGGTCTCACATGCATGGAATTATAATGACAATTTGCAGCCTTGTGGCCAACTCTGTGGCATACAAAGCATTTGATATGATGCATGTTAGTATGTGTGTAAAAGTTCTTCCTCCATTTGGACTTTTGTGAGTTATTGGTCATCCTCTTGTTAGGCTGATATTCCCTTTTCCATGTGTTCTCTTGTTTCATTAATTGAGAGGAGTATATCTTACTTCTACTGTATCTTCCTGGTTGGTTCGTAGAGTTGATTTTATTGGACTCTACGATCCTTCGAGGTTGATGAGTAGTAGCTAGATTACTTTTCTCTTTTCTGAAACCTAGACCAGCATGGGATCCCTTACTCCTGGGAATATGAATTGAATCAGCCAGGCAGGGTTCGACAGGCTCACCCTTTTGTGAGGATTTCATAAATATAATGCCTCTACTGAAACCTGAGGCATTATCAGTGCTAATTTCCTTTGTTTTTTCGACACTTAACTTTGAGTCAGATTCCCCAAAGCCTAACCCTGTTCTATCAGAGGCACTTCTTTGGTTAGAGATTAAGGAGTCCATGGAAGAAGAGGATTTATTCCAAGTAGAGACTGTCTTTTCTAGATCCTCAATCTTGGAGGTTGGACTAGACTCTCTTTGTGCACTAAGCTCATTTGCCTGTCTCAAGAGCTTATTCTCAGCTTCAAACTTGGAGAGAGAATCAGTACTGAGAAGGGCTGTTTCCAGTTCCTCTTGAACCTTTTCTTTCTCCTTTTGAAGAAGTGAATAGTCTTTAGACAGAACTCTAAACCATTTCATATATTGGTGCAGATCAGATGTTATGCCGTGTAATGCAGTTCTAAGGTCATCAATATCTACATTAGGAGAGTTAAAGTTAAATACCTCGTCGATACTTACTTCGTGTATGTTGGAGTTCTGTTTGTCCCTTGCATTTTTGGCCATCAAGAAGAGATTTGCTATCTGAGGATCTTCATCATCCCCAGATTCAGGAGTTGAGCCATTGTCTGAGTCACTCCACGATCCTCCAGCTACAAGGCCTTTTTCTTTCTTTTTTGGCCCTTTGTTGCCTCTGTATTCTTTCTTAGAATGAGATTTCTTCTTGAGTTCTTCTCTGAGAGGTTTGTTGCAATTTGCAATGAAGTGGCCCGGTTTCTTGCAATTGTAGCATATGTCATTTATTTGCTCCTAGCTGCTGTAGTTGCTAACTTTCTTTGGTTTGTTGGTTTTGCCTCGTCGCATGAACCTTCTTAGTCTTTTCACTAGCATTGCAAGGTCCTCGTCATCATCTTCATCGTAGTCATAATCAACTTCAGTGCTGACTTTGGAGGCGTTATCTGTTGCTTTAAAGGCAACACCTTTATCCTTCTTCCTTCCTTCAGATAAGGCTTCTGCTCGTTGAGTCAGCTCCAGTTCGTATGTGAGAAGGTTACCATACAACTGTTGAACATGCATTTCATGTAGATTTTTAGACTCTCTAATGGCAGTGGTTTTGGCATCCCACTTGGTTGGTAAGGCTCTCATGAACTTTATGATTAGATCTTTGTTAGTATAGATCTTCCCATAGGCTCGTAGAGAGTTGAGTAGTACATTAAATCTTTCGTAAGTGGCAGTAACGTTTTCTCCTTGAACGTGAGCGAACATCTCATATTGCTGAGTCAAGAGAGATTGTTTGTTTTCTCTGACTTCTTCTGTTATTTCATGTATAATGAGCAGTGCTTCCCAAACCTCCTTTACTATTTTGCTGTTGACCACGTTTTCAAACAGATCATCTTCTAAAGATTGGAACAAGATGTTTTTGGCCTTTTTATCGAGCTGGACAGCTCTCTTCTCGTTCTCTATCCATTCTTCCTTAACCTTGATCTGTACTCTGTTTGGGTCATCTATAGTTGGTGCAAGCTTTATAGGAACATAGGGCCCATTTTGAACAGTTTCAAATAGATCTTCATCCATTACATCCATATAAGCTTGCATCCTAACCTTCCAGTTAGCAAATTTTTCTTTGTTGCACATTGGTGGCTTGCTGCCTCCTCCAGTCTTTGATTCGTTTGGTAAGTGTGTCATTGGATCTACTCAAGCTTTGTATGTTGTATTATTGAACCTGTTTTGCTACCAATTGTCAGTTCCCTGAAGCACGACTGATATCTAGAAGGGGGGGGGGGTTGAATAGATAAATAAAACTTTTTCTTTGAACTTATTTAGGTTGATGATAATCAATGCACTGCGGAATGAGTATTTAATAAACCTTCTGTTAGATATCTTGAGTTAATGAGAGTGAGGCAGTTGTGACAGTTATAGCCGGTATAGCAGTTATAGCAATTATAATGAACACGGCAATTTTAAGTGGTTCAGAGCACTTAAAGCTCCTAATCCACTCTTCTACTCCTTGAGTAGGAAATCCACTAAGGATGTCTGTTACACTTCTTGAATCTCACATATTCGTTCTAAACCAGTAGTCTAGGTACTTCTTAGTTCACTCTTGAACTCTTCAAGTCCAGCAGACTTGGTTTCTCACAGTTCACTTAGAACTCTTCAAGTCTTGCAGACTTGGTTCTCTTACTTCAGTTGATTGAAATGTTGTTTAGATCGTGATTGATGCTACTCAGTTGATATTAAGCACTAGTTCGAAAGAACTGAGTAGCTGAGCAAGCTTTCCCTTTTTCTCAGATCGTGGAGTTGAGCGTTGAGTGTTCTTGTGCGTTTTTGTTCAAAGCTTGTCTCCTTCTCTCAGCTGTCTTTATTTTGTATATATGTGATCTTGAAATCTATCCGTTGAAGTCATCTGATGAGGCATTAAATGCGTTTAACATCTTTGAGCTTTGATGGAGACTTTTATGCACATCTTCTGAATTGCACTCTGGCCCACTGACACAGCAGACTGCTTTCTCACCTAACACCTCAAAAGGTGTTTTCCTCTGCCCAATGGTCCTTTTCTTAGCTTCTTGAATACGTTTCTTTTGATCAATACTAAGGATATCTTTTGTACCGTTGGGACTGGTGAGAGCTTCAACGTTCAAAACCCATTCCATATTTGTTGGAATTTATCTTCAACCAAAGTTAGGGCTTGATGCTTCTGACACAAGGCAGATGACACTCTACTATTCAAATCGTAGTGTCTTGCCATATTGATGCTTGATCTTAAGAGAACACTACGATTTCTCGTAAGGATTTGCCCACTACGATCTTTTCACACGACGATCATCACTTGCTCGTCTTGCAGACTCTATTTTTCCGAAAGCACACTACGATCTCTGAGTTAGCTTCGCTAAACGTCTGGACCACTCTACGATTTCTTGAAGAGGCCCTTCAAGGCAGATACACTACGATCATCTCAGCACTATGATCCTGCCTTAGATTCTACATTCTGTTGATCAGCTGGATAGACTACGATTCTCTTCAAAGCCTATCTATTTCTTTCTAGCCATAGATCAACCTAACATATTTGATCTCTTTATCTATACAAGTGAACATTAAAGGCAAAGATCAGCCTAACAATTTTGATCTATCACTAAGTCCTTGTACATATATTCCTCGAAGGACTTTACACATAATCATGAGCATTTACTTTAAACATCAAATCATAATATGCATTCTTCCAACATCTTAGCCATAAAATTTCTTACTGGGTTAGTTGAGCTCACCCTTTTGCTTTCATTGTTCTCTTCAAGAAATGAGAACGTAGCAGGGACTAGTCGGGAAATGGAGTGACGGTCCAGATGATAGCATTAGTAGTCCTCACTATTGTGACGCCCCCAAAATAGGTATACATCACCCATTTTGAGTCGTCAATAACATGGTACAGAAACAACTACAACTTTATTAATACAACATAAAAACTGTGAGTTTAAAAACAAATATTGTCTTCTAAACAATATCAACACTCAAATAAGTCCTAATTACAATTATTGGTACATTATTTTACAAAAATGGTGAGGACTACTAAAATAACTTTCTAGAACCTTCATTCCATACCCCGACTAGTACTCGCTACATTCTCGCCTCCTGAGAAGAAAAAAATGGAACAAAAAGGAAAAGGGTGAGCTCAACTAGCCCAGTAAAGAATATTATGACTAAAATAATATAGAACAAATTATCGTTAGTCTTCAACAGGGAAAAATCTGATAAAATATAATAGACAACAAGTTTCAGATCAATATTTGCAGCGGAAATAATAATTCATAGAAAAGTTAAGTAGAGAATGAAATCTACTATAATCTATGAATTTAAAAGTCCATCATCAATATTTTATCCCTGTAACATAAATCAATATTCATCTTGAATCAAATATTCATCTTTGCACTAAAGGCCAAAGATATTCATCAGTTGGTCATGTTCATCTCAACACATGTACATCTTTGCACTACGGGCCAAAGATATTCATAATAAAATCAACCATTTTTGCACTGCAGGCCAAAGATATTCAGTAATATCATCTTTTAGGACTAAGGATTATGAAAAATATTTTAAAGAAAACGAATCCAGTGAAACAAAAGAACAAATATTAAGGATTCGTACTTTAAACAGTCCAAGTTCAAAAATACTTCATAAATAACCATAGTGAAGTAAAATTCAAGAATGATCAAAACATGGATACAATCAAAGCTAGTATCCATAATCGATATTTTGGAAAAAAAATGATAATTAAATTTTTACGTGAATAATTTGTCGTATTAAGTGAATAATTCGATATCGTGAATAATGTCGTATACGTGAATAGTAGCCCCGACACTAAAAGACAAGAATTTCACAAGAAAAATCTTACCAATAATCCGGCATAATGATATTAGAAGAAATAATATCATTTTTAAAAAAATTAATATCCCTTACCTTGAAAAGAATAGTACTTCTGGCTGGAATATCAGATATAACGCTGAAAGAACTTGCACCGTATAGCAACACTCAAAATATCAAAATACTCACAAGAAGACGCTCGATAATATAGAGAGAGAGAAAACTTTAGTTTCTGGTGTGATTTTCAATTCTAACCTAAGCACCCTATTTATAGGAAATTGCTTAGAACACCAAAGTAGAAAATTTAATAAAATATTAATATTTTTAATAAATCTTCACGCCCACATCTTGAATCTGAATTCATCATGTTTTCAATAATAGTGGGTCCCACCAACAATAACAAAAACATTTTTCTTAAAAAAAATAATTAAAACTTCCAAAAATCAATTATTTCGGAACTTCGGAACTTCAATAATTCATAATAAATAGCCCTTTTGTCAGAAAAATTCGAACCTCGTGTCTTTTCCATAGGAAATTCCATTCTCTACAACTTTGTAAGTTTAATTTTTTCCAAATTCCAAACAGAAATTGACCGAAATTCACAAACGGGCGATTTTACAAGCTATAATCAAATTTCAGTCAAGAAATGGGCCCACAGACATGTTTAACATGTTTTAAACAACTTTTACAACAAAAATACTCTTCCTCCTCATATATTCATATATCTCACATTCATTGTAAAAATATCACCATTATTATATTATTAAAATATAATAATATATTAAATAAATTATTTTATCATAAAAGATAAAATATCAATTTTTCAACAATTGTCACTTTAAAATTTTTCCATCTATATCCAAATAAAATGAATATTTTCCTTATCATATAAATCAATAATTAATTATTCACAAATAATATTATAGAATCACAATATCGAAACTGACGCCGTTCCTGAGAAAGAGGGGCTTTCCAATAAGGATTTCTCCTCTTCTTTGGCGCACAATTAGGTGACCAAAACCTCTCCTTAGGCAATTTTCTAGACATTGCCAAAAATGTTATCTAATAATATTATTCCAATAATATGAATTATTGATCTGATAATGAAAATACTGTGTAGTGACAATTATTGAAACAACAATAATATAAAATATCAACGTAGCAATTATTGAATCAATAAAATAAAATATTGAACAGTAACTACTGTAAAAATTATTGAGTAGTGCCTTCTTACGTAAGAATCAATAATTGGTGCAATACCGGTGTCTTCTTGTGTTTTAACCATCGGGTATTTTAACAAGATGATAATTGGTAACAACTTCTGCCTGTTATTTATAAACAACTTATACTTGTGCGTTTCTTCATCCAATCGCTTTTCATTATGGGGCCCACACAAGGGCTCATGGTGGTCAGTAGAATATTCCCCGACAGTAAGAATATTCCACGACCAAACGAATATTCTCCAATAAAAATGAATATTTTATAACTACTTGCTTATTTAAAATATTTATGCATTTTACCCATAACTAACCACATTAATCAAATCAACCCTTACTATTTCAAAATAATAAAATAGAGGAAATTTAATTTCATTTATAATAAGTTGGGGTCTTACAACCTCCCCTCCTTATGAAATTTCGTCCTCGAAATTGACGTACGTACCTGGTGTTTCGAAAAAGTGAGGATACCTCGCTTTCATTTCCGTTTCCAACTCCCAGGTCATTTCCTCAATATCATGGTTCCTCCACAAAACTTTGACTTGAGGTATGACCTTTGTGCGTAGGACATGCTCCTTCCTATCCAAGATCTTGACAGGTACCTCTTCATACGTTAAGTCTTCAGCTATCTCGTATGGTTCCAACTCAATAACGTGGTTCAGGTCTTTCACATATTTACGTAGCACAGATATATGAAAAACATTATGAACACGAGACATACTTGGAGGTAATGCGAGTCTATAGGCCACATTTTCTACTCGGTCAAGAATCTGAAATAGACCAATAAATCGTGGATTGAGCTTTCCTCTCTTCACAAATCTTGTAACTCCCTTCTATGGAGCAACACGCAACAATACATGATCCCCAATACTAAATTCCACGTCCTTTCGATGAAGATCCGCATAACTCTTTTGTCGATCCTGTGCTGCTTTGTATCGTTGTCGAATCATTTGGATCTTTTAAAGTAGTCATACGTATTACAACTTGGGTCCCAACAATGTTGCTTCACCCACCTCATCCCAACATATTGGAGAGCGACACTTTCATCCATACAATGCTTCGAATGGAGCCACACCTATACTTGCCTGATAACTGTTGTTGTAGGAGAATTCCACCAATGGTAAATACTTATCCCAACTCCCTTTGAAGTCTAGGACACGAGTCTTGATAGATCTTCAAGAGTTTGAATAGTCCTCTCTGATTGTCCTTCATTTTTGAGGATGGTATGCCGGCCCAATAAATAAATCCGTGCCCATAGCTTTTTGCAAGCTAACCCAAAATCGTGAAGTGAATCTTGGGTCACGATCCAAACTATGGATCTTGGCATACCATGCAATCTCACAATCTCATTCACGTCACATACTAGCCAGACGCGTTCAAGGAATAAGTCTCCGTGTCGGCAAGAAATGAGCAAACTTGGTTAATCTATCAACAATAACCCAAATAGCATTTATGCCTTGAGAAACCGTGGGAAGACCCGTAACGAAATCCATGGTAATGTGTTCCCACTTCCATTTTAGAATCTTAAGCGGTTGCAATGGACCCTTAGGCACTTGATGCTCCGCCTTTACACGTTGACAAGTTAAACACCTCGAGATAAACTTTGCAATCTCTCTCTTCATATTGTTCCACCAAAATGTATGTCGAAGATCACGATATATTTTGGTACTTCCAGGATGGATTACAAACGGTGTATTGCGTGCTTCCATCATGAACTTGTACTTCAAATCAGAGTCGTTAGGAACACAAAGTCTGGAGTGTACTCGAAGTATTCCTTCTTCATCGATTCTTGCTTCTGGAATAGCACCTTCTTGTACTTTCTTCTTAATACGCATTAGCTCCGAATCTGTGGCTTGAGCAACTTTAACTTCTTCGATTAAAGTTGGTTCTATGCGTATACTTGACATCATCACACTCGTTCCTGCATATGATCTTCTACTCATCGCGTCAGCTACCACGTTTGCTTTTCCAGGATGGTATTGAATGGTGTGGTCATAATCTTTTAACAATTTCGAGCCAACGTCGTTCTTAGCGTGTTGAGTTCCTTTTGGGTGAAGAAATATTTGAGGCTTTTATGGTGCGAATATATCTCCACTTTCTCTACATATAGATAGTGCCTCCAGATCTTTAAGCGCAGCAACGATTGCTACCAACTCTAGATCATGAGTAGGATAATTCCTCTCATACTCTTTAAGTTGTCGCATGGCATAGGCTATGACTTTCCCATGTTGCATGAGAACACATCCTAACCCTTTTGCGGAAGCATCATTTGAGATAACAAATCCATCCGAACGGATAGTATTGTCGAGCAGGTGCAAATAAGTCTCCTCTTAAGCTCTTGGAAACTCTTCTCACATTCCTCGCTCCATACGAATTTTGTATCCTTCCGAGTCAACTGAGTTAATGGAGTAGCGATTCGAGAAAACCCTTCCATGAATCTCTGATAATAACCAGCTAAGCCCAGAAAGCTACGTACTTCGGTCACCGATTTCGGTTGCTCCCAACTTTGTATTGCTTCAATCTTCGCCGGGTCGACAGATACTCCATGTTTTGACACCACGTGCCCAAGGAATGCTACTTCCTCAAGCCAGAACTCGCATTTCTTCAACTTGGCATATAGCTTGTTTTCACGAAGCCTTTGGAGTACCAGCTTCAAATGGTGCTCATGATCTTAACGGCTGTTGGAATATATGAGGATGTCATCAATAAAGACAACAACGAACTGATCCAAATGTTCCTTGAATATCTGATTCATTATATCCATGAAAGCCGTAGGAGCATTAGTCAATCCAAAAGATATGACTAAGACTTCATAATGCCGATCTGATCGAGTTCGAAAGCGGTCTTTGGAATATCCTCGCCTCTAATCTTGACTTATGATGATATCCGAGCGAAGATCGATCTTTGAAAAAATTGTTCTCCTTGCAATCGTCAAACAGTCATCAATGCGAGGTAGCGGATACCTATTCTTGATGGTGACATGGTTCAATTCCCGTAGTCAATACAAAGTCTCATACTCCGCCTTTCTTCTTTACAAATAAAACAGAGCACCCCAAGGAGATGTACTAGGGGCCGAATGAAACCGAGCGTCCAACAACTCATGTAGTTGGACTTTTAACTCTGAAGTTCAATAGAGCCATTCGATATGGGGTTTTAGAAATGGGCTTTGTACGGTTCAAGATTAATAAAGAATTCAACTTCACATTACGGGGTGGACAAGAAGTTCTTGAAATACGTCGGAAATTTACTAACAACAGAATATTATTCAAATCCGACGTGTCTTTATTCAAATCCATAACATGGGCTAAGAAAGCTTGACATCCGTTTTCAATAAACGAATAGCTTTATGACTTGATATGAGCGGTGATTGATTTTAGTGGTTTAGTTGCTTGAATTAAATAACACGGGTTGGTTAGGAATATGAAAACTAACAACCTTACGAAAACAATCAATTTTGGCATGATGAGTAGTTAACCAATCAATCCCTATAATCACATCAAAAGCAAGTATCTTTAAAGAGATAAGATTAACAGGTAATGTGATGGTGCCAACTAGGATCAAACAAGATTTATAAATAGTTGATGTGATGAAAGTTTCTCCTAACAGAGTCTCCACAGATAAATCAAAGTCTAATTTCTCCGGAGTTAAGTTTAAACGTTGAGCATAAGCAGGAGAGATAAATGAATGGGTAGCACCGGTATCTAGTAAGGTATAAACATCACAAGAATGTATGATTAGCTTACCCGTGATCACTTCGTTTGGGTTCCTCACATTTTGACCAGTCACGACAAACGCTCTTCCAGGAACCGTTGGCTTTAACTTTTCTGGGACAACCTTTTGAGTCACCATCCCCGCTAGACTTAGTTTTGCTACAGTACAATCTCGAGCGATATGTCCTTCTTTTCCACAATTATAGAATACCTTGAACTGCTAGGGCAATTTGGGGTGATGATAATGTCGCTTTTCCCACATTTATAAAGCATACTGACCGGTGGTCGTTCTCCTCCCTTAGAACCGATTCTTCAAGGGCGGCGACGTCTTCACATGGTCGTTATTGAATCTCCTCTTTTTAAAATCTCTTCCCGACTCGCTTCTTTTATTCTCATGGCCATGATTACCACGAGAGTGGTTGCCACTTTTGTCCGTATTTTTCTTTCTCCGCCGGTTATCGTTGTTCACGATGATAGCACATCACCGAGATGATCCTGGTTGTGGTCCCTCGGTTGAACGTATTTCGTTATCTCGCTCTAATAATTGAGCCTTGTTGACAACATCTGAATAGAGAGAAAATTTATGAGAAATGAGATATTGACATATGCCGGGTTTCAAACCTCTCAGAAACATCCGCATCATACGTTCCTCATTCTTCACCAAATGAGGTGCAAACCTGGATAACTTTACAAACTTCGCCTCGTACTGGGACACCGTCATATTGTTTTGTTACAATCTAATAAACTCCACTTCCTTCATATGACGAATACTTTCAGGAAAGTACTTGTCATTGAACAGTTTCTGAAACGTCTACCAATACATGCTTTGAGTCGCAAATGGATGGATACGCTTCACGCATTCCCACATGTCACTGCCTCATTACGGAACATAAAGGTGGCGAATGGAACCTTCTGTTCCTCCGTGCATCCCAAGATATCGAATATCTTGGTGATTTGCTTAACCCACGTTTCTGCGTTAATCGGATCCGACTTTCCCCAGAATTCTAGTGGTCCCAACTCTTTGAACTGCTTGGCCGTGACAAACCGTGTGTTGTTATCATTTCCACCTGTATTTTGTGCACGAGTCTCCCTCGTCTGATTTTGCATAAACTGCAAAAAGCTTCTAAACATCCTGTCATTCATCATCTGCTCAGTGGTGTTGTTCACAGGAGGAACATTGCAAGCCTATTGCACGTTCTCCTCGTTGGTGAGTAAAGGTGTCTCCACGGTCTCATTTACTCCACTGTTAACATTCTCAGTCGACATTCTCAAATACTGCCATAAAACAAGGGTTAATTAAAGAAATCAACATATCACATAATATCACTATATACTGACCAACCAACAAATAAGCTTAGGTAGGACACTCTATCAAAGGATTTACTCGTCTCTCCCCTCCTTAGTTCTATTCCCCGATCTCCGCCAGAGATCATATCCCTAAGCTCTGATACCAACTGTGACGCCCCCAAAATAGGTATACATCACCCATTATGAGTCGTCAATAACATGGTACAGAAACAACTACAACTTTATTAATACAACATAAAAACTGTGAGTTTAAAAATAAATATTCTCTTCTAGACAATATCAACACTTAAATAAGTCCTCATTATAATTATTGGTACATTATTTTACAAAAATGGTGAGGACTACTAAAATAACTTTCTAGAACCTTTATTCCATACCCCGACTAGTACTCGCTACATTCTTGCCTCCTGAGAAAAAAAATGGAACAAAAAGGAAAAGGATGAGCTCAACTAGCCCAGTAAAGAATATTATGACTAAGATAATATAGAACAAATTATCGTTAGTCTTCAAAAGGGAAAAATCTAATAAAATACAATAAACAACAAGTTTTAGATCAATATTTGCAGCAGAAATAATAATTCATAGATGAGTTACGTAGAGAATGAAATCTACTATAATCTATGAATTTAAAAGTCCATTATCAATATTTTATCCCTGTAACATAAATCAATATTCATCTTGAATCAAATATTCATCTTTGCACTTTCACAGCCAAAGATATTCATCACCGGTAATGTTCATCTCATACTCAATACATGTACATCTTTGCACTCTGAGCCAAAGATATTCATAATAAAATCAACCATCTTTTTGCTACAGCCAAAGATATTCAAGAATATCATCTTTTAGGACCGAGGATGATGAAAAATATTTTAAAGAAAACGAATCCAGTGAAACAAAAGAACAAATATTAAGGATTCGTACTTTAAACAGTTCAAGTTCAAAAATACTTCATAAATAACTATAGTGAAGTAAAATTCAAGAATGATCAAAACATGGATACAATCAAAGCTAGTATCCATAATCGATATTTTGGAAAAAAAATGAAAATTAAATTTTTCTGTGAATAGTGTCGTATTCGTGAATAGTGTCGTATACGTGAATAGTGTCGTATACGTGAATAGTAGCCCCGACACTAAAAGATAAGAATTTCACAAGAAAAATATTACCAATAATCCGGCATAATGATATTAGAAGAAATAATATCATTTTTAAAAAAAAAATATCCCTTAACTTGAAAAGAATAGTACTTCTGGCTGGAATATCAGATATAACGCTGAAGGAACTTGCACCGTATAGCAACACTCAAAATATCAAAATACTCACAAGAATACGCTCGATAATATAGAGAGAGAGAAAACTTCAGTTTCTGGTGTGATTTTCAATTCTAACCTAAGCACCCTATTTATAGAAAATTGCTTAGAACACCAAAGCAAAAAATTTAATAAAATATTAATATTTTTAATAAATCTTCACGCCCACATCTTGAATCTGAATTCATCATGTTTTCAATAATAGTGGGGCCCACCAACAATAACAAAAACATTTTTCTTAAAAAAAATAATTAAAACTTCCAAAAATCAATTATTTTGGAACTTCGGAACTTCAATAATTCATAATAAATAGCCCTTTTGTCAGAAAAATCAAAGTCTAATTTCTCCGGAGTTAAGTTTAAACGTTGAGCACAAGCAGGAGAGATAAATGAATGGGTAGCACCGGTATCTAGTAAGGTATAAACTTCACAAGAATGTATGATTAGCTTACCCGTGATCACCTCGTTTGGGTTCCTCGCATTTTGACCAGTCACGACAAACGCTCTTCCAGGAACCGTTGGCTTTAACTTTTCTGGGACAACCTTTTGAGTCACCATCCCCGCTGGACTTGGTTTATCTACCGTACAATCTCGAGCGATATGTCCTTCTTTTCCAGAATTATAGCATACCTTGAACTGTTGTGGGCAGTTTGGGCTGATATGTCCCTCTTTTCCACATTTATAGCATAATGACCGGGTGGTCGTTCTCCTCCACCAGAACCGATTCTTCTTTGGTCGACGTCTTCACATGGTCGTTGTTGAATCTCCTCTTTTTAAAATCCCCTCCCGACTCGCTTCTTTTATTCTCATGGCCATGATTACCACCAGAGTGGTTGCCACTTTTGTCCGTATTTTTCTTTCTCCATTGGTTATCGTTGTTCTGATGACTGCTGTCACCGTTATGATCCTGGTTGTGATCCCTTGGTTGAACGTACTCGTTATCTCGCTCTAATAATTGAGCCCTATTGACAACATCTGAATAGAGAGAAAATTTATGAGAAATAAGATATTGACGTATGCTGGGTTTCAAACCTCTCAGAAACATTTGCGTCATACGTTCCTCATTCTCCACCAAATGAGGTGCAAACCTAGATAACTCTGCAAACTTCGCCTCGTACTGGGACACCGTCATATTATTTTGTTGCAATCTAATAAACTCCACTTCCTTCATATGACGAATACTTTCAGGAAAATACTTGTCATTGAACAGTTTCTGAAACGTCTCCCAAGACATGCCGAGTGCAGCTGGATGGGTACGCTTCACAGATTCCCACCAGTAATCTGCCTCATTATGGAACATAAAGGTGGCGAATGGAACCTTCTTTTCCTCTGTGCATCCCAAGACATCGAATATCTTAGTGATTTGCTTAACCCACGTTTCTGCCTTAATCGGATCCGACTTTCCCCAGAATTTTGGTGGTCCTAACTCTTTGAACTGCTTGGTCGTGATAAATCGTTCGTTGTTATCATTTCCACCTGTATTTTGTGCACAAGTCTCCCTCGTCTGATTTTGCATAAACTGCAAAAAGCTTCTAAACATCCCGTCGTTCATCATCTCGCTTTCGGTGGTGTTGTTCATGGGAGGAACATTGCCCGACTTATCACGTTCTCTCCTCGTTAGTGAGTAAAGGTGTCTCCACGGTCTCATTTACTCCACTGTTAACATTCTAAGTCGACATTCTCAAATACTGCCATAAAACAAGTGTTAATTAAAGAAATCAACATATCACATAATAGTAGCCCCGACACTAAAAAACAAGAATTTCACAAGAAAAATCTTACCAATAATCCAGCATAATGATATTAGAAGAAATAATATCATTTTTAAAAAAAATAACATCCCTTACCTTGAAAAGAATAGTACTTCTGGCTGGAATATCAGATATAACTGTGAGACCCCAGATTTTATCAATAAAGATTTAAATTTTGTCGAAATAATTTTTTAATATTATGGTGTGAATTTGAGATAATATTATAGTTGTGGGTAGTATTTATAAATTTTGCAAAAGTATGCAAGTGGTTATATTATATTTGATTGGTCAGAATATTAGGTTTAGCAGGGAATATTCGTATAACTACTCAATCATTGGTGGACCCTAGCAAATTATTGTCGGATTGAAAAACGACAAAATATTTTTATTGAAATAACGGCGGAAGTTTTACCGTTGATCTTGTTGAACTACTCAGGTAGTAAAAATGCGAATACGTGTGGTTGCATAGTAAGAGACACCAGTATTGATTATTGATGCTTATGTGAAAGTCACTCAGTTTGATTCCATTATTGTCGATTAATAATATGAATTATTATAATGATAATGATGTTTTGTTTTATTCAGTATTATTAACGTAATAAAATGAAACATCTTTTATATAAAATGTAATACTTTATTAAAGTTATTCTATAAATAGAATATATTATATTTTATTATGCATAGCGTTGCATAGTGTTTTCGCATAGTGTTGCATAGTGTTTGCATAGTAAAATATTTTTATATAAATAGAATATATGATATTTTATTTAAAAGATTTTGCTTTAAATATGGACCGTCGATTAAAGTAAATCAATCTGGACCGCTTCATGGATTAATTACTATGCATTCTATTTTCCTATAAATAGAAGCTCATTCCTTCATTATTTTCTTACTTAATTCAACAAACTCTGAGAGAGAAATTATAGAGAAAAGCTATAGAGAGAAAATCTATAGAGAGAAAGAAGAAGAGTATTCGGTACTTCAATACTTTGATATCCGAAAGTCTTTTTACGGTAAGGGATATTATTCTTTTGTATTCAAGAGAGAGAACTCCTGTTATTCCATTTCTTTATTGTTCGTTGGAATAACCTCAGATATCTTGAATACCCTATACTTGGTGACATTCTTCTATTATTACGTCTTTATTATTCCGTTGGAACATCCTGCTCGTGCTTTTACGCCGCACTGGGTTCCGCTTTTATTATTCTCGCTCTTTATTATTCTCGCTGGAATATCACATCGTGTGTTTTCCACCGGACTGGTTCCATCTTTATTATTACTCAGATTTATTATTACATTGGAATAACTTTATCATATCTGAAGTACCGCATACATGGTGATTTCGTTGTTATTCCATTCTTTATTATTACATTTGAACATCCATCGATTGTGAATTTCACGACTTCGTTCCGTTATTATTATTCTGTTGGAATAACTTTTGCTGTGCGGCCTATCGCATGCATGGTGATTTCTTTTGTTATTCCATTCTTTATTATACCCAAATTGGTTAAAATTTTGACTTCTATACTCCATGAAATTAGTAGAATATCCTTGATATTTGCGTTTCATCCAAAGATCTTTTCATGGAAATATTCTTGATCATTCTTGAATTTTACTCTACAAAACAATGATCATGTTGACAATTTGGACGCGTTAATAATTCTGGATAAATTAATTCTTGAACTTGTTTTATTGAATATCATTATCATCATCCTCATATTATATTATGTTATCTTTGCTTACGTGCATAGATGAACTTAGTATGATTATGACCGAGGATCATTCTTGATAATCATGGCTTGATATAAATGATGTGACAAAAGTCCTTAGTGGCACTGTAATGCGATGATGGATAGTTTTTGGTATGATTATGACCGGGGTGATTCGGTATAGTCATGACCATTGATAATTTGATGAAAATCCTTGGCCGTGGTACGGGGATGATTAGATATTGTGGTTTATTCATTAAACCGAGTCTTAGTGATAAAAATTGATGAAAACCTTTTAAAACCTAAAAGATAGTAGACTTTATTTTCTACTTGACTCTTTTAATGGATTAGATATTCATTCTATGATTAAACCGGTTGTCTATTGTATTTTATTAGTTTAACATTGTTGAAGACAATTGATAATTTATTCTGCATTATCTTAGTTATAATATTTCTTCTTTGGGCTAGTTGAGCTCACCCTTTCTTTCACTTTGTTCTCATCGTGAAATGAGAATATAGTTTGGACCAGTCGGGGAAAAGAGTGATGGTCCCGAAGATAGCATTAGTAGTCCTCACTATTTTGTTAAATAGAGTGACAATAAATGTAATGAGGACTCCTTGAGTATGGATATTGTCTAAATGACAATATTCCTATTAGAACTCTCGGTTTATGTATTGTCGTATATATTACCTGACGGATGTATAATTAAGTTTGTATTTGAATTTATGTACCATGTATAGTGGCGACCCAAGATGGGTGGCGTATACCTAATTTTGGGGGCGTCACAACAGGTATCGAGCTTAGGGATATGATCCCCGGCCGAGATGTGAGATAAGAACTAGGAGGGAGAGCGGGGAATTCCTTCGCTAGTATGACCTACCTAAATTTATTTGGTATTTAATTGGTCGGTCGAGTATAGGGATAATATGTGATATGTTAATTAACCCTTGTTTTGTGACGGTGTTTGAGAATGACATCCGAAAATGCTTTGAGATAAGCAATGAAGCACATGAGAGTGTTGATTCACTCAAACAAAAGGTAACGACCAACAATACGATAATAATCATCTTTGGTGGCAACGGCTATCGAACAATGATAACCATCGTGGGGAAATTATCATGCTAAGAATGGTAACCACTTGATTGGTAATCATGGCAAAGATAATAGAAGTGGAAATTGCAAGAAGAGAAGGTCATTTAGCTCAATTTTGTTGTGCACCAAAGTCAAGTCTAGCTGGGACGGTGGTACCAAAGGTGGATATGGACAAAACAAAATCGTTGGTTTTAGGAAGTGCATTTTTCATGACTTCTCAAAAAGCGAGTAAACCGAACGAAGTTAGCACGAGTTAGTTAATTATAAATTACGAAGTCTATACCTTATAAGATACCGGTTCTACCCATTATTTTATCTCTCTTGCTTGCGTTCAACGTTTAAATTTGACTTCGGAGAAGTTAGACTTTGACTTATTGGTTGAAACTTCGTTAGTAGGAGCCTTTGTTACCTCTACTGTTTTTTAAATCTTGTTTGATTCAAAAAAACACTTTCACGTTACTTGTCGATCTTATTTTTTTTTAAAATACTGGCCTTTGATGTGATTTTAGGAATCAATTGGTTAACTAATCATCATACTTTTCGTAAGGTTGTTAGCTTTTATATTCATAACCAACCTATTGTGCGAATTCAAGTAACCAAACCATTAAAGTCAATCATTGTCATATCAAGCCATAAGTAAAGATCCCTGAACCTTTTGTTGTTGACTTCCTTGTGTGGAATGCACCGAAGCCAGACTTTCTGTAGGCGACATCGTGAATGAAGATGGCAAGTTTATAGGTATCATTGTGAGGTGCTATCTAGGTTAAGGGATAGAAGTCACAGATTGGTATCAATGTGACGTCTTATCCAAGTCTTGGATGAGAGTCACAGCTTTTGAATGATATTTCTATTATTAATAAATTTCTGGCGTATTCTTGAAGACTTCTTAGCCTACTTAGAGCGTGAAATCGAATTTCATATTGACCCCAGTACAAAACCCATTTCTTAAACCCTCAAATATTTCTTCAACTAAAATGAACAGTTTACGATGAAAGTCATAATAAAAGCATTGGACTAATGAAAATCATGGGTATACGTGGTATTAGTAAGTGTTATAATGAGTTATGTTGGTTATTATGAGAAAACATGAAAGTTTCTTAGAAATCACAAAGAGTTGAAAATCGATTTTTGTGAAAAACGTAATATGAAATTCAATTGACCATATCACCTAATATATTTTGAATTTTTCAGGTGGGTCAAGTTCTAGAGTTAGATCTATGAGTTTTGTAGCATCTCCAAGTGGAATCACTGGAAAAGGTGTTGTAGATTTACGTGTGGACCGATTTTAATAAAGAATGAAAAAATTGGAAATTTCAAAAAGCTACTTGATTTTATTTTTTAAAAGGGCATTTTCGGCCACTTAAATTATGAGAAAAATTCTAGCCTTTTGGGAAATGAAAGTATATGGTATAAGGCAACTCCTGTCCAAAAATGTGCTTATTCTGACTTAAAATGAGCAAGTTATGACCATTTCAATATTTAGGTTTTTCCGAAAAAGCGATATAACCTGAGTTCTACAACTCCTAGTTGACCATGAAATTTAAATGGAGGCTCACATTAACATGTGTAAGGTCCTGCCAAGATTTGGGAATTTCTGGAGTTAACCTTGAGGTAGCTAATTTCTTAAGGAATTAATTAGAAATTGATTTTGAAAAATAGTAAATGAATTTTAAAATTCGAGAAAATGTATGTTCATTATGGGACTATATTATGCTAAATCCCAGAAAAGAAATATATTTGGGACTGATTTGGTATTTTCTATGAAAATAGTTTAATTCTGAACATATGAGTTAAATATGTTATGTGAAGTAACAAAGTTGAAAATAGGATTTTATGGCTAGAAAATCCTATATAGAGTATATGCATATATATTTTTTTTTTGATGAGGATTTGATCATTGGTGATGATATCTTATGAGTATGACATTTTGAATGATTAAATGCATTATATGGTAAAGCGTAAACAATTGAAATAAATTGTTTATAAATTTAAGAAGGATTAAAATATTGTTATAATATTAATGATATTAGATTATGAGATTATTAAGTGATTGATAACATGGGGATATTCTTGAATCTGGATAAATTATATTATAAATGTTTAATATTTATCCTTTATCTCATTTGATTGATTCTTTATATCATTATCCTCACGCTTATATTGTGTTGAAAGTCATCTACGTGGCTTACGTGCATAGATGGACTTGGTATGATTATGACCGAGGGATTGTTCGGTATAATCATAACCGTAATTGAAAACACGATTATCTTTGTACGTAGTGCATGGATAATTTGTGGTCGTGATACTAATGAATACACGATTATCTTTGGTAGTAGTACGGATAATTTGTGGTCGTGATACTAATGAATACACGATTATCTTTGTCAGTAGTGCATGGATAATTTGTGGTCGTGATACTAATGAATACACGATTATCTTTGGTAGTAGTGCATGGATAATTTGTGGTCGTGATACTAATGAATACACGATTATCTTTGGTAGTAGTGCATGGATAATTTGTGGTAATGATCTTAATGAATACACGATTATCTTTGCACGTGGTGCATGGATAATTCGTGGTCGTGATAATAAAGAATATCCTTGGCACGTAGAAAGGGATGATTCGATGATGTGGATTAATTATTGAAATGAGTCTCAAAGAATGAAATATTAATTCATGGATGTGGTAAAAGTCATCTTTGGTAGTAATACATTGATGGACTTGGTATGATTATGACCGTGGATTATTCGGTATAATCATGATCAGTAATTAAAACACGAATATCCACGGCCCGTAGTGCATGGATAATTCGTGGTCGTGATACTTATTAAGTGAGTCTCGGCATTATTGGTTTTATGAGTTGTATATCTTTGGCTGTAGTGCAAAAAGATGAATTGTTAATGAATATCTTTGGTAGGATTGCAAAGATGAATTTAATGTTTTCAACGATAAAGGTATTCAAGGTATCCTCACCTCTTATCATACTGTGTCGTACCCTAATTTTCGAGGCGAAATTCCATAAGGAGGAGAGATTGTGAGACCCCGGATTTTATCAATAAAGATTTAAATTTTGTCGAAATAATTTTTAATATTATGGTGTGAATTTGAGATAATATTATAGTTGTGGGTAGTATTTATAAATTTTGCAAAGTATGCAAGTGGTTATATTATATTCGATTGGTGGGGGAATATTCGGTTTAGCGAGGAAATATTAAATTATAACTACTCAATCATTGGTGGACCCTACAATGTATTATTGTCGATTGAGAAAACGACAAAAATATTTTATTGAAATAACGGCGGAAGTTTTACTGGTTGATCTTGTTGAACTACTCGGTAGTAAAAAACAACGATGTCGTGTGGTTGCATAGTAGCACTTACGGTATTGATTATTGATGCTTATGTGAGAAGTCACTCGGTTTGATTCCATTATTGTCGATTAATAATATGAATTATTATAGCGAGAATGATGTTTTGTTTTATTCAGTATTATTAACGTAATAAAATGAAACATCTTTTATATAAAATGTAATACTTTATTAAAGTTATTCTATAAATAGAATATATTATATTTTATTATGCATAGCGTTGCATAGTGTTTTGCATAGTGTTGCATATAGTGGTGCATAGTAAAATGTTTTTATATAAATAGAATATATGATATTTTATTTAAAAGATTTTGCTTTAAATATGGACCGTCGATTAAAGTAAATCAATCTGGACCGTTCATGGATTAATTACTATGCATTCTATTTTCCTATAAATAAAGCTCATTCCTTCATTATTTTCTTACGAATTCACTTTGAAACTCTAGAGAGAAAATTATAGAGAGCTATAGAGAGAAAATCTATAGAGAGAAAGAAGAAGAGTATTACGCTACTTCACTACTTTGATATCCGGTGTCTTTTTACTGAAGGGATATTATTCTTTTGTATTCAAGAAGAGAACTCCTGTTATTCCATTTCTTTATTGTTACATTGGAATAACTTTGTATATCTGTGAATACCCTATACTTGGTGACATTCTTCTATTATTCTATCTTTATTATTCCGTTGGAACATCCTCATTCATGCTTTACACGGGACTGGTTCCGCCTTTATTATTCTGCCTTTATTATTACATTGGAATATCCCGTCGTGTGTTTTCCACCGGACTGGTTCCATCTTTATTATTACAGTATTTATTATTACATTGGAATAACCTTTCTACATCTGAAGTACCGCATGCATGGTGATTTCATTGTTATTCCATTCTTTATTATTACATTGGAACATCCCGCTTGTGAATTTCACGACTTTGGTTCCGTTATTATTATTCATTGGAATAACTTTTGCACAATGGCTCTATCGCATGCGTGGTGATTTCTTTTGTTATTCCATTCTTTATTATACCCAATTGGTTAAAACTTTGACTTCTATACTCCATGAAATTAGTAGAATATCCTTGATATTTGCGTTTCATCCAAAGATTATCTTTTCATGGAAATATTCTTCCGATCATTCTTGAATTTTACTCTACAAAACAAGATGTCATGTTGACAATTTGGAGGTTAATAATTCCTGGATAAATTAATTCTTGAACTTGTTTTATTGAATATCATTGTCATCATCCTCATATTATATTATGTTATCTTTGGCTTACGTGCATAGATGAACTTAGTATGATTATGACCAGGGATCATTCGGTATAATCATGGCTTGATATAAATGATGTGACAAAAGTCCTTAGTGGCTTCGTAATGCGATGATGGATAGTTTTGGTATGATTATGACGAGGGGTGATTCGGTATAGTCATGACCATTGATAATTTGATGAAAATCCTTGGCCGTAGTACGGGGATGATTAGATATTGTGGTTTATTCATTAAACCGAGTCTTAGTGATAAAAATTGATGAAAACCTTTTAAAACCTAAAAGATAGTAGACTTTATTTTCTACTTGACTCTTTTAATGGATTGCATATTCCGCTGCAGTTAAACTGGTTGTCTATTGTATTTTATTAGTTTAACATTGTTGAAGACAATTGATAATTTATTCTGCATTATCTTAGTTATAATATTTCTTACTGGGCTAGTTGAGCTCACCCTTTCTTTCACTGTTCTCTTCAGGAAATGAGAATATAGCTGGGACGAGTCGGGGAAAAGAGTGATGGTCCCGAAGATAGCATTAGTAGTCCTCACTATTTTGTTAAATAGAGTGACAATAAATGTAATGAGGACTCCTTGAGTGTGGATATTGTCTAAATGACAATATTCCTATTAGAACTCTCAGTTTATGTATTGTCGTATGTTACACGACAGATGTATAATTAAGTTTGTATTTGAATTTATGTACCATGTAAGTGGCGACCCAAGATGGGTGACGTATACCTAATTTTGGGGGCGTCACAATAACGCTGAAGGAACTTGCACCGTATAGCAACACTCAAAATATCAAAATACTCACAAGAATACGCTCGATAATATAGAGAGAGAGAAAAAAAAAACTTCAGTTTCTGGTGTGATTTTCAATTCTAACCTAAGCACCCTATTTATAGAAAATTGCTTAGAACACCAAAGTAAAAAATTTAATAAAATATTAATATTTTTAATAAATCTTCATGCCCACCTCTTGAATCTGAATTCATCATGTTTTCAATACTAGTGGGGCCCACAAACAATAACAAAAACGTTTTTCTTAAAAAAAATAATTAAAACTTCCAAAAATCAATTATTTCGGAACTTCAGAACTTCAATAATTCATAATAAATAGCCCTTTTGTCAGAAAAATTCTAACCTCATGTCTTTTCCATAGGAAATTCCATTATCTACAACTTTGTAAGTTTAATTTTTTCCAAATTCCAAACAGAAATTGACCGAAATCCACAAACGGGCGATTTTACAAGCTATAATCAAATTTCAGTCAAGAAATGGGCCCACAGACATGTTTAACATGTTTTAAATAACTTTTGCAACAAAAATACTCTTTCTCCTCATATATTCATATATCTCACATTCATTGTAAAAATATCACCATTATTATATTATTAAAATATAATAATATATTTAAATAAATTATTTTATCAGAAAAAGATAAATATCAATTTTTTAACAATTGTCACTTTAAAATTTTCTCCATCTATATCCACATAAAATGAATATTTTCCTTATCATATAAATCAATAATTAATTATTCACAAATAATATTACAGAATCACAATATCGACAACCAGGCCATTCCCTAGAAAGATGGGACTTTCCGATAAGGATTTCTCCTTACTGGCGCGCAATTAGGTGACCAAACCTCTTCTTAAACAAAACTTTCTAGACATTGTCAATAATGTTATCTAATAATATTATTCCAATAATATGAATTATTGATCTGATAATAAAAATACTGTGTAGTGACAATTATTGAAACAACAATAATATAAAATATCAACGTAGCAATTATTGAATCAATAAAATAAAATATTGAATAGTAACTACTGTAAAAATTATTGAGTAGTGCCTTCTTACGTAAGAATCAATAATTGGTGCAATACCGTGTGTTATTGTGTTTTAACCACCGGGTATTTTAACAGTATTAACGGTAACAACTACGTCGTTATTTATAAATAACTTATACTTATCGTTTTCTTCATCCAATCGCTTTCCGTTATGGGGCCCACACAAGGTTGCGCCGTCGTACGAATATTCCCCGACAGTAAGAATATTCCACGACCAAACGAATATTCTCCGATAAAAATGAATATTTTATAACCACTTGCTTATTTAAAATATTTGCGCATTTTACCCATAACTTACCACATTAATCAAATCAACCCTTACTATTTCAAAATAATAAAATAGAAGAAATTTAATTTCATTTATAATAAGTTGGGGTCTTACAACTATTCTATGAAATAGTGTGATAATAAATGTATTGAGGACTTATTTTGAGTTTGAATACTGTCTAGAAGACAATATTTGTATTAAAACTCACAGATCATGTTGTATATTTAAGATTGTATTTGTATTCTGTACCATGTATTTGGCGACTCAGAATAGGTGATGTATACCTATTTTGGGGGCATCATAGTTGGTATCAAAGCTTAGGGATATGATCCATGGCTGAGATGTGAGACAAGAACTAGGAGGGGAGAGACGGAGAATTCCTTCGCTAGTATGACCTACCTAAGTTTATTTGGTATTTAATTGGTCGGTCAGAGTATAGGGATAATATGTGATATGTCAATTAACCCTTGTTTTGTGACAGTGTTTGAAAATGGCATCTGAAAATATTGAGATCAGCAATGAAGCACATGAGACCGTTGAGTCACCAACGATCAATACTCAGGATAATGTGCAACAGGAAAACAATAATCCTCAGGTAAATAATAATATCGATCAGATGATGAATGATGGGATGTTCAGAGGGTTTATGCAGTTCATGCAACATCAGGTAAGAGAGACTCTTGTTCAAAATATAGGTGGAAATAATGGCAACCCACGGTCGGTCACCGCTAAGTAGTTCAAGAAGCTGGGACCACCGGAGTTTTTGGGAAAGCCAGAACCACTTAAGGCGGAGACGTGGTTAAAGCAGATCACCAAGATATTTTATGTCTTGGGATGCTCCGAGGAGCAAAGGTTCCTTTGCCACCTTTATGTTGCGTGAAGAGGCGATTCTGGTGGGAATCAGAAAACGCACTACCCGGACTGACACACTCAAGATGTCTTGGGAGAAGTTCTAAGAGCTGTTCAATGACAAGTACTTTCCCGAAAGTATTCGTCAAATGAAGGAGGTGGAATCCATCAAGTTGGAGCAAAAAAATATAACCGTGTCGCAATACAAAGCTAAGTTTGCCGATTTGTCTCGGTTTGCGTTCCATTTGGTCGATAATGAGGAGTGAATGACGCAAATGTTTCTAAGAGGTTTGAAACCCGATATACGTTAATACCTCATTTCTCACAAACTTTGTTTATATTCAGATGTTTTGAATAGAGCTCAGTTATTGGAGCGCGATAATGAGTCAGCACAACCAAAAGGCAACGACCAACAACACGATAATAATCGTACCGGTGGCAATGGCCATCGGAACAATGATAACCATCGTGGGGGAAATTATCATGCCAAGAATGGTAACCACTTCGGTGGTAATCATGGCCAAGATAATAAGAGTGGAAATTTCAAGAAGAGAAGGTTCAACAATGATGGAAAGACAGCAGCACCAACACCCGTTTTCAAGGAAGGAGAACGACCACCAATTGTATGCTTCAAATGCGGAGGGGAGGGACATATCAGTCCAAACTACGTGATGCAATCCAAAGCATGTTATAATTATGGAAAAGAAGGTCACCTAGCCCGATTTTGTCGTGCACCAAAGTCAAGTCCAGCTGGGACGGTGGCAACAAAGGCGGATACGGACAAATTAAAGTCGGAGGTTTCAGGAAGAGAGTTTTTCGTGACTTCTCAAAAAGTGAGTAACCCGAACGAAGTTAGCACGGGTTAGTTAATTATAAATTATTGCGAAGTCTATACCTTATTAGATACCGATTCTACCCATTATTTTATCTCTCTTGCTTGCGCTCAACGTTTAAAATTAACCCCAAAGAAGTTAGACTTTGACTTATCGATTGAAACTTCGTTAGTAAAAACCTTCGTTACCTCCACTGTTTATAAATCTTGTTTGATTCAAATCGACGCTTTCACGTTACCTGTCAATCTTATCTCTTTGAAAATATTTGCCTTTGATGTGATTTTAGGAATCGATTGGTTAACTACTCATCAAGCTTTTCGTAAGGTTGTTAGCTTTCATATTCCTAACCAACCTGTTATGCGAATTCAAGAAACCAAATAACTAAAGTCAATTACTGTCATATCAAGCCATAAATAAAGAGTCCCGAGCCTTTATCTGGTGACTTCCTTATGTGGAATGTACCGAAGCCAGACTTTCCTTAGGCGACGCTGTGAATGACGGTGGCAAGTTGATAGGTATCAATGTAACGTAAAATCCAAGTCTTGGATGAGAGTCACAGTTTTGAATGATATTTCTATCGTTAATAAATTTCCTGACGTATTCTCTAAAGACTTCTTAGCCTACCACTAGAGCGTAAAATTGAATTTTGTATTGACCCCAGTACAAAACCCATTTCTAAAACCCTTAAATATTTCTTCAACCAAAACGAACGTATAATGCGCCAAAGATGTTGGCTTGAGCTGTTGAAGATTACGACTATACCATTTAATATCATCGTGGAAGAGCGAATGTGGTAGCTGACGCGTTGAGTAGAAGATCATATGCGTTTACGAGTGCGATGTTGTTAACACAAAAACCCATTTCGTATAACTTACAAATGATGAAGATAGAGTTAAAGACTCTAGGGACCCACGTGAAGATAATGAATATACGAGTAGAATCGACTTTAATCGATAAAGTTAAAGCCGCTCAAGCTACATACTCAGAGCTGATGAATATGAAGAAGAAGGTTCAAGAGGGCGTTATTCTAGAAGCAAGAATTTATGGATAGAGGAAATCTCAACCCTCGATTTAATTGGCCCATATTAAATCCTCGATCGAATAGGAACTGTGGCCTATAGACTCATTTTACCGCCAAGTATGTTGCGTGTTCATAACGTTTTTCACGTATCGTTGTTACGTAAATATGTGGATAACCCGAACCACGTTATTAAATTAGAACTAGACGAGATAGCAGAAGATTTAACGTATGAGGAGATACGTGTTAAAATCTTGGATAAGAAAGATCGTATTCAACACTCAAAGGTTATACCTCAAGAGTTAGAATCTGAAATGAAGTCAAGGTATCCTCATCTCTTCGGCATACCAGGTACGTACGTAAATTTCGAGGGCAAAATTTCATAAGGAGGGGAGATTGTGAGACCCCAAATTTTATGAATAAAGATTTAAATTTCTCAAGTTATTTTTTTTGAATATTATGGTGTGGATTTGATATAATGTTATAGTTGTGGGAAATATTTATAAATTTTGCAAAGTAAGCAAGTTGTTATATAATATTTGATTAGTCTGAAAATATTCGTTTTAACAGGAAATATTCGTACGACGGCACAATCATTGGTGGACTGAAATTTATCTAGGCACACTTAGAAGGGGGGGTTGAATAAGTGTGGGAGCAATCTATGATAAACTTTTAAACTTTAAGTTAAATTATTAACTTCAGACTATTATAATGATTGAAATCAGTTTACTGAATTAATATAGCCTATTAAAGAAAATATCCTGCTGAATTTATATCTTAAGTAAAATACTTGATGTTAAAGAATTATCTTAATATAATATAAGTATTCAAATTTTAATTATTAAGATAATTAAAATAGCTTATGTGATTTTAAAGTAAAGCAAATAATAAAATCAACACCAAGATTTTTTACGTGGTTCAGTTATTACCCTCTATAATAATAGCTTAGTCCACGTCCAATACCAACTAGTATTGGAGACTCACTTTATTTATTTCTTTATAAATAAATACAAATTACAAAATAGATTCTAACAAAAATTAATTAACAATTAATTTCCTTTGAGCTCTCTTGCTCCTTGTGCACCTATGCACTCTTCAAGCACCTTTTCTTCCTTGAACCTCTTTGTAAACCTTTTCTCTAATCCCCTAGGATTAAAACCTTTAGACTACACTTAGTCTAAATAGAAAATTCAATACAAATATAGAGGTCTATGATCAATGCAAGAATAATCAATTTAACAATTAAAGGCTCAACTATATGCAATGATCAATTAGCACACAATAGATAAACAATTAATTTCATACCGAACAGTGCCCAACTAATACCAGAAATTAAATTGCTTAGCTTCTCAAGAATTGCACTCAGTAAATCAATTAGCTCAGAAACAATAATAAGTGCAATAATAATTCGTGAGTTGTGTCTTTCCAAACATGCAAACACTCTTTTTATTGTCAACCACATATTACCGTTAATAAAGAGTAACAAAATATGAGTCCATAAAATCTGGCTTGGTTACAACAACTCCAACGGTAAAGCACAACGTTAATATTTATCCAAAATAAATTCATGTTGGTTACACAATTTGGATAACTCAAAAGACCATAAAAAGATAATTACTTTAATCAATTTACTTTCTCTCTCCATGCATTAACAAAGTGGCGTGTAAAAGAACACTGCATCGATTACTTATCATTTTCAACTTCCAAGACACGGTTTCTTAGAAACCATAATTACCTCTTCCTTAAAAAATGTAAATATCAAATCACCAAAAAGGTAAATCTGCTAGTATACCATATATATTCCCATGTGTATCAAGCCCAAAGAAACCATTTACTTTAGACATGTATACATAGAGATATATATCCACATGTAATCCAAGAATACCATTTAATAATATGCATGTGAAAATGTGTAACATAAAGTCATGCATAAATCTAATCTCAAGTTAAAAATAACCTTTTAGAATTTTTTTTTTATTACATTTTTCATTTAAGACATAACAAAATATAATGCAATAATATGTCCTGGAGCCTTTAAATGAAAAATCAATAATTATGCAATTGACCTTACATTTGTCTCCTAGAAAAGAAAAACTTCTTCATCCACTGGGAGATCTCACAATTGTTCCTTCATCAACGAATTCCTGAAACACCATAAAACAATTTAGTATATGAACATTTAATCATCAAAACTTATGGAAGGAATATGACAAAGTCAACATGGACCCCACAACGGAAGTATTATCGCAGTTAAAAAACGACAGAATTATCTTTTTATAAAAATAACGACGAAAGTGTTACCATTAAAACTGTTGAACTACCCGGTAGTAAAAGTATAGTAATACACGTGGTTGTATAGGCACACGATATTGATTATTGATGCTTACGTAAGAAGTCACACAGTTATACTCAATTATTGCTACAGTAATTGCTGCATCATATCTCTCATATAATTGATTCAATTATTGTCACGGTATTATCTGTATAATATGTTATATTATTAAATCAATAATTGAGACGACAAAGTTATTCATATTATTATTTTCAATATTGGCAATGTCTAGAAGTTCTGTCAATGAGAGATTTGGTCACCTAATTGCGCGCCAATAAGGAGAAATCCTTATCGAAAAACCCCCTCTTTCCTGGGAACGACCTGGTTGTTAAATATTGTGAGTTATAATATTAATGATGAATAAGTTCATGTTGATTAAAGATGAAATTGATAGTTCCATTATGTTGGAATTATTAGTGTTAGTGAAAATCGACATTTATTTCGATAATAATTGATGTCTGGAAGTTATCGGGTAATTAATCGGATAAATGAGGAATTAATTGCTATTAATTCACATGATTATAACTATTTGTTCACATGTGTGTACTATTGATACACATTCATGTACTATTAGGGGAGTTAGTGCAAGATTGATAATACTTGCATGACTAAGTTAAAGATGGAGGTATAGATGGAGGTACTATATTGTTATTCATATTTTTACATGATTATAACTATTGAATCACATGATTGATCTATTGATTCACATTATTTACTATTAGGGGAGGTGGTGCAACTTTGATAATACTTGCAGGACTAAATTAAAAATGAAAGAAAAGTTGGAAGTATTGTATTGTAATTTTTCGAGCCCCAAAATGTGCAATTATTGAAACTATATTTTTCTATAAATAGAAGCTCATTCTTCCTTCATTTCTCACCAATTCACTAAACCTATAGAGCAATTATTATAGAGAGAAAGAAGAAGAGAAGTCTGTTACCTCTCTATTCTAGTATCCAGCTTTATTCTAAGGTAAGAAGGTATTATTTCTTTCATTTTTTCATGAAGAGAGCTATTGTTATTCCATTCCTTATTATTATGTTGGAATAACTTTGTCTATGCGCAATCTGCATACATGGTGAAATTCTTCATTATTCCATTCTTTATTAATCATTTGGAATATCATATGCCATGCGTATTACGCATAACCCGATTCCACTATTTATTATTCTATTGAATAACTCAATACATGCAATACCGCATATATGGTGAAATTCTTCTATTATTCCATTCTTTATTATTCTGTTGGAATATTCTGTCTGTGCGTATTAAGCATGACCTGGTTCCATTCTTTATTATTCTATTGGGAATAACATGTCTGTGTAGTCTATCGCATGCATGGTGAATTCTTCTATTATTCCATTCTTTATTATTCTGTTGGAATAACCTGTCTATGTGGATTATCACATGCATGGTGAATGATCCTTTGTATTCATTCTTTATTAAATTATGGAAATGATATGTCTACGTGGATTACCGCATGACGGGCGAAAATCCATTTGCAGTTTCATATATTCTATTATACTCAATTGATTAAAGTTTTGGCTTCTATACTCCATGAAATTAGTAGAATATCCTGGATATTTGCGCTTCATCTAGTATCTTTTCATGGAAATATTCTTCTGAGCATTCTTGAATTTTACTCCACAAAGCGATGTCGTGTTGACGATTATCTTGACGTTTTTGAGTTTAGGATAAATTAACTTATAAATCTTTAAAATTTAATTATTGAACTTGTTTTATTGAATTATTATGTCATTGTCATCATCCTCATGTTTATATTATTTTGAAAGTCATCTGTGGCCTGTAATGCATAGATGGACTTGGTATGATTATGACCAGGGATTATTCGGTATAGTCATGACCATAATGTTACAAATGATGTGGTAAAAGTCCTCATTAGCCCGTAGTGCATTGATGGACAGTTGTTGGCATGATCACGACCATTGATGAAAACACGAATATCCTTGGCCTGTAGTGCATGGATAATTTATGGTCGTGATACTAATGAATATCCTTGGCCGTAGTGCAAGGATGACGTGATTTATTTAATAAGTTGAGTCTCAGCTATAAAAGTGATGAAAAACCTTTTAAATCATAGAAGATAGTAGATTTTATTCTCTACTTGACTCTTCTAATGGATTGCTTGTTCATTGCAGCTTAAACTTGATGTTTGTTATATTGTATCGGTTTAACATTATCAAGGCTAACGATAATTTATTCTGCATTATCTTAGCCATAATATTTTTTACTGGGCTAGTTGAGCTCACCCTTTTGCTTTCATTGTTCTCTTCAGGAAATGAGAACGTAGTAGGGACTATTCGGGGAACGGGGTAACGGTTCAGATGATAGCATTAGTAGTCCTCACTATTCTATGAAATAGTGTGATAATAAATGTATTGAGGACTTATTTTGAGTTTGAATACTGTCTAGAAGATAATATTTGTATTAAAACTCACAGCTCATGTTGTATATTTAAGATTGTATTTGTATTATGTACCATGTATTTGGCGACTTAGAATAGGTGATGTATACCTATTTTGGGGGCGTCACATAAGGGATATTATTTTTTGTATTCGTAAGGGGTATTATTTCTTTCTTATTCGTAAATGATGTTATTTTCTTTATACTCATAAGGGTTTTCATTTCATTCCTTATTAATCTGTGTGAATAACATGTCTACGCGGACTACTGCATGCCTGGTAAATAACCATTTGTATTCATCCTTTATTAATCTGTGGGTATAACATGTCTACGTGGATTACCGTATGTCTGGTGAATAACCCTTCGTATTCATCCTTTATTAATCGATGGGTATAACCTGTCTACGCGGATTACCGCATGCCTGTTGAATAACCTTTCGTATTCATTCCTTATTAATCTGTGGGAATAACATGTCTACACGGACTACCGCATGTCTGGTGAATAACCTTTCGTATTCATTCCTTATTAATATGTGGGAATAACTTGTCTACGCGGACTACCGCATGCCTGGTGAAAATCCATTTACAGTTCTTGTATTATTTCATTTCATATTCCTAAATCTAAACTTATTATTGCTTCTATAATTCTTGAAATGATTAGAAATTCATTGAGGTTTGTGCTTCATCTAATATCATTTCACTGGAATATTGGTTTGAACTCTCTTATTGAAATTTTAATCTTTTCATGTCGATGTACTATTCACGAGTACTATTCACAATGGAATTTAATTTTCTTTTATGTCCAAATTATTTTGATACATGAATATCATTCTTGAATTTTACTCCACAATTGGTGATAATGTTGACAATTTGAAAATTCTTGAACTCGGAATAAATTGAATTATAAATCTCTAATATTTATCATTGATCTCACTTAATTAATTTTTTATATCATTGGCATCATCCTCATGCTTATATTGTGATGAAAGTCATCTTTGGCCCGTAGTGCATAGATGGACTGTTGATTGGTATGATTATGACCAAGAATTATGTATTGGTATAATCATGACATGTAATGTTACAGACAAAGGTTTGGTGAAAGTCCTCTTTGGCCCGTAGTGCATAGATGAACAGTTGTTCGACATGATCATGACCACTGGTGATACATACAAATATCTTTGGCCCGTAGTGCATAGATAATTCGTTTATCTAAAATGATTATTGATTGGTGTTACAGAGATAAAATATTGATGATGGACTTTTAAATCATAGAAGATAGTAGACATCATTCTCTACTTGACTCTTCTAATGGATTGTTTGTTTCGCAGCAGTTGTTGATCTAAAACTTGTTGTCTATTGTATTCCATCAGATTTTTCACTGTTGAAGACTAAGGATAATTTATTCTTCATTATCTTAGTCATAATATTCCTTACTGGGTTAGTTGAGCTCACCTTTTTCTTTTTTGGTTCCATTGTTCTTCTCAGGCGAAAATGTAGTTGGGACTAGTCGAGGAGTGGAGTAATGGTCCAAGATGATTCTTATAGTAGTCATCACTATTTTGTAAAATAGTGCGACAATAATTGTAATGAGAATTTTATTTAAGTTTGGATATTGTCTACGAGACAATATTTGTATTGAAACTCACAGTTTATGTGTTGTCGTATTTTGTACGACAGTTATATAAATAAAGTTTGTATTTGAATTCTGTACTATATATTTAACGATTCAAAATAAATTGTGTGGAACTATTTTGAGATCATCACAGTAATATCTAAGTTATGATGTATTGTTACTTGAGGTCCCTTTAACACAAACTTTATAAAGGCAGAGCCGTGAAAATAATTCTCTCCTTAAAATTGTCACATTTAAGTTTTAATTTTTTTTTCTTTTTCCACTCCTTATCTCCACAATCTCTCTTATATTTTCTCACTCATAATTTACGCACAATGTATATCTTAAAAATTTTATTTAAATTTTATTTATTAATTATACTTGCAAACGCATATACCATAAATACTAGTGTATAAATGCTTCTCGAGCAAAATTAATTAATTATACCCGAATATAAAATTTTAAAATAGAAGATTAATTTAAAATTAAAATTTTTTTTGTAGGTAATCATTGAAATTGATTTTTTGTGGATTACTGCTTGCTATTGTCAAACTATTAGACACAACCTGGAAGGACTAAATTGACATGGGCACATATATCTAGGTTGTGGGGCCTCATTATCTTTGAGTTTGTGACTGTGAGCCGTGAGCCTTTTTTCTTACTTTCACTCTCTAAGAAAAAAAGGATATTAACAATAAGCGCGTGGCCCACATTTCTATGCCGCCGAGCAGGTGATAAACGTGAAACCAAGCAAGTCAGGCCCACACTTTTTGATTAAAAATAAGAAAATGATATAATGTGAATTAATGTATTAACTTTTTTATTTTTAATTACAAGAAAGAATATTAATAATAAGTCTTAAAATATGCAATATGACATGTCATCAATATATTTTATCCGATTTCATATATCGATATATTTTAATAAGTTATAATTCTTTAAAAAAATTATAATACATAACAGAATTGAAAAACTTGATAAACGAATAAAAAATAATATACATATCAATAAATATGTGACCAAATTGAATTACGATCAATGAAAAAATTTAAGCGATAAGATAGAATAAATTAAAATTAGACTATTAATTTTTAATTTTTTCTTATCACATATATACACAAACGTCACAAATATAATTCAATTGAAATTTTTTATAATACATAATAACATAACTTGAAAATATGCGAAGTCACAAGTTTACGCTCAGAATCAACAAAAATTACATATTGCAGGGGAAAGATTCTCCCTAATTCTCTTTCTAGCCTTTTCCCCTAATTTTTATAATTTTTTAGAATTGAAATGCATTCTTATATATAATTGTAATAGCATAAGTTTTTTTTAAAGTCCCACTTTTTAAAAATATAATAATTTTATAATCAAGTAAATTATTGACTATTTCAACATCAAAAATCAATCCAACCTCACAAGGAGAGAAGGAAATAAACTAATTATAAACAAACTTCATATATTGAGAAAACAAAGTTTTACATAAATAAAAAATAAATTCACTCCAACAATGAGAATCGAACATCCGCAATAACATAAGTTAAAAAAAAAATAATAAATAATTTCAATCTAAAATATTAATGAAATTATTTTATCATTAAAATTACTTATGTAGATCCACTATTTTAAGGAAAAAACGAATCATAATGTATTATGTGAAATTTATTATAAATAAAATTAATATTTATTTATTTTCTCTCCTATATTTTAGTTTTTTTAAAATTATATGATATTTATAAATAATTAATATTTTTATGTATATTTTTAATATATTTACATGATCTTAGTTTAGATAAATACAAAAAAAAATGGAGGGAATATAGGTGGTAAAGAGTGAGAAGCGGATGCACCTGATATGCGTCGCTATTATGTCACATATCACGTGACGTTTAACGGTTACCTTTGTGCTTTGTAGCCGCCATTAAGTAAATTTTATTTTACTTTTTATTATTTTTACTACGTCTAATCCTTTTGTCTTTTTGCTGTGCCTGAGTGCGTACTCCGTACTTGAAGGGTAATCCATAATTGGGGGCACAAACGGACGAGTTTATGACTCGGCTGGAAACATATCTTTATGCAGCTACACTTGGCTATCTCTGGCTTTAAGGTTTGATGATTGGGTGGTGGGGCCTACTCAGATCAAGGATTTCAAAAGCGAGGCAAAATAATAATAATAATAATAATAATAATAATAAATTATATAAAGACTATTTATAAAATTATTATTTAATTGTAATATATCGCATGAATAAATTAAAAGAAAATTAAGATATTTGAATTATTGTTAATAATAAAATTATTCTTTTCATTCTAAAATTATAAATATATTTAAATTTTATAAATTAATTAAATCAAATTCTAAAATTCATAGTTAATATGAAATTGTATAGTTTTCATACCAAACATTACAAAATTATAAATTAACTATAACATACTACTAATAATCGTATTTATTATTTTTTAAATTTAAACTAAATCATCTTAATTTTGAAAAATTGATTTAAAAACTTGAAACGTGTCACTAATTTCTAATCCACCGTAATATATTGAAACAATAAATTATTACAATATTACAATACAAGAAATTGAAATGGGGTAATCCTTTGAAACATAATAACATATAATAAGAAAAATGGTCAATCGTAGCAACGGTTAGTAGACAACAGAAATACTCTTAAAAAATAATCATAATCTAAAAGTAATAACAGAATATGCAGATCAGAATAATTCTTCGATATGAGCAATGGAAGAATCGGCCTTCATGATAACGTCACACCAAAATCTGAACAATTTATCTTCAATCATTCATACACTACAAAATTTCTCACAAATGAAAATAAAATCTCCCAACTGGATAAAATAAATTCCTAAGCGATGAATCACACTAATTATTTTTTTTTAAAAATTAAATGAATCGCTCTAATTTTAAATTTAAAAGAATTTATAAACAATTAAAAAATCCAAAATATATCAGAATTGTTATAAAATTATACATAGTGTGTGGATGTCTAGATACATTCTTACCCATGTCTAGATACATTCCTACCCCTCTTTATTGTAATTAACTTTAAGCTTTATAACTCTTATATCCTTTAAGGTTTGAAACTCATGACCTTTGAGTTTTGTAACCTCTTAGTATTGATATCCTTGTACCATAAATAGTAGCATTGTAAAGAGAATGGGTTAGAGACATATACAATTACAATATATGAAATGAGAATGTTCTTCTCCCTTAATCATCATCTTTGTTTTTGTTTTTAATAATATTTTATAATACGTTATCAGCACGAGTTTCTAATATTTCAAGTTGTGATACTATACTAGTTTCATCTTTTCAAAACTCAAAGATCCAATTTTCAGATGCTTCACGAAAAATATAAAGAAAAGTTTTGTATATCTCCATATGGGAAGTTCAATAGCCGAGTAGAACTGGAAGTTAAATCTTCAAGACTAGAAAAGAGGTTGGTTATTTTTGTTGCTATAATATACTTGTCAGTTTCAGTTTTAGTTATTTATTTCACGACTTAAAATGCTCCACAAGATCTTAACAAATATGATACCCATATATATTTTGACATAAGTTAACACAGTAGAAATATATGATTTTCATGTGTCAATATTTTATTTTATTTTTGAAGAATGGAGTAAGTATGATTTCGCAGTGTTCAATCCCCACTATGCTTACAAGTGAACATGCTCTTGCTAGGAGAAAATTTACTATACATATCTAAATATGCATTTACATAGTCTTACCATGTTTTTGGAATCCACTATGTACTACACTTGGACTAACACTAAAGTTGTTGCATGGTCATGATTTGATTAATGATAAAAATGTGTAAGAATGATTTTTTTTTATTATTATTTATTTCGTATATCGGTGTATTTTGATGTATTGTCATTATAAAATATGTTAATATATTCTTATAATGATATATGTGCTTTTGAGACATAGTAATATTTTATAAATGAGTTAAAAGTTAAAATATCAGTTCTTAGTGTATTGTAATCCCTGCTAGAATTTAGCAGCTAAGCAATATAACAATAGGTAGGAATTACTCTTTTTGAATCACCAGGTTTGTATTCTGGCTATTTATGAGAGGAGGGCATGATTTTCAATTTATTCTTAACGAGCTGAATATTAAGTTACAGGACACATTTTGTAGACAGTTGGAACTTACGAGTGTAATTTCTTTTAAATACTTGGATTATTTATTTAGTGAGATAAAGTGAGGGTAAAATTACTGCATTTCAATTACTGCACTAATGATATCATTATTCTTATTATTATATAATGGTAATTGAATATATAAGGACTATTTATTTAGTTTTAGTGGAAAATTTTAATTTCATATTTTACTATATTTCTATAAATTGTCTCATTATAATTAAATTTGAACATATATAATTATTCAATTTGATGGAGAATATGTTTAGTTATTTAATATTCAAATTTTATAAATTTGAATTTGTTGCCCTTGATTTATATCGAGCAAGAATTGTTTGTAATGGAATCTTGATGCTGATATTCATATAAAGACAAAGAACCTTGGAGAGACAATTAAAGTTGGCAATCATGCATCCCTGCAAGATCATGCAAAATTAATTATTTTTATTCGCTATCATCTCCATGAAAAAAAAATTTGATAAAGACATGTTAGAAAAAATATTTACTATATTTCATGCCTCGAATATGCTCCTGTAGTAGCAATATTGTGAGTGTAAGTTCATAATATATTCCCTGAAGCGATAAAGGAAATTATATTCCTAAAAGTGATATCATTTCTTCTAGTGGCTATACAAAATAATGAGTTTTTGCTGAAAAATCAACAATCTCGCTCGACCGATTCTATTACATTCCCTGAAGTGAATGGAACCTCATTTGATAATCATAGAGGAAATTATGGTTGTGGTTGTGGTAGTGGACTTGAAAAGAACAATCGATATATAAAAGGGAATGTACCCGTCGTACTCCTAAACATTTGGTAGATTTGTACCAAGACTCCATAAAAGAAAAGGAAATGGAATGATCCTGAAGATCCCATGAATTATTTTGACTTTTCAAATGGAGTGGATATAACTAATTTTGATATCTATAGTTTTCTTGATGATATGTTGATAGAAATGTTCATACCAATTAATTATTTTTATTTCATTATATTATGACATTATAATAAGTATTTTTATTATATGTTTTATTTATGTTTCAAGTAATAAAGTTAAAATTATGTTTTGCATATATGAAGTTGTATGGGTCAGAAGCTCATCAAACTTAATTAAAAGCTCTAGAAGAGCGATTATTCATCAAACTTAATTGAAGACTCTTGAAGAGTGATTATTCATCAAATTTAATTAAATTCTCTAGAAGAGCGATTATAATATTTTCAAAGGGCACAAAACTTTATATTGATGATTCTTTATATTCTTCTGAGACAAACAGAAATTTGCTCAGCTTTAAGGATATACGTTATAATAGTTATCATATTGAAATCAATAACGGAAGGCGTTGAAGATTTCTTTTATATTACTTCAATAGTATCGGGCCAGAAGCTCATATTAGAAAAATTGTATATTTTTCTCTTCTGAGTTATATTATACTAAAATGAGAATAGTTGAAACAAATGTTGTAATACACCAGAAGTGTGCAATACACCAGAAGTGTTTGGATCCAAATGTTTTTATGATTTGGCATGATCATCTAGGATCAATAATGATGCATTGAATTATTGAAAACTCCCATGAACATCCTTTAAAGAACCAGAAGATTCCTTTACCTGTTGATTATATCAAAGTAAATTAATTACCAAATTATCACATTTAATTATTGTTATTTGGTTTTCATCTTCTAAGAAAGAATTCAGTGATATATTTTAAGGTATATTTTGAGGATTGTTATTTTAATAGTCTTCCCACCATTAGGGAGAAAAGTCGTTACTCAAGCGGGATACTGAGATCATTGCCTGAAGCACGACGGGAGATTAATTGGAATGTTTCAACGTTATTTAATTTTGATCCTTATACAAATCAATATGAACTAGAAGTTCAAAGGATAATTCATTTGCAATGAATTGCAAATCAATTACCAGAATTATTCACTAATAATAAGAAAATAGTGATATCTCATATTCTAGCTGCTAATACTCTAGTAGAGATTGAAGTCCCTATAGGACAATCAGTTAATATAGCAGAAAATTGAATTAAAGCCACACCTGAAGCGTAGAAGATCTATCGGTGTTAAAAAATAAAATAAAATTTCCCAAAAGAAGAAAGTACAAGAAAAATAAGTTGCAGCCTATAAAGAGGCTATACCCATGAAACAGGCTACAAAATTTATCAACCTATCCAAAACTTATGAATAAAAATCTCACGTAAATAAAACTCTTGAAGAGTTATTCCACGAAGAGGATGAGTTATCCTCAAGAGGATCGCACCAAAAATAACGAGATCTCGATATTATATATATATACAGAGACGTATGTATTGGATAGAAATAAAATCGTTGTCGACAACATATTTTCATATAAATTTGCTATGGATATTACCAGAAGTAATGATCATATATATGAACCACAAATCATTGATGAATGTAGAAATATTTGGCCAATGTAGAAAGAGGCGATTCAAGCATAATTAAATTCACTAAGTAAATGTGAAATTTTTGGACCTGTAGTCCGAACACTTAAAGGTGTAATGTCTGTTGAATACAAATGAGTATTTGTACAAAATAAGAAAAATAAAATTATATGGTACAAAGCGCAACTTGTAGAACAAGGTTTCTTCGCAGAGACATGGTATTAATTATGAAGAAACATGTGCTCCTGTAATGGACACAATTACATTCAGATTTTTAATTAGCTTGGTAGAAAGAGAAATTAATGGATGTTGTTACATCATTTCTGTATGGATCATTATATAAACATGAAAATCCCTAAGGATATAAAATGACTGAAGCATATAATTCTACATCTCGAAATATGTATAATATTAAGCTATAAAGATCTTTATATAGGTTAAAGCAATCTAGATGCATATTGTGGTATAATCACCTAAGTGGATATCTTTTGAAAGAAGGATTTGAGAATAATCCAATTTATGCATGCATTTTTATCAAAAAAATCATAATCTGGATTTGTTATTATTATTGTATTTATTGATGAAAGATCTTGCTCCAGAAGAGTCGACAAAAACAACTAATTTAAGATGAAAGATATTGGTAAGCCAAATTTTTGTCTTGGCCTACAAATTGAACTATAAAATTCTTGTTCATCAATCAACATACACAGAAAAAGACCTGAAGTAACTTTACATGGATAATGTTAATCCTTTGAGTACTCCAATGATGGATTGGTCACTTGATATCAAGAAAGATCCGTTTTGACCACAAGAAAATAATAAAGAAACTCTTGGTCTTGAAGTTGTTGGGTTTGTAATATTCATGAACGCAATCAAATTGCATAAATAAGCGGAAGCGAGATAAATCAGAGTTTTAAAATTTTTACAAACCATATACCCGGATCACCCTTTATGCACAATTATTAATTAAACGAAGAATAAGAAATTATGAAATCATACCCTTGTAGAAACGAGCTTCCTCAGGTACGAGTTCACCTCCTACTTCTCCGCGATCTCCTTGAATCCACCGGGTTTGGTTCCTTCCTTTGATCAACGTTAGCCACCCATGTGTTTGGCCTCTAGAGGTGATCCACCTAGGAAAAAGAATTTTCAAGAAGATGGGTGGTTGGCTAAACCCTAGTTTTTCTATCTCTATAGAAAAGGAGCGTACTCTCCAACTATTGGAATTATTACGTATGTTGTAAAAGTCAACAACCCCCACCACCCATAATAAGACTCCTCTTATTTATAGATGTGGGCAACCCACCTTAACAATTAAGGAATTGGGATTTATTTAATTAATTAAGCTCCCTAATCTTATTAGGGATAATTAATTAAACTCCTTTAACTAATTTTCTTTCCTAATCCAATTTGGAATAAATGAGAGTACTTAAATTAATTCTTAAACTCTTTTAGAAATTAAAATAATAATAATTGTAATAATATTAATAAGACTCCTCTTATTAATTTATATTTAATATTTCTAAAATATTAAATAATAAATATTAAGATATTTAATTTATTCTATCACCATAGATTAAATTAAATATACATAACATATTATTACGATTATGCCATTAACTTCTTAAATAATTATTCTTCCTTTTATGGTGTGACCCTTTAGGTTCTCCATATTAAACCCACAGAATAAATCAATTAGAATAATTCTAATCTTATTTAAATAAATAAATTAAACAATTAATTTATTTAAATAAATAATATTTATTCTGACAATAGGGATAAGCCTCCCCTAGCGATCAACGACTTTCCAGATAATATAGATTTCAACATTAATCATAAAAGAACCTTTGAGTAAATAGTTAATGTACAATTCAATCCTTCCACCATACAATGTCCCAATTAAATATAAGACATGGAATTTCTGTCAAGTCTTATTTTATTTAATTATATGTATTTCGACTCTTAAATGCACAACTCCAAATAATACAAATTAGAAACTCCTTTCTAATTTCATTCTGCCTTGGCCAAGGACTACTGGGTTGTCATTTATCGAATCACATAAGACATTTCTCTTCTTTTATTAGAAGTGGTAGATTCTTTATTGATCATACATTATCTCTATGTACAACTTATTATACCCAAGCATACCCTTTGATATACCCTAAGGGTCTTAAGGAATAAGTCAAAGTATAACTCATCATACACAATATACTATGATGATCTCAAATCCAAGGATTACTTGTACTACTATCACTACAGGAATTCCTATTGACAGGCAAGTAAAACTCCATTAGGTATTCCTTAGCGAGCCACGTTCAGTGAACTTATTCTCTAATAAGCACCTACATACTTGCTTTAGTGTCTCCACACAAATGATCATGAGATCAATCATCCTCATCCAATGAGCAAGCAACGTATGTACCAATCTATCCGGATTCACTAATCCCTAATTTAGTAATCCAATGATTGGGAACTATTTTAGTTTTAAGCTTTCTAAGAATTTAGATCTCATTAGAATGATCATCATCATTATTCTAAAAGCATTGCTTAAAACTATGGGTTTACCACATATTATAAAAAACAAAGATCATGTAGATAATTAAAAGCCTTTAATAAATTAATACTTTTTATTAATAAATGAATAAGATTGTTACAAAGTATATGCTTTATCATCAAACATGATTGGCTTGTGTGCATACTACTTTCAATCTCCCACTTGCACTAAAGCCAATCGTCATGGTATCTTATACTCTTCTTCTCTAAGTGACGATTATCCTGCTTTGTTGGATAAGCTTTAGTTAATGGATATGTAATGTTGTTCATGAGAGTCCACTATCTCTATAGTGATTTCCCATCTTTCAATGATTCTAATAATCAAATGAAAGTGCCACAACACATGTTTAGATCCAAGATGAGACTTAGAACTATTCCTAGTTCTCAGAATGAATTTTTAATCCAAACAATCAACTTGCGACTTCATTTATAGTCAGTATACTTTGTCTTTATCACTAAACCAACAACTCTTTCTTTGTTTGGAACCTTTCCAATTCATCGCACCACTTGCTTCAAGGTAACCCTTTACCTTAAAGTGGATTTTTCTATCGTCTTGGTGCATACGAAAAACTTGAGTCTCATAAGCCCTCTAGTTTTAATTAAGACCCACCATGAATATGATCACATCCTTAGTGCCGGGTCAAGCACTTTAAGATGTTTTTCAGCGACTCATAGTGAACTTCTCCATAATACGACCGATCAACATCGGGTCTCGTACATTTCATCGCATGCATGATTGTCATTCATGCGACCTCTCTTTCGTGAGTCTCATGGGGACTATTAAGAGAGATACACTCCATAGCTCATCGACATGAGACATCTCTTGAGTTTGCCATGCTAAACGACTTTAGCATCAAATGAATATCGTTCCTTGGGTTAAGTCGAGCATCATCTGTTGTATCTATCTATATAGATTTTATCCCCAATTAAGATACTCTTCCCAAACCATTCATGGAGGAATGTTTAGACAACTTTATCATTCTTGATTGTAGCATTGGTATGTCATTCCTTATCCGTAGTATATCAATATATAGTACTAGGAATGTCACGATGCTCCCAATCGACCCTTTTGTACACACTAGAACTCTTACCTCATCAGATGTAACTCGGATCATCATCTTCTATGACGTCGTACCTCATCATCATCATCCATGATGAATCCATACCTCCTAGGTATCTTTGGTACTATTCCGCATTTACGATTCTTATTGTGGTACAATAGGTCTATCTATAGGTTCCTCTTGTTTGACTTATTGTGTTTTGTGGTTCTTGAACTCTTCAAGATCTATTATCCTCCCACTAGCCCCTTCAATGATAAACACCTTTATCTTAGAAGGTAGGGTGTTTCGCAATAAACACCTTTTGCTATGTAGGATTATAGAACATATACCCTAAACTTATTTTAGGATGTCCCACAAATCTGCACTTGTCAAATCTTGTCCCAAGCTTATCCTTTGAAACCTTTTCACATAAGTTGGACAACCCCTTATCTTAACATACTTAAGATTAGGAATCCTCCCTGTCCATAACTTTTATGGAGTCTTGGGGCTGGATTTTGAGGTTACCATTTTCGGTAGATATGCAGCCATTTCTAGGACATGACCATGAGGGATCTTTGGAATGTCGGTAAAATCACTATGGACCGTAGTACCATGTCCAACAAGGTACGATTTTCATTCGGATACATCAATCAATTATTAAGTGTCGGGATGTGTCCATTATGAGACAACCATTTGAGATGATCTAGAAACTTATTGCACAAGTATTTATTCCTTGATTTAATCAAAGAATCTTAATACTTTGTCAATTTGTTTCACTTTTGAATTCTTTGAACCTTTCAAATAATTCACACTTGTATTTCAGCAAATACACACATTCAACTCTTTGAATGACCATCTCATTTTCTTATACTAGTTTGTTCAATTTGCAAAATTATTTTCGCGTAAGTCAAGTATATAAAATCTATTAAGTAATATTTCAGTTCTATACAAAACATTATTATTATAAATAGAACAACAATTGTTCTTAATTATAATACCAAAGATTTCATTGTCCAACAATAAAATGGAAATAATATTTTTAACAAGAACTGGAATACAATAACAACTTATCGACTTAATAGATTTGCCCGTAGGCATTGCTAAACTATAAGTTTCTATAGCTAATGCAAAGAACCTTTGCTTCATTTTCCACACATAGGATTACTTATCTTTCTTTAACTTTCTACTTACCTTGGTCCTTCATAAATCTATATTTATGATAACCAAAGTCGATATCCAATACCCAAGTAGAACCTTTACTTAAAAAAAATTTATTTTAAATCATGAACAAATTTGTATTTGTAACCAAAACTTCACTAAGCTTCTTTGGTTAGCCTCTCGCAAGATGCTTCTGCGCTTTCTTTCTAGTGTCCGGGCTTATAGCGGTGGAAGCAAACTCCTTTGCTATCCGTGATCGGGCTTTTGTTCTTATTATCCTTTGTTTTTGCCCTTTCTATTTACCTTCTTTGAATCTTTCTTTTTTTCAGAAGATCCTTTGGCCCCTACCAGTAAGACATGGTCTTTCTTGGTTGGAAAGTGACTCACATCATTTTTTAACATGTTAAGCAAATCAACGAAGCTGATATCTAGCTTGTTTATATGAAAAATTTCACAACAATTTTGAAAGGAGTCCGGAGTGAGTGCAAGATCAAATCTTGGCTCAACTCTCCATCCATGACAAAACCCAGTTGTCCTAATTGATCAATCAAATTGATTATGTTAAGAACTTTTATGCTGCATTTATAGTGTCATTGGCCATTCTAGATCGGAAGAGCTCCTTAGATATCTCGATATCTATCGGTCCACTTTCCTCACCATCAACTACTTGATGTGCGGGAATATAGTAGGAGCATCCATAGTTTCATCTTGACGTTTGAAGCTCGTTACTCATGGATGCGAGCATGATGCGTTGAGCCAATCATGCATCATCTTGCCACTTTCTAAAAGTAGCAATCTCTTTCTCGAGGCATTGTCTGCGCAACCATTGCGAGGATAGGCGTATTAAGGACATAAGATTAGTTTTCAGCTATGAGAACTATTCTCAAATTCCTTAACCAATCTGCTTTAATTAGGTCCTATTAATTTAGCATCTAATATGCTACTGTGATGATAGTAATTTTAGATATTGTAAAATTACAGAATGAATTTGTAATTAAGAACATTTTAACATACATTCTTTTATTAATTACCAAAATAATTTAGGTCTTGTTTTAAATTGGTATCTCCCACTATTTTCTTCAAACTATATTACCCTCACTTATATAGTTCGGCAAAATCTAATTAAAGATTTGCTAGTGAGAATAAGGATCCCATTTCAAATGTATATAGCCTTGTGGTGACACAACAAACTATATATAAATAAATAGGTAGACAACTTTAGTCAATTACATCAACTATGCAACTCCTTTTCTTTTGCCTCTTAGATTATTTTGATCGTGGTGGCACATCTGAATCAAAATTATCCAAGTTAAGTCCGACCTAGCACTACATATATTCAAAAAAGAAAAATATCATCCTTGTGGTGACACAACAAAACAATATTGTTCAATTTTCTTTATAAGCATCAAATGTGATAAATTAACATCTTAAATACTTAATACTTGCCTTGTGGTGACACAAAAAAACTCATATTAAATATTTAATACTCTATTAATTTTATCATGCTAAGGCTGACGCTCGATATTCCAAATATCTTTGAACACTTAGGACTTAATATAAAAATTGAGGGGTTTGTTATTAATTTGTCTCATCTTGTTTAGCGCGCATGCACATATATATATAAAATACGCGTCATATTAATTAACATGCGAAGCATGTTTGCATAATATATAATATACATAGTATAAGCATGCACATATAAAATACTATATTCTACCCGGATTGATTATGGACTTTTATTCTAGTTTGGTTCACTAGAGCCACCAAGTGAACCAAAAGGTCAAACCCTAGGGGTGCAAGAAATAATATTTAAATATAACTATTAAATTTAAACCTAGGGCTCCATTACAAACGCAGTCTTCACGCTCCTTGTTCCTTGATCTCCAATTCTTCAAAATTAATTCTAACTATTCCTATTACAAAACTATTTTAAAATAAATAGAAACCTTGATCAGCAGTCAAGGGGAAATACATAGGAGGGAGATAAAATTTATATTAAGAAAAATTAGAGAAGACGAGGTACGCAGACCCCATTTAATAAAACTCATACATTCATGCATCCAACTAAAATAAAATCCAATCACATTGGTCAATAGTCCATAATCAATCCCATTTATTATCATACACATCATCATATGCATCAATAAATAACATTCATCTTGTGAATAATAAACATTAAATATATATATTGATATCATTTAATGGGCAAATTTAGTTAGTATAAAATCTATTTTTGAATCAAAATAAACTCCTTTATTTTAATCCAAATTTAAATCAAAATAAAACTATTTTATTTTAATTTATCTAATTTTGAATAAAATAAACTATTTTATTTTAATCAAAATTTTAATCAAAATAAACTCCTTTATTTTAATTAATTATGGAATCCAATTCCATATATATATATAAAAAACTTTTATTAAAGGAAACACGAATTCTTTTTCCTATTCACAAATAAACTCCTTTATTTTGAATAATATGAAATCTTATTTCATATTTAAATAAACTCCTTTATTTAAGGAAACATGGATTCTCTTTCCTATTCACAAATAAACTCCTTTATCTTGAATAATATGAAATCATATTTCATATCTAAATAAACTCCTTTATTTAAGGAAATTATATTTCTTTCTCTTTCATTCACAAATAAACTCCTTTATTTTGAATAATATGAAATCTTATTTCATATCTAAATAAACTCCTTTATTTAAGGAAAGATGGAATCCAATTTCAACTCCAATTAGTTATCATGGAATCCAATTCCAACTCTAATTAGTTAGCATGAAATTTAATTTTAAAATTAAAATAAACTTTTTATTTTAAAATTAAAATAAACCTTTTATTTTAATTATAAAATTATTGAGAATAATATATATATATATATATTAACCGTATATATAATATATATATATATATATATATATATATTAGTACCGAATATATTATATATATATAATAAGAATTCGTGATTTGAGCTACGGAATTCTTGTTAACTTTTGATTCATTAAGCTCCTTGAAATCCGTGCAAGTATAAGAGTTATATAAAGTGGGGCAGCGGAAATCAAGGCCAACATTTAGTGTGAATTCGGTAATCCCACGTTGACATGCCATTGGAAAGAAAAAAAATAACCACTATATATATATATATATATATAAAAAAAAACGTGCATCCTTTGTTTTGAATAAGTATGTCACGTGTATATAGTGGCCAAGCATCTCCTGGGCATATTCACGTGGTCTTAAGTCCCTTGAAAAAAAAAATCCACCCGGATCAGAAACTATTTCACGCGAAAAAGAAAATAAAAACGGTTCCACGTTTTTTTTTTTGATAAATTTTATACAATAAAATTATGCCCAAATAAATTGTTCTAAACACATATCAATATACATATCAAATTTTGAACAATTAATAATTTGCAAAAAGGTTTGGCTCTGATGCCACTGTTGGGTTTGTAATATTCATGAACGCAATCAAATTGCATAAATAAGCGGAAGCGAGATAAATCAGAGTTTTAAAATTTTTACAAACCATATACCCGGATCACCCTTTATGCACAATTATTAATTAAACGAAGAATAAAAAATTATGAAATCATACCCTTGTAGAAACGAGCTTCCTCAGGTACGAGTTCACCTCCTACTTCTTCGCGATCTCCTTGAATCCACCGGGTTTGGTTCATTCCTTTGATCAATGTTAGTCACCCATGTGTTTGGCCTCTAGAGGTGATCAACCAAGGAAAAAGAATTTTCAAGAAGATGGGTGGTTGGCTAAACCCTAGTTTTTCTATCTCTATAGAAAAGGAGCGTACTCTCCAACTATTGAAATTATTACGTATGTTGTAAAAGTCAACAACTCCCACCATTCATAATAAGACTCCTCTTATTTATAGATGTGGGTAACCCACCTTAACAATTAAAGAATTGAGATTTATTTAATTAATAAAATTCTTTTAATTAATTAAGCTCCCTAATCTTATTAGGAATAATTAATTAAACTCCTTTAACTAATTTTCCTTCCTAATCCAATTTGGAATAAATGAGAGTACTTAAATTAATTCCTAAACTCTTTTAGAAATTAAAATAATAATAATTGTAATAATATTAATAAGACTCCTCTTATTAATTTATATTTAATATTTCTAAAATATTAAATAATAAATATTAAGCTATTTAATTTATTCTATCACCATAGATTAAATTAAATATACATAACATATTATTACGATTATGCCATTAACTTCTTAAATAATTATTCTTCCTTTTATGGTGTGACCCTTTAGGTTCTCCATATTAAACCTAAGTTATGAATAAATCAATTAGAACAATTCTAATCTTATTTAAATAAATAAATTAAATAATTAATTTATTTAAATAAATAATATTTATTCTACAATAGGGATAAGCCTCCTAGCGATCAACGACTTTCCGGATAATATAGATTTTAACATTAATCATAAAAGAACCTTTGAGTAAATAGTTACTGTGACATTCAATCCTTCCACCATACAATGTCCCAATTAAATATAAGACATGGAATTTACATCAAGTCTTATTTTATTTAATTATATGTATTTCGACTCTTAAATGCACAACTCAAATAATACAAATTAGAAACTCCTTTCTAATTTTATTCTCTTATGGCCAAGGACTACCGGTTGTCATTTATCGAATCACATAGGACATTTCTCTTCTTTTTATTAGAAGTGGTAGATTCTTTATTGATCATACATTATCTCCATGTACAAATTATTATACCCAAGCATACCCTTTGATATACCCTAAGGGTTTTAAGGAATAAGTCAAAGTATAACTCATCATACACATATACTATGATGATCTCAAGTCCAAGGATTACTTGTACTACTATCACTCAGAATTCCTATTGACAGCAAGTAAAACTCCATTAGGTATTCCTTAGCGAGCCACGTTCAAAGAACTTATTCTCTAATAAGCACCTACATACTTGCTTTAGTGTCTCCACACAAATGATCATGAGATCAATCATCCTCATCCAATGAGCAAGTTAACGTATGTACCAATCTATCCGGATTCACTAATCTCCAATTTAGTAATCCAATGATTGGGAACTATTTTAGTTTTAAGCTTTCTAAGAATTTAGATCTCATTAGAATGATCATCATCATTATTCTAAAAGCATTGCTTAAAACTATGGGTTTATCACATATTATAAAACAAAGATCATGTAGATAATTAAAAGCCTTTAATAAATTAATACTTTTTATTAATAAATGAATAAGATTGTTACAAAGTATATGCTTTATCATCAAACATGATTGGCTTGTGTGCATACTACTTTCAGAAGTACCATATCTTTGTGAAATTGGTGTTTTGGTCCTGAAGTACTATTTCTTAATGTAATTGGTACTTTGATGTATCTTGCAAATTTGACAAGACCTAATATAACATTTGCTGTTAACTTACTAGCAATGTATAGTTATGTACCAACTCGAAGATATTGTAATGAAATTAAACATATTTAATCCAAATGGTGATAGAACCAAGCATATTGAACCAAAATTATTGTATACACATGAGCCCCAGAAGAATGGCAATATTGATCATGTGATAATTTGGTTGATATATTCATTAAGGCATTACCAACTATGATTTTGAAGAAGATGATGCACAATATTGGCATACTAACAATGGAAATTCTATGTACTTATGAAGGGGAGTAAAAAGGATATGTGCTGATTGTACTCTTTTTCCTTCGCTAAGGTTTTTTCCCACTGGGTTTTTCTTTGCAAGGTTTTAATGAGGCAATCCCAAGGCACTAGAAGTTATACAAGAATATTGTACTCTTTTCCTTCGCCAAATTTTTTCCCACTGGGTTTTTATTTTTTAAGGGCTTTAACGAGGCATATTCTTAGAAAATTGCTACAAAAGAACTCCATCCCTTCTATATGAAGACAATGCTGCATGTATAGCTCAATTAAAAGGAGGATACATCAAAGGAGATAGAACAAAGCACATCTCATCAAAATTCTTTTTCACATGACATTGAAAAGTGTGGTAACATTGATGTTCAGCAAATTTGCTCAAACGATAATCTAGCAGATTTGTTCACAAAAGCATTACTAACTGCAACGTTTGAAGGATTGCGTCACAATATTAGAATGCGACAGCTGAAGGACTTAAGGATATATTCATGAGGGGGAGCTAATACGAGCTGCACTTTTTTTCCCTTAACCAGGGTTTTTTTCCATTGGATTTTTCTTGGTAAGGTTTTTAATGAGGCAACTTTCAATGCGTATGACTATACAATAGACATCCAATGGGGAGTGTTATAAAATTATACATAGTGTGTGGATGTCTAAATACATTCTTACCCATGTCTAGATACATTCCTACTCCTCTTTATTGTAATTAACTTTAAACTTTGTAACTCTCATATCCTTTAAGGTTTGAAACTCATGACCTTTGAGTTTTGTAACCTCTTAGTATTGATATCATTGTACCATAAATAGTAGCATTGTAAAGAGGATGGGTTAGAGACATATACAATTACAATATATAAAATGAGAATGATCTTCTCCCTTAATCATCATCTTTGTTTTTGTTTTTAATAATATTTTATAATAAGAATAACGGGATTACTATAAATATAGGGGTCATATGTTGCTCGGCTTTCTCCAGCGAACTGGAGTGAGTGAAATAAAAACGAATCGGCTATAGTGACGGTTTTTTTTCGTCTCTATAACATAGAAAACTAACTTTTTATGCTATAGCGACAGAGAAAATCGGTTTTTATACTATAGCGACGGAAAAAATCGTCGTTATAGTCAATTTGTTCTTAGTTCGTTTCCTCCGATTCGCTGAAGAATCAGACCGATCATATCTTAATAATTGGTGTTATTAAAGTAATTAGTCATATCTTAATAATTGGTGTTATTAACGTAATTAGTGAATTAGCATTCACCAAAGTATCCATGTTACAAATTATAGTAGGTGAGGGAGACGTGTTGAATATAATTATCCATGTTATTGTTGAATTAGCATTCACCAATTAATTATTAGATTAATTCAGTTTCCATCGGAATATAACTTCCACATATAAGATAAAACAAACAATAAGATACATGTTCAATATTGATAATGAGTTAACTTCCACATAAGATAAACAAACAAATATAACATAATTAGACCTGGCAAAAGAGGTCCAAGTCCGCGGGCTGGGCAGGCCCGCGGCCCACAACTTATGTTTTAAAAAATTAAAATGATGCTACTTATGGATTGTGATGCTTGAACACATTGAACACAAGACTTGTAAGTAAATAAATAAGAGTTCAAACCAACTGAGCTACAACAATTATTTATTTTTAATGCAATCTTTAATATATTTTAACTAAAATTGAAAACTATAGTTAAGATATGTAGTTACTGTAAGTAATTAATTAATAATACTAATTTATAATACTATTAAAATTTTAATTGATTGAGATGTGTAGTTAATGTAGATAATTAATTAATCGTGTTTGTAGTTTTATTCTTTGTTGTTCGTTTTATTATTACAACGATAAGCATGATTGGTGCCTTAATATAATCATGATCATCGGATCTAACGGTAATTATGGCTTGCTTGGATCAAATCAATAATACTTACTTTATAAGTTTATATTACCTGCACTACCTGTCCTTGCATTTATTTAATCACAAAAGCTACTCTCTCTTTACGGTTTACACATACATACATAGTACTCAGGTCCGGTCCTTCTTGCATGTGCAGTGACTACTGACTAGTGCTTATCATTCACAGTAACCTCTTTACTTTTCTAATGAATGTTAATATTTATTCTAAAGCACAATTGTTTTTCACATGTTTTATTATTTTTAATATTTATTATTATTATTATTTTTGGTATAGCAAAAAATTTATAAAAAAAAAAAAAAAAGAAAAAGCGCTAGCGGTAACGACTTCTTTACATTTCAAATTAGTTATCAAAACTCTACCATTTTAAATTTGACCGTCGTCATCACCAAATTACTTCACTTTCATGCTCAAATTTCAAATTTCACCCGGTAAATTTTATTTTCTGCAGTCTAAACACAATAGGTAAATTACGCAGAGCCAATCAAATCTTAATTTAGTGATTAAAATTGAGATATTATGATATTTAAATCTCATATTCGATTCTCAATTAAGTGTGTTTAATTTTTTTTTTTCTTTATACGAGTTTTGGAAGAAAATTTTAATTTAGAAGAGTATATTATATTTTACCCTTATAAAATTACATTTAATTGATAACTATCATAAAGATAATTTTGATATTTTTAATATGTCATCTAAGCGTTTAATAAATTTCTTCCAATTCATGAAAAGTATTCCTCCATTCCACACGGAGAATTTCTTTTTCAAAAGTACTAAACCGTGACATAAATTTTTTTTATATTTTTAATAAACAATTGTAGTTAAAATAATTAATGGAGTCGAGAGAGACAACAAACCCACAAGTTGTATTTTATGTTTATATTGTTTTATGTTTTATACAATTAATCTGTGTTGGTTGGTATTTTCTCTAAAATAATTGAGCATTCATTTTCTCATAAATAATCTTCCTGAATTTATATCACTGCGAAAATTAATTTTTGAAATTAAAATTAATTTTAATTTTATAATAATACATAAATAAAAATTAATTATATTTTAACACATATATGATATTTTAGAATAATATATACACATACAATGACATGTATTTTAATTATATAATATATAATAGTATAAATATTTGTTTAATTAATATATAACTATTCGAGGGCGGGTATTGGAAGGGGTAGGGATTTGGGCGAAGGAGCACGTATCATATTCTTCCTATCCCCATATATAACTATTCGGTGTTCATCTCATTCCCGACTCTATAACCTATCAGAGTCAAAATCTCTACCCCATTTAAAACATGGCATAGATATCAACGTGGAGACGGGTGAAGACGGAGCAAGTTGTCTTCCAAAACCACAAAAACCTCAATTAATGATGAAAATAGATAACTAGTTTGTGGCGGACTTCTCAATTTTAACCAAATTCTGGTTTTTTTTTTCCAGCAGAAATTTGAGGACAAGGATTCTTTTTATTTCAAGTAAATGAAGACTCTTCATCTCAAAATCAGATTTAAAATGTATTATAATGTAATATCATATTGACTGGAGAGAGATAATTTTAAATCTGGACCTTAAAATATAAAATCTCTATTTATTTAAAATAAAGAGGATTTTAATCCAAAATTTGAAGGGCAATAATTAATGGTTCAATTTTACTACTTTCGTTCTTTAATATAAGTTGTTTTAGAGAAATATTTTTGTTCCTTAGTATAAGTCGTTTGAGAATTTTAAATAAGTATTAATTGCTTAGTTTTCAATATTACCGAAAGTATTAAATGTAACTTTAGTTCTCTCACTATTTTCTGTCCAATAAATAATAATCTCTTCTTTCAATATAAGTACAATATAGACAATTGATATTATAGTTAATACAATATAATCATTTACTTAATATTTGTATACAACTCTAAAACGATCTGTATTAAAAAACTGATGGAGTAATATGCAACATAACAAACATGTATCCAAAAAAAGATAGGACAGACCCCACGTACATGGGTTGGCAGTTGCACCTGGAACATACATTAAAATTTAGGCCGGGACCAACCGTCCTCAAGGTTAGATCCAAATTTCAAAATTTTGACACCCTGACCCCTCTATTTAGTGGCTGCTTTCGCTAAATGTTTATTTAACTAAATTTTAAATAAAAATAATATATATTACGAATATTTATATCAATTTTTTTTATTGTTAATTATATAAATAAATACTAGTAATAATATTTTTTTTAAAAATGTAATAAATAAAATTTTTTATAATTATTATCAATCTCACACATTAATTAATAATTTTCATAATTATAATTTAACATAAATTCTACTGCAATATATAACACGATTCAATCTCAAATTTTGAAAAGAAAAAAGTAAAAGCAAACTCATTAGTAGTAGTAAGGTTAAATCAAATATTTGTATTTAACTAAATGTTTGCGTACTTCTTATTGGGTTAACAATTAATTTATTTGTTTAATTAATCATACAAAGATTCGTAATACTAATTTATAAGTTGTGAGAAAAGTATTGAAACGTTTAACCCATTTAATACATAGGTTATTTTAAACAAATTGCATGATATGGCAAATTGGTTAATTTATTAATTAATAAATCAATTTATTTAATATAATATATTTAACAAATTCAAGATAACATATTTAAAGAAATTATTTTAAAAATGGAATCTTGATTACATGACATTAGATAGACCTCTTGGCTGCCTACCTGCCTACCTTCTATTAATTAAACATGTATCCAAAGTTCCAAACCAAAAATATAGAAAAATAAATATTATTACCCATTGCATATCTAGAACTCTTACTCCATTTTGAATCAAAAGTATTTTTCTGACAGTGCCATAAATAATAAGCCTGCCAACCTTAACATGATCCGCCCTTCTTGGGGGACTGGGAACTTCGGATCTGTCTAATTATTGGTCTAATTTTTTTTTGACTCTCAAAAAATAAATAGTATTTATTATAATTGAAATTTTTACAGAATTTATTGATTTAGGTGTAATTTGAATACATATTAAAACAGTGTTATACAAACTGTATAATATTATTTTTTATATATATCCAAATTATACCTAAATCACTGAATTTCAGTTGAAATAAATATTATATATTTTTTGGGAGTCAAAACAAATAAAAATTAGACCGATCGCTAGACCGGTTGGAAGTTCCCGGTACCCCTAGGATTATTGTAACATGATAGGTACAACTGAACCATGAACAACCAACCATCAAATATTGGTTTATGTCCAAAAATAAAAACAAGAAAAACATAGTGGGAGATTGCAGCCCCTTTTGGTCATGAATGTAACAAAATATAGTTATGAATTGGTTTTGATTTGTAAAATTTAATTATGATTTTATTTAAAAATTAAAATTAAAATTAAAATTAAAATATTTATTTTTAATATGAATTGTTTGAATTAGAATCATATAATTATAGAATTGTTATGAATAGTTATAATATGGATGTCCATTCATTTTCTATAACTTACATAACCTACATATTAGTACATTGATGAGCTATTCATTCTCCCTATTTAAGTTTATATTTCTTTCATCTTCTATCTTTGTTCATGTATTTGTGTAGCCTATAAATAGAGGCTCACTATCTATGTATTGGGTGGATTTGAAGAATATTAGAAAATCTCATTTAATATATATAATCTTCTTATGCTCTCTCTAAAATTATAATACGTTATTAGCACGAATTGCTCCTTATTTTTATCTTGAAGATAATCATATTTTGTTTGTAGCAGAAGAAGGTATAACTTTGTCGCTTTATGAAAGTAGTATGCACACAAGCCAATCATGTTTGATGATAAAGCATATACTTTGTAACAATCTTATTCATTTATTAATAAAAAGTATTAATTTATTAAAGGCTTTTAATTATCTACATGATGCTGTTTTATAATATGTGATAAACCCATAGTTTTAAGCAATGCTTTTAGAATAATGATGATGATCATTCTAATGAGATCTAAATTCTTTGAAAGCTTAAAACTAAAATAGTTCCCAATCGTTGGATTACTAAATTGGGGATTAGTGAATCCTGGATAGATTGGTACATACGTTGCTTGCTCATTGGATGAGGATGATTGATCTCACGATCATTTGTGTGGGAGACACTAAAGCAAGTATGTAGGTGCTTATTAGAGAATAAGTTCATTTGAGCATTGGCTCGCTTGGGAATACCTAATGGAGTTTTATTTATCTGCCGATAGGAATTCTCAGTAGTGATAGTAGACAAGTAATCCTTGGACTTAAGATCATCATAGTATCTTGTGTATGATGAGTTATACTTTGACTTATTCCTTAAGACCCTTAGGGTATATCAAAGGTATGCTTGGGTATAATAAGTTGTATACGTGGAGATAATGTATGATCAATAAAGAATCTACCACTTCTAATAAAAAAGAGAAATGTCCTATGTGATTCGATAAATGACAACCCAAAGAGTCCTTGGCGGCGAATGAAATTAGAAAGGAGTTTCTAATTTGCATTATTTGAGTTGTGCATTTAAGGATCGAAATACATATAATTAAATAAAATAAGACTTGACAATAATTCCATGCCTTATATTTAATTGGGACATTGTATGGTGGAAGAATTGAATTGTCTGCGGTAACTATTTACTCAAAGGTTCTTTTATGATTAATGTTGAAATCTATATTATCCGGAAAGTCGTTGATCGCTGGGAGGCTTTATCCTTATTGTAGAATAAATATTATTTATTTAAATAAATTAATTGTTTAATTTATTTATTTAAATAAGATTAAATTGTTCTAATTGATTTATTCACAACCTGTTTTAATATGGAGAACCTAAAGGGTCACACCATAAAAGGAAGAATAATTATTTAAGAAGTTAATGGCATAATCGTAATAATATGTTAAGTATATTTAATTTAATCTATGGTGATAGAATAAATTAAATAGCTTAATATTATTATTTAATATTTTAGAAATATTAAATATAAATTAATAAGAGGAGTCTTATTAATATTATTACAATTATTATTATTTTAATTTCTAAAAGAGTTTAGGAATTAATTTAATATAAGTACTCTCATTTATTCCTAATTGGATTAGGAAGAAAAATTAGTTAAAGGAGTTTAATTAATTATCCCTAATAAGATTAGGGAGTTTAATTAATTAAAAGAATTTAATTAATTAAAATAAATCCCAATTCCTTAATTGTTAAGGTGGGTTGCCCATCTATAAATAAGAGAGTCTTATTATGGGTGTAGGGGTTGTTGACTTTTTCAACATACTGACATAATTCCAATTTGTTGGAGAATGCGCCTTTTTCTATAGAGATAGAAAAAAACTAGGGTTTGAGCCAATACCCTTCTTCTTGAATTTTCTTCTTCCTTGGTGGATCACCTCTAGAGGCCAAACATTTGGGTGGCTAACGTTGATCAAAGGAAGGAACCAAACCCGGTGGATTCAAGATTGAACGCGAAAGGATTTGGAGGTGAACTTGTACTTGAGGAAGCTCGATCTTCAAGGGTATGATTTATTCTTTATCTTTTCTTTTAATTAATAATTATGCATAAAGGGTGATCCGGGTTTATGGTTTGTAAATAATTTTAAACTCTGATTTTACACGCTTCCGCTTAATTTTTGCAATTTGATTGCGTTCTTGAATATTACAAACCTAACACTTTATACATATAATATATGTTTTGTCTCTTATAATGACAATGAATGTGTGAAGCTCATGCAGAATTCTGTTTCTCTGATAAATAGCATATCCTACTTAATCCACTTTATATTGTAGTGTGACAATTTGAGGCTCTATTTTTGTGAATCATGAAGCATTTGCAGATGATTTCAGCCTTTTCAGGCAGAACCAAATAGGAAGAATTGAAAAGAATATTTTTATTTCTATATTACTTTAGATACTACCTATGGTTCAACTGCGTATTATATGCGTTGTTTGGTTTTACAATTTGTTTCACGGTCACTATTATGAAAATTCAACATAATTATTTACTATGCATTCATTTAATCTTTATGTTTATTACTATTTAAATGTTAAGCATTATAGCCTGTACAACAATGTTTACTAATTAATATTATTATTAACCACACTGCTATGTTACAAAAAGCTCATGTGTAAGCTTTTACTAGCTTCAAGTATTAGTCTTTACCTATGTTAATTATCAAAGAGGTTACAACTATTCGACAAATTACTATGCTTAAAGTATTATGTTAATTATGTTGTATTTAATTTATTTTAGAATATTTTCTTCTAACTTGTTAATCATGTTTGTGATAGTTCATAATGTCAAACATTGCTAAACTCAATTTGTGGCTCTTGACATTCTTCGGAAAGAATTATTTATCATGGGTGTTAGATGTCAAATTCATCTAGATGCAAAAGGTCTTGGTGATACTATCAAAGAAGGAAACAAAACATCTAGTCAAGATAAGGCCAGAACGATGATATTTCTTCGTCATCACCTCCATGAGGGACTTAAAATTGAATATTTGACTGTTAAAGATCCACTTATCCTTTGGAACAATCTAAAGGAAAGATACGACCACCAGAAAACTGTAATACTTCCTAAAGCTCGTTATGATTGGTTGCATCTAAGATTACAAGATTTTAAATCTGTAAGTGATTATAACTCAGCTATGTTTAGAATCAGTTCTAAATTACAATTATGTGGAGAAAAGATCACTGATGCAGATATGTTAGAAAAAATATTCTCCACCTTTCACGCATCTAATATGCTCCTGCAGCAGCAATATCGTGAAAAGAGCTTTAAGAAATACTCTAAACTGATTTCATGCCTCCTTGTGGCTGAGCAAAACAATGAACTATTAATGAAAAATCATGAGGCCCGTCCAACTAGATCTGCTCCATTCCCTGCAGTGAATGCCGTAACATATAATGGAAAAAATAGAGGTCATGCTAGTAGTCGCGGACGTGGTCATGGACGCGGACGTGGACGTGGTCGAAATAATCATCGTGGTGGTCATTTCTCAAACACATATACCCACCAGAAGCGGGAATATAAGGATGGAAAACACGAAAAAGGTGATAAAGATAAAAATACCATGGAGAATTTATGTTATCGTTGTGGAGGTAAAGGCCATTGGTCTCGTACCTGTCGTACACCAAAACATCTTGTTGAGCTCTATCAACAATCACTAAAAGATAAAGGGAAGAAGATAGAGACAAATTTTGCTAGTGAAGATGGAAAAGATGAGACAAATCTTGATTCTGGAAATGATGATTTTAATTATGGTTGTGTTGATACCACTCATCTAGATGTTACTGATTTTTTCTCAAATCCAGAAGAAAAAATTGACTTCTTGTTTGGTGATGAGAGTGTCCAAATATAAAATTTTTAGATAATGCTTTGATGTTATTGGACTTTATTTTAAGCATTAATAAAATTCTAATTATTATGTTTTTATCATGTTTAACTATTTTCTTATGATTCGTTATATATGGTATATTTTATTAATATGATTATATATTTCTTATTTTCATTGAATAACATAAATACTCTCTTGATTCGATTTGCAATGAATGGTGGAGATATATGTCTCATAGACAGCGCTTCTACGCACACTATATTACAGAATAAGAAATATTTTTCTTCTTTCATAATGCAAAAGGCTAATGTTAGTACTATATCTAGTAGTGCAAAATTGATAGAAGGCTCCTAAGAGCTAACATTTTCTTGCTCGAGGAACAAAATTTGAAATTGATGAAGCATTATACTCTCCCAGGTCTCAAAGAAATTTATTGAGTTTTAAGGATATCTGCCGAAATGGGTATCATATTGAGACAACATGTGAAGGAAAGATTGAGTATCTTCACATTATGAGTATAATCTCGGGTAATAAAAGTGTATTAGAAAAATTACCATCTTTTTCCTCTGGTTTGTACTACACGAGAATTAGAACAAATGAAACAAATGTGGTTGTTAATAAAAAGCTAATGAATCATAATAACTTTGGTTGTTTGGCATGAACGGTTAGGCCATCCTGGATCGATAATGATGCGAAGAATAATTGAGAATTCATGTGGACATCCATTGGAGAACCAACAGATTCTTCAATCGAATGATTTCCCATGTGTCGCTTGTTTTTTTGAAGGCAAGTTAATTATTCTACCATCACTCGGCTAAGATAGGACCTAATCCCTTACTTTTCTGGAATGAATACAAGGTGATATATGTGGACCAATTCATCCACCATGTGGACCTTTTAGATATTTTATAGTTTTAATTGATGCATCAACAAGGTGGTCACATGTATCTCTATTATCAACTCGCAACCTGGTGTTTGCGAGATTACTTGCTCAATTAATCAGATTACGAGCACATTTTCCAGATTATCCCATCAAAAAAATTAATATTGACAATGTTGGTGAATTTACTTCCCAAACTTTCAATGATTATTGTATGTCTATTAGGATAAGTGTTGAACATCCTGTAACACATGTTCACACACAAAATGGCCTTGCAGAATCATTGATTAAGCGTCTTCAATTGATTGCAAGACCATTACTAATGAGATCAAAACTTCCAATTTCTGCTTGGGGTCATGCTATTTTACATGCGGCAACACTAATTCGCATCAGACCAACAAGTTATCATAAGTACTCCCCTTTACAATTGGTTTTTGGTCAGGAACCAAATATTTTTCATCTAAGAATTTTTGGTTGTGCTATATATGTTCCAATTCCTCCACCACAACGTACTAAGATGGGACCTCAAAGGAGGTTAGGAATATATGTTGGATATGAATCCCCATCTATAATTAAATATTTAGAACCATCAACAGGGGATTTATTTATAGTTAGATTCGCTGATTGTCATTTTGATGAATCAGTCTTTCCAACATTAGGGGGAGAAAATAGGCAGCTGGAAAAAGAGATAAGCTGGAATGAATTATCATTGTCTCATTTTGATCCTCGTACAAAATAATGTGAACTAGAAGTTCAGAAGATAATTCATTTACAAAGTTTAGCAAATCAATTGCCAGAAGCATTTTTTGACCCAAAGAGTGTAACAAAGTCACATATACCAGCTGTTAATGCTCCAATTAAAATTGATGTCCCAGCAGGACAACCTCTTGTTGCCAATGAATCTAAAGCACGCTTGAAGCATGGTAGACCAGTCGGTTCCAAAGATAAGAATTCTCGTATGAGAAAAGGAACAAAGATTCAAGATGGTCATGACGAGGAAATGGTAACTCCGTAAGAGTCTACAAAAAAAACCTCTAGATACGACTAATATTACAGCCCAAAAGACAATCAGGTACCTGAAATCATTGAAAATGAAGAGATCTCGATAAATTATGTCATATTCAGAAAAATATGGAACCGAAATGAAATTGACGTCGATAATTTTTTTTCATACAATATAGCGCTAGATGTTATAAAAGATGACGAGGATCTTGAACCAAGGTCTATTGAGGAATGTATGCATAGAATTGATTGGCCAAAATGGAAAGACACAATTGAGGCAGAATTGAAATCTCTTGAAAAGAGAAATGTTTTTGGACCAGTAGTCCGTACACCTGATGGTGTAAAACTAGTGGGGTACAAATGGGTTTTTGTTCGAAAACGAAATGAAAAGGGTGAAATTGTGCGACATAAAGCACGACTAGTTGCGTAAGGATTTTCATAAAGACCTGGTATTGATTATAAAGAGACATACTCTCCTGTGATGGATGTGACTACTTTTCGATTCCTAATCACCGCAATAAAAGAAGGACTTCTTACTTTAGGTCTAATGGATGTCGTTCTGATAAAGATATTTGTATAGCCCACTTGATAATGAAATTTATATGAAACTCCCGTAGGATTTAAATTTCCGTAAGCATGTAAATCCAGCCTTCTAGAACAAAGATTTTCGATCAAATTAAATAGATCTCTATATGGATTAAAACAATCCGGTCGCATGTGGTATAACCATCTTAGTGAATATTTGTTAAAGGAGGGATATACGAATGATCCTGTTAGCCCATGCATTTTTATAAAGAGATCTAGATTTGAATTTTTTATTATTGCAGTATATGTTGATGATCTAAATATCATTGGAACTCCTGAAGAGTTTCAAAGGTAGTAGAGTACTTGAAAAGAGAATTTGAAATGAAAGATCTTGGAAAAACAAAATTTTGTCTTGGGTTATATATAGAGCATTTAAAGGACGGTATTCTTGTGCATCAAACATCTTATATAGAGAAGGTGCTAAAACAATTTTATATGGACAAAGCACATCCGTTGAGCACCCCAATGGTTGTGAGGTCACTTGATGTAAATAAAGACCCTTTCTGACCTCGAGAAATTGATGAGGAGATTCTTGGTCCTGAAGTACCATACTTGAGTGCAATTGAAGCACTAATGTATCTTGCTAGTCATACACGACTTGATATATCATTCTCTGTCAACTTATTAGCAAGATATAGCTCTTGTCCAACCTGAAGGCATTGGAATGGGATTAAACATATGCTTCGTTACTTACAAGGTACAAAGGATATGGGTTTGTATTTTCCTAACCAACCCAAAATAGATTTGACTGGTTTTGCAGATTCAGGGTACCTATCCGATCCTCATAATGCTCGATCGCAAACTAGATATGTATTCACTTGTGGTGGAACCGCCATTTCTTGGCGTTCGATGAAGCAAACTATAGTAGCTACATCTTCTAACCATGCTAAAATTTTGGCAATACATGAGGCTAGTCGTGAATGTGTATGGTTAAGGTCTGTAATTCAACACATAAAAGGAGCTTGCGGTTTATCTTCAGGAAAAGAAACACCGACGGTCTTATATGAGGATAATACAGCATGCATTATCCAACTCAAGGAAGGATATATCAAAGGTGATAGAACAAAACATATTTCACCAAAGTTCTTTTTTACTCATGACCTTCAGAAGAATGGTGATATAAATGTTCAGCAAATCCGTTCAAGTGAAAATTTGGCAGATTTATTAACAAAGGCGCTTCCTACTTCTACATTTGAGAAGCTAGTCCACAACGTTGGATTACGTCGACTCAGAGATCTCAAGTGATATAATCATGAGGGAGAGTAATTAAAGTTTTTCATAAAGCAATATCTCATAAGTTTTTTGAAGAATTATGTACTCTTTTTCCTTCACTAGGTTTTTATCCCACATGGTTTTTCCTAGTAAGGTTTTAACGAGGCATATTCTTTAGTAATGGACATCCAAGGGGGAGTGTTATGAATAGTTATAATATGGATGTCCATTCATTTTCTATAACCTACATAACCTACATATTAGTACATTGATGAGCTATTCATTCTCTCTATTTAAGTTTCTATTTCTTTCATCTTCTATCTTTGTTTATGTATTTGTGTAGCCTATAAATAGAGGCCCACTATCCATGTATTGGGCGGACTTAAAGAATATTAGAAAATCTCACTTTATATATATATTCTTCTTATGCTTTCTCTACAATTATAATAAGAATAAATATAGGTCCACTCATATTTAAGTCAATGCTGAGATTCATCTGCCAAACTAATTTTTGCCAGGAAGTTTATCTCGGGGAAGCATTAATTTTTGCCTACCTTATGCATAATGCAATTTTTTTTTTATAACATTTATATTTATTTCTCTTTCTTCTTTTCTTTGCATTTTGCAAGTTTCAAACATAACCTTAATTAAACAATTTCCAAAATTTTAACTCTACAAAATAAAATTAATTGTTCATTTTAAACCCTGATGTTATTTAGGGTATCTAGAACTCTTATTTTGATAATAATTACATTTTTTATTCAAAAATCTTTTAAATTTTAATATATGTTTATCCATGAAAATATCTTGTTAATCAAATTTAAAAAATGAAATATATGATAAAAACTTCAATTCATTAGTAAGAAGTACAGTTACTATTTTTGTAAGACCCCAACTTTTATGAATAAAGATTAATTTCTCTCAAAATATATATTTTTTAATATTATGGTGTGGATAAAATATAATGTTATAGTTATGGGTAATATTTATAAATTTTGCAAAGTAAGCAAGTGGTTATATAATATTCGATTGGTCGGGGAATATTCGTTTTAACAGGGAATATTCATACGACGACACAATCATTGGTGGACCCCACAACGGAAGTATTGTCGTAGTAAGAAAACAATAGAATTATCTTTTTATAAAAATAATGGCGGAAGAGTTACCGTTAAAACTATTGAACTACCCTGTAGTAAAAGTACAATGTCTGGCGTGGTTGCAAGAGTAGCACCTACGGTATTGGTTATTGATGCTTACGTGAGAAGTCACTCGCTTATACTCAATTATTACTACAATAATTGCTTTGCATCATATCTCTCTATATTATTGATTTGATTATTGTCACACTATCATCTCAGATAATATGATATATTATTAAATCAATAATTGAGACGACAAAGTTATTCATATTATTAAATCGCAATATTTACAATGTCTAGAAGTTACACAAGGAGAGGTTTGGTCATCTAATCATGCCAATAAGGAGAAATTCTTATCTAAAAGCCCCTCTTTCCGGGAACGACCTGATTGTTAAATATTGTGAGTTATAATATTAATGATGAATAAGTTCGTGTTGATTAAAGATGAAATTGATAGTTCCATTGTGTTGGAATTATTAGTGAAAATTGACATTTATTTCGATAATAATTGATGTTTGGAAGTTATCGGATAATTAATCGGATAAATGAGGAATTAATTGCTATTAATTCACATGATTATAACTATTAATTCACATGTGTGTACTATTGATTCACATTCATGTACTATTAGGGGAGTTGGTGCAAGATTGATAATACTTGCATGACTAAATTAAAGATAGAGCTATAGATGGAGGTACTATACTGTTATTCGTATTTTCACATGATTATAACTATTGAATCACATGATTGAACTATTGATTCACATTATTTACTATTAGGGGAGGTGGTGCAAGTTTGATAATACTTGCAGGACTAAATTAAAAATGAAAGAAAAGTTGGAGGTATTGTACTGTAATTTTTCGAGCCCTAAAACGTGCAATTATCGAAACTATATTTTTCTATAAATAGAAGCTCATTCTTCCTTTATTTCTCACCAATTCACTAAAGCTATAGAGCAATTATTATAGAGAGAAATTATAGAGAAAAGAAGAAGAGAAGTCTGCTACCTCTCTATTCCAGTATCCAACTTTATTCTAAGGTAAGGGGTATTATTTCTTTCATTTTCATGAAGAGAGTTATTGTTATTCCATTCCTTATTATTATGTTGGAATAACCTGCTTATGCGAAGTACCGCATGTGACACCCCTAAAATAGGTATACATCACCCATCTTGAGTCGCCAAATACAAGGTACAAAAATATAAATACAACATAATAATACAACTGTCATGTAAAATACGACAAAACTTAAATTGAGAGTTTTAATAAGAATATTGTCATCTAGACAATATCCACACTCAAAGGAGTCCTTATTACATTTATTGTCACAATATTTAATAGAATAGTGAGGACTACTAATACTATCATCTGGACCGTCACTTCGTTTCCTAACTAGTCCCTGCTACGTTTTCATTTCCTGAAGAGAGCAGTGAAAGAAAGGGGTGAGCTCAACTAGCCCAGTAAAAAATATTATGACTAAGATAATGTAGAATAAATTATCATTAGTCTTCAACAATGTTAAACTGATAAAATATAATAAACATCAAGTTTAACTGTAGCGAAACAAATAATCCATTAAAAGAGTCAAGTAGAGAATAAAATCTACTATCTTTTATGATTTAAAAAGGTTTTTCATCACTTTTATCGCTGAGACTCAGCTTAATAAATAATCCACATCATCCTTGCACTACGGCCAAGGATATTCATTAGTATCACAACCACAAATTATCCATTCACTACGGGCCAAGGATATTTGTGTATTCATCAATGGTCATGATCATGCCATAAAATATTTCATCTTTGCACCCTTGGACAAAGAGAATTCATAGCCATAATCATACCAAAAACTGTCCATCAATGCACTACGGCCAATGAGGACTTTTACCACATCACTTGTAACATTACGGTCAAGATTATACCGAATAATCCCTGGTCATAATCATACCAAGTCCATCTATGCACTATAGGCCACAAATGACTTTCATCATAATATAAGCATGAGGATAATGACAATGATATAAAGAATCAATCAAATGAGATAAAGGATAAATATTAAACATTTATAATATAATTTATCCAGCGTTCAATAATAACAAAATGTTATTAACCACTTAAAAATCTCATAATCTAATATCATTAATATTATAACAATATTTTAATCATTTCTTAAACTTATAAACAATTTATTTCAATTGTTTACATTTTATCAAATAATGCATTTAATCATTCAAAATGTCATACTCATAAGATTTCATCACCAATAATCAAATCCTCATCAAAATCTCTATATACCTATATATAGGATTTTTAAGCCATAAAATCCTATTTTAAATTTTATTACTTCACATAACATATTTAATTCATTTACTCATAACTAGTTCATTTTCATGAAAATATCAAATCAAATCCCAAAAATATTTCTCTTTTGGGATTTAGCGAATATAGTCCCATATTGAACATATATTTTTCTCAGAATTTTTAAAATTCATTTACTATTTTTCATATGGCTAAAACTGCCGAATATTTAGACATTTATCATAAATTGTAATTTTGTCCAAAAATTCCAAAATTTACACGATATACTCCTGTTATATACATGTACTCCCAATAAAAATTTCACCAATTTTGGAGTTAACCACAAGGAGTTATAAATGTTTACTTTTAAAATAGTCTTTTCCTATAAAATTTATAACTCCTAATCTATACATTCAAAAATTGCCATTTTTTGGACACAATCTAGAAAACTCATCAAAATATCATTTTAAATATTTATAGAATTTTTGAGGGTCAGAAAAATTATGAAACTGCCCCTGGCAGAAACCCCTTATGAATGAAAATACTATTCATATGAATACGAAGGATCATTCACCAAGCATGCGGTAATCCACATAGACAAAGTTATGCCAATGAATAATAAAGAATGGAATAACGAAGAATTCACCATGCATGCGATAGACCAGCATGCATATGTTATTCTAATAGAATAATAATTAATGGAACTGTCGTCGGCGATAGGCCACGCATGATACGTTTATTCCAATAGAATAATAATTAATGGAACTGCATCAAAGCGTAATACGCACCGGCGAGGATGTTCCAACGAATAATAAAGAATTGAATAACAAAAGAATTTCACCATATATGCGATACTTGATGTACATGTTATTCAACATAATCATAAAGAATGGAATAATGTAAGAATTTCAAAAAGTATAGGGTAGCTCAGCGTATACAAAGTTATTCAATGTAATAATAAAGAATAGAATAGTAGAAGTTCTCTTCATGAATACGAAAGAAATAATACCCTCTACCTTAGAAAAAACTGGATATAGGAGTAGTGAAGTAGCAGAATACTTTTCTTCTTCCCTCTATAGTTTCTCTCTCTAGAGTTTCAGTGAATTCGTAAGAAATAATGAAGGAATGAGCTTCTATTTATAGGAGAATGGACTGAATAGTAACTAATTCATGAACGATCCAGATTGATTTACTTTTAAACGGACGGTCCATATTGATTTACTATGCAGTATTAATAAAATATTCTAATAAAACAAAATCTTTTAAATAAAATATAATATATTCTATTTATAGTTTAATAAAATAAATAACTTTATAAAAGTATTCTGTTTTATATAAAAAGATTTTACTATGCAAAACACTATGCAGGTACTATGCATAATAAAATATAATATATTCTATTTATAGTCTAATAAAACAAATAACTTTATAAAAAGTATTCTGCTTTATATAAAAAGATTTTACTACGCAAATACTATACGAACACTATGCATAATAAAATATAATATATTCTAATTATTGTCTAATAAAACAAATAACTTTATAAAAGTATTACATTTTATATAAAAAGATTTTACTATGCAAAACACTATATCATAATAGAATATAATATATTCTATTTATAGTCTAATAAAATAAATAACTTTATAAAAGTATTCTATTTTATATAAATAGATTTTACTATGCAAAACACTATGCGTAATAGAATATAATATATTCTATTTATAGTCTAATAAAATAAATAACTTTATAAAAGTATTACATTTTATATAAAAAGCTTTTACATTTTATTACATTAATAATACTAATAAAACAAAATTTATATATATATATATATATATATATATATATATATATATATATATATATAAACTTTAAATGACTTCATAAAAAGACACCTCAATATATTTAACAACATTTATCATCATTATTATAATTCACAATATTAATCGACCAATCGCTCCTAGGAAAGAGGCTTTCCAATAAGGATTTTTTCACTATTGGTAGCCTTGATTAGGTGACTAAATCTCTCATTGGCGAGAACTTACTGACATCGTTAATATTGCAAATAATAATATTAATAACTCCGTCGTCTCAATTATTGATTTAATAATATATAAAATATTGACAATAATTGAATCAAATAACGTGAGATACTATGCAATAATTCTTGAAGCAATAATTGAACAAAAGCGAGTGACTTCTCACGTAAGCATCGATAATCAATCTGAGTGTGCTCTTTATGCGACCACGCAGTATTCTTGTATTTTTTACTACCAAGTAGTTCAGCGGTTTTAACGGTACAACTTCCGTCGTTATTTTCATAAAAAAATATTTTTATGTCGTTTTCTCAATCAAATGATAATTGGTTCTTGTAAGGTCCACCAATGATTGTCTTGAGTCGTCTGAATATTCCTATTAAAACAAATATTCTCCGACCAATCAAATATTATATAACAACTTGCATACTTTACAAAATTTATAAAGAGTACCCACAACTATAACATTATATCAAATCCACACCATAATTTTGAAAAAAATATTTCGAGAAATTTAAATCTTTATTCATAAAATTTGGATTCTCACAATCTCCCCTCCTTATAAAATTTCGCCCTCAAAATTTACGTACGTACCTGGTATGCCGAAGAGGTAAGGATACCTTAACTTCATTTCAGATTCTAACTCTTGAGATATAACCCTTGAGTGTTGAATACGATCCTTCGTATCTCCTCATACGTTAAATCTTCTGCTATCTCGTCTAGTTCTAATTTAATAACGTGGTTCGGGTCGTCCACATAATTACGTAACATCGATACGTGAAAAAAGTTATGAACACGCGACATACTTGGCGGTAAAATGAGTTTATAGGCCATAGTTCCTACTCGATCGAGGATTTCAAATGGGCCAATTAAATCGAGGGTTGAGATTTCCTCTCTTCAGCAACTCTTGCTTTTAAAATAACGCCCTCTTGAACCTTCTTCTTCAGATTCATCGACTCAAGATTACAGAGCTTGAGCGACTTTAACATTATCGATTAAAGTCGATTATACTCGTATTGTAAGACCCCACTTTTATAAATAAAGATGAATTTTCTATAAATATTATTTTTGAATATTATGGAATAAATTTGATATAATGTTATAGTTGTGGGTAATATTTATAAATTTTGCAAAGTAAGCAAGTTGTTATAAAATATTCGTTTGGTGGGGAATATTCTTTTTGTGGGAATATTCGTAATGACGGCTCAAACATTAGTGGACCCCTAGCGGAAGTATTATCGTAGTTAGAAAACGACAAAATTATTTTCTATAAAAATAATGGCGGAGTTATTCTGAATTAAAACTGTTGAACTACCCGGTGGTAAAAAGTACGATATCTGGCGTGGTTGCGTAGTAGCACACACGGTATTGATTATTGATGCTTACGTGAGAAGTCACTTAGCTATACTCAATTATTACTACAATAATTGATGCATCATATCTCTTATATTATTGATTCAATTATTGTCACATGATATCATCAGTATAATATGTTATATTATTCATTGTGACGACAAAGTTATAAATGATTAATAATTGTTGAAAGATTAAAATGTGTTGATTAAAATAAAATGATTTGTGGTAATATTTATTCAACCTTGATGTATATAAAGAGTCTCATTATGAGACGTTTGTGGTAAGTTTGATTATTTTATGGGGGGCCCATATGTCATCATCTAAGAGTCTCTTCGTCAATAGTAATTACATTTGTGAATAGTAATTACCTTTGTGAATAGTAATTACATTAAATCGATAGTATTTACCTTCATCAATAGTAATTACCTTCTTGATAGTATTTATCTTCGTCAATAGTAATTACCCCTTCGCAAAATAGTAGTTGTCTCTTCAATATTACCAAGAGTTAAGCGCCTCTTGATTGTTCCAAAGGTTAATTACCCCTTCGTAAATAGTAGTTGTCTCTTCAATATTACCAAGAGTCATTTTGATCCTTCGTTAAGACCAAGAGCCACCCTCAGTTTTTTTATAAATAGAAAGCTCATTCCTTCATTATTTCTTACGAATTCATTGAAACTCTGTAGAGAGAAACTATAGAGAGAAAGAAGAAAAGTATTCTCGCTACTTCACTTTTCCAATATTCAGTTCTTCTAAGGTAGGGAATATTATTTGTTGTACTAAATAAAGGGTGTTATTCTTTCTTATTCATGAAGAGAAGCTGCTGTTATTCCATTGCTTATTATTCTATTGGAATAACTTGTATACGCGGTTTACCCTATACTTGGTGACATTTTTCTATTATTCTGTTGGAACATCCTATCCGTGTGTTTTACACCGACACAGTTCCGTCTTTATTATTATTCATTGGAACATCACATGCATGTGTTTTACACCGGACTGGTTCCGCTCTTTATTATTATTACATTGGAACATCCATGCATGTGTTTTACAGGACTGGTTAAAATCTTTATTATTATTACATTTGAACATCACATGCATGCGTTTCTGGCAGGACACGATTGCGTTATTTATTATTCATTGGAATAACTTTTGCTGTGCGGTCCATCGCATGCATGGTGATTTCTTTTGTTATTCCATTCTTTATTATACCCAGTTGGTTAAAACTTTGACTTCTATACTCCATGAAATTAGTAGAATATCCTTGATATTTGCGTTTCATCCAGTATCTTTTCATGGAAATATTCTTCTGATCATTCTTGAATTTTACTCTACAAAACAGTTTCATGTTGACAATTTAGACGTTAATAATTCCTGGATAAAATAATTCTTGAACTTGTTTTATTGAATTCTTATATCATTGTCATCATCCTCATGTTTATATTATGTTGAAAGTCATATGTTGCATGTAGTGCATAGATGGACTTGGTATGATTATTACCACTCAGAGACTATTCGATGTAATCATGGTAATTGTAATGTTACAAATGATGTGATAAAAATCCTCGATGGGTCAGTAGTGCATTGATGGATGATTGTTGGCATGATCATGACCCGATAATGAATACATAACTATTCTTGGCCCGTAGTGCATGAATAATTGTGGTCGTGATACTAAAGAATATCCTTAGTAGTAGTGCTGCGGGGTGATTCGATGATGTGGAATATTTATTAAAGTCGAGTCTCAAATTATAATGATGATGAAAAACCTTTTAAATCATAAAAGATAGTAGATTTTATTTTCTACTTGACTCTTTTAATGGATTATTGGTTCCACCAGTAGTTAAACTTGATGTTCATTATATTTTATCGGTTTAACATTTGTTGTAGGCTAATGATAATTTATTACGCATTATCTTAGTCATAATATTTCTTCTTGAGCTAGTTGAGCTCACTTTACACCTTTTTCTCTTGAAATGAGAATATAGGCTGGGACGAGTCGGGGAGCGAGTAATGGTCCAGAGGATAGCATTAGTAGTCCTCACTATTACGTGAAATAGTGTGATAATAATTGTAATGAGGACTCCTTTTGAGTTTGTATAATATTAAGTAGACAATATTTGTATTCAAACTCACGCTTTATGTCGTATTGTTATACGGCATAGCTTATATTAGTAAGTTGTATTTAAATTACATGCATGTATCCGACTACCCAAGATGGGTGATGTATACCAAATTTTGGGGCGTCCACATTGGTATCGAGCTTAGGATATGATCCACAGGCTAAGATGTGAGAATAGTACTAGGAGGGAGAGCAGGGGAATACCTTCGCTAGTATGACCTACCTAAGTTTATGTGCTATTTTATTGGTGGTCACGAATATTGAGATAATTTGTTACATGTCAATTAACCTTTTGTTTTGTGGCGATGTCTGAAAATGACATCCGATAATGTTGAGAATAGCAATGGAGCACAGCGATCGTTGATTCACCACATATCAATAATCGTGGATAATGTGCATCGAGAAGGTGACAATCCTCATGCAAACAACAACACCGACCAAATGATGAATGATCAAAATGTTCGAGGCTTTATGCGAATTTATGCAACAAAGAAAGCGAGAGCGACTCTGTACAAAACATAGGTGGAAACACGAGAAAACTCCTGCCAGGGTCACCCGCTAAACAATTCAAGGAGCCGGGACCACCGGAGTTTAAGGAGAGCCAAAACCACTTCGCTAAGCATGGATAAAGCAGATTACCAAGATATTTGATGTCTTGGGATGCTCCGAGAGAGCAAAAGGTTCCTTTTATCGCCTTTATGTTGCGCGAGAGGCAAATTATCGGTGGGGAATCGGTAAAACGTACTCAACTTTCTTCATTCAAGATATCTTGGGAGAAGTTCCATGAAGTTGCTCAACGACAAATACTTTCCTAAAAGTATTCGCCACATGAAGGAGGTGGAGTTTATCAAGTTGGAACAAAACAATATGACCGTGTCGCATACGAGGCAAAATTTGCGAGTTATCACGGTTCAAGTCCCACTTGGTGGATAATGAAGAGAGAATGGTGCGAATGTTTTAAGAGAGGTTGAAGCGGGAGATACGTCAACATCTTATTTCTCATAAACTCGTGTTTGTATTCGGATGTTGTAAATAGGGCTCGATTAGTGGAGCGCGATAACGAGTCAACGCAACTAAAAGAGAGCAAATTAAGCAAAATTATAATACCGGCGAGTAGTCATCGAGCGCGACAACAACAAGCATGAGGGGAATCAACAAAGCGATATGGTAACCACTTCGGTGGTAATCGGGGCCAAAACAATAAGAATGGACATTTTAAGAAAAGGAGATTCAACAATGATGGAAAGACGCGTCGACCAAAGACCATTGTTAAGGAAGGAGAAAGACCACCTATCATATGCTTCAAATGCGAGGAGAGGGACACATCGGCGATCTCTGAGCTGCGCCATGCCGTCCAAAGCATGTTATAATTGTGGAATAGAAGGTCACTTAGCTCAATTTTGTCGCCATCAAGACAAATTCAACTAGGATGGAGGCACCAAAGGTTCTCCGGAAAAGTCAAACCCAGTAGGCAAGCGAGAGGCGTTGTTATGACCTCCCAGAGAGCAAGGAACCCGAATGAGGTCATCACGGGTAAGCTTATCATAAACTCTAATGAAGTCTATACTTTATTTGATACCGGTTCTACCCATTCTTTTATTTCTCCTACTTGCGCTCATCGATTAAATTTGACTCCGGAGAAATTATACTTTGACTTATCTATGGAAACTCCGTTGGGAGAAACCTTCATTACATCCACTGTTTATAAGTTTTGTTTAGTTCAAATCGGTACCCTCACATTACCTGTCGATCTTATTTCATTAAAAATACTTGCATTTAACGTGATTCTAGGGATTGATTGGTTAACTACTTATCATGCAAAAATTGATTGTTTTCGTAAGGTTGTTAGCTTTCATATTCCTAATCAACCTATTATGCGAATTCAAACGACCAAACCATTAAAATCAATCACGGTCATCTCAAGCCATAAAGCTATTCGTTTATTGAAAAACGGATGTCAAGCTTTCCTAGCTCATGTCATAGATTTAAACAAAAATAAATCGGGTTTTGAACGATATTTCTATTGTTAATAAATTTCTGACGTATTCTCAAGAACTTCCTGGCCTACCCCGAGCGTAAAATTGAATTTTGTATCGACCTTGAACCCGGTACAAAACCTATTTCCAAAGCCCCATATCGAATGGCTCTATTAAACTTCGTGAGTTAAAGACCCAACTGCAAGAATTGTTAGACATCGGCTTTATTCGTCCCTAGTACTTCTCCTTGGTGCTGCTCTGTTCTATTCGTGAAGAAGAAAGATGGGAGTATGCGACTTTGTATTGATTATCGGGAGTTGAATCATGTCACCATCAAAAATAGGTATCCATTGCCACGTATTGATGACTTGTTTGACCCAAATTGCAAGGAGCCAAATTCTTTTCAAAGATTGATCTTCATTAGGATATCACCAATTGAAGATTAGAATCACGACATTCCAAAGACGGCTTTAAACTAGATGCGCAGGCATTATGAATTCCTAGTCATGTCCTTTGGATTGACTAATGCTCCTCTTTGCCTTCATGGATATGATGAACCGAGTATTCAAGGAATATTTAGATCACTTTGTGGTCGCTCTTTATTGATGACATCCTTATTTATTCCAAAAGCCGTGAAGATCATGAAAGCAACACTTGAGGTGACACTCCAAAAGCTTCGTGAATATAAGCTTTATGCCAAGTTAAAGATATGCGAGTTACGGCTTGAAGAAGTAGCATTCCTTGGGCACGTGGTATCAAGTCATGGAATATCTGTTGACCGGAAAGATTGAAGCTATTCAAAGTGGGAACAACCTAAATCGATGGCCGAAGTACGTAGCTTTCTCGGTTTAATTTGGTTATTATCGGAGATTCATGGAAGGATTTTCTCGAATCGCTACTCCATTGACTCAAATGACTCGAAAAGATACAAAGTTCAGGTTGGAGCGAAGAATGTGAGAAGAGTTTTCAAGAACTCAAGAGGAGACTTATTTCAAAGACTGCTCGACAATACCATCCTGGCTCGGAGGATTTTTCATCTACTGATGATGCTTGGGAAAAGGGTTGGGATGTGTTCTCATGCAACATGGAAAAGTTATAGCCTATGCCTCGCGACAACTCAAAGAATATGAGAGGAATTATCCTACTCATGATCTAGAGTTAGCAAAATGCTTATCTTTCACTTAAAAATTTGGAGGCATTACTTGTATGGGGAGAAAGTGGAGATCTTTACGGATCATAAAAGCCTCAAATATTTTTTCACTCAAAAGGAACTCAACATGCGACAACGACGTTGGCTTGAATCATTGAAAGATTATGATCATACCATCCAATACCATCCTGAAAAGCGAGCGTGGTAGTAATGGCGTTTGAGTAGAAGATCATATACAAGTACGAGTGCGTTATTGTCAACATAAAGGCCCATTTTGTGTGACTTGCAAAGGATGGAGATAGAGTTAAAGACTCGAGGATGCATGTGATGATAGCGAGTATCTGAGTAGAATCGACTTTAATCGATAAAGTTAAAGTCGCTTTCAAGCTACTGGGACTGGAGCCGATCGTATGAGGAAGAAAGTCAAGAAGGTGCTTTATGTCGAAAGCAAGAATCGATGAAGAAGGAATACTTGAGTCAACTCCGGACTTTGTGTTCCTAACGACCACGATTTAAAGTATAATATCATGATGGAGCGCACAACACACCATTTGCAATCCATCTAGGAGTACCAAAATGTATCATGATATTCATTTATACATTTTGGTGGAGCAATATGAAGAGAGAGATAGCGTTGTTTATCTCAAGGTGTCTAACTTGTCAACGAGTTAAAGCGGAGCATCAAGTACCAAAAAGGTCCATTGCAACCACTTGAAATTCTAGAATGGAAGTGGGAGCACATTACCATGGATTTCGATTCTGGCCTTCCTAAGGTTTCTCAAGGCATTGATGCGATATGGGTCATTGTTGATAGATTGACCAAGTCTGCTCATTTCTTCCGACACGAAAATATATACACTTGAACGTCTTGCTCAGATATACATAAACGAGATTATAAGATGCATGGTATCTGCGGTATCCATAGTTTACGATCGAGACCCAAGATTCACTTCACGATTTTGGGTTAGTTTGCAAAAAGCTATGGGCGCAGACTTACGATTTAGCTCGGCATATCATCCTTAGGCAGACGGACGCATCGAGAGAGGACTATTCAAACTCTTGAAAATCTATTAAGACTCGTGTCCTTGATTTCAAGGGAGTTGGGACAAGTTCTTACCATTGGTGAAGTTTTCCTCTGACAACAATTTATCAAGCAAGTATTGGCATGGCTCCATTCGAGCGTTGTATGGAAGAAAGTGTCGTTCTCCATTAGATTTGGGATGAGGTGGGTGAAGCAACGTTGTTGGGACCGGAGTTGATACGTATGACTACGGAAAAGATTCAAACGATCCGACAACGATAAAAAACCTCACAAAATCGACAAAGAGTTATCTTGATCTTCATCGAAAGGGCGTGGAATTCGATATAAGAGATCATGTGTTGTTAAGAGTTGCTCCATGGAAAGGAGTTACAAGATTTGGAAAGAGAGGAAAACTTAATCCTCGATTCATCGGTCCATTTTAATCCTCGATCGAGTAGGAATCGTGGCCTATAGACTCACTTTCTACCGCCAAATATATCTCGTGTTCATAACGTTTTTCACATATCTATGTTACGTAAATATGTGAAAGACCCAACCATATTATTGAGTTAGAACCCGACGAAATAGCGGAAGATTTGGCGTATGAAGAGGTTCCCTGTTCAAATTTTGGATAAGAAGGAACATATTCTACGCTCCAAGGTTATACCTCAAGTCAAAGTTTTGTGGAGGAACCACGATGTTAAGGAAATGACTTGGGAGTTAGAATCAAATAAAATCAAGGTATCCTTACCTCTTGACATACCGTATCGTTACCCTAATTTCGAGGGCTTAAATTTCATAAGAAGGGAGGTTGTAAGACCCCACTTTTATAAATAAAGATGAATTTTCTATAAATATTATTTTTGAATATTATGGAATATATTTGATATAATGTTATAGTTGTGGGTAATATTTATAAATTTTGTAAAGTAAGCAAGTTGTTATAAAATATTCATTTGGTCGGGGAATATTCTTTTTGTCGGGGATATTCGATACGACGGCTCAATCATTAGTGGACCCCACAACGGAAGTATTATCGTAGTTAGAAAATGACAAAATTATTTTCTATAAAAATAACGGCGGAGGTGTTACCGTTAAAAGCTGTTGAACTACCCGGTGGTAAAAGTACAAGATGTCTGGCGTGGTTGCGTAGTAGCACACTCGGTATTGATTATTGATCTTTACGTGAGAAGTCACTTAGCTATACTCAATTATTACTACGATAATTGTCTTTCATCATATCTCTTATATTATTGATTCAATTATTGTCACAAGATATCATCTCATATAATATGTTATATTATTGATTGAGACGACAAGTTATAAATGATTAATAATTGTTGAAAGATTAAAAATGTGTTGATTAAAAATAAAATAATTTGTGGTAATATTTATTCAATCCTTGATGTATATAAAGAGTCTGTTATGAGACGTTTGTGGTAAGTTTGATTATTTTATGGGGGGCCCATATGTCATCATCTAAGAGTCTCTTCGTCAATAGTAATTACCTTTGTGAATAGTAATTACCTTTGTGAATAGTAATTACCTTCGTCAATAGTATTTACCTTCGTCAATAGTAATTACCTTCTTCAATAGTATTTACCTTCGTCAATAGTAATTACCTTTGTCAATAGTAATTACCCCTTCACAAATAGTAGTTGTCTCTTAAATATTACCAAGAGTTAACTGCCTCTTCTGTGTTCCAAAGGTTAATTACCCCTTCGCAAATAGTAGTTGTCTCTTCAATATTACCAAGAGTCATTTTGATCCTTCGTTAAGACCAAGAGCCACCCTCAGTTTTTCTATAAATAGAAAGCTCATTCCTTCATTATTTCTTACGAATTCATTGAAACTCTAGAGAGAGAAACTATAGAGAGAAAGAAGAAAAGTATTCTGCTACTTCACTTTTCCAATATTCAGTTCTTCTAAGGTAGGGAATATTATTTGTTGTACTAAGTAAAGGGTGTTATTCTTTCTTATTCATGAAGAGAACTGTTGTTATTCCATTTCTTATTATTCTATTGGAATAACTTTGTATACGCTGATTTACCCTATACTTGGTGACATTTTTCTATTATTCATTTGAACATCCTATCCGTGTGTTTTTACAATTCCACTGGTTCCGTCTTTATTATTATTCATTTGGAACATCCTGTGCATGTGTGTTTTACACCCGACTGGTTCCGCCTCTTTATTATTATTCTCATTGGAACATCCCATCGCATGCGTTTCTGCACGGACTGAATTCCGTTATTTATTATTCTATTGGAATAACTCACTGTGCATGCGGTCTATCGCATGCATGGTGATTTCTTTTGTTATTCCATTCTTTATTATACCCAGTTGGTTAAAACTTTGACTTCTATACTCCATGAAATTAGTAGAATATCCTTGATATTTGCGTTTCATCCATATCTTTCATGGAAATATTCTTGATCATTCTTGAATTTTACTCTACAAAACAATGATCGTGTTGACAATTTGGGCGTTAATAATTCTGGATAAAATAATTCTTGAACTTGTTTTATTGAATTCTTATATCATTGTCATCATCCTCATGTTTATATTATGTTGAAAGTCATCACATGGCACATAGTGCATAGATGGACTTGGTATGATTATGACCGAGAGACTATTCGGTGTAATCATGGCCGTAATGTTACAAATGATGTGATAAAAATCCTCGATTAGTAGTAGTGCATTGATGGACAGATTGTTGGCATGATCATGACCATTAATGAATACACAACTATTCTTGGCCCGTAGTGCATGAATAATTGTGGTCGTGATACTAAAGAATATCCTTGGCCGTAGTGCGGGGGATTCAATGATGTGGAATATTTATTAAAGTGAGTCTCGGCTATAACGATGGTGAAAAACCTTTTAAATCATAAAAGATAGTAGATTTTATTTTCTACTTGACTCTTTTAATGGATTCTTTGGTTCATTGTAGTTAAACTTGATGTTCATTATATTTTATCGGTTTAACATCATTTGTTGTAGGCTAATGATAATTTATTACTCGCATTATCTTAGTCATAATATTTCTTCTTGAGCTAGTTGAGCTCACCCTTTCTTTCACCGTTGTTCTCTTGAAATGAGAATATAGCTGGGACGAGTCGAAGAACGGAGTAATGGTCCAGAGGATAGCATTAGTAGTCCTCACTATTCTGTGAAATAGTGTGATAATAATTGTAATGAGGACTCCTTTTGAGTTTGTATAATATCTAGTAGACAATATTTGTATTCAAACTCACAGTTTATGTCGTATTGTACACGACAGTTATATTAGTAAGTTGTATTTAAATTCTGTACCATGTATCTGACTACCCAAGATGGGTGATGTATACCAAATTTTGGTGGCGTCACACGTATATTCGTTATCTTCACGTAGGTTCGTATATTCGCACTCATAAATGCATACGACCTTCTACTCAACACGTCAGCTACCACGTTCTCTTTTCCACGATGGTATTGAATGGTATGATCATAATCTTCAACAGCTCGAGCCAACGTCTTTGGTGCATTATGCGTTCGTTTTGGTTGAAGAAATACTTGAGGGTTTTAGAAATGGGGTTTTGTACTGGGGTCAGTACAAAATTCAATTTCACGCTCTAGGGGTAGGCTAAGAAGTCTTTAAGAATACGTCAGGAAATTTATTAACAATAGAAATATCATTCAAAACTGTGACTCTCATCCAAGACTTGGATAACACATGTAATGAAGGTTTCTCCTAACGGAGCTTCAACAGATAAGTCCAAGTCTAATTTCTTCGGAGTCAAATTTAAACATTGAGCGCAAGTAAGAGAGATAAAAGAATGGGTAGAATCGGTATCTAATAAGGTATAGACTTCACACGAATTTATAATTAACTAACCTTGCAAGTAACTTCGTCGGTTACTTTCGCTGAAAGTCACGAAAAAACGCTCTTCCTAAAACCACCGACTTTTGTTTTGTCCGTGATCCGCTTTGGTGCCACCGTCCCAACTAGACTTAACTTTGGTGCACGACAAAATCGAGCTAAATGACCTTCTCTTCTTGAAATTTCTACTTCTATTATCTTAGCCATGATTACCACCGAAGTGGTTACCATTCTTGGCATGATAATTTCCCCGATGGTTATCATTGTTGCGATGGTAGTTGCCACCGCAGATGATTATTATCGTGTTGTTGGTTGTTACCTTTTGCTTGAAATGAATCAACGCCTCATGTGCTTCATTGCTTATCTCGGCATTTTTTCGGATGCCATTTTCAAATCTTGCCACAAAACAAGGGTTAATTAACATATCACATATTATCCATATACTCGACGTGACCAATTAAATACCAAATAAACTTAGGTAGGTCATACTAGCGAAAAGAATTCTCCGTCTTTCCCTCCTAGTTCTTATCTCACATCTCGAGCCGGGATCATATCCTAAAGCTTTGATATTAACTGTGACGCCCCCAAAATAGGTATATATCACCCATCTTGAGTCGCCAAATACATGGTACAAAAATACAAATACAACTTAATAATACAACTGTCGTGTAAAATATGACAAAACATAAACTGAGAGTTTTAATAAGAATATTGTCATCTAGACAATATCCACACTCAAAGGAGTCCTCATTACATTTATTGTCACACTATTTAATAGAATAGTGAGGACTACTAATACTATCATCTGGACCATCACTCCGTTCCCCGACTAGTCCCTGCTACGTTCTCATTTCCTGAAGAGAACAGTGAAAGAAAGGGGTGAGCTCAACTAGCCCAGTAAGAAATATTATGACTAAGATAATGTAGAATAAATTATCATTAGTCTTCAATAATGTTAAACCGATAAAATATAACAAACATCAAGTTTAAGCTGCAATGAACAAGCAATCCATTAAAAGAGTCAAGTAGAGAATAAAATCTCATCTTTTATGATTTAAAAGATTTTCATCACTTTTATCGCTGAGACTCAGCTTAATAAATAATCCACATCATCCCTGTACTACGGCCAAGGATATTCATTAGTATCACAACCAAAAATTAAACATGCACTACGGGCAAAAGATATTCGTGTATTCATCAATGGTCATGATCATGCTATAAAATATTTCATCTTTGCACCCTTGGACGAAGAGAATTCATAGCTATAATCATACCAAAAACTGTCCATCAATGCACTACGGGCCAATGAGGACTTTTACCACATCACTTGTAACATTACGGTCATGATTATACCGAATAATCCCTGGTTATAATCATACCAATTCCATCTATGCACTACGAATACGTATGACTTTCATCATAATATAAGCATGAGGATAATGACAATGATATAAAGAATCAATCAAATGAGATAAAGGATAAATATTAAACATTTATAATACAATTTATCCAAATGTTCAATAATAACAAAATGTTATTAATCACTTAATAATCTCATAATCTAATATCATTAATATTATAATAATATTTTAATCATTTCTTAAACTTATAAACAATTTATTTCAATTGTTTACATTTTATCAAATAATGCATTTAATCATTCAAAAATGTCATACTCATAAGATTTCATCACCAATAATCAAATCCCTCATCAAAAATCTACATATACCTATATAGGATTTTTAAGCCATAAAATCCTATTTTCAAATTTTATTACTTCACATAACATATTTAATTCATTTACTCATAACTAGTTCATTTTCATGAAAAATATTAAATCAGTCCCAAAAATATTTCTCTTCTGGGATTTAGTAGAATATAGTCCCATATTGAACATATATTTTTCTCAGAATTTTTAAAATTCATTTACTATTTTTCATATGGCTAAAACTGCCGAATATTTAGACATTTATCATAAATTATACTTTTGTCCAAAAATTCCAAAATTTACACGATATACTCCTGTTATATACATGCACTCCCAATAAAAATTTCACCAATTTTGAAGTTAACCACAAGGAGTTATAAATGTTTACTTTTAAAATAGTCTTTTCCTATAAAATTTATAACTCCTAATCTATACATTCAAAAATCGTCATTTTTGGACACAATCTAGAAAACTCATCAAATTATCATTTTAAATATTTATAGAATTTTTGAGGGTCAGAAAAATTATGAAACTGCCCCTGGCAGAAACCCCTTATGAATGAAAATACTATTCATATGAATACGAAGGATCATTCACCAAGCATGCAGTAATCCACATAGACAGGTTATGCCAACAGAATAATAAAGAATGGAATAACAGAAGAATTCACCATGCATACGATAGACCGCACAGACAGGTTATTCCCAACGAGAATAATAAAGAATGAAATAACAACGGAATTCACCACGCATGCATTGAGCCAATCACATGTACATGTTATTCCATAGAATAATAATTAATGGAACCCGAATCGGTAATGTCACATTGCCGAAGGATATTCCAACAGAATAATAAATAATCGAAACCGGTCATGCGTAAACGCATTGCACGTGATGTTCCAACGAGAATAATAAAGAATGGAATAACAAAAGAATTTCACCATGTATGCGGCTTGGCGTAGACAGAGTTATTCGAAATAATGATAAAGAATGGAATAATGTAAGAATTTCACAAAGTATAGGGTAGCCCGCGTATACATGTTATTCCAACAGAATAATAAAGAATGGAATAGTAGAAGTTCTCTTCATGATTACGAAAGAAATAATACCCCTTACCTTAGAAGAAACTGGATATAGGAGTAGTGAAGTAGCAGAATACTTTTCTTCTTCTCTATATAGTTTCTCTCTCTGTTTCGAAAGAATTCGTAAGAAATAAAGAAGGAATGAGCTTCTATTTATAGGAGAATGGACTGAATAGTAACTAATTCATGAACGATCCATATTAATTTACTTTTAAATGCAGACGGTCCATATTGATTTACTATGCGGTATTAATAAAATATTCTAATAAAACAAAATCTTTTAAATAAAATATAATATATTCTATTTATAGTCTAATAAAATAAATAACTTTATAAAAGTATTACTTTTTATAAAAAAAGATTTTACTATGCAAAACACTTATCGCAGTACTTATGCAAACACTATGCGTAATAAAATATAATATATTCTATTTATAGTCTAATAAAACAAATAACTTTATAAAAATATTACATTTTATATAAAAAGATTTTACTATGCAAACACTATGCAAGCACTATGCATAATAAAATATAATATATTCTAATTATTGTCTAATAAAACAAATAACTTTATAAAAGTATTACATTTTATATAAAAAAGATTTTACTATGCAAAATACTATGCATAATAGAATATAATATATTCTATTTATAGTCTAATAAAATAAATAACTTTATAAAAGTATTCTATTTTATACAAAAGATTTTACTATGCAAAACACTATGCATAATAGAATATAATATATTCTATTTATAGTCTAATAAAACAAATAACTTTATAAAAGTATTCATTTTATATAAAAAAGTTTTTCATTTTATTATTACATTAATAATACTAATAAAACAAAATTTATATATATATATATATATAAACTTTTGTGACTTCATAAAAGACACCTCAATATATTTAACAACATTTATCATCATTATTATAATTCACAATATTAATCGACTGTGTCGCTCCTGTGAAAGAGGGGCTTTCCAATAAGGATTTCTCCCTATCAAGTAGCAATTAGGTGACAAAACCTCTCCTTGGCGTAACTTCTAGACATCGTTAATATTGAAAATAATAATATTAATAGCTCGTCATCTCAATTATTGATTTAATAATATATAAAATATCGACAATAATTGAATCAAATAACGTGAGATACTATGTCAATAATTATCAAGTAATAATTGAACAAAACCGAGTGACTTCTCACGTAAGCATCAATATTCAATCTGGTGTGCTACTACGCAACCATGCCAGACATCATGCATTTTTTACTACTGAGTAGTTTCAACAGCTTTTAATTCAGTAAAACTTCCATTGTTATTTTCATAAAAATATTTTTTATCGTTTTCTCAATCCGATAATAATTACATTTGTGGGGTCCACTAATGATTGTCTTGCCGTCATTTAATATTCCCCGTTAAAACGAATATTCCCAGACCAATCGAATATTATATAACAACTTGCATAGTTTGCAAAATTTATAAATATTACCCACAACTATAACATTATATCAAATCCACACTATAATTTTGAAAAAATATTTCAAGAAATTTAAATCTTTATTCATAAAATTTGGGGTCTCACACCGCATACATGGTGAAATTCTTCATTATTCCATTCTTTATTATTACATTGTAATATCACATGCGTGCATATTACGCATGACAGTTCCACTATTTATTATTCTCATTGGAATAACTCATACATGGGAAGTACCGCATACACGGTGAAATTCTTCCATTATTCCATTCTTTATTATTACATTGGAATATCACATACATGCGTATTACATATATGACTGGTTCCATTATTTATGATTCTGTTGGAATAACCTGTCTGTGCGGTCTATCGTATGCCTGGTGAATTTTGTTGTTATTCCATTCTTCATTATTCTGTTGGAATATCTTATGCATGCGGATTTCGCATGACTTCGGTTCCATTCTCATTATTATTATTGGGAATAACTTTTCATGCATGCGGCTATCGCATGCATGATGAATTCTTCTGTTATTCCATTCTTTATTATTCTATTGGAATAACCTGTCTATGTGGATTACCACATGCATGGTGAATGATCCTTTGTATTCATTCCTTATTAAATTGTGAAAATGATCTGTCTACGTGGATTACCGCATGGCGGGCAAAAATCCATTTGCAGTTTCATATATTCTATTATACTTAGTTGGTTAAAGTTTTGGCTTCTATACTCCATGAAATTAGTAGAATATCCTGGATATTTGCGCTTCATCCAGTATCTTTTCATAAAAATATTCTTCTGTGCATTCTTGAATTTTACTCCACAAAGCTATATCATGATGACAATTTGGACGTTTTTGAGTTCAGGATAAATTAACTTATAAATCTTTAAAATTTAATTCTTGAACTTGTTTTATTGAATTATTATGTCATTGTCATCATCATCCTCATGTTTATATTATGTTGAAAGTCATCTATGGCTTTGTAGTCGTAGATGGACTTGGTATGATTATGACCGAGGATTATTCTTAATAGTCATGGTAGTAATGTTACAAACGATGTGGTAAAAGTCCTCATTGGCCCGTAGTGCATTGATGGGCGATTGTTGGCATGATCATGACCATTGATGAAAACACGAATATCCTCGGCCCGTGAGTGCATGGATGATTTGTGGTCGTGATACTAATGAATATCCTTGGCCAGTAGTCGAGGATGGCGTGGTTTATTTAATAAGATGAGTCTCAACAATAAAAGTGATGAAAACCTTTTAAATCATAGAAGATAGTAGATTTTATTCTTTACTTGACTCTTCTAATAGATTGCTTGTTCCGCTGCAGTTAAATTTGATGTTTGTTATATTGTATCAGTTTAACACTGTTGAAAGCTAATGATAATTTATTCTGCATTATCTTAGCCATAATATTTTTATTGGGCTAGTTGAGCTCACCTTTTGCTTTCATTGTTCTCTTGAGAAATGAGAACGAAAGCAGTGACGAGGGACTATGTCGGGAATGGTGTTGTCCGGATGATAGCATTAGTAGTCCTCACTATTCTATGAAATAGTGTGATAATAAATGTATTGAGGACTTATTTTTAGTTTGAATACTTGTCTAGAAGATAATATTTGTATTAAAACTCACAAAATTTCATGTTGTATATTTAAGATTGTATTTGTATTACATACTCATGTATTTGGCGACTCAGAATAGGTGATGTATACCTATTTTGGGGGCATCACAATTTTTCTTAGTTATAAATTCAAAAAATCATAACAAAGAAAAATAGTAACATGTGGAATACTTTTATAATATGTTAGAGACCTATGAAGAAATAATAATTGCTTTGACTTTTTAAGGTTCACTTTCGTGAATCCTTAAAATCTAAATTAATATGAATTTATTTTATCTTAAAAACAAAAAAGAAATTGTGATTACTATACTTTTTAGATAATTTATAATATTTTATTGACTAACACTAAATTAAATCATATTAATTTTAAAGTTCAGAATTTTCTAAAATGATTTCAAAAGGTCAAAATGAGTTTTTGTTTTTAAGTGGAGGAGTATATATTTTTAGAGAAATGGAGCGTGTATCTTAGATACACACAAGCTTATACGTATTTTATTATATTAAGAGATTTTATTAAGTATTTTTGGTTTTTATCATTTTTATTAATGGTTATTTTGATATTTTATTAATTTATTAATTAAAACTACATCATATCAAGTGCAGAACACACACTAACTTGAAGGCACATACTCTATTTTCTCATATATATTTATCCCTTTTCTCATATATTTATATGGTATGAAAATTAAAAGTAAATATGTTAAAAACAACCAAGTGATGTGAAGGAGACGAACAATTTTTGGTTTTGGAGCATTGGGAAACAGTTGATAAATGGGAAAGTGAACGTTGTTTGATGAATGGGTAGGAATCATTTCAAAGAGTTGAGATCGTGAAAGTTGGGCGGGATAAAAGGGGAAACTCTAATTCAGCTAAGTCTTGTGAGAATAATTGGAGTTGGAATAAAAAATCTGGGTCCAAAATAGATAATTGAATTGGGTCAACTTAAATAAATAAATAATATGGATTTATTTATTTACCCAACTTAATTACTTAATTTTTTTTATTTATTTACTTAACTTAAATAAATAAAAACAATTAACTAATTCAATTGGTTCCTATTAATATAGATTGACCCAATAGTTAACTAACTAGATTATCAAGTCTACTATGTAACGTCCCCAAATTCGAGTCAATACCACCCAATTTGAGTAGTCAAAATACATACTACAAAATACAAATACTCCTATTTAAAATTATTATTATGTCGTATATAGTATGACAATATTTACACCCAAAACATCACTACGAAAATTCCAATAATACATTACATATAAGTACAGTCAATAATTGATTTAGGAATTAAAATTTTTTAGAAAATAATCAAGGAAACCCTCGTACATTGGAGGTCATGATTCTAAGTTATAATAAATATCATATGAATGAAAAATTAATCTTGGTTGACCTATTAGACCCCAAATTAACATGAAGATATTACTGTTCTGTTCATTCCAATGGTGTATATTCTTGCATATAATTATCTCCATCTCGTCACATTGAGGATTATTGTTGACTTTGTCATATTCCATCCTTAAGTTTTGATGATGAAATGATCATATGCTAAATTATTTTATGGTGTTTCAGGTATTCGTTGATAAAAGAACATTGACGGGATTTTCAAATGGATGAAGAAAGTTTTTTTCTTTCTAGGAAGACAAATGTAAGGTCAATTGCATAATAATTGATTTTTCATTTAAAGGCTCTAGGACATATTATTTGCATTTTTATTATATGTCTTAAATGAAAAATGTTTTAAAACGAAAAAGTTTTAAACACTAAAAAGAGATCAGATATATATATCATGTACAAAAAGGAATTGATATTATATATATATATCACTTAATATATGTATGCCTAAAAAGGAGGATAACATTAATTGTGATATGTATGCATAAATGTTTAATTGATATCTTTGGACTTGATACACGTGGATATCTATGGTATACTAGATAGACAAAAAGCTGGCAGCTTTACCTTTTTGTGATTTGATGCATATACGTTTTTCATGGAAGCGTAATTATGGTTTCGTTGGAATTTTAAAGACTGTGTGTCTTGGAAAGGATAAGTAATTGATACCTCCTCTTCTATATGTTACTTGATGCACCGGAGAGATATAAGTCGAGAATTGATTAGTGGGTTATCTCTTTATAAGGCCTTTTGATTTATCCAACTTTATAAACCAACGAATTTATTTTTGGATAAATATTAACGTTGTGGACTGATTCAATGTTTTTTCTGGTGGAGGTGTTTCTAAACAAGCCAGATTTTGTGGACTCATAAAACGTTATTTTTGATAATTAACGGTAATATTTTATGGGCTATAAATCAGTATTCTCAAGCATGGAAAAATACACAACACACGAAATTATTTTTGCATTACACTGATATTATTGAGCAACATACTATTAATCGATGCAACATTTGATCAGCTAAGTTATTAATCTTCTGATATTTATTAGCTGATATTTGGTGAGACTTAATTGTTTATTTTTCTGTACTGATTGATCATTGCATATAGTTGAGCCTTTAATTGTTAAATTGATTATTCTTGCATTGATTATAGACCTCTATATTTGTAATTAATTTTCTATTTAGACTAAGTGTAGTCTAAAGGTGTTAATCCTAGTGGATTAGAGAAAAGGCTTACAAACAGGTTCAAGGAAGTAAAGATGCTTGAAGAGTGCATAGGTGCACAAGGAGCAAGAGAGCTCAAGAGAAATTAATTGTTAATTAATTTTTGTAAGAATCTGTTTTGTAATCTGTGATTATTTATAAAGAAATAAATGAAGTGAGTCTCCAATACTAGTTGGTATTGGACGTGGACTAGGCTATTATTATAGAGGGTAATAGCTGAATCACGTAAAAAATCTTGGTGTTGATTTTATTATTTGATTTACTTTAAAATAACATAAGCTACTTAATTATCTTAATAGTTAAAATTTGAATTCTTGCATTATATTAAGATAATTCTTTAACATCAAGTATTTTATTCAAGTTATAAAATCGATATTTTCTTAAAATAATCGATCTCTTAAATAGGATATATTAATTGATGGTGATTTCTATTATTATAGTAGCCTGAAATTAATAGTTTAGTTTAAAGTTTAAAAATTGGTCATAGATTGCTCCCAAACTTATTCAACCCCCCTTCTAAGTGTGCCTAAATAAATTCCATTTGGTATCAAAGCTTGGCTCTACTTATCTTGGTCTTAAAGGTGACTTGTAGGGAAAGATTACGACATGTAGCGCAGATTAAGAACAACAATCAAGAAGACAATCAACCAATAGACCTCCTTTCTTTGTTTGGAGCGGAAAATTACAACTTCGGAAGTTCGAATGAGGATCTATCTTAAAAGAGATCCTTGGGAATGGTGGGTTGTGGAGAACGGACCCGGTTATTCCACGAAGAGATGATGGGACACCAAAGATTCTACTAGAAATGGATTCAACAAAAATCTACATGGTCTCATATGATTGAAAGGCAATGAACACGCTTCTCGGTGGCATGGTACAATCAAAGAGATTGACAAAGTCTCCTCATGCAACACAATTAAGGAAATTTGGGATACTCTAGTGGTAAGTCGTGAAGGAACATCCAAAGTGCGAGAAGTCGAAGCTAAACATGCTTATGCGTGATTATTATGAAATGTTCAAGCTCGAAAAAGGATGAAACCATTAAGCTAGCTCAAGCAAGATTTCTAGTCCTTATAAACTCCTTGAAATTCTTTGACAAGACTATTCCTCAAAGTGAGATCAATCAGTAAGTTGCTTGGGCTATGCCCAAAAGGTTTACTTCTAAAATCACTACTCTTCAAGATTCTGCAACCATTTCTTCCATGGATACTTTAACTTTGTTTGGTGAATTAGAAGAATATGAACATCAGTTAAAGAGATATGATGATGAGGAGGAAACTCCTCGAAGAAAGGTCTTAGCTCTTAATGCAGATAATGAAGATGAGCTTGATGATGACTCGGATGAAGAAATAGCCATGATGTCAAGAAGACTCAAGGGGATACTACAAAGAAAGAATAAAAGAAGAAATACTTTCAATTCAAATAAGTCCAAAGGAAAGCAAACTGAAGAGACGTGCTTCGAGTGTGGACGTCCTGGTCGTTTCAAGAAAGATTGTTTTCAATTAAAGAAATAAGGGAAGACGAACTACAAAGACAACAAGAAGAACAAAGCCCTTGTGACTTGGAGTGATGAGGAATCCGAAGTGGAGATCGATGCTAAAGATGAGATAGCACAAGTATGCTTCGTGGGAATTGAAGGTGAATCTAATTAGGTATCTCTTAATGAATTGAACTCATTAGAACAAGAAAATAAGAAGTTAAAAGAAAAGAATGCATGCTTAAAAGGTTTAGTTAATACTTTAATGAGTGAAGTGGATTCACTAATAGATGAAAAGAAAGAAATTGAAAAGGAATCTACTTGTAAAGAAGAAAAGGTTTTGATTGCTAAGATTGATTATTTAGATAATTATAACAAAATACTTTTCAATAAGGTAAATTTCTTGAATAATGAAGTCCAAAAATTGACTAATGAGCTAAAAATGAGAGATGTGTGTATTGATGCATTTAGTGATAAATCTCCTGTTAAAACTTTTCCTAATAATGAACTTCAAAAAGAAATAACTTTATTAAAATTACCTCTTGCTAAATTTATCCAAGGTGAAGAAAATTTAAATGTCATATTGGGTAAACAAAGACCTAGTTTTGAAAGACAAGGAATTGGTTATGATTCTATGCATAAAAAGGGTAATATGAAAATGCTAAAATCAAAGTCACGATTTAGTCTAAATTATTGATCTCCTTTTACAACTTGTAAACATTGTGGTATTAAAGGTCATTTAGATATAAATTGTTTTAAGAAACAAAACAAGGTTAAAAAGGTATGGATTAAAAAGAATGATTTACTTGCTACTAACATAAGTGGACCCAAAAAGATATGGGTACCAAAAGGATAAATTATTCTTTCTTGACGGTGTATGCTTAAAAGCGAAGAGTTCCATCTCAAAATGGATTCTTGATAGCGGATGTTCTCGACACATGACGGTGATAAATCAAAATTAAATAGAACTAAATATCAAGAAGAAGAATGGAGCAGTCATGTTTGGAGACAATAAAACCTGCGATAATTGGAAAAGGTAAAATTGGTAATGGCAGGTAAGTATAAATAATGTGCACCTTGTTAATGGTCTTGAATTTAATTTAATTAGTATTAGCCAATTAATGGATAATGGTCATCAAGTTAACTTTGAAAAGATAAATGCACAATATTTCATGGTACTAACAATACTACTCTAGTTGCACAAAAGAAGGAAATATATACACTCTTGATTTTGAAGCAACAGATGAAGAACTATGTCTTACATCCGTACAAGATGAAGCTTATTTATGGCATAAAAGGATGGGACATGTTCACATGGACTTAATCAAGAAACTATCCTCAAAGAATCTCGTCAAAGGATTGCGAAGAATCGGGTTTGAAAAGAAAGGAATATGTATTCCTTGTCATTTAGAAAAACAAGTAAGAACTTCTTTTTACGAAAAAGAATATGTATCAACCTCTTCTCCTTTAACTACTTTCATCTTGATTTATTTGGATGGGAAAGACATTCAAGTATTAATGGTAAATTTTATGCATTTGTAATTGTTGATGATTTTTCAAGATACACATGGGTATTATTTTTTTGAGAACTAAGGATGAAGCATTTAAAGAATTTGAAAAATTAATAAGGAATCTTGAAACAAAGTATAGCTATAAACTTATTAGAATTAGAAGTGATCATGGTCTTAAATTTCAAAAAGATTTTATAACTTTTGTGATCAAAAAGGTATTAGCCATGAATTTTCATTGAGGACTCCTCGAACAAAAATGGGGTGGTGGAAAGGAAGAATAGGACTCTACAAGAGACAAGAAGAACTCTACTTGCAAGAAAGTAAGCTTCCAAAGAAATTTTGGGCCAAGTCAGTAAGTACATCATGTTATGTTTTAAATAGAGTACTCATTCGTCCTATTATTTTGAAAACACCTTATGAGCTTCTAAATAATAAAATTCCAAATATAAGTTATTTCAAAGTATTTGGTTCTAAATGTTTCATCTTAAATACAAGTGATAATTTGGGAAAATTTGATGCTAAGTCATATGAAGGAATTTTCATTGGTTATTCTCAAAATAGTAAGGCTTATCGTATTTTCAATATTAGAAAGTCATGTGTAGAAGAATCTGTTCATATCACTTTCAATGAGACTAACAATGATGTTCCAAGAGAAAGTGAAGATGATGCAGGAAATTTAGAGACGGTCAGAATTCCAGCAAATAGAAAAGAACAAAACGGGAGACCTAATGAACAGTTTCAGGAAACTGAAATGGATAACCAACAGGAACGTGAACCTGAAAATTTAAAAGATGCTGAAGATGAAACTCATGATCAAGAAGAAGTTTTACATGATATCCAAATGCCAAAAACAGCTAGATATGTCAAGAATTATCCTCCGGAGAATATCATTGGAGATATCAACAAAGGTGTAACCACACGAAGAGGTTTACAAAATCATTGTGCATTCTCTGCATTTTTTTTCACGAGTTGAGCCAAAGAATGCAAAGATTGCGATTCTTGATGAAAATTAATTTATTAGCGATGCGAGAAGAACTTTAACAATTTGAGAGATGCCAAGTATGGGAACTTATGCCTCCTCCAAAAGATGCTTCTATCATTGATATGAAATGGGTATTCAAAAATAAGCTTGATGAGCACGGAACAATCACTCGTAACAAAGCAAGGCTAGTAGCTCAAGGGTATTACCAACAAGAGGGAATTGACTATGAAAAAACCTATGCAGCAGTGGCTAGGCTAGAATCAATCCGAATTTTGTTGGCATTTGCATGCTACAAAAAGTTCAAATTATATCAAATGGACGTAAAGAGTGCTTTCCTCAACGGATACATTAATGAAGAGGTCTATGTAAAACAACCACCCGAATTCGAGCATGAGAAGTATCCTAATCATGTCTACAAATTAAAGAAAGCACTTTATGGCTTGAAACAAGCCCCAAGGGTGTGGTACGAAAGGTTAAGTAAATATCTCTTGTCAAATGGATTTATTAGAGGTAAAATAGATTCTACATTATTTATTAAGCATAAAAATATAGATATCAGTATTGTCCAAATATTTGTAGATGATATAATTTTTGGTGCTACTAATGATCATCTTTATGACTGGTTTTCTAAGTGCATGCATAAAGAATTTGATATGAGCTTAATGGGAGAACTCAACTACTTTTTGGGACTACAAATCAAGCAAACGAAGGATGGAATTTACATTCATCAAACTAAATACACAAAAGAATTACTCAAGCGATTTGGCTTTGAAGGATCTAACTCAAAAGGTACACCTATGAGCACATCAATAAATCTCACCACTGATGACAAAGGTATTGATGTTGATATAACAAAATATCGATGTATGATTGGATGCTTGTTATATTTAACTGCCTCGAGACCTGATATAATGTACAGTGTTTGTTTATGTGCTAGATTTCAAGCTAAACCCAAAGAATCACACTTAAATGCTGTTAAAAGAATTTTAAAATATTTAAGTGGTACTATTAATTTAGGATTATTTTATCCAATTTCCATCACTTTGAACTAATAGGTTATTCAAATCTTGACTATCACGGGATGTCAAATCGATAGAAAAAGTACAGTGGTGCTTGTACTTTCTTGGGACAAGAGTCTCGTGTCATGGCATAGTAAAAAGTAAACCTCGATGGCTCTTTCAACTCGAGGGTGAATACCTAGGCTGCGGGAAGTTCTTTGCTCTCGAGATATGGATGGATCGACAAACTACATGTGATTTTGATATATTATGTGATTGTGTGCCTATTTATTGCGATAATTCTAGTGCTATAGATATATCTAAAAATCTTGTGTTACATTCACGTTACAAAAGCACATAAGTAAGACATCATTTTTAAGAGACAATGTGTCAAAAGGTTTAATTAAATTGATTTTTATTCAACTGAAAATCAAATTGCAGATATTTTACTAAACCATTAAGTGAAGATAGATTTTGCATCTTTGAGGAGAGAACTTGGGATGTGTCTTGCATAATTTTTTTTTTAAATATGTGTTATTATTATCCTATTATGCATGTATATCTCATTAATTAAAATTAGGATAATTATGTTTTTGATTTACGCTTACTTAAATTCCTTAATTCATGGACCGCGAGAATCGAGGAGTCTATCATAATTTTTTTGAAAACCAAAAATTTGGACAAAAGAAGGGTTTCTTGGGAGGCGTATGCATACATGCATCTCTCATAATGGTTCTTGAAAATTGAATGAAAATAACTGATTGAGAGTTTATTGGAAGACATAAGTAGGTGGGAGTGTAGGCAATAGTTCTTTTTAAATTCTCATTCTATATTCATTACTTCTTATATTCTCAAACCCTTTCTAACTTTGGTTTTGTTTTAGTCTCTTTTTCTTATATTTTATCTATTCTAACCTTACCTTCAAAAATCATGAGAACTCGAACACATAAATGCTCGATGATGGATTCCGACGTTGAACAGACAACAGTTCCTCCCCAATCGATTGCCGGACCATCTCGTAAGCAACAAAAACTGAAGAAGGTTGTGTCTAAGAAATAGTATGCGTGGACTCTTCGTCTTGACGAGTCCACTTTCGATCCATCTTTGCCGAAAAATCTTCTGGACCCTCTCGGCGACGAAAAGTCGTCCAACGACTCCATCTTTTAAGCGGAGAGGTTACACTCCACCATCGGTTTGGTAAACCCTAATCTTTCTTCGATCTTCTGATAACTTCTTTCGCGAAATGCCTGAGGTTCGGTTTAAAATGTCATTTTTTTCCCAAATAATTTGTTTATGAAAAGTCATTGATCGAATTGTTATCAACAATCTCCTTTGAAAACATTGTTTGAATCTTGTGGTATTTCTTCAATGCTTTTCCCCCATCATTGCATACCCTAGACTTGTCCAACAATTTTATACAAATCTAGAATGTCATGGAGATTTTTATACAACTTTGTCAAAGGAAAAAAATCTTTTATATTTTACGATTCATGGATTTTGGTAGTATTTTGAATATTCCATCTTACGGTGTTTGTCCTTTTACAAAGAAAGGTGTTGTTCATTTTCCATTTACTCCTCTGAAGCGATTACAAATTGTGATGAACAACAATTTGTTGGATGATGTTTTTACTCCTAAAAGCAGTGGATGTCTCTCCTATTTCTCTTGTGTCCTCCATCATCTTGTTAGATCTGATCTGTTTTGCCTCGTTTAGGTGGAGAGGCTTTGATTTTACCTATCAAGACTTGATAATTGTTGCCATGATTTTAAGAGGTGTTTCTTTTAATTTGTCTCAAATGATGCTTCACCAAATGACCACATCTGTTTGAAAAAACCAAAACATGTTTGCCTTACAGTGCTACTCTCTCCTACTTTCTTTTAATCATTTTAAAATTTCTTTTGAAAATGAAAACTCTATTTTGTTCTTGATTCTATCGGTGTTGGTTCTTTAAAAATGTCACGTATTCTTTTACTTGATGGTATGTTTGTTAGTGTTACTTACGATAATCTATTCCTCCTCCAATCTCAATTCCATCCTCTCTCTGTTACGCCCCCACTCAATCTTCTCCTGAAATTGTGGATATGTTGAAAGTTATTCTTAATAATCAGGAGAAGATGAAACTTGAAATGTCTGCCCTTCATAATCGCATGTCTTTGTTGGAAAAAGGTAAGTTGCCATTGGGAGCACCTGAAATCAATAAACTCTATCACAACATTGAAGATGAGTTTATAGATTTACAAGCTGGTTTTGAAGTGCAAACTACTGCCTTGGCTGAGTTGATGAAATGACGACTTAAGCGAAATTCTTGTCAGTTGAGTCAGGAAATTAAGTTCGTTAGTAATCAGGTTGGGGAGTTAGCTGAATTTATGGCTCTGCGATTCAATGATGTAGGCTCTAAACTCCATATATAGCGTAAACATTCAACTGTTTCGGAGTGGGTTCATTGCAACTGGTTGGCCGAGTATCAAGGTGAATTTCTTGACGTACCTCTACCACCTGCAACTATCATTCCCAGGCCTCCCCAATTTGTTGCTGATTTGAGCATTGCTGAAAAGGTTCATCGTGCAAATCATTGCCCTTATTTCACACAAAGGGCAGCTCAGCGTGCATCCATGGTAGATCTCGATGATTGAATGGTTTTCCTTTTTGTTTGATGACAAAGGGGGAGAAGTTTATTATTTTTGGGTTGCTTATGGACGAATTTTAATTTTTTTTTGGTTTTGGTTTGGTGTGCATCACCAAAAAGACTTATTATTAATTTGGGATTTGGATATTAATATTTGATATATTAGCAGTAAATATTATGATATTTGATAAACTAACAAATACTGCAGGTAACAACTTGTTTGCAATTGTTTACAAAATTCAGGATTTTGTAACTTTATTGCAAATCTAATTTCAACATCCTGAAATAATATTATTGCGTGGATTTAGGGGAGCTAATTATGTTATGCATATATTCAGGGGGAGTTAATGAGAGTTAAAACAATTTTGGGTTGTCATCATCAAAAAGGGGGAGAATGTTGACTTTGTCATATTCCATCCTTAAGTTTTGATGATGAAATGATCATATACTAAATTGTTTTATGGTGTTTCAGGTATTCGTTGATAAAAGAACATTGGCAGGATTTTCAAATGGATGAAGAAAGTTTTTTTCTTTCTAGGAAGACAAATGTAAGGTCAATTGCATAATAATTGATTTTTTATTTAAAGGCTCTAGGACATATTATTTGCATTTTTATTATCTGTCTTAAATGAAAAATGTTTTAAAAAGAAAAAGTTTTAAACACTAAAAAGAGATCAGATATATATATATATATATATATATATATATCATGTACAAAAAGGAATTTATATTTTATATATATATATATATATATATATCACTTAATATATGTATGCCTAAAAAGGAGGATAGCATTAATTGTGATATGTATGCATAAATGTTTAATTGATATCTTTGGACTTGATACACGTGGATATCTATGGTATACTAGATAGACAAAAAGCTGGCAGCTTTACCTCTTTGAGATTTGATGCATATCGTTTTTCAAGGAAATAATTATGGTTTCGTTGGAATTTTAAAGATCTTGTGTCTTGGAAAGGATAAGTAATTGATACCTCTCTTTACACGCACGTTACTTGATGCAGAAGAGATATAAGTCGAAATTGATTAGTGGGTTATCTCTTTAGAAGGCCTTTTTGATTTATCCAAACTGTATAACCAACAAGAATTTGTTTTTGGATAAATATTAACGTTGCGGACTGATTCAATGTTTTACCGTTGGAGGGTGTTTCTAAACAAGCCAGATTTTGTGAACTCATAAAACGTTATTTTTGATAATTAACGGTAATATTTTGTGGGCTATAAATCAGTATTCTCAAGCATGGAAAAATACACAACACACGAAATTATTTTTGCATTACACTGATATTATTGAGCAACATACTATTAATCGGTGCAACATTTGATCAGCTAAGTTATTAATCTTTTGATATTTATTAGCTGATATTTGGTGAGACTTAATTGTTTATTTTTCTGTACTGATTGATCATTGCATATAGTTGAGCCTTTAATTGTTAAATTGATTATTCTTGCATTGATTATAGACCTCTATATTTGTAATTAATTTTCTATTTAGACTAAGTGTAGTCTAAAGGTGTTAATCCTAGTGGATTAGAGAAAAGGCTTACAAACATGTTCAAGGAAGCAAAGGTGCTTGAAGAGTGCATAGGTGCACAAGGAGCAAGAGAGCTCAAGAGAAATTAATTGTTAATTAATTTTTGTAAGAATCTGTTTTGTAATCTATGATTATTTATAAAGAAATAAATAAAGTGAGTCTCCAATACTAGTTGGTATTGGACGTGGACTAGGCTATTATTATTATAGAGGTAATAAATTTGAACCACGTAAAAAAAATCTTGGTGTTGATTTTATTATTTGCTTTACTTTAAAATCACATAAGCTACTTAATTATCTTAATAGTTAAAATTTGAATTCTTGCATTATATTAAGATAATTCTTTAACACCAAGTATTTGATTCAAGTTATAAAATCAGTAGGATATATTAATTCAGTAAGCTGATTTCTATTATTATAGTAGCCTGAAATTAATAGTTTAGTTTAAAGTTTAAAAAATTGGTCATAGATTGCTCCCACACTTATTCAACCCCCCTTCTAAGTGTGACTAGATAAATTCCATTATTCCAGCCATACTCTAAGATTAAATCGATATTTAGAACATATGGTAGATGATATATGTTTTCAACAAGTAATTACAGCGAAATGAGCAATCCATTAAAAGAGTCAAATAGATCATAATGTTTACTATATTATCTAATTGAAAAATTCAACATCAATATTTATCCTTGTAACACTAATCAACAGTTCTTCTTTGCTCCTAGGCCAAAGAAAACTTTCACAACCAGTTTTTGTCTGTAATGCCAAAGATCATGATTCATAGTTCCAATTTATAATCATGTCAATCAATAGTTTTTGGTCATAATCATGCCGATCAATTCATCTTTGCACCCAGACCAAAGATATTCAATTGTAACACCAATGATCATGATCATGTCAATCAACAATTTATTTTTGCACTCAAGCCAAAGATATTCAACTATAACACCAAGGAACATGATCATGCCAATTAACAATTTCTCTTTTCACCCAAGCCAAAGAGAATTTTTACCACGTGTCTTTGCCACATATGAAAAAGACACTCAACAATAATACTGTCTTTGCACCCAGGACAAAGACATTTACAACAACTTAGTCTTGATGATTAGTACAAATCAATAATATGATGAATGAACAAAAATAATCAGACTAATTAGATAAAGAATAAAAATTTGAGATTTGTAATTTAATTTATTCAAAGTTCAATAATGTCCAAATTATCAACACGATATTCAAAGTATTGAGTTGAGTTTATGAATAATATATAAGGTTCACAGTTCAAAAATAATGGTTAAAATTCAATAGGACGATTCAGGTCAAAAGATATTAGATGAAATACAAACTATTAAAGATATTCTATCAATTTAGGAATTCTCACCGCTTAATGATAAAGTTGTAAAAACTAATAATAACTTCTTATCATAATATAGGAGTATGAAAGAAAATAATATCCCTTACCTCACTACATAACTAGATGTTATTTTCTATGAAATTCTTACACTTTAACTGATATTCACTAATACTTAAGATAACCTTAGCACACTCAGAAAGATACTTACTCTAAGAATTTTTTAGAAGGTGGAAGAAAATATAAGCAAGGAAGTCATGGAATTTCTTATGCTAATCCCTTATTTATAACAAAATTTAACCAACATATACCACACATCAATTATCACATTTTATCTTTAATTAAGACCTTTAAATAATTTATTCATCAATTATTCACACATTTTAACCTTTCAACAATTATTCACAATTATTTATGCCTTTTTAATATTTTATTTATCAATTATTCACACATTTTTAATCTTTCAATAATTATTCACACCTTTTCAATATTTTATTCATAAATTATTCACACATTTATTAATTATTCATACCTTTATCAATTATTCACACTTTTTTAATCATACTTTTTCTTTAATCTATATTATCCATCCATTATATACACATTTATTAATTATTCACACTTTTTCTTTAATCATACTTTATCTTTAATCTATATCATTCATTCATTATTTACACATTTATCATTTATTCACATTAAATCCTTCTGAATATAGTTAATCCATCATTCATAAACTTTATTTATCTGAGATTCAAAGTATCAATATTAAGATCACTCCTAGGACAGAGGGGACTTTCCTTTGAAGATGACACTATAATGGCACGCAATTAGACAACCCCGGTTCTCATCAGAACTTTCTATATTATTAATACTCTCACTCAGATGTATAGATTTTCTCAAATAATGTAACACAGATCAATAACCTTAACATCTACTAACTTAAATGTGACTTAAAGTTGTAACACAATAATAGTATGATAATTTAATGTATAAATATCACAGATATTAATGTTCTTCAAATAATGAGTCTGTCTAATTACTTAATATGTATGCCAAAAAATTTCATTACTACCCTTACTACAATGAAAATTATTGGTTTAATAATATGAAATGTTGTGACAATTATTGTGACAATTATTGGTAAAATACTGTGTAATTGCTACTGTGACATACAAAATACTATGCAGATATTACTATAACAAGTATTGATTTAAAATATTATGTAATTTCTATTGTAACAATTATTAAATCAATAATATAAAATATTGTGCAATACCGTGTGCTACTGTGGAATATCGCGTGCTACTGTGGAATAACGTATGCTACTGTTCTTTTATCACTAGGTATTTCAACAGTTAAAAGTGTTAGTACCGTTGACAATTTTTTTAAAAAAAATAATTTCTGTCGTTTTCTGTATCCAAGAGTTATGTCGTTGTGGGGCCCACCAGTAATTGTTTATTTCAACGCCGTTGTACTTTATTGAATATTTCCTGACAGAACGAATATTCTCTAATATACTTCTTATTTTATAATTTGCACATATCACACTTAACTTTATCATTTTATCAATTGAACACCTTACTATTTAGAATAATAATTATAAGAAAATTTTAATTCTATTATTAAAAGTTGGGGTCTTACATACTAGATTGGACTAGAGTTCAAACTTAGGAAAGTAATGGACCCATTTTAGGAAAGTTAAATTGACAACTCTATATATGTATAATAATCCATCCCTTAGCTTCAATTATAAGCTCTCCATGAGTATAATTATCGTAAGGTATATTTAAACTATCATTTGTATTTCTTAGCCTAATACAGACTTTTCTCGCAAATAAGGCCGAAAGACCAGTGATAAATGTCTCTTGCTAGAATGTGGAATTATCATCATTTCTCATAACAATTTTAGATAAGAAAATAGTCATAACAATTTTGGATAAGAAAACATCCTTATACCAACGAAAATGTGTAAGAGTGGGGCACTTTAAGTTTATGGAAAGTGTTGGTATAATGATGTTTTCTTATCCAAATATTCAAGATTACAATAAGCAAGTTCTGAAGTGTTTTTAACATTATCTTTTTTCTTTTTATCTTTCTTAGTACTAGAGGTACTAGGGCCAATGCCTAAAGATCTAGAAATTGGTTGAATCATATTAAGAAATGGTGTACCCAAGATGACAAATTTAGCTAAGTTTTTAATTGAAATAAAAGTACTTTTAAACATATTCCATGATTACATATATGAACATTATTTAATTTATAACTGATGTTCATATTAATATTTTTTTTATATAAATATTGAGTAGGCACTAAGCCTTCTTTTATATAATTCATGACAACACCACAATCAACTAAGGCAATAGCTTTAACAATATAGTTGTTATTAATGACTAAAGAATAACTTTAACAATATAGTTTTTATTAATTACTAAAGTAATTTCTATATACCACTATCAACTAGTGCTCTTTCTGTCAACTGTTGCACATGGATCTATTTGTCCCAATACCAACTGCTAGTCTTGAAGACAAAAGATACTCACTGGTCGTAGTGGATGACTACACTAGGTTCACATGGGTATTCTTTTTGAGCTCTAAGGATGAGACTAGCACTCAACCGATCAAATTCTTCAAGTTGGTTATGAATAAGAAGGGTGATAAGATAAAAGCTATAAGGAGTGATCATGACAAAGAGTTTGATTATTCTGAGATGGATCAATTCTGTGGAGATAATAGATTTCATCATAACTTCTCAGCCCTAAGAACTCCTCAACAAAATAAAGTAGTTAAGAGGAAGAACAGAACGTGAGTAGTTCATCTCCCTTAAACACTGCCTTTTATACTCAGAATAGATCCCTGATTCACTTTACGTCAAGAAAACACCCTACGAGTTATGGAAAGGAAGAAAGTCAAACATTAGTTATTTCTATGTAGTTGTCTATTTATGTTACATCCTCAACAATGGCAAGAAGTTCTTAATAATGTTCTAATCCAATTCAGACGAAGGAATATTTCTTAGATACTCGATGGAAAGCAAAGATTATAGAGTGTTCAACAATAAATTATTGAGCGTTGAAGTTTCTATTTATATAACTTTCAATGAATTTGACTTAGGAGATCCAAGGAAAGAAATACCATTTGATAAGGTCGTAGAGCCAAACTCAATGATCAAGGAGCAGGTCAACCCTATGATTGTAGAAGTTGAAGCCGTAGAGCGAAACCCAACGATCGTAGTGCCAGACTAAGAGTTTGTAGAGCAACTTGTTCCATAAATGAACACTCTACGAATCAATGAAGCTAATGATCTAGAACCTAATCTTGAAGAACTCAGACAATAAGGCACAAGAAAAGATATTCTGATTGGAAGAAGATGGACAAGAGATCACGCCCAAGATCTGATTATTGGTGATCCCAATGCAAAATTCAGAACAAGATCAACCTTTCAGAATGAATGCTTCTACCCAAGCTTTCTCTCTCACATGGAGCCCAAGAGGATTGAATAAGTTATGGAAGATTCCAACTGGATTGAAGCCATGCAAAAGGATCTGAATCAGTTTGAAAGAAGAAAAGTATGGAGGCTAGTAAAAAGACCAAAAAAGCATCCAGTTGTTGGTACAAGATGGGTTTTCAGAAATAAGATGGATGAAGATGGTGTGGTCATTATAAACAAAGCAAGACTAGTGGCCAAATGATATTCTCAAGAAGAACGAATCGACTAGGATGAAACCTTTGCTTCTATTGGCATATTGGAAATCATCAAAATGTTCCAAGCCTGTGTAGCCATATGAAGTTCAAAGTCTTCCAAATGGATGTCAATAATACATTTCTGAACGGAGAACTTCAAGAAGAAGTTTATGTTGAAAAATCCCCAGGTTTTATCAATTTAACTCATTTAAATTATATCTGCAGCTTAGATAAAGCACTCTATGGTTTAAAGCAAACACATAGAGCATGGTATGAAACAATCACTACTTTTTTTTTTATTGAAAATGGATTCACTAGAGGTAGAGTAGACAAAACACTATTTTATAGGAAGTATAAAGATAAAATTCTACCAGTACAAATCTATGTAGATGATATTATTTTTGGTTCTACTGATGAAAAATTATGTGAGAGATTTGCTAAGCTTATGCAAAGTAAATTTGAGACGAGTATGATGTGTGAGTTGAACTTCTTCCTTGAACTTCAAGTGAAGCAAACTGATGAAAGAATCTTCATCAACCAAGCCAAGTACATCAAAGATCTACTTAAGAAGTATGACATGTATTCAACATCTCCCATGAAGACTCCTACGACCTTTGCAACAAAGCTTGATAAAGATGAATCTGGTAAATGTATTGATATAACTCAATATAGAGGTATGATAGGATCTCTCCTATACTTAACTACAAGTAGACCAAATATAATGTTTTCTACTTGTATTTATGCTAAGTTTCAAGCTAATCCTTAGGAATCTCATCTAACTGTTGTTAAAAGGATTTTTAGATATCTTAAAGGTACTCCATATTTGGAATTGTGGTATCCTAAGGAGTCTTCTTTTGATATAATAGGGTATTCATATGCTGATTTTGTAGGATGCGAGATTGACATAAAGAGCACTAGTGTCAAATACTAGGGAACATACTTGTTTCATAGTTTAGTAAGAAGCAAAGTTTAGTATAAAATTCAATTACAGAAGTTTAGTACATTGCTGTTGGGAGCTGCCGTGCTCAAATTTTATGGATGAAGAATCAACTGGCTGACTATGGGTTTGATTTTAAGTTGATCCTTATATTTTGTGATAATACTAGTGCTATATCAATTACTCATAATCCTGACATGCATTCTAGGATAAAGCATATAGAAATCAGATATCATTTTATTAGAGATCATGTGCAAAATGGGAATATCGCATTACATTTTATCTCAACTAAAAATCAACTTGCTAATATGTTCACTAAACCACTAGACGAATCTAGGTTCAATAAGTTAATCAGAGAGTTAAGAATGTTAAATTTGAATACTTAGTACCATGGTGTTAGAAGTTTCTAATAGTGTAGGAATTGATCGTAAAATGACTATTCACAGGGGCTTGTTGAGTGAAGAACCATTGTATAATGGGTCATAGAGAAAAATGAACCATAAAGTGAAATATTTCTCAACTCTATTGTACGATATATCTGAAGTAGTTACATTATGGCGAGTGGTGGTCACTCGTGTGCTAAGAGAGTAAAGATCATAAGTTACTGTCAAATAACTGTAATTAGCAGGAATGAAGCGACAAAAAACCTCTCATTCTCTTCCATGTGTCCCAATCGGCAAAAATAGAGGGAAGTGATATAAATATACATTTCAAATATTTCAAACCTTTAGTCTTCACTTTTTCAATCTGAGCTTTCAAACCTTCGAGCTTCCAAAACCCTAGCTTTTTCAAAAGTTAGAATCCTTAAACACCTTCGTTTCAGTTTCAAATTCTCTCTCTCTGAAGAAATGACAATCACTCAAGTTGTTCCTGGCCACCAACTCTACTTTGAAAGCTTCTCCAAATCTGAAAACTAGTTTAGGAAAGTTCTTGCTCTGGTGAAAAGGGATGGTTTCCTCGAAGCCTTGAACGCAAACACCAAGGTCTACTCTAAGCTAGTGACCGAGTTCTATCAGAATAGAAAATATGAAGACGGTGTTCTGACCACCAAGGTGAAGGGCAAGGCTTTCTAGATAAGGGTTAGAGATGTGAGCAAAGCCTTGGGCTTTGTAGAAGAGAGTATATCATCACTCGATAACATCAATGTTAAGTACGGGCTGTAGCTCATAGGGTACAACAAAAACCCTTAGCTGAGAGGGATGAAGAAGAAGGAGCTCCCTAAGAAATATGAATTCCTTTCCGACATTGTAGGAAAATGCATACTTTGCAAGGACTTTACCCATGACTATGTCAACGATCTTCATTTGAGGGTTATGACTACAATAATAGTTCTGAAGATCAAGATGAACTTTGGGTCCATTCTGCTGGGATGGATGAGAAGGTGGATATTGGTGAAATTAGTATTCCCTTAAGCCAATTACATTGGATGTGATAAGCATTTATTTTGAAATCTTATTCATTTATTAATAAAAGAATTTATTTAATATAAAGGCATTCTTTATCCTGTTTAATTAGTTAAATTAAATAAATGTGATAAACTCATAGTTTTGGAGAAATACTTTTAGAATCATGATGTTGATCATTCTAATGAGATCTAAATTCTAGATAGATGAAAAACTAAAATGTTCCTAATCGTTGAATCACTAATGTGGGGTTACTAATTCTGGATAGATTAGTACATACTATGCTTGCTTTGTTGAAGAGGATGATTGATCTCATAATCATTTGTGTGGAGACACTAAATCAAGTATCTAGGTGCTTATTTGAGAATAATTTCACTGAACGTGGCTCGCTTAAAGGAATATCTAATGGAGTTTTACTTGCTTGACAATTGGAGTTCCTAAAGTGATAGTAGTACAACTGATCATTGGACTTGAGATCATCATAATACCTTATGTATTTTGAATTATATATTGCCATATTCCTTATGTATGTTCGGGTATAATAAAGTGTACAAAGAGAAATATAATTTTAGAAGTAATTGACTTAATAATAATAAATTAAGTATATTTAATTTATTGGTGGAATAAATTAAATAGATCAATATTTATAAAAATACTAAATTATAAATTAATAAGAGTAGTCTTATTATTATTATAAATAAATTGACTAAATAATAATATTATTTGGAGAAATACTAATATTTATAATTAAGTATTTGGAGAAATACTAAATTATAATTAAATAAAAGGAGTCTTATTATTATTATTAATTTAGTTCCTAATTAGATTAGGAATTAAATTAAAACCCTAATTCCTAAAAGGTTTAGGAGGGAGAGTTAGTTTATAAATAAGAGGGGTTTTATTGTGGAGTAGACTAATGCCAAGATTAATGCATCTAATACTACTTTGCAAGAATTCTCAAAAACATAAGAGAGTTAGGCGAAAGAGAATTAGGGCTAGCTACCCAAGGTCTTGTAGAACCTGGAAATTACTTCTTCAATCAATATATTCTTAGTGGATCATTTCTTGGGTGTTGCACACTTGAGTAACGAACGTTTGTTCCGTGGATCTGAAGAAGCACGAAGGAGCAAAAGATTGTGTGACGCCCCCAAAATAGGTATACAACACCCATTCTGAGTCGCCAAATACATGGTACAGAAATAACTACAACTTTATTAATACAATTGTCGTGCAAAATACGACAACACATAAACTGTGAGTTTAAATACAAATATTATCATCTAGACAATATCCACACTCAAATAAGTCCTCATTATAATTATTGATACACTATTTTACAAAATAGTGAGGACTACTAAAATAACTTCTAGAACCATCATTCCACACCCCGACTAGTACTCGCTACATTCTCGCCTCCTGAGAAGAAAAATGGAACAAAAAGGAAAAAAGTGAGCTCAACTAGCCCAGTAAAGAATATTATGACTAAGATAATATAGAACAAATTATCGTTAGTCATCAACAGGGAAAAATTTGATAGAATAAAATAGACAACAAGTTTTAAATCAATATTCGCAGCGGAAATAACAATTCGTTAAAAGAGTTACGTAGAGAATGAAATCTGCTTTCTTCTATGAATTTAAAAGTTTATCATCAATATTTTATCCCTGTAACATCAATCAATATACATCTTGAATCAAATATTCATCTTTCCATTACAGGCCAAAGATATTCATCAGTTGGTCATGTTCATCTCAACACCTGTTCATCTTTGTACTACGGGCCAAAGATATTCATTAGAAAATCATTTATCTTTGCACTACAGGCCAAAGATATTCAGTAATATAATCATTTAGGACTGAGGATGATGAAAAATATTTTAAAGAAAATGAATCTAGTGAAACAAAAGAATAAATATTAGGGATACGTACTTCGATTTATCCATGTTCAAAAATACTCCATAATAAACTATTGTGGAGCAAAATTCAAGAATGAAGTTCAAAACATGGATACAATCAAAGCTAGTAATCATAATAAACAACTTAGACGAAGAAAAGAAAATTTTAATTTTTCTGTGAATAGTCGTATACGTGAATAGTGTCGTATACATGAATAGTGCCGTATACGTAAATAGTAACCCCGACACAAAAAGACAAGAATTTCACAAGAAAAATCTTACCAAATATTCCGGCATAATGATATTAGAAGAAATAATATCATTTTAAAAAAAATAACATCCTTTACCTCAAAAAGACCGTACTTCTGACTGGAATACTGGATATAGTGCTGAAGGAACTTGCACCATATAGCAACACTCAAAGTATCAAAATACTCACAAGAATACGCTCGATAATATAGAGAGAGTAGATTTCTGTTGCTGGTGTAATTTTCAATTCTAACCTAAGCACCCTATTTATAGGAAATTGCTTAGAACACCAAAGCAGAAAATTTAATAAAATATGAATATATATTAAAATTTTCCTACGCTCATTTAGACTTCTAAATTCAGCATTTTTACCACTCATGTGGGGCTCACCAAAATGAAAAAAAACCTTTTTCTTTAAAAAAATATTTAAAACTACAAAAATTAATTATTTCGGAACTTTAGTAATTCATAATAAATAGCCCTTTTATCAGAAAAATTCAAATCGTATGTCCATTCCATAGGAAATTCAATTCTCTACAACTTTGTAAGTTTAAGTTTTTCCAAATCCCAACCAGAACTTGACCGAAATCCACATACGGATAATTTTACAGGCTATAATTAAATTTCAGTCAAGAAATGGGGCCCACGAACATGTTTAACATGTTTTAAATATTTTTAGTAACAAAAATACTCTTCCTCCTCATTTATTCATATATCACACATTCATTATAAAATATCACTATTATTATATTATTATAATATAATAATATATTTAAATAAATTATTTTATCAGAAAAGATAAAATATCAATTTTCAACAATTGTCACATTAAAAATTTTCTCCATTTATATCCACATAAAATGAATTTTTTCCTTATCATATAAATTAATAATTAATTATTCACAAATAATATTACGAGAATCACAATCACGATAACTAAGTAGTTCCTCAGAAGAGGGGCTTTCCAATAAGAATTTCTCCTTATTGACGCGCAATTAGGTGACCAAACCACTCCTTAGACAGAACTTTCTAGACATTTCCAATAATGCTATCTAATAATATTATTCAAATAATATGAATTATTGATCTGATAATGGAAAATACTGTGTAGTGACAATTTTTGAAACAACAATAATATAAAATATCAACGTAGCAATTATTGAATCAATAACATAAAATATTGTTATTGAGTAGTGCCTTCTTACGTAAGAATCAATAATTGATGCAATACTGTGTTTTAACCACTGGGTATTCCAACAATATTAATTGGAAACAACTACGCCAGTTATTTATAAACAACTTATACTTATGTGCTTTCTTCATCCAATTGTTTTCCGTTATGGGGCCCACAGGTTGGTTGCAAAATCAATGCACGAATATTCCCCGACAGCAAGAATATTCCACGACCAAACGAATATTCCCCGATAACAATGAATATTTTATAACCACTTGCTTATTTAAGATATTTGCGTATTTTACCCATAACTAACCACATTAATCAAATCAACCCTTACTATTTCAAAATAATAAATAGAGGAAATTCAATTTTATTTATAATAAGTTGGGGTCTTACAACCTCCTCTCCTTATGAAATTTCGTCCTCAAAATTGACGTACGTACCTGGTGTTTCGAAAAGGTGAGGATACCTCGCTTTCATTTCCGTTTCCAACTCCCAGGTCATTTCCTTAATAGCATGGTTCCTCCATAAAACTTTGACTTGTGGTATGACCTTTGTGCGTAGGACATGCTCCTTCCTATCCAAGATCTTGACAGGTACCTCCTCATACATTAAGTCTTCGGCTATCTCATCCGCTTGTAACTCAATAATGTTGTTCGGGTCTTTCACATATTTACGAAGTACAGATATGTGAAAAACATTATGAACACGAGACATACTTGGAGGTAACGCGAGTCTATAGGCCACATTTCCTACTCGGTCAAGAATCTGAAATGGACCAATAAATCATGGATTGAGCTTTCCTCTTTTCCCAAATCTTGAAACTCCCTTCCATGGAGCAACTCGCAACAATACATGATCCCCAATACTAAATTCCACGTCCTTTTGATGAAGATCCGCATAACTCTTTTGTCAATCCTGTGCCGTTTGTATACGTTGTCGAATCATTTAAATCTTTTCCGTGGTCATACGTACCAACTCTGGTCCCAACAATGTTGCTTCACCCACCTCATCCCAACATATTGGAGAGCGACACTTTCGTCCATACAATGCTTCGAATGGAGCCACACTTATACTTTCCTGATAACTGTTGTTGTAGGAGAATTCCACCAATGGTAAATACTTATCCCAACTCCCTTTGAAGTCTAGGACACAGAGTCTTAATAGATCTTCAAGAGTTTGAATAGTCCTCTCTGATTGTCCATCCGTTTGAGGATGGTATGCCGAACTGAATCATAAATCCGTGCCAATAGCTTTTTACAATCTAACCCAAAATCGGGAAGTGAATCTTGGTTCACGATCCGAAACTATGGATACTGGCATGCCATGTAATCTCACAATCTCATTTACATATATATGAGCAAGATGTTCAAGGGAATAAGTGTGACACCCCCAAAATAGGTATACATCACCCATCTTGGGTTGCCAAATACATGGTACTGAATACAAATACAAACTTAATTATACAACATAAACTGTGAGTTTTAATACAAATATTATCTTCTAGACAGTATTCAAACTCAAAATAAGTCCTCATTTATTATCACACTATTTCACAGGATTGTGAGGACTACTAATACAAACATCTGGACCGTCACTCCGTTCCCCGACTAGTCCCGACTACATTCTCATTTCCTGAAGAAAACAATGAAAGCAAAAGGGTGAGCTCAACTAGCCCATTAAGAAATATTATGACTAAGATAATGCAGAATAATTTATCATTAGCCTTCAACAGTGTTAAATTGATAAAATATAATAAACATCAAGTTTAACTACAGCGAAACAAGCAATCTATTAGAAGAGTCAAGTAGAGCATGATATCTACTATCTTCATGATTTAAAAAGATTTTCATCAACTTTATCGTTGAGACTCAGCTTAATAAATAAACCACATCAGTGAATCATCCCTGCACCACGACCAAGGATATTCATGTAATCATCAATGGTCATAACTATACCGAATAATCCCTGGTCATAATAATACTAACAACTGTCCATCAAAGAACTACAGGCCAATGATGACTTTTGCCACATCATTTGTAACATTATAGGTCATGATTATACCGAATGATCCCTGGTCATAGTCATACCAATCAATAGTTCATCTATGCACATAAGCCAAAGATGACTTGCATCATAATATAAGCATGAGGATGATGACAATGATATATGAATTCAATAAAACAAGTTCAAGGATAAAATTTAAAGACTTTAATAATTTAATTTATCCAGAATTCAATAATGTTCAAATTTCCAACATGATACTGCTTTGTGGAGTAAAATTCAAGAATGATATTGTATCAAAAATGATTTGGACCGAAAAGAAATTAATTTTTATCTGAATAGTACTTTGGGTGAATAGTACCCCATGAATAGTACTTTGGGAATAGTACCCTGTGAATAGTACTTTATGAATAGTACCTCGTGAATAGTACTTTATAAATAGTACTTTGTAAATAGTACTCGTGAATAGTACTTTTGTGAATAGTACCGTATAAATGAATAGTACTCATGGACAGTACTCCGTCATAAAAAGCTTAAAATTTAACAAGAATGTGCAGAAAATATCTTTGTGAAACAATATTAGATGAAGCACAAATTTCAAGGATATTCTACTAATTTCACGGAGTATAGAAGCAATACTTTAACAAGATGAGAGTATAATCAGGAATACGAGACGAAATAATATTACTCACATACTACAGAGTATGGAAGAAAATATTATTCCTATGAATACTGAACAAAATAATATCCCTTACCTCAGAAGAAGACTGAATACTAGAATAGTGAGGTAGCAGACTTCTCTTCTTCTTTCTCTCTATAGATTCTTTCTCTATAATTGCTCTTGTGAGACTTAGTGAATTGGTAAGAATGAAGGAAGAATAAGCTTCTATTTATAGGAAAATATAGTTTCGATAATTGCACATTTTGGGGCTCAAAATATTACAGTATAATACCTTTATCTTTTCCTTCATTTTTAATTTAGTCCTGCAAGTATTATCAAACTTGCACCACCTCCCCTAATAGTATATCATGTGAATCAATAGTTCAATCATGTGAATCAATAGTTCTATACATGTGAAAATACGAATTACAATATAGTACCTCCATCTATACCTCTATTTTTAACTTAGTCATGCAAGTATTATCAATCTTGCACCACCTCCCCTAATAGTACATGAATGTGAATCAATAGTACACACATGTGAACAAATAGTTATAAACATGTGAATTAATAGCAATTAATTGCTCATTTATCCGATTAATTACCCGATTGGTCAGTATAACTTCCAGACATCAATTATTATCATAATAAATGTCGATTTCTACTAACACTAATAATCCCAACACAATGGAACTATCAATTTCATCTTTAATCAACACGAAATTATTCATCATTAATATTATAACTCACAATATTTAACAACCAGGTCGTTCCCAGGAAAGAGGGGGCTTTACGATAAGGATTTCTCCTTATTGGCGCGTAATTAGTTAACCAAACCTCTCCTTGACAGAACTTCTAGACATTGTCAATATTTTAAATAATAATATGAATAACTTTGTCGTCTCAATTATTGATTTAATAATATAAAATATTATACAAATGATACTGTGACAATAATTGAATCAATAATATGAAAGATATGATGCAGCAATTACTATAGCAATAATTGAGTATAACTGAGTGAATTCTCATGTAAGCATCAATAATCAATACCATGTGCTACTATGCAACCACGCGTATTACTATACTTTTACTACCGGGTAGTTCCCAACAGTTTAACAGTAAAACTTTCGCCGTTATTTTTATAAAAGATAATTCTGTTATTTTTTAACTACGACAATACTTTCATTGTGGGGTCCGCCAATGATTGTGCCATCGTACGAATATTCTCTATTAAAACGAATATTCTCCGACCAATCGAATATTATATAACCACTTGCTTACTTTGCAAAATTTGTAAATATTACCCACACCTATAACATTATATCATATCCACACCTTAATATTCAAAAATATATTTCAAGAAAAATTAATCTTTATTCATATAAGTTGGGGTCTTACAATAAGTCTCCCGTATTGGCAAGAAATGAGTAGAGTTAGTTAATTTATAAACAATAACCCAAATCGCATCTATGCCTTGAGAAACCGTGGGAAGACCCATAACAAAATCCATAGTAATGTGTTCCCACTTCCATTTCAGAATCTCAAGTGGTTACAATGGACCCTTTGGCACTTGATGCTCTACCTTTACACGTTGACAAGTTAAACACCTCATGATAAACTTCGCGATCTCTCTCTTCATATTGTTCCACCAAAATGTATGCTGAAGATCACGATACATTTTGGTACTTCCAAGATGGATTGCAAATGGTATATTGTGTGCCTCCATCATGATCTTGTACTTCAAATCAGAGTCATTAGGAACACAAAGTCTGGAGTTAACTCGAAGTATTCCTTCTTCATCAATTCTTGCTTCTGGGATAACACCTTCTTGTACTTTCTTCTTCATACGCATCAGCTCCGGGACTGTGGCTTGAGCAACTTTAACTTTATCGATTAAAGTTGGTTCTATGCGTATACTTGACATCATCGTATGGGTCCCCAGAGTCTTGAATTCTATCTTCATCTTTTGTAAATCACACAAAATAGGCCTTTGTGTTAACAACATCGCACTTGTTCCTGCATATGATTTTTTACTTAACGCGTCAACTACCGTGTTTGCTTTTCCAGGATGGTATTGAATGGTATGGTCGTAGTCTTTCAACAGTTCGAGCCAACGTCATTGCCGCATGTTGAGTTCCTTTTGGGTGAAGAAATATTTGAGGCTTTTATGGTATGAATATATCTCCACTTTCTCCCTATATAGATAGTGCCTCTAGATCTTTAGTGCAAAAATGACTACTGCCAACTCTAGATCATGAGTAGGATAATTCCTCTTATATTCTTTAAGTTATCGCGAGGTATAGGCTATGACTTTCCCATATTGCATGAGAACACATCCTAAACCTTTGCCCAAGAATAGCTGTAGATAACAAATCCATCCGAACCAAATGGTATTATCAGAACAGGTGCCATAGCCTGTACTTTCTTCTTCATACGCATCAGCTCCGGGTCTGTGGCATGAGAAACTTTAACTTTATCAATTAAAGTTGGTTCTATGCGTATACTTGACATCATCATATGGGTCCCCGGAGTCTTGAATTCTATCTTCATCTTTTATAAATCACACAAAATAGGCCTTAGTGTTAACAACATCGCACTTGTTCCTGCATATGATCTTCTACTTAACGCGTTAACTACCGCGTTTGCTTTTCCAGGATGGTATTGAATGGTATGGTCGTAGTCTTTCAACAGCTCGAGCCAACGTCATTGCTGCATGTTGAGTTCCTTTTGGGTGAAGAAATATTTGAGGCTTTTATGGTATGAATATATCTCCAATTTCTCCCCATATAGATAGTGCCTCCAGATCTTTAGTGCAAAAATGGCTACTGCCAACTCTAGATCATGAGTAGGATAATTCCTCTCATATTCTTTAAGTTTTCGCGAGGCATAGGCTATGACTTTTCCATATTACATGAGAACACATCCTAAACCTTTACCCGAAGCATAGCTGTAGATAACAAATGCATCCGAACCAGATGGTATTGTCAGAACAGGTGCCAAAATGAGTCTCCTCTTGAGCTCTTGAAAAATCTTCTCGCATTCCTCACTCCATACGAATTTTGTATCCTTCTGAGTCAGCTTAGTTAACGGAGTAGCGATTCTAGAAAATCCTTCCACGAAGCTCCGATAATAACCAGCTAGGCCCAGAAAGCTATGTACTTCGGTCACCGACTTTAGTTGCTCCCAACTTTGTATTTCTTCAATCTTCGCCGGGTCAATAGATATTCCATGTTTCGACATCACGTGCCCAAGGAATGCTACTTCCTCAAGCTAGAACTCGCATTTCTTCAACTTGGCATATAGCTTGTTTTCACGAAGCCTTTGGAGTTCTAGCTTCAAATGGTGCTAATGATCTTCACGACTTTTGGAATATATGAGGATGTCATCAATAAAGACAACAATGAACTGATCTAAATATTCCTTGAATACTCGGTTCATCATATCCATGAAAGCCGCATGAGCATTAGTCAATCCAAAAGACATGACTAAGAATTCATAATGCACATCTTGAGTTACGAAGGTAGTCTTTGGAATATCCTCGATTCTAATCTTGGTTTGATGATATCCGAATGAAGATCGATCTTTGAAAAGAATTGTGCTCCTTGCATCGGCTAGTCAAATAGGTCATCGATACGAGGCAAATGGATACCTATTCTTGATAGTGACATGGTTTAATTCTCGATAGTCAATACAAAGTCGCATACTCCCGTCTTTCTTCTTTACAAATAAGACAGGAGCACCCCAAGGAGATGTACTAGGATGAATGAAACCGATGTCCAATAACTCATGTAGTTGGACTTTTAACTCCTGAAGTTCAATAGGAGCCATTCGATATGGGGTTTTAGAAATGGGCTTTATACCAGGTTCAAGATCAATAAAGAATTCAACTTCACGTTCTGGGGGTAGACCGGGAAGTTCTTCAGGAAATACATTAGGAAATTCACTAACCACAGAAATATTATTCAAATCTGACGTGTCTTTATTCAAATCCAAAACATGAGCTAAGAAAGCTTAACATCCGTTTTTAATAAATGAATGGCATTTAAAAAAAATCTTACCAATATTCCGGCATAATGATATAAGAAGAAATAATATCATTTAAAAAAAAATAACATCCCTTACCTCAAAAAGACAGTACTTCTGACTGGAATACTGGATATAGTGCTGAAGGAACTTGCACCGTATAGCAACACTCAAAATATCAAAATACTCACAAGAATATGCTCGATAATATAGAGAGAGAAGATTTAAGTTTCTGGTGTGATTTTTAATTCTAACCTAAGCACCCTATTTATAAGAAATTGCTTAGAACACCAAAGTAGAAAATTTAATAAAATATTAATATATATTAAAATTTTCCTATGCCCACTTAGACTTTTGAATTTAGCATGTTTACCACTCATGTGGGGCCCACCAAAATGAACAAAACATTTTTTTAAAAAAATATTTAAAACTTCAAAAATCAATTATTTTGAAACTTTAATAATTCATAATAAATAGCCCTTTTATCAGAAAAATTTGAATCTTATGTCCATTCCATAATAAATTCAATTCTCTACAACTTTGGAAGTTTAAGTTTTTCTAAATTCCAAGCAGAACTTGACCGAAATCCACATACGGACGATTTTACGGGCTATAATTAAATTTCAGTCAAGAAATGGGGCCCACGAACATGTTTAACTTGTTTTAAATATTTTTTGTAACAAAAATACTCTTCCTCGTCATTTATTCATATATCACACATTCATTGTAAAATATCACCATTATTATATTATTATAATATAATAATATATTTAAATGAATTATTTTATCAGAAAAGATAAAATATCAATTTTCAACAATTGTCACATTAAAATTTTTCTCCATCTATATCCACATAAAATGAATATTTTTCTTATCATATAAATCAATAATTAATTATTCATAAATAATATTACATAACTTTCTCCTTACTGGCGCGCAATTAGGTGACCAAACCTCTCCTTAGACAGAACTTTCTAGACATTGCCAATAATGCTATCTAATAATATTATTCAAATAATATGAATTATTGATCTGATAATGGAAAATATTGTGTAGTGACAATTTTTGAAACAATAATAATATAAAATATCAACGTAACAATTATTGAATCAATAAAATAAAATATTTAACAGTAATTACTGTAACAATTATTAAGTAGTGCCTTCTTACGTAAGAATCAATAATTGGTGCAATACAAAGGTAACTACTTGTATTTTAAGCACCTGGAATATTCCAACATGATAATTGTAACAACTACGTCGTTATTTATAAACAACTTATACTTGTCGTTTTCTTCATCCAATTGCTTTTCGTTATGGGGCCCACATAAGGCTGCACCGTCATACAAATATTCCCTGATAACAAGAATTTTTCACGACCAAACGAATATTCCCCGACAACAATGAATATTTTATAATCACTTGCTTATTTAAAATATTTTCGCATTTTACCCATAACTAACCACATTAATCAAATCATCCATTACTATTTCAAAATAATAAATAGAGGAAATTCAATTTTATTTATAATAAGTTGGGGTCTTACAGATTGGAGCTTGAAGATTACATCAAGGAGTTGATCATCTTCAAAGGTATATCTTTTTTCCTTCCTCAAATAATAATATTGCATAAGGTGATTCCTGGCACTGTAGAAAAATTTTAAATACGATTTATGTCATGCTTCCGCTATTTTACAATGTTGAATGTATCTATGTCTTGTTTCTGTAAACTAACAATGGCATCAGAGCCATCCTTATGCGTTTTGTTAATTGTTTTGATTCGATATATGTTGATATGTGTTTAGAACAATTTAATTGGGAAAAAATTGAAAAAGATGAAAATCTGGTGTCACGGCGCAGCCGCGCTGCTTCCAAGTGTACAGAGGAAACTTTTTTGGCTTAGCATGTTAGGTTTGTATATAACGCGAGGATGCAATCAAATTACACAAATATAGCGGAAGCGCGATAAAATCAAATTTTAAAATTTTTATACAAACTATCACCATGATTTTTTTCTTGTGCGCTATTATCAATTAAATGAAAGAGACGGAGATATATAATTATACCATCGTAGATCAAAATTTTCTCATGTACAAGTTCACCTCTAATTTCTCTGCGTTCTCCTTTAATTCACCGGTTAGATTCCTCCATTTGATCAACGTAAGCCACCCAAAAGTTTGGCCTCTAGAGGTGATCCACCAAGGAATAATATGTATCCAAGAAGATTGGTGTTGGCAAAACTTTAGTTTTTATCTCTATAAAAATTGTAGGTATTCTCCCAACTATTGGAAGTGTGTGCAACCCTAACCCATAATAAGACTCCTCTTATTTATAGATGTAAGCAAACCTCCTAAAATATTTAGAAATATGGTTATATTTTAATTATTTAGACTCCTAATCTAATTAGGAACTTATGAGAGTAGTTTTATTAATTAATTCCTAAACCCTTTTAGGAATTAAATAATAATAATAATAGTAATAATAATGATAATAAGACTTTTATTATTAATTTATATTTAATATTTCCAAAATATTAAATAATAAATATTAAGCTATTTAATTTATTCTATCACCATAAATTAAATTAAATATATTTAACTCATTATTACGATTATGTCATTTACTTCTTAAATAAATATTTTCCTTTTGTGGTGTAACCCTTTAGGTTCTCCATATTAAAGGTTGTGAATAAATCAATTATAATAATTCTAATATTATTTAATTAAATAAATTAAAATATTTAATTTATTTAAATAAATAATATTTATTCTACAATAAGGGTAAGCCCTTTAGCTATCAAATTCGACTTTTTAGATAATATAGATTTCAATATTAATTATTAAAGAACCTTTCAATCGATAGTTACTATATAATTCAATCATTCTACCATACAATGTCCCAATTAAATATAAGACATGAAATTACTATCAAGTCTTATTTTATTTTATTATATGTATTTCAATTCTTAAATGTACAATGATAAATAATGCAAATTAGAAACAACTTTCTAATTTCATTCTGCATTGGCCAGTGACTACTGATTTGTCATTTATTGAATTACATATGACATTCTCTCCTTTTACTAGAAGTTGTAGATTCTTGTTGATCATTCACTTATCTCTATGCACAACTTATTATACCCAAGCATACCTTTTGATATACCCTAAAGGTCTTAAGGAACATGTCAAAGTTTAACTCATCATACACAAGATACTATGATGATCTCAAGTCCAAGGATCACTTGTGTTACTATTACTATAGGAATTTATATTAACAGATAAGTAAAACTCCATTAGGTATTCCTTTAGCGAGCCACGTTCAGTGAAATTATTCACGAATAAGAACCTACATACTTGCTTTAGTGTCTCTACAAAAATGATTATGAGATCAATCATCCTCTTCCTAAGAGCAAACAAAGTATTTACCAATATATTTTGATTCACTAATCCCCTTTTTAGTAATCCAACGATTAGGAATAATTTTAGTTTTAAGCTATCTAAGAATTTAGATCTCATTAGCATGATTGTAATACCCTAGATTTTATGAATAAATATTTAATTTTTTTCGAAATATTTTTTAAATATTATGGTGTGGATTTGATATAATGTTATAGTTGTGGGTAGTATTTGAAAATTTTTCAAAGTATGAAAGTTGTTATAAATATTCGATTGGTCGGGGAATATTTGTACGACGGCACAATCATTAGTGGACCCCACAACGGAAGCACTGTCGTAGTTAGAAAACGACAAAAAATATTTTATGAAAATAACGGCGGAGGTTTTACCGTTAATACTGTTGAACTACCCGATAGTAAAAGTACGATGTACTGGCGTCAGTTGCATAGTAGCACACGGTATTGATTATTGATGCTTAAGTGATAAGTCACTCGCTTATCTTGCATTATTACTCAAAGAATTGTTGCATCATATCTCTCATATTATTGATTCGATTATTGTCACAAGATCATCATCGTGATTATATGTTATATTATTAAATCAATAATTGAGACGACAAGGTTATTCATATTATTAAATTATAATATTAAAAATGTCTAGAAGTTCTGTCAAGGAGAGGTTTGGTCACTTAATTGCACGCCAATAGGGAGAAATGCTTATTGGAAAGCCCCTTCTTTCTTGGGAACAACCTGGTTGTTAAATATTGTGAGTTATGATATTAATGATGGATAAGTTTGTGTTGATTAAAGATGAATTTGATTGTTCCATTGTGTTGAAATTATTTGTGTTAGTGAGAATCGATATTTATTTCGATAATAATTGATGTCTAGAGTTTATATTGTTCAATCGGGTATTCGGGGCATTTTTCGTGTTAGAGTACTATTCACGAGTTACTATTCATGAGTTACTATTCATGAGTTACTATTCACGAGTTACTATTCAACTGATTACTATTCACTCTAGTATTATTCACTCGGGTATTTGGGTACAATATTATTCCATGAGGAGATGTGCTAATTTTTCAGACCGTTGGTTGAAATTATAATAGTAAATTAATATGGATCGTTGATTTAAAGTCTTAATAGTAACTTGTCCCTTCAATATTACCAAGAGTTAATTGCCCCTTCGCAAATAGTAGTTGTCTCTTCAATATTACCAAGAGTCATTTTGACCCTTCATTAAGACTAAGAGACACTCTCAGTTTTTCTATAAATAGAAGCTTATTCCTTCATTATTTCTTACGAATTCACTGAAACTCTAGAGAGAGAAATTATAGAGAGAAAGAAGAAGAGTAGTCTGCTACTTCACTACTTCGATATCCAGTGTCTTTTACGGTAAGGGATATTATTTGTTGTACCTGTAAGGGGTGTTATTCTTTCTTATTCATGAAGAGAACTTCTGTTATTCCATTCTTTATTATTCTGTTGGAATATCCTGTTTGTGCGTTTTATGCCGGACCTGGTTCCGTCTTTATTATTCTGTTAGAATAACCTGTATACGCGGACTCCCCTTTACTTGGTGAAATCCTTATGTTATTTCATTATTTATTATTCTCATTGAATATCCTCATGCATGCGTTTACGCCGGGACTCGTTCCATCTTTATTATTACTGTTGGAATAACTTTTATACGCTGTGGACTCCCTATACTTGGTGAAATCCTTATGTTATTCCATTCTTTATTATTCGCTGGAATATCACATGCATGCATTTTACGCCGACACTGGTTCCGCTCTTTATTATTCTCTGGAATATCACGTGCATGCGCTTTCTGGCGGGACCGAGTTCCGTGATTATTATTCTGGAATAACTCGCTCGTGCGATCTATCACATGCTTGGTGAAATTCTTTTGTTATTCCATTCTTTTTTATTCTCAGTTGGTTAAAGTTTTAACTTCTATACTTCATGAAATTAGTGGAATATCCTTGATATTTGCGCTTCATCCAGTATCTTTTCATGGAAATATTCTTCTGAGCATTCTGGAATTTTACTCTACAAAGAAGTATCATGTTGACAATTTGGACGTTATTAGTTCCTGGATAAATTAATTCGTGAACTTGTTTTATTGAATTCTTATATCATTGTCATCATCCTCATGTTTATATTTTTTTTTGAAAGTCATCTGTGGCCTGTAGTGCATAGATGGACTTGGTATGATTATGACCAGGGATTATTCGGTAAAATCATGACCGTAATGTTACAAATGATGTGGTAAAAGTCCTCAATGGCTCGTAGTGCATTGATGGACAGTTGTTGGCATGATCATGACCATTGATGAATACACAAATATCCTTGGCCCGTAGTGCATGGATAATTTGTGGTCGTGACCCTAATGAATATCCTTGGCCGTAGTGCAGGGATGATGTGAATTATTTATTAAGCTGAGTCTCAGCTATAAAATTGATGAAAACGTTTTAAATCATAAAAGATAGTAGATTTTATTCTCTACTTGACTCTTTTAATGGATTGCTTGTTCATTGCAGCTTAAACTTGATGTCTATTGTATTTTATCGCTTTAACATTGTTGAGGACTAATGATAATTTATTCGCATTATCTTAGTCATAATATTTCTTCTTGGGCTAGTTGAGCTCACCCTTTCTTCATTGTTCTCTTGAGAAATGAGAATATAGGCCGGGACGAGTCGGGGAAACGATTGAGAGTCCGGATGATAGCATTAGTAGTCCTCACTATTACATTAAATAGTGTGATAATAAATGTAATGAGGACCTAATTTGAGTTTGTATATCGCCTACATGAGGACTCCATTGAGAATGGATATTGTCTAGAAGGCAATATTCTTGTTTAAACTCTCGCTTTTATATTTTACACGACAACAGTATAATTATGTTGTATTTGATTTTTGTTCCATTTATTTGGCGACTCAAAATGGGTGATGTATACCTATTTTGGGGCGTTATAATTAGTATCAAAGCTTAGGATATGATCCCCAGGTGAGATGTGAGGCAAGAACTAGGAGGGGAGAGACGGGGATTCTTTCGCTAGTATGACCTACCTAAGTTTATTTGGTATTTAATTGGTTGGTCAGAGTATAGAGATAATATGTGATATGTTAATTAACCTTTGTTTTGTGGCAGTATTTGAAAATGGCATCCGAAAATGTTGAGATAAGCAATGAAGCACATGAGATCATTGAGACACCTTTAATCACTAATCAGGTTAATGTGATGTCAGACAAAGAAAGAATTAGAGATATCTACGCGGTGAATGAAGAACTAATAGTTGCACCCGAGCTAGTTGTAGAGGTAGTAGCTGAGAGCGAAGAAGAAGAGGAAGAAGGGGAAGAAGAGGAACCTGAGGAGAATTGGTTAGACGAATTTTATGATCGAAACTTAGAATTACAAAATTATGTAAATGAGTTGGAAGAGCAGGCCGAAGAACGGAAGGCGGTCGTGGAACAAAGAGATGCAACAATTCAAAATTGTGTTAATATGTGCGATACTTGAACAGAAGCACTCTTTGGGAGAGTATAAGATATTAGAGCTGGAATCTGAGAACACTATGATCAAAGTTCTGATGAAAGCAGAAACAACAGAACGAAGAAGAATAGATGATGCATGGGTAACAGTCGCACGACGCATTGATAGTGTAGAAAAAGACGTCCGATCCAATAAAGCCAAAATAGATGAAATGGATTTTGCTTTTTGGACAACAATTAGGAGAATCCAACATCGAATTCGGAATTACCCTGTGCATAGCGGTCAACCACAATTCGATATGGATCGGAGAATAATGATTCAAATCATGGATCAGGAATGTGACGAAGCAACTAAGGGTGGAATGTACTCTATAGTAAAGCCAAATCCGATAGTTTAAATGAGAGCGTTTGTTGAGAAACCCGAACGAAGTTATTATGGGTAAGTTAATTACAAACTCTTGCGAAGTCTATGACTGATTAGATACCGATTCTACCCATTATTTTATCTCTCTTGCTTGCGTTCAACGTTTAAATTTGACTCCGGAGAAGTTAGACTTTGAATTATTGGTTGAAACTTCGTTAGTAGGAGCCTTCATTGCCTCCACTGTTTATAAATCTTGTTTGATTCAAATCGACAATTTTACATTATCTGTCGATCTTATCTCTTTGAAAATACTTGCCTTTGATGTGATTTTTGGAATTGATTGGTTAACTACTCATCATGCTTTTTGTAAGGTTGTTAGCTTTTATATTCATAACCAACCTGTTATGCGAATTCAAGCAAACAAATCCTGAAGTCAATCATTGTCATATCAAGCCATAAGTAAAGAGCCCCGATCCTTTAATTGTTGACTTCCTTGTGTGGAATGCACCGAAGCCAGACTTTCTGTAGGCGACATTGTGAATGAAGATGGTAACTTGATAGGTATCATTGTGAGGTGCTATCCAGGTTAAGGGATAGAAGTCATAGTTGGTATCGTTAATAAATTTCCTGACGTATTCTTGAAGACTTCCTAGCCTACCCCTAGAGCGTGAAATTGAATTTTGTATTGACCCCAGTACAAAACCCATTTCTTAAACCCTCAAATATTTCTTTAACTTAAATGAACGTAACATGCGCCAAAGACGTTGGCTCGAGCTGTTGAAGATTACGATCGTACTATTCAATATCATTGTGGAAGAGCGAACGTGGTAGCTGACGTGTTGAGTAGAAGATCGTATGCGTTTACGAGTGCGATGTTGTTAACACAAAGACTCATTTCGTATAACATACAAATGATGAAGATAGAATTAAAGACTCTAGGGACCCACAAGAAGATAACGAATATACGAGTAGAATCGACTTTAACTGATAAAGTTAAAGCCGCTCAAGCTACACACCCGGAGCTGATGAAAGTGAAGAAGAAGGTTCAAGAGGGCGTTATTCTAGAAGCAAGAATCAACGAAGAGAGGAAATCTCAACCCTCGATTTAATTGGCCCATTTGAAATCCTCGATTAAGTAGGAGCTGTGGCTTATAGACTCGTTTTACCGCCAAATATGTCGCGTGTTCATAACATTTTTAACGTATCGATGTTGCGTAAATATGTGGATGACCCGAACCACATTATTTAGAACCGGACGAGATAATGGATGATTTAACGTATGAAGATGTACCTGTTAAAATCTTGGATAAGAAGGAGCGTATTCAACACTCAAAGGTTATACCTCAAGAGTTAGAATCTGACAAGGTACCCTCACCTCTTCAGCATACCAGGTACGTACGCAAATTTTGAGGGCGAAATTTCATAAGGAGGGGAGATTATGAGACCCCAGATTTTATGAATAAATATTTATTTTTTTTCAAAATATTTTTTAAATATTATGGTGTGGATTTGATATAATGTTATAGTTGTGGGTAGTATTTGAAAATTTTGCAAAGTATGCAAGTTGTTATAAATATTCGATTGGTCGGGGAATATTCTTTTTGTCGGGGAATATTTGTACGACGGCACAATCATTGGTGGATCCCACAACGGAAGCACTGTCATAGTTAGAAAATGATAAAAAATATTTTATGAAAATAACGGCGGATGTTTTACCATTAATACTGTTGAACTACTCGGTAGTAAAAGTACAGTAATACGCGTGGTTGCATAGTAGCACACGGTATTGATTATTGATGCTTAAGTGATAAGTCACTCAGTTATACTGTATTATTGCTACAGTAATTGCTGTATCATATCTCTCATATTATTGATTCGATTATTGTCATAGTATCATCTGCATTATATGTTATATTATTAAATCAATAATTGAGACGACAAAGTTATTCATATTATTAAATTGCAATATTTACAATGTCTAGAAGTTCTGTCAAGAAGAGGTTTGGTCACCTAATTGCGCGCCAATAGGGAGAAATCCTTATTGGAAAGCCCTCTCTTTCTTGGGAACAACTTGGTTGTTCAATATTGTGAGTTATGATATTAATGATGGATAAGTTTGTGTTAATTAAAGATGAATTTGATAGTTCCATTGTGTTAAAATTATTTGCGTTAGTGAGAATCGACATTTATTTCGATAATAATTGATATCTAGAGGTTATATTGTTCAATCGGGTATTCGGGGCACTTTTCGTGTCAGAGTACTATTCACGAGTTACTATTCATGAGTTACTATTCATGAGTTACTATGCACGAGTTACTATTTATGAGTTACTATTCACCCGATTACTATTCACTCTAGTATTGTTCACTCGGGTATTTGGATACAATATTATTCCAAGAGGAAATGTGCTAATTTTTCAGACCGTTGGTTGAAATTATAATAGTAAATTAATATGGATCGTTGATTTAAAGTCTTAATAGTAACTTGTCCCTTCAATATTACCAAGAGTTAATTGCCCCTTCGCAAATAGTAGTTGTCTCTTCAATATTACCAAGAGTCATTTTGACCCTTCATTAAGACCAAGAGACACTCTCAGTTTTTCTATAAATAGAAGCTCATTCCTTCATTATTTCTTACGAATTCACTAAAACTCTAGAGAGAGAAATTATAGAGAGAAAGAAGAAGATTATTCTGCTACTTCACTACTTCGATATCCAGTGTCTTTTACGGTAAGGGATATTATTTATTGTACCTGTAAGGGGTGTTATTCTTTCTTATTCATGAAGAGAACTTATGTTATTTCATTCTTTATTATTCTATTGGAATATCCTGTTTGTGCGTTTTACGCCGGACTTGGTTCCGTCTTTATTATTCTGTTAGAATAACCTGTATACACGGACTCCCCTATACTTGGTGAAATCCTTATGTTATTTCATTCTTTATTATTCATTTGAATATCCTCACCATCATGCGTTTTTCTGTGGGACACAATTTCGCTCTTTATTATTACATTGAAATAACTTTGATACGCGGACTCCCCTATACTTGGTGAAATCCTTATGTTATTCCATTCTTTATTATTCTATTGGAATATCCTATATGTGCGTTTTATGCCGACACAGTTTCATCTTTTTATTACATTGGAATATCACATCATGCATTTCTACGTGAACTCCGGTTTCGTATTTATTATTCTGTTAGAATAACCTGCCTGTGCGATCTATCACATGCTTGATGAAATTCTTTTGTTATTCCATTCTTTATTATACTTAGTTGGTTAAAGTTTTGACTTCTATACTTCATGAAATTAGTGGAATATCCTTGATATTATTGATTTGATTATTGTCACAGTATCATCTTCATTATATGTTATTTTATTAAATCAATAATTGAGATGACAAAGTTATTCATATTATTAAATTGCAATATTTACAATGTCTAGAAGTTATGTCAATGAGAGGTTTGGTCACCTAATTGCGCGCTAATATGGAGAAATCCATATTGGAAAGCCCCCTCTTTCCTGGGAACAACCTGGTTGTTAAATATTGTGAGTTATGATATTAATGATGGAGAAGTTCGTGTTGATTAAAGATGAATTTGATAGTTCCATTGTGTTGAAATTATTTGTGTTAGTGAGAATTGAAGTTTATTTCGATAGTAATTGATGTCTGAAGGTTATATTGTTCAATCGGGTATTCGGGGCACTTTTTGTGTCAGAGTTACTATTCACTAGTTACTATTCATGAGTTACCATTCACGAGTTACTATTCATGAGTTACTATTCATGAGTTACTATTCCCGAGTTACTATTCACAAATTACTATTCACCTAATTACTATTCACTCTAGTATTGTGCATTTCGGTATTTGGGTACAATATTATTCCATGAGGAGATGTGCTAATTTTTCAGACCGTTGGTTGAAATTATAATAGTAAATCAATATGGATCGTTGATTTAAAATTTTAATAGTAACTTGTCCCTTCAATATTACCAAGAGTTAATTACCCCTTCGTAAATAGTAGTTGTCTCTTCAATATTACCAAGAGTTATTTGCCTCTTCCGTATTCCAAGAGTTAATTACCCCTTCGTAAATAGTAGTTGTCTCTTCAATATTACCAAGAGTTATTTGTCTCTTCGGTGTTCCAAGAGTTAATTACCCCTTCGCAAATAGTAGTATTCTCTTCAATATTACCAAGAGTCATTTTGACCCTTCGTTAAGACCAAGAGCCACTCTCAGTTTTTCTATAAATAGAAGCTCATTCCTTCATTATTTCTTACAAATTCACTAAAACTCTAGAGAGAGAAATTATAGAGAGAAAGAAGAAGAGTATCCTGCTACTTTACTACTTCTATATCCAATTTCTTTTACGGTAAGGGATATTAACTATTGTACCTTTAAGGGGTGTTATTCTTTCTTATTCATGAAGAGAACTTTTTTTATTCCATTCTTTATTATTACATTGGAATAACTTTGTATATCTGTGACACCCTATACATAACCTATATACGCGGCATACCCTATACTTGGTGAAATCCTTATGTTATTCCAATCTTTATTATTCTCATTGAATAACTTTGTATATGCTGGCATACCTATACATAACTTCAGATAATCACGCAGATATACCCTATACTTGGTGAAATCCTTATGTTATTCCATTCTTTATTATTCTTTTGGAATATCCTGTCTGTGTATTTTACACCGGACCTGGTTCCGTCTTTATTATTTTGTTGGAATATCCTGTCTGTGTATTTTACACCGGACCTGGTTCCGTTACTTATTATTCTGTTGGAATAACCTGTCAATGCGAAGTACCGAATGCATGGTGATTTCTTTTGTTATTCCATTCTTTATTATACTCAGTTGGTTAAAGTTTTGATTTCTATACTCTATGAAATTAGTGGAATATCCTTGATATTTGCGTTTCATCCAGTATCTTTTCATGGAAATATTCTACTGAGCATTCTTGAATTTTACTCTACAAAGAAGTATCATGTTGACAATTTGGACGTTATTAGTTCCTGGATAAATTAATTCGTGAACTTGTTTTATTGAATTCTTATATCATTGTCATCATCCTCATGTTTATATTTTTTTTAAAAGTCATCTGTGGCCTGTAGTGCATAGATGGACTTGGTATGATTATGACCAGGGATTATTCGGTAAAATCATGACCGTAATGTTACAAATGATGTGGTAAAAGTCCTCAATGGCTCGTAGTGCATTGATGGACGATTGTTAACATGATCATGACCATTGATGAATACACGAATATCCTTGGCCGTAGTGCATGGATAATTTGTGGTCGTGACCCTAATGAATATCCTTGGCCGTAGTGCAGGGATGATGTGGATTATTTATTAAGCTGAGTCTCAGCTATAAAAATTGATGAAAACATTTTAAATCATAAAAGATAGTAGGTTTTATTCTCTACTTGACTCTTTTAATGGATTGCTTATTCCGCTGCAGTTAAACTTGATGTCTATTGTATTTTATCAGTTTAACATTATTGAGGACTAATGATAATTTATTCTGCATTATCTTAGTCATAATATTTCTTACTGGGTTAGTTGAGCTCACCCTTTCTTCACTGTTCTCTTTAGGAAATGAGAATATAGCTGGGACAAGTCGGGGAACAGATTGAGAGTCCAGATGATAGCATTAGTAGTCCTCACTATTCTGTTAAATAGTGTGATAATAAATGTAATGAGGACTGAATTTGAGTTTGTATACTGTCTATGAGGACCTCATTGAGAATGGATATTGTCTAGAAGACAATATTCTTGTTTAAACTCTCAGTTTATGTTTTACACGACAGTTGTATAATTATGTTGTATTTGATTTTTGTACCATTTATTTGGCGACTCAAAATGGGTGATGTATGCCTATTTTGGGGGCGTCACAGTTGGTATCAAAGCTTAGGGATATGATCCTTGGCTGAGATGTGAGACAAGAACTAGGAGGGGAGAGACGGGGAATTTTTTTGCTAGTATGACCTACCTAAGTTTATTTGGTATTTAATTGGTCGGTCAGGGTATAGAGATAATATGTGATATGTTAATTAACCCTTGTTTTGTGGCAGTATTTGAAAATGGCATCTGAGAATGTTGAGACCATCAATGGAGCACAGGAGACCGCTGAGTCTCCACAGATCAATAACTGAGGACAATAATGTGCATCGTGAAGGCGACAATCCTCATGCAAATAACAACACTGACCAAATGATGAACGACGGAATGTTCCGAGGCTTCATGCAATTCATGCAACATCAGGCGAGATCGGCTCCAGTCCAAAATGCAGGTGGAAACACTGGCAACTCTCAGACGGTCACCGCCAAACAGTTTAAGGAGCTGGGACCACCAGTGTTTTTTGCAGAGCCAAAACCACTTAAAGCGGAGACGTGGATAAAGCAAATCAACAAGATATTTGATGTCTTGGGTTGCTCCGAAGAGCAAAAGGTTCCCTTTTCCACCTTCATGTTGCGGGCAGAAGAAGATTACTAGTAGGAATCTGTAAAACGTACTCAACCTGCCGCACTGAAGATGTCTTGGGAGAGGTTCCAAGAACTGTTCAATGACAAGTACTTTCCCAAAAGTATTCGTCACATGAAAGAGGTAGAGTTCATCAAGCTGGAGCAAAACAACATGACTGTGTCGTAGTACGAAGCCAAGTTTGTCGAGTTGTCCCGATTTGCATCCCATTTGGTTGATAATGAGGAGAGAATGACGTGGATGTTTCTAAGAGGTTCGAAACCCGAGATACGTCAATACCTCATTTCTCATAAACATTGTTTGTATTCGGATGTTGTTAATAGGGCTCAATTACTGGAGCGCGATAGTGAGCAAACCCAACCAAAAGAGAGCAGCCGACAAAATGATATTACCAGTGATAACAATCATCGAAACAGTGACAATAAGCGTGAAGGGAATCAACATGCCAGAAATGGTAACCACTTCAGTGGTAATCATGGCCAAAATAATAAGAATGGATATTTTAAGAAGAGGAAATTCAACAAATATGGAAAGATGTCAGCATCAGCACCCGTTGTTAAGGAAGGAGAACGACCACCTATCATATATTTCAAATGCGGAGGGGAGGGACATATCAGTCCAAACTGCGCAATGCCATCCAAAGCGTGTTACAATTGTGGAAGAGAAGGTCACCTAGCCCGATTTTGTCGTTCACCGAAGACAAGTCCAGCTGGGAAGGAGGCACCAAAGGCCGTCCCAGAAAAGACAAAACCGTTAGTGTAAGGGAGAGCGTTTTTTGTGACTTCTCAAAAAGTGAGTAAACCGAACGAAGTTAGCACTTGTTAGTTAATTATAAATTCTTGCGAAGTCTATTCCTAATAAGATACCGGTTCTACCCATTATTTTATCTCTCTTGCTTGCGTTCAACATTTAAATTTGACTCCTGAGAAGTTAGATTTTGACTTATTAGTTGAAACTTCGTTAGGAGAAACCTTTGTTACCTCCACTGTTTATAAATCTTGTTGATTCAAATTGACACTTTCACGTTACCTGTCGATCTGATCTCTTTGAAAATACTTGCCATAGATGTAATTTTAGAAATCGATTGGTTAACTACTCATCATGCTTTTCGTAAGGTTATTAGCTTTCATATTCCTAACTAACCTGTTATGCGAATTCTAGCAACCAAACCACTAAAGTCGATCATTGTCATATCAAGCCATAAGTAAAGAGCCCCTATCCTTTCGTTGTTGACTTCCTTGTGTGGAATGCACCGAAGCCAAAATTTTCTGTAGGCGACGTCGTGAATGACGATGGCAAGTTGATATGTATCAATGTGATGTACTATCCAAGTCATGGATGAGAGTCACAGTTTTGAATGATATTTCTATTGTTAATAAAATTTCCTGACGTATTCTTGAAGACTTCTTGGCATACCCCAGAACGTAAAATAGAATTTTGTACTGACCCCAGTACAAAACCCCATTTCTAAAACCCTTAAATATTTCTTCAACTAAAACGAGCATAACATGCGCCAAAGACGTTGTCTCGAGCTGTTGAAGATTACGATCGTACAATTCAATATCATCGTGGAAAAATGAATGTGGTAGCTGACATGTTGAGTAGAAGATCGTATGCATTTACGAGTGTGACGTTGTTAACACAAAACCCATTTTGTATAACTTACAAATGATGAAGATAGAGTTAAAGACTCTAAGGACCCACATGGTGATATCAAATATACGAGTAGAATCGACTTTAATCGATAAAGTTAAAGCCGTGCAAGCTACATACTCAGAGCTGATGAATGTGAAGAAGAAGGTTCAAGAGGGCGTTATTCTAGAAACAAGAATCGATGAAGAGAAGAAATCTCAACCCTCAATTTTATTGGCCCATTTGAAATCCTTGATCGAGTAGGAACTGTGGCTTATAGACTCGTTTTACCGCCAAATATGTTGCGTGTTCATAACGTTTGTTACGTATCGATGTTACGTAAATATGTGGATGACCCAAACCACATTATTGATTTAGAACCATACGAGATAGCGGATAATTCAACGTATGAAGATGTTCCTGTTAAAATCCTGGAATATATTCTACGCTTAAAGGTTATACCTCAAGAGATAGGATCTGATGAAGTGTCCTCATCTATTCGGCATACCAGGTACGTACGTCAATTTTGAGGGCAAAATTTCATAAGGAGGGGAGATTGTGAGACCCCAAATTTTACGAATAAAGATTTAATTTTCTCGAAATATTTTTTTGAATATTATGGTGTGAATTTGAGATAAAGTTATAGTTGTGGGTAGTATTTATAAATTTTACAAAGTATGCAAGTTGTTATATTATATTCGATTGGTCGGGGAATATTCTTTATGTCGGAGAATATTCGTACAACGGCACAACCATTGGTGGACCCCACAATAGAATTATTATCGGATTGAGAAAATGAAAAAAATATTTTATAAATAACGGCGAAGGTGTTATTGTTAAAACTGTTGAACTACCCGGTAGTAAAAGTATAGTAATACGTGTGGTTGCATAGTAGCACACGGAATTGATTATTGATGCTTACGTGAGAAGTCACTTTCGCTTATACTCAATTATTATTACGATAATTCTTTGCATCATATCTCTCTCATTATTGATTCGATTATTGTCACAAAGAATATCCGCATTATATGTTATATTATTAAATCAATAATTGAGACGAAAAAGTTATTCATATTATTAAATTGCAATATTTACAATGTCTAGAAGTTCTGTCAAGGAGAGATTTGGTCACCTAATTGCGCGCCAATAGGGAGAAATCCTTATTAGAACGCCCCCACTTTCCTGGGAACAACCTGGTTGTTAAATATTGTGAGTTATGATATTAATGATGGATAAGTTCGTGTTGATTAAAGATGAATTTGATAGTTCCATTGTGTTTAAATTATTTGTGTTAGTGAGAATCGACATTTATTTCGATAGTAATTGATGTCTGAAGGTTATATTGTTCAATCGGGTATTCTGGGCACTTTTTTATGTCAGAGTTACTATTCACAAATTACTATTCATGAATTACTATTCACGAGTTACTATTCACATGTTACTATTCATGAGTTACTATTCATGAGTTACTATTCACGAGTTACTATTCATGAGTTACTATTCACGAGTTACTATTCACAAATTACTATTCACCTAATTACTATTCACTCTAGTATTGTGCATTTGGGTATTTGGGTACAATATTATTCCATGAGGAGATGTGCTAATTTTTCAGACCGTTGGTTGAAATTATAATAGTAAATCAATATGAATCGTTGATTTAAGGTCTTAATAGTAACTTGTCCCTTCAATATTACCAAGAGTTAATTACCCCTTCGTAAATAGTAGTTGTCTCTTCAATATTACCAAGAGTTATTTGCCTCTTCGGTGTTCCAAGAGTTAATTACCCCTTCGTAAATAGTAGTTGTCTCTTCAATATTACCAAGAGTTATTTGCCTCTTCGGTGTTCCAAGAGTTAATTACCCCTTCGCAAATAGTAGTTGTCTCTTCAATATTACCAAGAGTCATTTTGACCCTACGTTAAGACCAAGAGCCACTCTCAGTTTTTTTCTATAAATAGAAGCCCATTCCTTCATTATTTCTTACGAATTCACTTAAACTCTTAAGAGAGAAACTGTAGAGAGAAAGAAGAAAAGTATTCTGCTACTTCACTTTTCCAATATCCAGATTTTCTAAAGGTAAGGGGTATTATTTTTTTATATTCATGAAGAGAACTTCTGTTATTCCATTCTTTATTATTACATTGGAATAACTTTTATATCTGGCCTACCCTATACTTTGTAATTTCATTGTTATTCCATTCTTTATTATTCTCATTGGAATAACTCAGATATCGCTGCCACCCAATACTTGGTGAAATTCTTCTGTTACTCCATTTCTTTATTATTCTGTTGGAATATCCTATCTGTGCGTTTTACGCCGGACCTAGTTCTGTCTTTATTATTTTGTTGGAATATCCTGTCTATGCGTTTTACGCCGGACCTGATTCCGTTATTTATTATTCTGTTGGAATAACTTGTCTATGTGAAGTACCGCATGCATGGTGATTTCTGTTGTTATTCCATTCTTTATTATTACATTTGGAATATTCGCAGCCGGTGCGTATTACGCTGACCGACAGTTCCGATTATTTATTATTACATTGGAATAACTCAATCTATCTGCGAAGTTTCGCATGCATGGTGATTTCTTTTGTTATTCCATTCTTTATTATACTCACTTGGTTAAAGTTTTGACTTCTATACTCCATGAAATTAGTGGAATATCCTTGATATTTGCGCTTCATCCAGTATCTTCTCATGAAAATATTCTTCTGAGCATTCTTGAATTTTACTCTACAAAGAAGTATCATGTTGACAATTTGGACGTTAGTTCCTGGATAAATTAATTCTTGAACTTGTTTTATTGAATTCTTATATCATTGTCATCATCCTCATGTTTATATTATGTTAAAATTTATCTGTATTCACATAGTGCATAGATGGACTTGGTATGATTATGACAAGGATTATTCGGTATAATCATAGTAGTAATGTTACAAATGATGTGGAAAAAGTCCTCATTGGCCCGTAGTGCATTGATGGACAGTTTTTGGTATGATTATGGCTATGGGTTCTCTTCGGCCAAGGGAGCAAAGATGAATTGTTTTATGGCATGATCAGGACCGGTAATGAATACACGAATATCCTTGGCCCGTATTGCATGGATAATTGTGGTCGTGATACTAAAGAATATCCTTGGTCAGTGTCGAGGGTGATTCGATGATGTGGTTTATTTATTAAGTTTGAGTCTCAAAGAATAAAAGTGATGAAAACCTTTTAAATCATAAAAGATAGTAGATTTTATTCTCTACTTGACTCTTTTAATGGATTGCTTATTCCGCTGCAATTAAACTTGTTGTCTATTGTATTTTATCAGTTTAACATTGTTGAAGGCTAATGATAATTTATTCTGCATTATATTAGTCATAATATTTCTTACTGGGCTAGTTGAGCTCACCCTTTCATTCACTGTTTTCTTCAGGAAATGAGAACGTAGCAGGGACTAGTCGGGGGACGGAGTGATGGTCCAGATGATAGCATTAGTAGTCCTCACTATTCTATGAAATAGTGTGATAATAATTGTAATGAGGACTTATTCTGAGAGTAGATATTGTCTAGAAGATATATTTGTATTAAAACTCATAGCTTTTGTTGTATATTTAAGATTGTATTTGTATTCTGTACCATGTATCTGGCGACCCAAGATGGGTGATGTATACCTATTATGGGGGCGTCACGCCCCCAAAATAGGTATACATCACCCATCTTGAGTCGCCAAATACATGGTACATAAATCAAATACAACATAATTATATAACTGTCGGGTAAAACATAAACTGAGAGTTTAAACAAGAATATTGCCTTCTAGACAATATCCATTCTCAATGGAGTCCTCATAGACAATATACAAACTCAAATTACATCCTCATTACATTTATTATCACACTATTTAATGTAATTGTGAGGACTACTAATGCTATCATCCGGATCATCAATCTGTTCCCAAACTTGTCTCAAATATATTCTCATTTCCTGAAGAGAAATGTTATGAACACGCGACATATTTGGCTAAAATCTACTATCATCCGTTATCTCGTCCGGTTCTAAATAATGTGGTTCGGGTCGTCCACATATTTACGCAACATCGATACGTTAAAAACGTTATGAACACGCGACATATTTGGCGGTAAAATGAGTCTATAAGCCACAGCTCCTACTTAATCGAGGATTTCGGCCAATTAAATCGAGGGTTGAGATTTCCTCTCTTCCTCGATTCTTGCTTCTAGAATAACGCCCTTTGGAACCTTCTTCTTCACTTTCATCAGCTCCGGGTGTATAGCTTGAGCGGCTTTAACTTTATCAATTAAAGTCGATTCTAGAGTCTTTAATTCTATCTTCATCATTTGTAAGTTATACGAAATGAGTCTTTGTGTTAACAACATCGCGCTTTCAGAACGCATACGATCTTCTACTCAACACGTCGCCTACCACGTTCGCTTCTTCCACGATGATATTGAATAAATGCGATCATAATCTTCAACGACTTGAGCCAACGTCTTTAGCGCATATTACGTTCGTTTTAGTTGAAGAAATATTTGAGGCTTTAAGAAATGGGTTTTGTACTGGGGTCAATACAAAATTCGATTTCACGCTCTAGGGGTAGGCTAGGAAGTCTTCAAGAATACGTCAGGAAATTTATTAACAATACCAACTGTGACTTCTATCCCTTAACCTGGATAGCACCTCACAATGATACCTATCAAGTTGCTATCTTCATTCACGATATCGCCTACAGAATGTCTAGCTTCGGTGTATTCCACACAAGGAAGTCAACAATTAAAGGATCGGGGCCCTTTACTTATGGCTTGATATGACAATGATTGACTTTAGGATTTGTTTGCTTGAATTCACATAACAGGTTGGTTATGAATATAAAAGCTAACAACCTTAGGAAAAGCATGATGAGTAGTTAACCAATCAATTCCAAAAATCACATCAAAGGCAAGTATTTTCAAAGAGATAAGATCGACAGATAACGTAAAAGTGTCGATTTGAATCAAACAAGATTTATAAACAGTGGTGGTAACGAAGGCTCCTACTAACGAAGTTTCAACCAATAAGTCAAAGTCTAACTTCTCCGGAGTCAAATTTAAACGTTGAACGTAAGTAAGAGAGACAAAATAATGGGTAGAACCGGTATCTAATAAGTCATAGACTTCGCAAGAGTTTGTAATTAACTTACCCGTAATAACTTCATTCGGGTTTCTCAACAAACTCTCTCACTTAAACTATCGAAATTGGCTTTGCTATAGATTACATTCCACCCTTAGTTGCTTCGTCACATTCCTGATACATGATTCAAATCATTATTCTCCGATCCATATCGAATTGAGGTTGACCTCTATGAACAGGGTAATTCCGAATTCGATGTTGGATTCTCCCAATTGCTGTCCAAAAAGCAAAATCCATTTTATTTATTTTGGCTTTATTGGATCGGACGCCTTTTTCTACACTATCAACGCGTCGTGCGGCTGTTACCCACTCATCATCTATTCTTCTTCGTTCAATTGTTTATGCTTTCATCAGAACTTTGATCATAGCGTTCTCAGATTCCAGCTCTAATATCTTATACTCTGCCAAAGAGTGCTTTTGTTCAAATATCGCACATCGGTTGACACAATTTTGAATTGTTGCATCTCTTTGTTCCACGACCGTCTGCCGTTCTTCAGCCTGCTCTTCCAACTCATGAACACGATTTTGTAATTCTAAGTTTCGATCATAAAATTCATCTACCAATTCTCCTCAGGTTCCTCTTCTTCCTCTTCTTCTTCACTCTCAGCTGCTACCTTTACAACTAGCTCGGGTGCAACTATTAGTTCTTCATTCACCACGTAGATATATCTAATTTCTTCTTCGTCTGACATCACATTAACCTGATTAGTGATTAAAGGTGTCTCAATGATCTCATGTGCTTCATTGCTTATCTCAACATTTTCGGATGCCATTTTCAAATACTGCCACAAAACAAAGGTTAATTAACATATCACATATTATCTCTATACTCTGAACAACCAATTAAATACCAAATAAACATAGGTAGGTCATACTAGCGAAGGAATTCCCCGTCTCTTCCCTCCTAGTTCTTGTCTCACATCTCAGCCAGGGATCATATCCCTAAACTTTGATACCAACTGTGACGTCCCCAAAATAGGTATACAGCACCCATTTTGAGTCGCCAAATAAATGGTACATAAATCAAATACAACATAATTATACAACTGTCGTGTAAAACATAAACTGAGAGTTTAAACAAGAATATTGCCTTCTAGACAATATCCATTCTCAATGGAGTCCTCATAGACAGTATACAAACTCAAATTCAGTCCTCATTACATTTATTATCACACTATTTAACAGAATAATGAGGACTACTAATGCTATCATCTGGACTCTCAATCTGTTCCCCGACTCGTCCCAGCTATTTTCTCATTTCCTAAAGAGAACAGTGAAGAAAGGATGAGCTCAACTAGCCCAGTAAGAAATATTATGACTAAGATAATGCAGAATAAATTATCATTAGTCATCAACAATGTTAAACTGATATAATACAATAGACATCAAGTTTAACTGCAGCGGAATAAACAATCCATTAAAAGAGTCAAGTAGAGAATAAAATCTACTATCTTTTATGATTTAAAACGTTTTTATCATTTTTTATAGCTAAGACTCAGCTTAATAAATAATCCACATCATCCCTACACTACGGCCAAGGATATTCATTAGGGTCACGACCACAAATTATCCATGCACTACGGGCCAAGGATATTCGTGTATTCATCAATGGCCATGATCATGCCAACAACTGTTCATCAACGCACTACGGGCCAATGAGGACTTTTACCACATCATTTATAACATTACGGTCATGATTATACTGAATAATCCCTGGTCATAATCATACCAAGTCCATCTGTGCACTACAGGCCAAAGATGACTTTCAAAAAAAATATAAACATGAGGATGATGACAATGATATAAGAATTTAATAAAACAAGTTCACGAATTAATTTATCCAGGAACTAATAACGTCCAAATTGTCAACATGATACTTCTTTGTAGAGTAAAATTCAAGAATGCTCAGAAGAATATTTCCATGATAAGATACTGGATGAAGCGCAAATATCAAAGATATTCCACTAATTTCATGGAGTATAGAAGTCAAAACTTTAACCAACTGAGTATAATAAAGAATGGAATAACAAAAGAAATCACCATGCATGCGGTATTTCAAGATAGATAGGATATTCCAATGTAATAATAAGTAACTTAACCGTGTCCTGTAAATACATACGCATGTGGATATTCCAACATAATAATAAAGATTTTAACCAGTCCTGTGTAAAACACACGCAGGATATTCCAACCGAATAATAAAGATTTTAACTGTGTTCTATTGTAAAACACATGCATGTGATATTCCAACCTAATAATAAAGAATGGAATAACATAAGGATTTCACCAAGTATAGGGTATACCGCGTGATATGAAGTTATGTATAGGGTATCTCACAGCGTATCTGAGTTATTCCAATGTAATAATAAAGAATGGAATAACATAAGAATTTCACTAAGTATAGGGTATCACAGCATATCACAGTTATGTATAGGGTATGCCACATATACAGGTTATTCCAACAGAATAATAAAGAATGGAATAACAGAAGTTCTCTTCATGAATAAGAAAGAATAACACCCCTTACAGGTATAACAAATAATATCCCTTACCGTAAAAGACACTGGATTTCGAAGTAGTGAAGTAGCAGAATACTCTTCTTCTTTCTCTCTATAATTTCTCTCTCTAGAGTTTCAGTGAATTCGTAAGAAATAATGAAGGAATGAGCTTCTATTTATAGAAAAACTGAGAGTGTCTCTTGGTCTTAACGAAGGGTCAAAATGACTCTTGGTAATATTTAAGAGACAACTACTATTTGCAAATGGGTAATTAACTCTTGGAACACCGAAGAGGCAAATAACACTTGGTAATATTGAAGAGACAACTACTATTTACGAAGGGCCAATTAACTCTTGGTAATATTGAAGGGACAAGTTACTATAAGACTTTAAATAAACGATCCATATTGATTTACTATTATAATTTTAACCAATGGTCTGAAAAATTAGCACATCTCCTCATGGAATAATATTGTACCCAAATACCCGAGTGAACAATACTAGAGTAAATAGTAATCGGGTGAATAGTAACTCGTGAATAGTAACTCATGAATAGTAACTCATGAATAGTAACTCATGAGTAGTACTCTGACACGAAAAGTGTCCTGAATACCCGATTGAACAATATAACCTCCAAACATCAATTATTATCGAAATAAATGTCGATTCTCACTAACACAAATAATTTCAACACAATGGAACTATCAAATTCATCTTTAATCAACACGAACTTATCCATCATTAATATCATAACTCACAATATTTAACAACCAGGTTGTTCCCAGGAAAGAGGGGGCTTTCCAATAAGGATTTCTCCCTATTAGCGCTCAATTAGGTGACCAAACCTCTCCTTGACAAAACTTCTAGACATTGTAAATATTGCAATTTAATAATATGAATAACTTTGTCATCTCAATTATTGATTTAATAAAATAACATATAATGCAGATGATACTGTGACAATAATCGAATCAATAATATGAGAGATATGATGCAGCAATTACTGTAGCAATAATGCAGTATAAATAAGTGACTTATCACTTAAGCATTAATAATCAATACCGTGTTCTACTATGAAACCACGCGTATTACTGTACTTTTAATACCGGGTAGTTGAACAGTATTAACGTTAAAACCTCCGTAGTTATTTTCATAAAATATTTTTATCGTTTTCTAACTACGACGGTTATTACGCTTGTGGGGTCCACTAATGATTGTCTTGAGTCGCATAAATATTCCCCGACAAAAAGAATATTCCCCGACCAATCGAATATTTATAACAACTTGCATACTTTGCAAAATTTTCAAATACTACCTACAACTATAACATTATATCAAATTCACACCATAATATTAAAAAAATATTTCGAAAAAAAATTAAATATATATACATAAAATCTGGGGTCTCACAATACCAACTATGACACCCCCAAAATAGGTATACATCACCCATCTTGAGTCGCCAAATACATGGTACATAAATCAAATACAACATAATTATATAACTGTCGGTTAAAACATAAACTGAGAGTTTAAACAAGAATATTGCCTTCTACACAATATCCATTCTCAATGGAGTCCTCATAGAAAGTATACAAACTCAAATTCAGTCCTTATTACATTTATTATCACACTATTTAACAGAATAGTGAGGACTACTAATGCTATCATCTGGACTCTCAATCTGTTCCCCGACTCATCCCAGCTATATTCTCATTTCCTTAAGAGAACAGTGAAGAAAGGGTTAGCTCAACTAGCCCAGTAAGAAATATTATGACTAAGATAATGCAGAATAAATTATCATTAGTCCTCAACAATGTTAAACTGATAAAATACAATAGACATCAAGTTTAATCTGCGGTGGAATAAGCAATCCATTAAAAGAGTCAAGTAGAGAATAAAATCTACTATCTTTTAGGATTTAAAATGTTTTCATCAATTTTATATAGTCAGACTCGACAATAAATAATCCACATCATCCCTACACTACGGCCAAGGATATTCATTAGGGGTCACGACCACAAATTATCCATGCACTACGGGCCAAGGATATTCGTATTCATCAATGGTCATGATCATGCCAACAACCTGCTCATCAACGCACTTCACGCGCCAACGAGGACTTTTACCACATCATTTATAACATTACGGTTATGATTATATCGAATAATCCCTCGGTCATAATCATACCAAGTCCATCTCATGCACTACTGGCCAAAGATGACTTTCAAAAAAAATATAAACATGAGGATGATGACAATGATATAAGAATTTAATAAAACAAGTTCACGAATTAATTTATCCGAGAACTAATAACGTCCAAATTGTCAACATGATACTTCTTTGAGAGTAAAATTCAAGAATGCTCGGAAGAATATTTCCATGATAAGATCTCGGATGAAGCGCAAATATCAAGGATATTCCACTAATTTCATGGAGTATAGAAGTTAAAACTTTAACCAACTAAGTATAATAAAGAATGGAATAACAAAAGAAAACACCATGCATGCGGTACTTTGCGATGATGTGTTATTCCAATGAATAAAAAGTAAATGAACCAGTCCGATGTAAAATACACGCATGTGATATTCCAATGTAATAATAAAGATTTTACCGAGTCCGGTGTAAAACACGAGACGATATTCCAATGAATAATAAAGATTTTAACCAGTCCTGTAAAACACACGACATGATATTCCAATGTAATAATAAATAATGGAATAACATAACGATTTCACCAAGTATAGGGTATCTGGCGATATCACGTGTTATGTATAGGGTATCTCAGATATCTGAGTTATTCCAATGAATAATAAAGAATGGAATAACATAAGGATTTCACCAAGTATAGGCTATATCGCGTATATAGGTTATGTTTAGGGTATGCCGCGTATACAGATTATTCCAACAGAATAATAAAGAATGGAATAACATAAGGATTTCACCAAGTACAGGGTATGCCGCGTATACCTGTTATTCCAACAGAATAATAAAGAATGGAATAAAAGAAGTTCTCTTCATGAATAAGAAAGAATAACACCCCTTACAGGTACAACAAATAATATCACTTACCGTAAAAGAAATTGGATATAGAAGTTGTAAAGTAGTAGAATACTCTTCTTCTTTCTCTCTGTAATTTCTCTCTCTAGAGTTTTAGTGAATTCGTAAGAAATAATGAAGGAATGAGCTTTTATTTATTGAAAAAACTGAGAGTGGCTCTTGGTCTTAACGAAGGGTCATAATGACTCTTGGTAATATTGAAGAGACAACTACTATTTGCGAATGGGTAATTAACTCTTGGAACACCGAAGAGGCAAATAACTCTTGGTAATATTGAAGAGACAACTACTATTTACGAAGGGGTAATTAATTCTTGGAACACCGAAGAGGCAAATAACTCTTGGTAATATTGAAGAGACAACTACTATTTACGAAGGGGTAATTAACTCTTGGTAATATTGAAGGGACAAGTTACTATTAAGACTTTAAATCAACGATCCATATTGATTTACTATTATAATTTCAACCAACGGTCTGAAAAATTAGCACATCTCCTCATGGAATAATATTGTACCTAAATACCCAAATGCACAATACTAGAATGAATAGTAATCAGGTGAATAGTAATTTGTGAATAGTAACTTATGAATAGTAACTCGTGAATAGTAACTCATGAATAGTAACTCGTGAATAGTAACTCGTGAATAGTAACTCATGAATAGTAACTTGTGAATAGTAACTCCGACATAAAAAGTGCCCCGAATACCCGATTGAACAATATAACCTTCAGACATCAATTACTATCGAAATAAATGTCGATTCTCACTAACACAAATAATTTCAACACAATGAAACTATCAAATTCATCTTTAATCAACACGAACTTATCCATCATTAATATCATAACTCACAATACTTAACAACCAACCGTTGTTCCTGTGAAAGAGGGGCTTTCAATAAGGATTTCTCCTATTATGCCGCAATTAGGTGACCAAACCTCTCCTCGATGTAACTTCTAGAAATTGTAAATATTGTAATTTAATAATATGAATAACTTTGTCGTCTCAATTATTGATTTAATAATATAACATATAATGAAGATGATACTGTGACAATAATCGAATCAATAATATGAGAGATATGATGTAGCAATTACTGTTGCAATAATGCAGTATAACCGAGTGACTTATCACTTAAGCATCAATAATCAATACTGGTGTGCTACTATGCAACCCATGCCAGCGTATCTTGTACTTTTAATAATGGGTAGTTGAATGAAGATAAATAAGTAAAACCTCTCTGTTATTATTTTCATAAAATATTTTTGTCATTTTCTAACTACGATGAATGCTTGGTTGTGGGGTCCACTAATGATTGTGTTGTCGTATTTAATATTCCCCGACAAAGAGAATATTCCCCGGCCAAACGAATATTATATAACAACTTGCATACTTTGCAAAATTTTCAAATACTACCCACAACTATAACAATATATCAAAACCACACCATAACATTAAAAAATATATTTCAAGAAATTTAAATCTTTTATTTATAAAATCTGGGGTCTCACAATCTCCCCTCCTTATAGAATTTTGCCCTCGAAATTTATGTACGTACCTGGTATGCTGAAGAGGTGTGGGTACCTTGACTTCATTTTAGATTCTAACTCTTTAGGTATAACCTTTGAGTGTTGAATACTATTCTTCTTATCCAAGATTTTAATAGGTATATCTTCATACGTTAAATTATCCGCTATCTCGTCCGGTTCTAAATTTATAATGTGGTTCGGGTCATCCACATATTTACGTAACGTCGATACGTTAAAAACGTTATGAACACGCAACATATTTGGCAGTAAAACGAGTCTATAGGCCACAGTTCCTACTCGATCAAGGATTTTAAATGGGCCAATTAAATCGAGGATTGTGATTTCCTCTCTTCGTCATTTCTTGCTTCTATAATAACGCCCTCTTGAACCTTCTTCATTCATCAACTCTGAGTACGTTGCTTGAGCGGCTTTAACTTTATCGATTAAAGTCAATTCTACTCGTATATTCATTATCTTCACGTGGGTTCTAGAGTCTTTAACTCCATCTTCATCATTTATAAGTTATACAAAATGGGTTTTTATGTTAACAACATCGCACTCGTAAACGCATACGATCTTCTACTCAACATGTCAGCTACCACGTTCGCTTTTCCATAATGATATTAAATGGTACGATCGTAATCTTCAAAAGCTTGAGTCAACGTCTTTGGCGCATGTTACGTTTATTTTAGTTGAAGAAATATTTGAGGGTTTAAGAAATGGGTTTTGTACTGGGGTCAATACAAAATTCGATTTCACGCTCTAGGGGTAGGCTAGGAAGTCTTCAGGAATACGTCAGGAAATTTATTAACGATAGAAATATCATTCAAAACTGTGACCCTCATCCAAGACTTGGATAGTACGTCACATTGATACCTATCTACTTGCCATCTTCATTCACGACGTCACCTACAGAAAGTCTGGTTTCGGTGCATTCCACACAAGGAAGTCAACAACAAAAGGATCGGGGCTCTTTACTTATGGCTTGATATGATAGTGATTGACTTTAGTGGTTTGGTTGCTTGAATTTGCATAACAGGCTGGTTATGAATATAAAAGCTAACAACCTTAGGAAAAGCATGATGAGTAGTTAACCAATCGATTCCTAAAATCACATCAAAGGAAAGTATTTTCAAAGAGATAAGGTCGACAGGTAATGTGAAAAAGTCGATTTGAATCAACAAGATTTATAAATAGTGGAGGTAACGAAGGCTCCTACTAACGAAGTTTCAACCAATAAGTCAAAGTCTAACTTCTCCGGAGTCAAATTTAAACGTTGATCGCAAGCAAGAGAGATAAAATAATGGGTAGAACCAGTATCTTATAAGGTATAGACTTTGCAAGAATTTATAATTAACTAACCCGTGCTAACTTCGTTCGGATTACTCGCTTTTTGAGAAGTCACGAAAAATGCTCTTCCTGAAACCACCGACTTTGTTTGGTCCGTATCCGCCTTTGGTGCCACCGTCCCAGCTGGACTTGACTTTGGTTCACGACAAAATCGAGCTAAATGACCTTCTCTTTTTGAAATTTCCACTTCTATTATCTTGGTCATGATTACCACCGAAGTGGTTACCATTCTTGGCATGATAATTTCCCCCACGATGGTTATCATTGTTCCGATGGTCGTTGCCATTGGTATGATTATTATCGTGTTGTTGGTCGTTACCTTTTGGTTGTGCTAACTCATTATCGCGCTCCAATAACTGAGCCCTATTCATAACATTTGAATATAAACAAAGTTTATGAGAAATGAGGTATTGACGTATATCGGGTTTCAAACCTCTTAGAAACATTCGCCTCATTCTCTCCTCATTATCAACCAAATGGGATGCAAACCGGGATAACTCCGCAAACTTAGCCTCGTACTACGATACGATCATATTATTTTGCTCCATTGCTTATGTCAACATTTTCAGATGCCATTTTTGAACACTGTCACAAAACAAGGGTTAATTGACATATCACATATTATCCCTATACTCTGACCGACCAATTAAATACCAAGTAAACTTAGGTAGGTCATACTAGCGAAGGAATTCCCCGTCTCTCCCCTCCTAGTTCTTGTCTCACATCTTAGCTAGGGATCATATCCCTAAGCTTTGATACCAACTGTGACGCCCCCAAAATAGGTATACAACATAATTATATAACTGTCGGTTAAAACATAAACTGAGAGTTTAAACAAGAATATTGCCTTCTACACAATATCCATTCTCAATGGAGTCCTCATAGACAGTATACAAACTCAAATTTAGTCCTCATTACATTTATTATCACACTATTTAACAGAATAGTGAGGACTACTAATGCTATCATCTGGACTGTCAATCTGTTCCCCGACTCGTCCCAGCTATATTCTCATTTCCTGAAGAGAAATGTTAAGAACACGCGACATATTTGGCTAAAATCTACTATCATCCGTTATCTTGTCCGGTTCTAAATAATGTGGTTCGAGTCGTCCACATATTTATGCAACATCGATACATTAAAAACGTTATGAACACGCGACATATTTGGTGGTAAAACGAGTCTATAAGCCACAGCTCCTACTTAATCGAGGATTTCGGCCAATTAAATCGAGGGTTGAGTTTTCCTCTCTTCGTCGATTCTTGCTTCAAGAATAACGCCCTCTGGAACCTTCTTCTTCACTTTCATCAGCTCCGAGTGTATAGCTTGAGCGGCTTTAACTTTATCAATTAAAGTCGATTCTAGAGTCTTTAATTCTATCTTCATCATTTGTAAGTTATACGAAATGAGTCTTTGTGTTAACAACATCGCACTCGTAAACGCATACGATCTTCTACTCAACACGTTAGCTACCACGTTCGCTCTTCCACGATGATATTGAATAGTACGATCATAATCTTCAACAGTTCGAGCTAACGTCTTTGGCGCATATTACGTTCGTTTTAGTTGAAGAAATATTTGAGGCTTTAAGAAATGGGTTTTGTACTGGGGTCACTACAAAATTCGATTTCACGCTCTAGGGGTAGGCTAGGAAGTCTTCAAGAATACGTCAGAAAATTTATTAACAATACCAACTGTGACTTCTATCCCTTAACCTGGATAGCACCTCACAATGATACCTATCAAGTTGCTATCTTCATTCACGATGTCGCCTACAGAATGTCTGGCTTCGGAGCATTCCACACAAGGAAGTCAACAATTAAAGGATCGGGGCCCTTTACTTATGGCTTGATATGACAATGATTGACTTTAGGATTTGTTTGCTTGAATTCGCATAACAGGTTGGTTATGAATATAAAAGCTAACAACCTTAGGAAAAGCATGATGAGTAGTTAACCAATCAATTCCAAAAATCACATCAAAGGCAAGTATTTTCAAAGAGATAAGATCGACAGATAACGTAAAAGTATCGATTTGAATCAAACAAGATTTATAAACAGTGGAGGTAACGAAGGCTCCTACTAACGAATTTTCAACCAATAAGTCAAAGTCTAACTTCTCCAGAGTCAAATTTAAACGTCGAACGTAAGTAAGAGAGATAAAATAATGGGTAGAACCGGTATCTAATAAGTCATAGACTTCGCAAGAGTTTGTAATTAACTTACCCGTAATAACTTCATTCGGGTTTCTCAACAAACTCTCTCACTTAAACTATCGAATTTGGCTTTGCTATAGATTACATTCCACCCTTAGTTGCTTCGTCACATTCCTAATACATGATTCAAATCATTATTCTCTGATCCATATCGAATTGAGGTTGACCGCTATGCACAGGGTAATTCCGAATTCGATGTTGGATTCTCCCAATTGCTGTCCAAAAAGGAAAATCCATTTTATTTATTTTGGCTTTATTGGATCGGACGCCTTTTTCTACACTATCAACGCATCGTGCGTCTGTTACCCACGCATCATCTATTCTTCTTCGTTCAGTTGTTTTTGATTTCATCAGAACTTTGATCATAGCGTTCTCAGATTCCAGCTCTAATATGTTATACTCTACCAAAGAGTGCTTCTGTTCAAGCATCGCACATCGGTTAACACAATTTTGAATTGTTGTATCTCTTTGCTCCACAATCGTTTGCCATTCTTCAGCTTGTTCTTCGAACTCATGAATACGATTTTGTAATTCTAAATTTTGATCATAAACTTCTTTTAACCAATTCTCCTCAGGTTCCTCTTCTTCCTCTTCTTCCTCACTCACCGCTACCTCTGCGCAAATAGCTTTCAAAAGCAACTATTAGTTCTTCACTTACCACGTAGATATCTCTAATTTCTTCTTCGTCTGACATCACATTAACCTAGTTAGTGATTAAAGCTGTCTCAATGGTCTCATTCACTCCATTGCTAACATTTTCAGCTGCCATTTTCAAACACTGCCACAAAACAAGAGTTAATTAACATATCACATATTATCTCTATACTTTGACCGACCAATTAAATTATCCAGAAACTAATAACGTCCAAATTGTCAACATGATACTTCTTTGTAGAGTAAAATTCAAGAATGCTTAGAAGAATATTTCCATGAAAAGATACTGGATGAAGCGCAAATATCAAGGATATTCCACTAATTTCATGGAGTATAGAAGTCAAAACTTTAACCAGCTGAGTATAATAAAGAATGGAATAACAAAAGAAATCACCATGCATACTAAGATTTCTTAGCATGTATGGGATATTCCAACATAATAATAAGTAATCTGAACCAGTCCATTTGTAAAACACACGACGGGATATTCCAATGAATAATAAAAAGATGAGAACCGGTCCTGTAAAACACATGAGGATATTCCAACCAGAATAATAAAGAATGGAATAACATAAGGATTTCACCAAGTATAGGGTATCTGATATGTCTGAGGTTATGTATAGGGTATTCAGCAGTATCTGAGTTATTCAACGAATAATAAAGAATGGAATAACATAAGGATTTCACCAAGTATAGGGTATCTTGGCATGATCTGAGGTTATGTATAGGGTATGCCACATATACATGTTATTCCAATAGAATAATAAAAAATGGAATAAAAGAAGTTCTCTTCATGAATAAGAAAGAATAACACCCCTTACAGGTACAACAAATAATATCACTTACCGTAAAAGAAATTGGATATAGAAGTTGTAAAGTAGCAGAATACTCTTCTTCTTTCTCTCTATATTTTCTCTCTCTAGAGTTTTAGTGAATTCGTAAGAAATAATGAATGAATGAGCTTCTATTTATAAAAAAAACTGAGAGTGGCTCTTGGTCTTAACGAAGGGTCATAATGACTCTTGGTAATATTGAAGAGACAACTACTATTTGTGAATGGGTAATTAACTCTTGGAACACCGAAGAGGCAAATAACTCTTGGTAATATTGAAGAGACAACTACTATTTACAAAGGGGTAATTAACTCTTGGTAATAGTAAAGGGACAAGTTACTATTAAGACTTTAAATTAACTATCCATATTGATTTACTATTATAATTTCAACCAACGGTCTAAAAAATTAGCACATCTCCTCATGGAATAATATTGTACCCAAATACCCAAATGCACAATACTAGAGTGAATAGTAATCAGGTGAATAGTAATTTGTGAATAGTAACTCGTGAATAGTAACTCATGAATAGTAACTTGTGAATAGTAACTCCGACACAAAAAGTGCCCCGAATACCCGATTGAACAATATAACCTTCAGACATCAATTACTATCGAAATAAATGTCGATTCTCACTAACACAAATAATTTCAACACAATGGAACTATCAAATTCATCTTTAATCAACACGAACTTATCCATCATTAATATCATAACTCACAATATTTAACAACCAGGTTGTTCCCGGAAAAGAGGGGGCTTTCAATAAGGATTTCTCCCTATTGGTAGCCGCAATTAGGTGACTAAACCTCTCCTTGATGTAACTTCTAGACATTGTAAATATTTCAATTTAATAATATGAATAACTTTGTCGTCTCAATTATTGATTTAATAATATAACATATAATGCAGATGATATTGTGACAATAATCGAATCAATAATATGAGAAATATGATGCAGCAATTACTGTAGCAATAATTGAGTATAACTGAGTGACTTATCACTTAAGCATCAATAACAATACCATGTGCTACTATGAAATCACGCGTATTACTGTACTTTTACTATCGGGTAGTTCAACAGTATTAACAATAACACCTCTGTCGTTATTTATAAAATATTTTTATCGTTTTCTCAATCCGACAATAATTCCATTATGGGGTCCACCAATGATTGTGCCGTTGTATGAATATTCCCCGATATAAAGAATATTCCCCGACCAATCGAATATAATATAACAACTTGCATACATTGCAAAATTTATAAATACTACCCACAACTATAACTTTATCTTAAATTCACACCATAATATTCAAAAAAAATATTTCGAGAAAATTAAATCTTTATTCATAAAATTTGGGGTCTCACAATTCGAATAACCTGCCTGTGCGATCTATCACATGCTTGGTGAAATTCTTTTGTTATTCCATTCTTTATTATACTCAGTTGGTTAAAGTTTTGACTTCTATACTCCATGAAATTAGTGGAATAGCCTTGATATTTATGCTTCATCCAGTATCTTGTCATGGAAATATTCATCTGAGCATTATTGAATTTTACTCTACAAAGAAGTATCATGTTGACAATTTGGACGTTATTAGGTTCTGGATAATTTAATTCGTGAACTTGTTTTATTGAATTCTTATATCATTGTCATCATCCTCATGTTTATATTTTTTGAAAGTCATACGTGGCTGTAGTGTATGATGGACTTGGTATGATTATGACCGAGGATTATTCAATATAATCATGGTAGTAATGTTACAAATGATGTGGTAAAAGTCCTCATTAGCCCGTAGTGCATTGATGGATTTGTTGTTGGCATGATCATGACCAATGATGAATACACGAATATCCTTGGCCCGTAGTGCATGGATAATTTGTGGTCGTGACCACTATGAATATCCTTGGCCGTCTTCAAAGCAAGGATGATGTGGATTATTTATTAAGTCGATTCTCGATTATAAAAATTGATGAAAACTTTTAAATCATAAAAGATAGTAGATTTTATTCTCTACTTGACTCTTTTAATGGATTGCTTGTTCATTACAGATTAAACTTGATGTCTATTGTATTTTATCGGTTTAACATTGTTGAGGACTAATGATAATTTATTACGCATTATCTTAGTCATAATATTTCTTCTTGGGCTAGTTGAGCTCACCCTTTCTTCACTTTATTCTTCGAGAAATGAGAATATATTTGGGGACGAGTAGGGGAACAGATTGACAGTCCAGATGATAGCATTAGTAGTCCTCACTATAATGTTAAATAGTGTGATAATAAATGTAATGAGGACTGAATTTGAGTTTGTATACTGTCTATGAGGACTCCATTGAGAATAGATATTGTCTAGAAGGCAATATTCTTGTTTAAACTCTCAGTTTATGTTTTACACGACAGTTGTATAATTATGTTGTATTTGATTTTTGTACCATTTATTTGGCTACTCAAAATGGGTGATGTATACCTATTTTGGGGGCGTCACAATGATCATCATCATGATTCTAAAATCATTTCTTAAAACTATAGGTTTATCACATATAATATAATAGCACCATGTAGATCAAAAAGCCCTTAATATATTAATTTTTTCTTAATTTATGAATAAGATTACAAAGTATATGCTACATCATATCAAGTATGATTGGTTTGTATGCATACTACTTTCAATCTCCCGCTTGCACCTAAAGCTAATCGCCATGGTATCTAATACCCATCATCTCTAAGTGACGATCAAACTGTTGTTGGGTTAAAGCTTTTGTAAATGGATTTGCAATATTTTTTTAGAGTCCACTATCTCTGTAGTGACTTCTCCTCTCTCGATGATTTCTCTAATCAAATAAAAGTGTAGCAACATATGTTTGGATCCCAAATGAGACTTAGGAACCATTCCAAGTTCTGTAATGAACATTTCCATCCAAACAACCAACTTTGCAGCTTCATTTATAGTTATATACTTTGTCTTTTTTACTAAATAACCAACTCTTTACTATTTTGAACTTTTCTAATTCACTGCACCACCATTCAAGGTAACCACATTACTCTCTCAAGTGGATTTGCTTTTGTCTTGGTCAGTCTTAAAAAATTTGGTCTGTATAGCCCTCTAGTTTCTTTTCAGACCCACCATAATTCATTAACACATCCTTTAGTTCCGGTTAAGTTCTTTAGGATGTTTTTCACTGTCTTACAGTAATCTTCTCCAGAATATGACTGATCAATGTCAAGTCCCGTACATTTCATTGCATACATGGCAGTAATTCATGCAATCTCTCTTTTAACGAGTCTATAGGGACAATTAAGAATGCTACACTCCATGGCTCATCAACATGAGACATCTCTTGGATTTTTCCGTGCTAAACCCCTTTAGCATCGAATGAATATACGTTCATTGGGTCAATCCAAGTATCCTTTTAAATCTATCTATATAGATCTTTATCCCCAAAATATAAGATGTTCCTCCCAAATCATTCATAGAGGAATTTTTAGACAATGTTACCTTTACTAATTTTAACATTGGTATGTCATTCCTTATAAGTAATATATCACCATATAATACCAAAAATGTCACAACGCTCCCACTGACCTTCTTGTACACACTAGGTTCATCCTCATTTTTGATAAAATCAAACTCTTTTGATTGTCTCATCAAAATGGAAGTTCCATCTTTGAGAAGCCTACTTCAATCCATAAATGGATCATTGTAGCTCTCATAAATAATTTGTTCCAACCTTTGAAATAAATCCATCAGGTTGTATCATACATACATTCTCTTCTAATTAATATTAAGGAAGAGCATCTCCACGTCCATTGCCAGAATCCGTAATAATAAGCTTCAATCAAAAGAAAAATCTGAATGGATTTGAGCATTACTACCAATAAGAAGGTATCATAGTCAACTCCTTTATTTGAAACTTTTTGCAACCAGTCAGACCTTATAAGTCTCTACCTTGCCATCTGCTCTAGTCTTTCTATTAAAACCTATATACATCATTTAGGCTTTATGCCTACCAAAGGGATAACCAAAGTCCATACATGGTTTTCATACATGGAGTTCATTTCAGATTTCATGGTCATCTGCCATTTCTCTGAGTCTTTACTACTCATAGCATCATCGTATTTACTGGATCATCATCCTCTATGATGCGTAACTCATCATCATCTTAATGAATCTAGACCTCCTAGGTATCTTCGTTACTATTCTAGATTTACTATTCAGTTGTGGTACAATAGGTCTATTTACAGGTTCCTCTAATTGACTTATAGTGCTTTGTAGTTCTTAAACTCCTTCAAGATCTATTACCCTCCCACTATTCCCTTTAATGATAAACACTTTTATCTAACAAGGGCATCATGTTTCTCAATAAACACCTTTTGTTCAGTTGGATTATTGAACATATATGCCCTAAACTTACTTTAGGATGTCCCACAAATCAGCACTTATCAGATCTTGTCCCAAGCTTATCCTTTTGAAATATTTTCACATAAGATGGACAATCCCTAATCTTAACATACTTAAGACTAGGAATCCTCCCTATCCATAACTTATATGGAGTCTTGGGGCCAGATTTTGAGTTTACCTTCTTTTATAGATATGCAACAATGTTTAGGGCATAACCCTAGAAGCATACTAGAATGTGGTTAAAAATCATCATGGACCGCACCATGTCCAGTAAGGTACGATTCTCCTTTAAGATACACCAATCAATTATTATGTATCAACAAATGTCCATTATGAGAAACTACTATTTTCTTTGAGATGATCAAGAAACTCATTGTCCAAGTATTCCTTCCTTGATCCGATCGAAGAATCCTAATATTTTTCCAGTTTATTTCTCAACTTCAATTCTGAATTCTTTGAACCTTTTAAATGATTCAGATTTATATTTCATCAAATACATATATCTAAATCTTGAATGATTATCAGTGAAAGTACTGAAATAAGAATACCCTCCTCGTTCATTCGTTGTCATAGGTCCACATACGTCTGTGTACCAACGCTAAAAACTCTGTAACCCATGAGACAAGATTCACATGTTGGATATGATTCGTAATCAGATAGCTCTAAAAGCCCATCTTTATATAACTCGTTTAATCTTGTTTCATTAATATGACCGAGTCTACAGTCCCACATAAATTTATAATTCACATCATCTCTTTTTCTTTTTACAAGTTTGTTCAAATTGCAAAATTATTTTCATATGAGTTGTCGACGCCGGAAAAATTTCTCCCTCTTCCTAAGTGTTTCTTACCCTTTATATTTTCTATGTGAATTTGTTTGACCTGAAGAGGTAGATTTTCAGGAAAAAACCAACATATAATGTCGACGATTTAAAAATATTTAATTTTTATTGGTCTGAATTAAACAGAACTGTGAGACCCCAAATTTTATGAATAAAGATTTAATTTTTCTCGAAATATTTTTTTAATATTATGGAGTAAATTTGATATAATGTTATAGTTGTGGGTAATATTTATAAATTTTGCAAAGTACGTAAGTTGTTATATAATATTCGATTGGTCGGGGAATATTCGTACGACGACACAATCATTGGTGGACTACACAACGGAATTATTGTCGGATTGAGAAAATGATAAAAATATTTTTATGAAAATAACAGGGGAAGTTTTACCATTAAAACTGTTGAACTACTCGGTAGTAATAAAGACGATGTCATACGTGGGTTGCGTAGTAGCACACGGTATTGATTATTGATGCTTACATGAGAAGTCACTCAGTTTTGTTCAATTATTGCTTCAGTAATTGTTGCATAGTATCTCACGTTATTTGATTCAATTATTGTTGATATTTTATATATTATTAAATCAATAATTGAGATGACGAAGTTATTAATATTATTATTTATAATATTAACGATGTCTAGAAGTTACGCGAGGAGAGGTTTGGTCACCTAATTGCGGCATGATAGGGAGAAATCCTTATTGAAAAGCCCCTCTTTCCGAGAAAACGACACAGTGTCCGATTAATATTGTGAATTATAATAATGATGATAAATGTTGTTAATTATATTGAGGTGTCTTTTATGAAGTCACGAAGTTTATATATATATATATATATATATATATATATATATATATATATATATATATATATATATAAATTACAGTTTATTAGTATTATTAATGTAATAAAATAGAAAAACTTTTTATATAAAATGAATACTTTTATAAAGTTATTTATTTTATTAGACAATAATTAGAATATAATATATTTTATTATGAATAGTGTTTTTTGCATTGTAATTTTTTTTATATAAAACAGAATACTTTTATAAAGTTATTTGTTTTATTATACGATAAATAGAATATATTATATTTTATTTAAAAGATTTTGTTTTATTAGAATATTTTATTAATACTGCATAGTAAATCAATATGGATGTCCGTTTAAAGGTAAATCAACTGACCGATTCATGAATTAGTTACTATTCAGTCCATTCTCCTATATATAGAAGATCATTCCTTCATTATTTCTTACGAATTCACTGAAACTCTAGAGAGAGAAAGAATAGAGAGAAAGAAGAAAAGTATTTTATTACTTCACTACTCCTATTGAAAGTAATATGCACACAAGCCAATCATGTTTGATGATAAAGCATATACTTTGTAACAATCTTATTCATTTATTAATAAAAAGTATTAATTTATTAAAGGCTTTTAAATTATCTACATGATCTTTGTTTTATAATATGTGATAAACCCATAGTTTTAAGCAATGCTTTTAGAATAATGATGATGATCATTCTAATGAGATCTAAATTCTTAGAAAGCTTAAAACTAAAATAGTTCCCAATCATTGGATTACTAAATTGGGGATTAGTGAATCCGGATAGATTGGTACATACATTGCTTGCTCATTGGATGAGGATGATTGATCTCATGATCATTTGTGTGGAGACACTAAAGCAAGTATGTAGGTGCTTATTAGAGAATAAGTTCACCGAACGTGGCTCGCTAAGGAATACCTAATGGAGTTTTATTTGCACATCGATAGGAATTTCTATAGTGATAGTAGTCAAGTGATCCTTGGACTTGAGATCATCATAGTATCTTGTGTATGATGAGTTATACTTTGACTTATTCCTTAAGACCCTTAGGGTATATCAAAGGGTATGCTTGGGTATAATAAGTTGTACATGGAGATAATGTATGATCGATAAAGAATCTACCACTACTAATAAAAGAAGAGAATGTCCTATGTGATTCGATAAATGACAACCCAAAGAATCCTTGGCGAAAAGCGAGAATGAAATTAGAAAGGAGTTTCTAATTTGCATTATTTGGAGTTGTGCATTTAAGAGTCAAAATACATATAATTAAATAAAATAAGACTTGACGATAATTCCATGTCTTATATTTAATTGGGACATTGTATGGTGGAAGGATTGAATTGTGATAACTATTTACTCAAAGGTTCTTTTATGATTAATGTTGAAATCTATATTATCCGGAAAGTCGTTGATCATTAGGAGACTTATCCTATTGTAGAATAAATATTATTTATTTAAATTAATTAATTGTTTAATTTATTTATTTAAATAAGATTAAATTATTCTAATTGATTTATTCACAACCAGGTTTAATATGGAGAACCTAAAGGGTCACACCATAAAAGGAAGAATAATTATTTAAGAAGTTAATGGCATAATCGTAATAATATGTTAAATATATTTAATTTAATCTATGGTGATAGAATAAATTAAATAGCTTAATATTATTATTTAATATTTTAGAAATATTAAATATAAATTAATAAGAGGAGTCTTATTAATATTATTACAATTATTATTATTTTAATTTCTAAAAGAGTTTAGGAATTAATTTAATATAAGTACTCTCATTTATTCCTAATAGGATTAGGAAGGAAAATTAGTTAAAAGAGTTTAATTAATTGTCCCTAATAAGATTAGGGAGCTTAATTAATTAAAAGAATTTAATTAATTAAATAAATCCCAATTCCTTAATTGTTAAGGTGGGTTGCCCACATCTATAAATAAGAGGAGTCTTATTATGGGTGTAGGGGTTGTCGACTTTTACAACGGACGACATAATTCCAATTTGTTAGAAAGTCGCCTTTTTTATAGAGATAGAAATCTAGGGTTGATCCAATACCCTTCTTCTTGAATCTTTATTTTTCCTTGGTGGATCACCTCTGAGGCCAAACATATGGGTGGCTAACGTTGATCAAAGGAAGGAACCAAACCCGGTGGATTCAAGTTGAGCGCGAAAAGGATTTGGAGGTGAACTTGTACACGAGGAAGCTCGATCTTCAAGGGTATGATTTTATTCTTTATCTTTTCGTTTAATTAATAATTATGCATAAAGGGTGATCCGGGTATATGGTTTGTAAATTTTAAACTCGATTTTTACACGCTTACTTTTTTATGCAATTTGATTGCGTTCTTGAATATTACAAACCTAACGGTGGCATCGAGCCAAACCTTTATCGCGAATTATTAATTGTTTTAATTTGATATTATATTGATATGTGTTTAGAACAATTTAATTGGGCATAATTTTATTGTATAAAATTTAATAAATAAATAAAAAAAAAAAGACCGAATTTTTTTTTAAGGCAACAGGATGCGCACGGAAATCGAAGCATGTTAACAAGTTAAATAAAAAAAAAAAAGCAGCCGGTGAACGTGGCCATTCAAAAGCAACAGTAAGATAAGGAAGTTAATATATATTACGGTTTATATAATATATATATATATTACGATTTATATATAATATATATATATATATATATATATATATATATATTACGGTTATTATATATATATATATACTATGATTCTTGATTACTTATATATATATATATATATATATATAATAGTTATATATATATTATTCTTAATTATTTTATAATTAAAATAAAAGTTTATTTTAATTTTAAAATAAAGATTTTATTTTAATTTTAAAATTAAATTTCATGCTAACTAATTAGAGTTGGAATTGGATTCCATGATAACTAATTGGAGTTGAAATTGGATTCTATTTTTCCTTAAATAAAGGAGTTTATTTAAATATGAAATAAGATTTCATATTATTCAAAATAGAGGAGTTTATTTGTGAATAGGAAAGAGAATCCTAATTTCCTTAAATAAAGGAGTTTATTTAGATATGAAATAAGATAAAGGAGTTTATTTGTGAATAGGAAAGAGAATCCTAATTTCCTTAAATAAAGGAGTTTATTTAGATATGAAATAAGATTTCATATTATTCAAAATAAAGGGAGTTTATTTGTGAATAGGAAAGTGAATCCATGTTTCCTTAAATAAAGGAGTTTATTTAGATATGAAATAAGATTTTATATTATTCAAAATAAAGGAGTTTATTTGTGAATAGGAAAAGAATTAGTGTTTCCTTTAATAATTTTTTTTTTTTACATGGAATTGGATTCCATAATTAATTAAAATAAAGGAGTTTATTTTGATTAAAGATTTTGATTAAAATAAAATAGTTTATTTTATTCAAAATTGGATAAATTAAAATAAAATAGTTTTATTTTGATTTAAATTTGGATTAAAATAAAGGAGTTTATTTTGATTCAAAAAAAAATAGATTTTATACTAACTAAATTTGCCCATTAAATGATATCAATATATATATTAAATGTTTATTATTCATAAGATGAATGTTATTTATTGATGCATATGATGATGTGTATGATAATAAATGGGATTGATTATGGACTATTGACCAATATGATTGGATTTTATTTTAGTTGGATACATGAATGTATGGGTTTTATTAAATGGGATTCTGCGTGCCTCGTCTTCTCTAATTTTTTCTTAATGTAAATTTTATTCCCTCTCTGTACTTCCCTTATTTCTTTGATCAAGGTTTCTATTTATTTTAAAATAGTTTTGTAATTGGAATAATTAGAATTATTTTGAAGAATTAGAGATTCAGGAACAAGGAGCGCTTGAAGACCCGTTTGTAATGGAGCCCGGGTTTAAATGTAATAGTTATATTTAAATATTATTTCTTGCACCCCTAGGGTTTGACCTTTTGGTTCACTTGGTGGCTCTAGTGAACCAAACTAGAATAAAAGTCCATAATCAATCCGGGTAGAATATAGTATTCTATATGTGCATGCTTATACTATGTATATTATATATTATGCAAACATGCTTCGCATGTTAATTAATATAATAACTTATTTTATATATATATGTGCATGCGCTTGCTAAACAAGATGAGACAAATTAATAACAAACCCCTCAATTTTTATATTAAGTCCTAAAGCGTTCAAAGATATTTGGAATATCGAGCGTAAGCCTTTCTAGCATGATAAAATTAATAGAGTATTAAATATTTAATATGAGTTTGTTGTGTCACCACAAGGCAAGTATTAAGTATTTAAGATGTTAATTTATCACATTTGATGCTTATAAAGAAAATTGAACAATATTGTTTTGTTGTGTCACCACAGGATGATATTTTTCTTTTTGAATATATGGAGTGCTAGGTCGGACTTAACTTGGATAATTTTGATTCGGATGTGCCACCACTTGATCAAAATAATCTAAGAGGCAAAAAGAAAAGGAGTTGCATAGTTGATGTAATTGACAAAAGTTGTCTACCTATTTATTTATATATAGTTTGTTGTGTCACCACAAGGCTATATACATTTGAAATGGGATCCTTATTCTCACTAGCAAATCTTTAATTAGATTTTATTAGAACTATATAAGTGAGGTAATATAGTTTGAAGAAAATAGTGGGAGATACCAATTTAAAACAAGACCTAAATTATTTTGGTAATTAATAAAAGAATGTAAGTTAAAATGTTCTTAATTACAAATTCATTTACGAAATTTTACAATGTCTAAAATTACTATCATCTGCGAAATATATTTGATGTTAATTAACGGCAATCAAATTACACGGATTGGTTAAGGAATTTGAGAATAGTTCTCATAGTGAAAAGCTATCTTATGTCCTTAATCGCTTATCCTGCAATGATTGCGAATAATGCCTCTGAAGAAGACATTGCTACTTTTAGAAAGTAGCAAGATGATGCACAATTGGCTCGATGCATCATGCTCATCCATAAGTAACGAGCTTCGACGTCGGCGATGAAACTATGGATGCTCCTACTATATTCTGCACATCAAGTAGTTGATGGTGAGGAAAGTAGAACTGATAGATATCGAGATATCTAAGGAGCTCTTCCCGATTTAGAATGGCCAATGGCACTATAGCATGATAAAAGTTCTTAACATAATCAATTTGATTGATCAATTAGGACAACTGGTTTTGTCATGGATGGAGAGTTGAGCCAAGATTTGATCTTGCACTCACTCCCGGACTCCTTTCACAATTGTTGTGAATTTTTCATATGAACAAGCTAGATATCAGCCTCGCTGATTTGCTTAACATATTGAAAAATGTTGAGAGTCACTTTCCAACCAAGAAAGATCAAGTCTTACTGGTAGGGGCCAAAGGATCTTCTGAAAAGAAGAACGATTCAAAGAAGGTATATAGAAAAGGCAAAAACAAAGGATAATAAGAATAAAACTGATATGGATAGCAAAGGAGTTTGCTTCCACTGTAATAAGCCTGGACACTGGAAAGAAACTGCGAGAAGCATCTTGCAGAGGCTAACCAAAGAAGCTTAGTGAAATTTTGGTTACAATACAGTTTTTGTTCATGATTGAAATAAATTTTTCTTTAAGTAAAGGTTCTACTTGGGTATTGGATACCGACTTTGGTTATCATAAATATAGATTTATGAAGGGACCAAGCAGAAGTAGAAAGCTAAACAAATATAAGTAATCCTATGTGTGGGAAATGAAGTAAAGGTTGCATATTAGCCATAGAAACTTATAGTTTAGCAATGCCTACGGGAAAATCTATTAAGTCAATAAGTTGTTATTGTATTCCAGTTCTTGTTAAAAATATTATTTCCATTTTATTGTTGGACAATGAAATCCTTGGTATTATAATTAAGAACAATTGTTGTTCTATTTATAATAATAATGTTTTGTATAGAATGGGAATATTACTTAATAAATTTTGTATACTTGACTTACATGAAAATAATTTTGCATATTGAACAAATTAGTATAAGAAAAGGAGATGATCATTCAAAAGTTGAATGTGTGTATTTGTTTGAAATACGGTATGAATTATTTGAAAGGTTCAAAGAATTCAAAAAAGTGAAACAAATTGGCAAAGTATTAGGATTCTTTGATCGGCTCAAGGAATAAATAGTTGTGCAATAAGTTTCTAGATCATCTCAAATGGTTTTCTCACAATGGACGCCTCTTGATACACAATAATTGATTGATGTATCTGAAATGAAAAATCGTACCTTGTTAGACATGGTGCGATTCATAATGATTTTACCGACATTCCAAATCCCTCTAGGTCAATGTCCTAGAAATGGTACGTATCTATCTACGAAAAAATGGTAACCTCAAAATCCGGCCCCAAGACTCCATAAAAGTTATGGGCGGGGAGGATTCTAATCTTAAGTTTGTTAAGATAAGGGTTCCAACTTATGTGAAAAGGTTTCAAAAGGATAAGCTTGGGACAAGATTTGACAAGTGTCGATTTGTGGGACATCCTAAAGTAAGTTTAGGGTATATGTTCTATAATTCTACTTAGCAAAAGGTGTTTGTTGTAAACACGTTGCCTTTACAAGATAAAGGTGTTTATCATTGAAAGGGCTAGTGGGAGGATAATTGATCTTGAAGAGTTCAAGAACCACAAAATACTATAAGTCAAATAAGAGGAACACAGTAGATAGACCTATTTGTACCACAAATCGAATCGTAAGTCCGGAATAATACCAAAGATACCTAGGAGGTATGGATTCATCATGGATGATGATGATGAGGTACATCATCATAGAAGATGATGATCGAGTTACATTCGATGAGGTAAGACTTCTAGTGTGTACAAAAGGGTCATGGGATCGTCGTGAAATTTCTAGTATTATATATTGTTATATACTACGGATGAGGAATAACATACCAATGCTACAATCAATAATGATAAAGTTGTCTAAACATTCCTCCATGAATGGTTTGGGAAGAGTATCTTAATTGGGGATAAAATCTATATAGATAGATCTGAACAGGATGCTCGACTTAACCCAAGGAACGTATATTCATTTGATGCTAAAATCGTTTAGCATGGCAAACTCCAAGAGATGTCTCATATCGATGAGCTATGGAGTGAATCTCTTAATAGTCCCCACAAACTCACGAAAAGAGAGGTCGCATGAGTGATCATCATGTATGCAATGAAATGTACGAGACCCGATGTTGATCGGTCATATTATGGAGAAGTTCACTACTGAGTCGGTGAAAACATCTTAAAAGTGCTTAACCGACACTAAGGATGTGATCATATTCATGGTGGGTCTAAATTAAAACTAGAGGGCTTAACAAACTCAAGTTTTTTGAGATGAGACCAAGATTTACGAAAAATCCACTTTAAGGTAAAGGGTTACACTTGAACGGTGGTGCGATGAATTGAAAAGGTTCCAAACAAAGAAAGAGTTGTTGGTTTAGTGATAAAGACAAAGTATATAACTATAAATGAAGGCTGCAAGTTGATTGTTTGGATTAAAAGTTCATTTGAGAACTAGGAATAGTTCTAAGTCTCATCTTGGATCTAAACATGTGTTGTGGCACTTTCATTTGATTATTAGAATCATTGAAAGATGGGAAATCACTATAGAGATAGTGGACTCTCATGAACAACATTACATATCCATTAACTAAAGCTTATCCAACGGCGGGATAATCGTCACTTAGAGAAGAAGAGTATGAGTTACCATGACGATTGGCTTTAGTGCAAGTGGGAGATTGAAAGTAATATGCACACAAGCGATCATGTTTGATGATAAAGCATATACTTTATAACAATCTTATTCATTTATTAATAAAAAGTATTAATTTATTTAAGGCTTTTAAATTATCTACATGATCTTTGTTTTATAATATATGTGATAAACCCATAGTTTTAAGCAATGCTTTTAGAATAATGATGATGATCATTCTAATGAGATCTAAATTCTTAGAAAGCTTAAAACTAAAATAGTTCCCAATCATTGGATTACTAAATTGGGGATTAGTGAGTCCGAATAGATTGGTACATACGTTGTTTGCTCATTGGATGAGGATGATTGATCTCATGATCATTTGTGTGGAGACACTAAAGCAAGTATGTAGGTGCTTATTAGAGAATAAGTTCACTAAACGCGTGGCTCATTAAGGAATACCTAATGGAGTTTTATTTGCACTCTGTCAATAGGAATTCTGTAGTGATAGTAGTACAAGTGATCCTTGGACTTGAGATCATCATAGTATCTTGTGTATGATGAGTTATACTTTGACTTATTCCTTAAGACCCTTAGGGTATATCAAAGGGTATGCTTGGGTATAATAAGTTGTATGGAGATAATGTATGATCAATAAAGAATCTACCACTTCTAATAAAAGAAGAGAAATGTCCTATGTGATTCGATAAATGACAACCCGGTAATCCTTGGCAATGCGAATGAAATTAGAAAGGAGTTTCTAATTTGCATTATTTGGAGTTGTGCATTTAAGAGTCGAAATATACGTATAATTAAATAAAATAAGACTTGACGATAATTCCATGTCTTATATTTAATTGGGACATTGTATGGTGGAAGGATTGAATTGTCTGCAGTAACTATTTACTTAAAGGTTCTTTTATGATTAATGTTGAAATCTATATTATCTCGGAAAATCGATCGCTAGGAGGCTTATCCTATTGTAGAATAAATATTATTTATTTAAATAAATTAATTGTTTAATTTATTTATTTAAATAAGATTAGAATTGTTCTAATTGATTTATTCACAACCTAGGTTTAATATGGAGAACCTAAAGGGTCACACCATAAAAGGAAGAATAATTATTTAAGAAGTTAATGGCATAATCGTAATAATATGTTAAGTATATTTAATTTAATCTATGGTGATAGAATAAATTAAATAGCTTAATATTATTATTTAATATTTTAGAAATATTAAATATAAATTAATAAGAGGAGTCTTATTAATATTATTACAATTATTATTTATTTAATTTCTAAAAGAGTTTAGGAATTAATTTAATATAAGTACTCTCATTTATTCTAATAGGATTAGGAAGGAAAATTAGTTAAAAGAGTTTAATTAATCATCCCTAATAAGATTAGGGAGCTTAATTAATTAAAAGAATTTAATTAATTAAATAAATCCCAATTCCTTAATTGTTAAGGTGGGTTGCCCACATCTATAAATAAGAGGAGTCTTATTATGGGTGTAGGGGTTGTCGACTTTTACAACGGACGACATAATTCCAATTTGTTGGAGAGTACGCCTTTTCTATAGAGATAGAAAACTAGGGTTGAGCCAATACCCCTTCTTCTTGAATCTTTATTTTTCCTTGGTGGATCACCTCTAGAGGCCAAACATATGGGTGGCTAACGTTGATCAAAGGAAGGAACCAAACCCGGTGGATTCAAGTTGAACGCGAAAGGATTTGGAGGTGAACTTGTACCTGAGGAAGCTCGATCTTCAAGGGTATGATTTTATTCTTTATCTTTTCGTTTAATTAATAATTATGCATAAAGGGTGATCCGGGTATATGGTTTGTAAATTTTTAAACTCTGATTTTTACACGCTTCCGCACTTTTATGCAATTTGATTGCGTTCTTGAATATTACAAACCTAACACCTATATCCAGTTTCTTCTAAGGTAAGGGGTATTATTTCTTTCGTATTCATGAAGAGAACTTCTGTTATTCCATTCTTTATTATTATGTTGGAATAACTTTTGCTTTGTCAAGTAATCTTTAAGCATACATGGTGAAATTCTTCTATTATTCCATTCTTTATTATTATGTTGGAATAACCTATCTATGTGAATCTGCCGTACATGGTGGAATTCTTCCATTATTCCATTCTTTTATTATTATGTTGGAATAACTTTGTATATCTCTGTATCGCATACATGGTGAAATTCTTTTGTTATTCCATTCTTTATTATTACATTTGGAATATCACATACATGCATGCATATTAAGCATGACTGGTTCCATTATTTATTATTACTTTGGAATAACTTTTCTGCAATGCGGTCTATCGCGTGCACAGTGAAGTCTTTTGTTATTTCATTCTTTATTATTCATTGGAATAACTTTTGTCGCTGCTGACTACCTATACTTGGTTAAATTATTTTGTTATTCCATTCTTTATTATTATGTTGGAATAACTTTGTCATCTGATACCACATACATGGTGAAATTCTTACATTATTCCATTCCTTATTATTACATTGGAATAACTTTGTCTACATCAAGTACCGCATACATGGTGAAATTCTTCTATTATTCCATTCTTTATTATTATGTTGGAATAACTTTGTATGTCTGAGTCACCGCATACATGGTGAAATTCATCTACTATTCCATTCTTTATCATTATGTTGGAGTAACTTTTATCTGCCATGCATGCAAGTCGCATACATGGTGAAATTCTTCTATTATTCCATTCTTTATTATTACATTGGAACATCACATGCGTGCGTTTCTGCATGACTGTTCCGTTATTTATTATTACATTAGAATATCTTGTCGGTGCGTATTACGCTGACACAGTTCCATTAATTATTATTCTATTGGAATAACCTATCTTTGCGATCTATCGCGTGCGTGGTGATTTCATTCTTATTCCATTCTTTATTATTCTATTGGAATATCACATTCGGTCTGCAATTTTGCCCGACACGGTTCCGTTATTTATTATTTTGTTTGAATAACACCGTACTGCGGTTTTATCGCATGCTGGTGATTTCTTTTGTTATTCCATTCTTTATTATACTCGGTTGGTTAAAGTTTTGACTTACTATACTCCATGAAATTAGTGGAATATCCTTGATATTTGCGTTTCATCCAAAGATATCTTTTCATGAAAATATTCTTTTGAGCATTCTTGAATTTTACTCTCACAAAGTAGTATCGTGTTGACAATTTGGGCGTTATTGAATTACGGATAAATTAATTCTTGAACTTGTTTTATTGGATTCTTATATCATTGTCATCATCCTCATGCTTATATTATATTGAAAGTCATCTCGTAGCACATTGTGCATAGATGGACTTGGTATGATTATGACACTGAGAATTATTCTTGTATAATCATGACAAATAATGTTACAAATGATGTGGTAAAAGTCCTCATTGGCCCGTAGTGTATTGATGGACAGTTGTTAGCATGATCATGACTATTGATGAATACACGAATATCCTTGGCCCGTAGTGCATGGATAATTTGTGGTTATGATACTAATGAATATCCTTGGTGCGTAGTGCGGGGATGATGTGGATTATTTATTAAAAATTGAGTCTCGTGATAAAAGTGATGAAAAACCTTTTTAAATCGTAAAAGATAGTAGATTTTATTCTCTACTTGACTCTTTTAATGGATTGCTTGTTCCGCTGCAGTTAAACTTGATATATGTTATATTGTATCAGTTTAACACTGTTGAAGGATAACGATAATTTATTCTGCATTATCTTTGTCATAATATTTCTTACTGGGCTAGTTGAGCTTACCCTTGCTTTCACTTTTCTCTTCAGGAAATGAGAACGTAGCCGGGACTAGTCGGGGAACGGAGTGACGGTCCAGATGATAGTATTAGTAGTCCTCACTATTCTGTTAAATAGTGTGACAATAAATGTAATGAGTACTCCTTTGAGTATGGATATTATCTAGATGACAATATTCTTATTAAAACTCTCAGTTTATGTTTTGTCGTATTTTACACGATAGTTGTATTATTAAGTTGTATTTGTATTTTTGTACCATGTATTTAGCGACTCAAGATGGGTGATGTATACCTATTTTGGGGGCGTCACAAGAACCGCCAGTTGATATGAGGTAAATGGTTGTACTAACTCAACCAAGTTTTAAAAGGTTTTGCAATATTGCCCAATATTTGACTTTGTTTAATTGGTCTTGAAAACCGAGATTCATAGAGTTTGATTAAAACCCCCCTGACTTCCGTGAAACACGGTTACCACGCTTTTTATTCCCTAGTTTGTGTGTGTGTGTGTGTATTACAGTTAATTGGGGCCTAAGTGCTTTATTTGAAAGTAGTGTTATTCCTCTTTCGCACCTATTTACAAAGGGTTTGACTTATATAAAAGTTCAATTTTAATACAAGGCATATAAAGTGATGTTTTGAAATCAAGATTTTCAAACCCTTATGCTCGCTCAGGAATTAAGGCCTTTGATACTTTCATTTTATTCCGTATTCGGCTTATTCTGATTTTTATTCTCGAGATGCGAAGCATCTTCAAAAAAATAATATGTATATATAAGTGTCGGGCTCCTTATGGGCATGAAAGCCATCAAAGTATGCCCGAGCACCACACATAGGATTTTTATTATCATGGGAACCTTAAATCCGTATAACCGTTTTAAGGTCCTAGACTTATAAGTATAAAATTTGCAAGCTAGCTGTACAACAGAAAAAGGTCCATCATGAGAGCCAAATCTAGATCCGTCAGTTGGATCTTAGATCATGTGGCTCCTAGGCTCACATAATATCACATAAATAGCCTACATAGCAAATATACTGAAATAAAATAGATATTCATACTAAACATCGCTAGGCGAAGGATTCATCAGTTAAATCCTCGTTAGCGAGTAACCTATAGCTTCCAGTTTCCTCTAGATATAGATCTAGAGTAGTATGATTGCTAAAACTTATAAAAACTAGAAAGAAAACTAAATCTGTATAGATCTTAGCCATTCTAGCTTCTAAGTTAAAGTTTTACAACTTTTGAACCTGTCAAAAGCTACATCTATCTAGATCTAGTATAGATCTAGTCAATAAAGTTCAAATATTGACTATTTACAAGAAATGAACGGTTAAAACTTCGGATCTGAAGAATATTAACCGCTAAAAAAGTAAATATAATGCTTATATACGTATTAGAGTAAGCGAAGAAACCAGATCTGGTGAAATCTTATAGTGTTTCGCGAGAATGGCTATCAAACAGCTTCTGGCACCTTTAGGAATGATTTCCATCGGTGAAAAATTGATATGTTATAGTATATAAGTATAATAGTGTTTACAAAGAAGTTTTACAGGAATCAGTGCACAATTCGAGCTTCGTTTATCTATTATAGCCTTTATTTCTCTTGCATGTGCCCTCTTCTTTCCTAATCATCTCTTAGAAGCCAAAGGGGGGAGGGGGTGTGACGGCCCCAAAATAGGTCCACATAACCCATTCTGAGTCGCCAAGTACATACCACAGAATCCAAATACAAATCATCCAATTTACAACTATTAAACTATCGTGCAAAATATAACAACACATAAGCTGTAAGTTTTAATATAAATAAAAATACTCACACTCCAAACCAATGATACTTTACATAAAGGTATAGTCGATAATTGTTTTAGGAATTAAATTGTTTGAAAAATGCTCGAGGAAGCCTTCATACGTGGGAGACCATGCATCTAATTTATAATAGATATCATAGGACTTGAGAATTAACCTTGGTTGACCTAGTAGACCCCAAAGAAGAATGAGAAGATTACTATCCTGTTCATTCCAATGGTGTGTATCTTCTTGCCATATAATTATCTCCATTATCTCAAATTGAGGATTATATTCCAATCATACTCCAAGATTGTATAGATAATGATCATAGATATAGTAAGTAAGTGGATGCGCACAACCATATCTTATGATAACATGAATTTGTATGTGGTTAGATATCATGCATGATAGTGGCAACACACCCTTTAAGCTCTCCATACAATTCTATCCTCCTCATTCTAATGGGGTGCATTTTTGACGCTTCCAAAGTCGAGTTCTCATCACCCTATTGATGTTCACCAAAATTAACTATTAAATAACATATAAAATACGACACACACATTTTAAGTCCTCAATAAAATTATATATTGTCATGCTGTTTTATAATCTAATGAGAAACTTCAACAGTCACAGACCATCACTCTACTCTCTTGTTATCCCCGCTCAACCCAGCTACACTCTTATTACCTGAAAGGAATTGTGAAGCAAAAAGGTGAGCATAAATAGCCCAGTAAAGAATATTATGACTAAATATAATTAAATTATCAATATCCTTCATCAGTAATAAATTAGATATTTAGAACATAAGGTAGATGATAAGAGTGTTCAACCATAATTGCAGCGGAATCAACAATTCATTAGAAGAGTCAAGTAGAACATAATGTCTACTATCTCCTCCGAATTAAAAGTCCATCATTAATATTTCATTCCTGTAATACCCATCAATAGTTTTTTTGTTTTACCCAAGACAGAGAGAACTTTCATCACACGTCTTCACCTGATTCACTAAAGATTATAGTTAAATTCATAATTCATGTTAATAATAATGTAAATCAACAGTTTCTCCTTGCCATAAAGGCTTAAAAGAACTTTCACTCAATGTCCTTGCCACAAAGGCTAAAGACACTCAATAATCATATCGTCTTTACACCCTACACCAAAGACATTCAAATGTAACAACAATGATTATACCAATCAATTGTCTATCTTTGCACTACGGGCCAAAGATATTCAACTGTAATATTAATGGTCATGATCATACCAATCAATTGTCTATCTTTGCACTACGGGCCAAAGATGTTCAACTATAAAACCAATAATCAACAGTCCATCTTTGCACTACGGGCCAAAGACATACAACTGTAAAATCAATAATCAACAGTCCATCTTTGCACTATGGGCCAAAGGTGTACAAATGTAACACCAATGGTCATGATTATACCAATACACAATTCAGGTCATGATTATACCAATACACAATTCATGGTCATAATCATACCAATCAACAGTTCATCTTTGCACTACGGGCCAAAGATAACTTTCCAACGCAAATTTAAGTCTAAGGATTATAACAATTATATAAATAATGAATCAAGTGAGATCAATGATAAATATTAGAGATTTATAATTCAATTTATCCAGATTTCAAGAATATCCAAATTGTCATCATGAAGATCAAAACATGGATTCAATTTCAAGAATGAGATTCAAAAAAGATAACATGGACAAAGAAAAGAAAATTAAATTCCATTGTGAATAGTACTCATGAATAGTACCCATGAATAGTACCATATGAATAGTACCTCGACATAAGATAGTTCAAACCAATATTTTAGTGAAATGATATTAGATGAAGTGGAAACCTCAAGGAATTTCTAATCATTTCAGGAATTATAGAAGCAATAGTAAGTTTAGATTTAGGAATATGAGATGAAATAATATAAGAAACTGCAAATGGATTTTCACCCGTCATGCGGTAGTCCACGCAGACAGATCATTTCCACAACTTAATAAAAAATGAATACGAAAGGTTATTCACCAGGCATATGGTAGTCCACGTAGAAAGGTTATTCCCACAGATTAATAAAGAATAAATACGAAGGGTTATTCACCAGGCATGCGGTAGTCTGTGTAGACAGGTTATTCCCACATATTAAGAAGGAATAAAATGACAACCCTTACAAGTATTGAAAGAAAGTAACATACTTTACAAATAGAAAGAAATAATACCCCTTACCTGAGTAGGAGATTGGATACTACAATAGTGTAGTAGCAGAATTTTGTGTTGGTGGTGTGTGTTTGCTTCTCGAATACTCTTCTTATTTCTCTATTATTCTCTCTCTATAGTTTCTCTCTCTATAGTTTCTCTCTCTATAGTTTTAGTGAATTGGTGAGAATGAAGGAAGAAATGAGCTTCTATTTATAGAAGAATTCTAGCTTGGCCCTTGCAATGTGAAGAGGCAAGTGGCTTGACGCCTGTAATGTGAAAATGCAAATGGTTTGATGCTTGTAATATGAATAGGCAAGTGGTTAGACGCCTGTAATGTGAAAGGGTAAGTGGTTTAACGCCTATAATGTGAAAAGACAAGTGGTTTGACGTTTGGTAAAGGTAAGTACTATTGGCAAAAGTGACTCTTAGATGATGACTTATGGGTTCCATAGAATAAACCAAACTTATAACAAACGTCTCATGACAAACCCCTTTATTTATATCAAAAATTGAATAAATATGTACCAAAATTCAATTATCTTCAATCAACACATTTTTAATCTTTTTTAACAATTATTCATCATTAATATTATAACTCACAATATTGACAACCAGATCGTTCCCAGGAAAGAGAGGGCTTTCGGATAAGGATTTCTCCTTATTGGCGTGTAATTAAATAACTTAACCCCTTTCCTCGACAAAACTTTCTAGACATTATCAATAATGCATATAATAATATGAACAACTGTGTCGTGTTAATTATTAAATTAATAATATAAAATATTATAAATATGATACTGTAACAATAATTGAATCAATAATATGAGATGCTATGCAGCAACTACCGTGGCAATTATTGAAAGAAACTGAGTGACTTCTTACGTAAGCATCAATAATCAGAGATATTGTGTAATACCGTGTGTTACTGTGCAACAACGCGTATTACTGTACTTTATCACCGATATTTCAAAAGTTTAACGGTAAAAGTCTTGCCGTTATTTTTATAAAAAGGTTATTTTTGTCAATTTTTATATCCGATTATTATTCCGTTGTGGGGTCCACCAATGATTGTGCCATTGTATGAATATTCCCCGATAAAAAGAATATTCCCCGACCAAACAAATATTTCCCGACACAACGAATATTTTATGACAACTTGCTTACTTTGTAAAATTTGCACATATCACCCATAATTGTAGCATTTATTAAATTATCACCTTACTATTTAGAATAATATTTATAAGAAAAATTGAATACTTTTATTTCATAAAATTCTGGGTCTTACAGGGGGTATATATAGACCACAGTTGTCATGACCCCACTTACGACATGTATGAGTTCTACTTGGTTTGGGCTCAGTGGAGCCGACCCTAGTGGGCCATGTTGTCTCAAAGTATGTGCACTTCGACCAACGCGTAGTCTGCTTGAACATTCATAACTTTTAATCTGGGAATCTGATGGAGGCGTGCTATACCTTTCCGAAAAGCCCTTTATGAGAGCTACACAATGATATGGGATTGACCTTTTCTGAATCTGGGAAGATGGGTCCATGACCAGATCTTTGTAGTCTGTTCGTTAAGCTGCCTTGCACTATTTTTACTCGGGATTGCTGTTATGGTTCTACATGACCTTCTTCATGGTAATTTAATTTGATTTGATCTTGAGTTGGAAAAATTCTCGGGATTATCTCCGGGGTTTGATTACTTTCGAATCTTTTTTGTCTTCAGGATTATCTCTGAAGTTGATTTGATGATTTCCTGGGGCTATCACTGGGGTTTGGTTTGATGATTTCACGGAGCTATCGTCGGGGGTCTAGTTTAATGATTTCCTGGGGCTATCTCCAGGGGTCTGGTTTGATGATTTTGACTTCTAGGTTTGTCTCTGAAAGATGAAACATGACTCTACCCTCCTGCATAGTTAGTAACAAGAATGCGAAATTTTGAGTGTCAACATATGCCTCTCTTTATCATGTTTATGAAATGTAATGAAAATGAATAGAATATAGATTGCTAGACACCGGAAATATGATAAATGCAAATGTAATGCAATACGTGGTATGATATATTATGAATGTTATATGCCTTTGTGGGGTTAGCTTCCACAGTTTGTATCAATGACCATTCCCGATTCTCTGCTGGGAATGATTTTTATGGCTGATACCGCTGGACCTTTCTGAATTCAACGTTGGGGTTGTCACCAACATTCTTTGTCCTCAGATACATTTCCTGACTTTACCTCCGCTGGGGATATTTCTCTTTTTTTGAGTGACCTCATTGAGGATTCCCGATGCTCATCCTGATGATAGCTTGCACCAGTTTACATTATCGCATCCTTCCCGAAGCTACGTTGGGTTGTCCCTAATGATTTGGATTTCTATATGGTTGATGCCGATGTTGCTGTCGGGGATAGAGCTTATAATAATTACTATCAAAACATCTTCTCAATGCCTACTGAACAGTAGTTTCCAAAGGTTGCCCATCACCGAACTTTTCGAACGGTAGATTATAGGGTTGACCATTACTGAACTTTTTTTATGCCCACTCGAACGATAGTTTACAAGGTTGACCATCACCGAACCTCCTCGATGCTTACTCGAATGGTAGTTTATAGTGGTAGATCATAACCTAACCTCCTCGATGCCTACTCAAACTGTAGTTTACAGTGGTCGATCGTTACTAAACTGATTTGACTCAGCTAGGATGTTTTTTATAACAGATTCCATCATCGGTCCTTCCCGATGAAAATAGTTTTCCATAGTTATCGTCACCAAGTTTCCCCGATGTTACGTTGAAGTTATCGCCAATGGTTTGGAATATTAGATTCTCTGGCCTTCGTTGAAGCAGTTCTCAATGGCTCACACCACTTACCTTTCCCGATGCTATGTTGGGTTGATGCCAACGGTTTGTATTATCAGATACTCTGATCTTCGCTGAAGTAGTTTTCAATGGCTTACATAATCGGACCCTTCCCCGAAGCTACACTGGAGCTGTCACCAATGGTTTGAATCACCAGATCCTTCTCCGATGCTACACTGGGGTTGTTACCAATGGTTTGCAAAAGATTTTTATACTTCAAAATTTAACGCCCCGTTTCAGGGTTTTAGGCCCTTTCTGCTCAATCGCGTAGAACCTTTTTTGTTGATTTAACTTTTTGGCCTTAGGGGACCCTGCTGTAACTCAAGTTTGATCGAGTTGGAGGGGGTGGGGTCCACCTTAGGTTATAGTAGGTCTACCTACGGCTACTGCATATAGACTCACGGTAGATTATGGGTGGATTTATTCCTCTTTGGCCTTTTGAAAAATCAGTTTCAACTAAAAATCCTTTAAGAAATCCAATACTATTTCTCAGATCTACTCAGTTCGGGCTGCTTTTCGTGAAATTCTCCCCTGTACAAGCGTTTTGTACAACCTTGGTAACTTTTACATCCTTTCTTTTCAAGTTTTGATGCTAGAATGTTAGTTTTCATGCAGTATGAGTTTAAACACAATGTATCAAATATTTATGTATAGATGACTTAATAAAAATAAACGAACCTGGTAAATGCGTGTATTTTACAATGCTGAACACTTTGAGATGAAAAATTTTCATTTTTGTGACAGTCAATTTGCACCCTTTTTGATCGGTTTAATCATCCTATTTGAGGGTTAATAAGCATAAATTTTCAAATAAAATACACATGGTAATTTAGCTGCCATGGTGAGTTTATTTTTAATATTTTTTATACATATGAAATGCTCATGATTTTGGGTTAGCGTGCTACTAAATGGCCACCTAGTCATGCTTATGTGGATGTGGATAATCCTTTTCATAAAGGAAATTGTCAAAAAAAAATTTAAGAGTCTGGGCATTTAATATTCATGTAATTTTAACTCTATTAGGGAAGTATGTTAAACTAATGCATGTTTTCACATAGGCTATGCATGATCCAATGATTTGAATTTAATTGCTTTAATTTTGAAGTGTACTTCACCCTTTCTGAGATGATTTGGAGATTTTATTCAGGTTATGAACTCAGACAGGTCGAGTAGTTCTTGTCAGGTTTCCCTAGGCGTAAGGAGGAGGGCTTCTGATGTCCCTGTGCCTTGCCCAGCCCGATAGCCTCGCCAGTTGATCAAGTTAGTGATTCATCCCATTCAACAGGATAAGACGGAGGTTATAGATGAGTAAGATGATGTTCCTATTGAGGACCCAGCTCCTTTGGCTTCTATTCCCCGTCAGGAGCTTCCAACTATTAACGTGATGATTCTAGATCTTCTGGATGATTTGAGACGTCATTCATTGATCTATCTTAATGCGAACAAGGTAATAGCTATTTTCATTTTTACCTTTCTTCTTTTCCCACTTTTGGGGCAAAGGTTTGATCTTGATTTTAAATTTGATGCAGGTTCCCGACTTCACTCAGCTTAGGGGACTGGTTTAGTATTCATTCTTTATATTGGACCCTTCATCCGGAGTACCAGGCCATTGTCCACTCTTGGGGTTTTGAGACCTTATTTTCCATTCCTCCCTGTCGCTGCCCATGGGGTTATCTGAGGGCTTTATCTGAGCGCTAGTTTCACCACACTCAGTCTCTCTATTTATTAGACTATGAGGTGATGATGACACCGATGGATTGGCGGTTCATCACGGGGATGGAGCTTACAGGAGAGCCTGTCCCTTTGGTGGCCAATATTTCCCCGGTTGCAATTTGATCCCTCTTGGGAGTTCTTGCCTCAACCCTCAAAGGTCGGGCCGCCTGTTCTGGCCCTTTAAGAATTAATGTTGTGAATGGCGCTTTTTTGAGCCTCTGCCTGCTGATCAAAGGGACAAAGATTGCATCCTTCGGCGACTATTTTTGGTCATTATCAGGGGTTGTTTCCTGGCAGAAAACTCCTCGATGGTCTCTTTTGCCTTGGTCAGTGCCACTCATGATGTGTCATTAGAGATTTTGATTTGGGCTCATTCACCTTCACCTATTTCCTTCAAGGGATACACATACGCTCAGAGGGTGTGACAGAGGCTTGTCTAGGCTTTTACCCATTTCTCTTGGTGAGTAATTTTTCTTTATCTCTCAATTTCCCTTGCTCAGGTTGTCAATCTTCAGAACTTAGGATACTTGATCTTTGCATTTATAGTTCTAGGCATATAAGAGGCTCCCTTTGTGAGACCCCAAATTTTAGGACTAAAGATTTAATTTTCTCGAAATATTTTTTTGAATATTATGGTGTGAATTTGATATAATGTTATAGTTGCGGGTAATATTTATAAATTTTGCAAAGTAAGCAAGTTGTTATATAATATTCGATTGGTCGGGGAATATTCGTAGGACAGCACAATCATTGGTGGACCCCACAACGGAAGTATTGTCGTAATTACAAAACGACAGAATTCTCTTTTTATAAAAAAAATGGCGAAAGTATTACCGTTAAAACTGTTGAACTACCCGGTAGTAAAAGTACAGTAATACGTGTGGTTGCATAGTAGCACACGATATTGATTATTGATGCTTACGTAAGAAGTCACTCAGTTATACTCAATTATTGCTACAGTAATTATTGCATCATATCTCTCATATTATTGATTTAATTATTGTCACAGTATCATCTGCATAATATGTTATATTATTAAATCAATAATTGAGACGGCAAAGTTATTCATATTATTATTTGTAATATTAACAATGTCTAGAAGTTACATCGAGGAGAGTTTGGTCACCTAATTGCGCGCCAATAAGGAGAAATCCTTATCGGAAAGCCCCTTCTTTCCTGGGAATGACCTGGTTGTTAAATATTGTGAATTATAATATTAATGATGAATAAGTTCGTGTTGATTAAAGATGAAATTGATAGTTCCATTGTGTGGGAATTATTAGTGTTAGTGGAAATCAACATTTATTTCGATAATAATTGATGTCTGGAGGTTATACTGACCAATCGGGTAATTAATCGAATAAATGAGCAATTAATTGCTATTAATTCACATGCTTATAACTATATGTTCACATGTGTGTACTATTAATTCACATAATTTACTATTAGGGGAGTTGGTGCAAGATTGATAATAGTTGCATGACTAAATTAAAAATGAAGAAAAAGAAGAAGGTAATATACTGTAATATTTCGAGCCCCAAAACGTGCAATTATCGAAACTATATTTTTCTATTAATAGAAACTCATTCTTCCTTCATTTCTCACCAATTCACTAAGTCTCACAAGAGCAATTATTATAGAGAGAAATTATAGAGAGAAAGAAAAAGAGAAGTCTGCTACCTCACTATTCCAGTATCCAGAAAAGGGTATTATTCTTTCGTATTCATGAAAAGAGTTATTTTCTTTCAATACTCATAAGGGTTGTTATTCCATTATTTATTATTATGTTGGAATAATATACATCATCTGATATCGCATACATGGTGAAATTCTTCAGTTATTCCATTCTTTATTATTACATTGGAATAACCCGCATGCATGCGGTTTATCGCGTGCACGTGAATTCTGTTGTTATTCCATTCTTTATTAATCTGTTGGAATATCCTGTCTATGTGGATTATGCATGACCTGGTTCTGTTCTTTATTATTCTGTTGGAATAACCTGTCTATGCGGATTACGCATGATCTGTTTCCATTCTTTATTATTCTGTTGGAATAACCTATCTGTGGGGTCTATCGCATGCCTGGTGAATTTTGCTATTATTCCATTCTTTATTATTCTGTTGGAATAACCTGTCTACGCGGACTACCGCATGCATGGTGAATTCTTCTATTATTCCATTCTTTATTATTCTGTTGGAATAACTTGTCTATGTGGATTCTGCAGATGCATGGTGAATGATCCTTCGTATTCATTCTTTATTAAATTGTGGAAATGATTTGTCATGTGGATTCCGCATGGCGGTGAAAATCCATTTGCGCTTTTTGTATATTCTATTATACTCATCCAGAGATATCATTTCTTTTGTACTCGCCATGGAATATCATTTTCTTTGGTATTTTTTTTACGAGTTACTATTCACGGGTTACTATTCACCCGATTACTATTCACTCTGGTATTATTCACTCGGGTATTCGGGGCACTTTTCGTGTCGGAGTACTATTCACGAGTTAATATTCATGAGTTTCTATTCACCCGATTACTATTCACTCTAGTATCATTCACCCGGGTATTCGAGACACTTTTAGGTAATGAGGGTACTATTCACGAGGTACTATTTCCCAAGTACTATTCACCCAAAAAATATATTTCTTTTCTGTCCAAATTATTTTTGGTACATGAATATTATTCTTGAATTTTTCTCTACAAAGCAGTATCATGTTGACAATTTGGACGTTATTGGTTTCTGGATAAATTAAATTATAAATCTTTAAAATTTATCCTTGAACTTGTTTTATTGAATTATTATGTCATTGTCATCATCCTCATGCTTATATTGTGATTAAAGTCATCTTTGGCTTACGTGCATAGATGGACTTGGTATGATTATGACCAGGGATTATTCAATATAATCGTGACCGTAATGTAACAAATGATGTGGTGAAAGTCCTCATTGGCCTGTAGTTCATTGATGGATAGTTGTTGGTAGGATTATGACCAGGGATTATTCTGTATAATCATGACCATTGATGATTACATGAATATCCTTGGTCGTGGTACATGGATGATTCGATTTTATTTATTAAGCTGAGTCTCAGCGATAAAGTTGATGAAAAACTATTTAAATCATAGAAGATAGTAGATTTTATGCTCTACTTGACTCTTTTAATGGATTGTTTATTTCGGTGCAGTTGTTGATCAAAAACTTGTTGTCTATTATATTCTATCCGTTGTTATACTGTTGAAGGCTAAGGATAATTTATTCTGCATTATCTTAGTCATAATATTTCTTACTGGGCTAGTTGAGCTCACCCTTTCTTTTTCCTTTGTTCTCTTGAAAATGAGAATATAGCTGGGACGAGTCGAGGAATGGATTTACGGTCCAGATGGTTGTTTTAGTAGTCCTCACTATTCTATAAAATAGTGTGACAATAAATGTAATGAGGACTCCATTGAGTGTGGATATTGTCTAGATGACGATATTCTTATTAAAACTCTTAGATTATGTTTGTTGTACCTGACTGTTGTATAATTAAGTTTATATTTGATTTATGTACCATGTATCTGGCGACTCAGAATGGGTGATGTATACCTATTTTGGGGCGTCCACGGTTAATATCAAAGCTTAGGGATATGATTCCTGGCTGAGATGTGAGACAAGAACTAGGAGGGGAGATACGGGGAATTCATTCGCTAGTATGACCTACCTAAGTTTATTTGGTATTTAATTGGTCAGTCAGAGTATAGGTATAATATGTGACATGTCAATTAAACCTTATTTTCAAACTATATTCTAGAATGATGTCTGAAATACAGGAGATGAGAAATGGGAAAATCATGATAGAGAGGAAATAATCAGGAAGGTACAATCCAGAAAAGAAAGCAAGTATTGTCATCTCTTCTAACTACCAGTGCGTAAATTTCGAGGTGAAATTTCATAAGGAGGAGATTGTGAGACCCCAAATTTCTGAATAAAGATTTAATTTTCTCTCGAAAATATTTTTTGAATATTATGGTGTGGATTTGATATAATGTTATAGTTGTGGGTAATATTTATATATTTTGTAAAGTAAGCAAGTTGTTATATAATATTCGATTGGTGGGGAATATTCTTTTTGTTGGAGAATATTAAATGCGACAAAGATAATCATTAATGGACCCCTACAACGGAAGTATTGTCGTAGTTAGAAAAACGATAGAATTATCTTTTATAAAAAAATGACGAAAGTGTTACCAATTAAAAGCTGTTGAACTACCCGGTAGTAAAAAATACGATGTCTGGCGTGGGCGCATAATAGCACACGATATTGATTATTGATGCTTACGTAAAAGTCACTTTCGAGTTATACTCAATTATTACTCTGATGAATTGTTGTAGCATATCTCTAATATTATTGATTCAATTATTGTCACAGTATCATTTGCATAATATGTTATATTATTAAATCAATAATTGAGACGACAAAGTTATGCATATTATTATTTGCAATATTGGCAATGTCTAGAAGTTCTGTCAAGGAGAGGTTTGGTCACCTAATTGCGCGTCAATAAGGAGAAATCTTTATCGGAAAGCCCCCTCTTTCCTGGGAACGACTTGGTTGTTAAATATTGTGAATTATAATATTAATTATGAATAAGTTTGTGTTGATTAAAGATGAAATTGATAGTTCCATTGTGTGGGAATTATTAGTGTTAGTGGAAATCGACATTTATTTCGATAATAATTGATGTTTGGAGGTTATATTGACCAATCGGTTAATTAACCGGATAAATGAGAAATTAATTTCTATTAATTCATATGCTTATAACTATGTGTTCACATGTGTGTACTATTGATTCACATGATTTACTATTAGGAGAGTTGGTGCAAGATTGATAATACTTGCATGACTAAATTAAAAATAAAGAAAAAGAGGAAGAGGAAGGTATTACACTGTAATATTTTGAGCCCCAAACCGTGCAATTATCGAAACTATATTTTTCTATAAATAGAAGCCCATTTTCCTTTATTTCTCACCAATTCACTAAGTCTCACAAGAGCAATTATTATAGAGAAAAAAAAAGAAAGTCTGCTTTACTCACTTATTCCAAAGATATCAGATTTCTTCTAAGGTAAGGGTATTATTCTTTCGTATTCATGAAGAGAGTTATTTTCATTTAATACTCGTAAGGTTGTTATTCCATTCTTTATTATTATGTTGGAATAACTTTTCACATGAAGTACCGCATACATGGTGAAATTCTTACATTATTCCATTCTTTATTATTACATTGGAATAACTTTTATGCATGCGATCTATCGCGTGCACAGTGAATTCTGTTTATTCCATTCTTTATTATTCTATTGGAATATTACATGCATGTGCGGATTACGCGTGACTTGGTTACTGTTCTTTATTATTACATTGGAATATCTTATCTCGTAAGGATTCTGCGTGACACAGTTCCATTCTTTATTATTACATTGCGATTATCGTATGCCTGGTGAATTCTCCTGTTATTCCATTCTTTATTATTCTGTTGGAATAACCTGTCTACGTGGACTACCGCATGCATGGTGAATTCTTCTATTATTCCATTCTTTATTATTACATTGGAATAACTTGTCTATGTGGATTCTGCATGCATGGTGAATGATCCTTCAGTATTCATTCTTTATTAAATTGTGGAAATGATTTGTCTATGTGGATTCCTCGTGGCGGTGAAAATCCATTTGCGAGTTTTGTATATTCTATTATACTCATCCGAGATATCATTTCTTTTGTACTAAATATGGAATATCATTTTCTTTGGTATTTTTTTTTTGAGTTCTTATTCACTGATTACTATTCACCCGATTACTATTCACTCGGTATTATTCACTTGGGTATTCGGGGCACTTTTAGGTGTCGAGTACTATTCACGAGTTAATATTCATGAGTTTCTATTCACCCGATTACTATTCACTCTAGTATCATTCACTCGCGGGTATTCGAGACACTTTTCGTGTCGGGTACTATTCACGGGGTACTATTTCAGAAGTACTATTCACCCAAAAAATATATTTCTTTTCTGTCCAAATTATTTTTGGTACATGAATATTATTCTTGAATTTTTCTCTACAAAGTAGTATCATGTTGACAATTTGGACGTTATTGGTTTCTGGATAAATTAAATTATAAATCTTTAAAATTTATCCTTGAACTTGTTTTATTGAATTATTATGTCATTGTCATCATCCTCATGCTTATATTGTGATTAAAGTCATCTTTGGCTTACGTGCATAGATGGACTTGGTATGATTATGACCAGGGATTATTCAATATAATCGTGACCGTAATGTAACAAATGATGTGGTGAAAGTCCTCATTGGCCTGTAGTTCATTGATGGATAGTTGTTGGTAGGATTATGACCAGGGATTATTCGGTATAATCATGACCATTGATGATTACATGAATATCCTTGGCCGTGGTACATGGATGATTCGATTTTATTTATTAAGCTGAGTCTCAGCGATAAAGTTGATGAAAAACTATTTAAATCATAGAAGATAGTAGATTTTATGCTCTACTTGACTCTTTTAATGGATTGTTTATTTCGGTGCAGTTGTTGATCAAAAACTTGTTGTCTATTATATTCTATCCGTTGTTATACTGTTGAAGGCTAAGGATAATTTATTCTGCATTATCTTAGTCATAATATTTCTTACTGGGCTAGTTGAGCTCACCCTTTCTTTCACTGTTCTCTTCAGGAAATGAGAATATAGCTGGGACGAGTCGGGGAATGGATTTACGGTCCAGATGGTTGTTTTAGTAGTCCTCACTATTCTATAAAATAGTGTGACAATAAATGTAATGAGGACTCCATTGAGTGTGGATATTGTCTAGATGACGATATTCTTATTAAAACTCTTAGATTATGTTTGTTGTACCTGACTGTTGTATAATTAAGTTTATATTTGATTTATGTACCATGTATCTAGCGACTCAGAATGGGTGATGTATACCTATTTTGGGGGCGTCACAGTTGGTATCAAAGCTTAGGGATATGATTCCTGGCTGAGATGTGAGACAAGAACTAGGAGGGGAGATACGGGGAATTCATTCGCTAGTATGACCTACCTAAGTTTATTTGGTATTTAATTGGTCAGTCAGAGTATAGGTATAATATGTGACATGTCAATTAAACCTTATTTTCAAACTATATTCTAGAATGATGTCTGAAATACAGGAGATGAGAAATGGGAAAATCATGATAGAGAGGAAATAATCAGGAAGGTACAATCCGAAAAGAAAGCAAGGTATTGTCATCTCTTCTAACTACCAGGTACGTAAATTTCGAGGGTGAAATTTCATAAGGAGGGGAGATTGTGAGACCCCAAATTTTACGAATAAAGATTTAATTTTCTCGAAATATTTTTTTGAATATTATGGTGTGGATTTGATATAATGTTATAGTTGTGGGTAATATTTATATATTTTGTAAAGTAAGCAAGTTGTTATATAATATTCGATTGGTCGGGGAATATTCTTTTTGTTGGAGAATATTCGTACGATAGCATAATCATTGGTGGACCCCACAATGGAAGTATTGTCGTAGTTAGAAAACGATAGAATTATCTTTTTATAAAAAAAATGACGAAAGTGTTACCGTTAAAACTGTTGAACTACCCGGTAGTAAAAGTACAGTAATACGCGTGGCTGCATAATAGCACACGATATTGATTATTGATGCTTACGTAAGAAGTCACTCAGTTATACTCAATTATTGCTACAGTAATTGTTGTAGCATATCTCTAATATTATTGATTCAATTATTGTCACAGTATCATTTGCATAATATGTTATATTATTAAATCAATAATTGAGACGACAAAGTTATGCATATTATTATTTGCAATATTGGCAATGTCTAGAAGTTCTGTCAAGGAGAGGTTTGGTCACCTAATTGCGCGTCAATAAGGAGAAATCTTTATCGGAAAGCCCCCTCTTTCCTGGGAACGACTTGGTTGTTAAATATTGTGAATTATAATATTAATTATGAATAAGTTTGTGTTGATTAAAGATGAAATTTATAGTTCCATTGTGTGGGAATTATTAGTGTTAGTGGAAATCGACATTTATTTCGATAATAATTGATGTTTGGAGGTTATATTGACCAATCGGTTAATTAACCGGATAAATGAGAAATTAATTTCTATTAATTCATATGCTTATAACTATGTGTTCACATGTGTGTACTATTGATTCACATGATTTACTATTAGGAGAGTTGGTGCAAGATTGATAATACTTGCATGACTAAATTAAAAATAAAGAAAAAGAGGAAGAGGAAGGTATTACACTGTAATATTTTGAGCCCCAAACCGTGCAATTATCGAAACTATATTTTTCTATAAATAGAAGCCCATTTTCCTTTATTTCTCACCAATTCACTAAGTCTCACAAGAGCAATTATTATAGAGAGAAAAAAAAGAGAAGTCTGCTACCTCACTATTCCAGTATCCAGTTTCTTCTAAGGTAAGGGGTATTATTCTTTCGTATTCATGAAGAGAGTTATTTTCATTTAATACTCGTAAGGTTGTTATTCCATTCTTTATTATTATGTTGGAATAACTTTATGCCTCTGCTGATACCGCATACATGGTGAAATTCTTCATTATTCCATTCTTTATTATTACATTGGAATAACTTTTCTGCATGCGGTCTATCGCATGCACAGTGAATTCATTGTTATTCCATTCTTTATTATTCTATTGGAATATTCTGCATGCATGCGGATTCTGATTACGCATGACACGGATTCGTTCTTTATTATTACATTGGAATATCTTATTCATGCGGATTACGCATGACACAGTTCCATTCTTTATTATTACATTGCGATTACATCGTATGCCTGGTGAATTCTCCTGTTATTCCATTCTTTATTATTCTGTTGGAATAACCTGTCTACGTGGACTACCGCATGCATGGTGAATTCTTCTATTATTCCATTCTTTATTATTCTGTTGGAATAACTTGTCTATGTGGATTACCGCATGCATGGTGAATGATCCTTCGTATTCATTCTTTATTAAATTGTGGAAATGATTTGTCTATGTGGATTCCCGCATGGCAGGTGAAAATCCATTTGCAGTTTTGTATATTCTATTATACTCATCTGAGATATCATTTCTTTTGTACTCGTCATGGAATATCATTTTCTTTGGTATTTTTTTTACGAGTTACTATTCACGGATTACTATTCATCCGATTACTATTCACTCTGGTATTATTCACTTGGGTATTCGGGGCACTTTTCGTATCGGAGTACTATTCACGAGTTAATATTCATGAGTTTCTATTCACCCGATTACTATTCACTCTAGTATCATTCACTCGGGTATTCGAGACACTTTTCGTGTCGGGGTACTATTCACGGGGTACTATTTCCGAAGTACTATTCACCCAAAAAATATATTTCTTTTCTGTCCAAATTATTTTTGGTACATGAATATTATTCTTGAATTTTTCTCTACAAAGTAGTATCATGTTGACAATTTGGACGTTATTGGTTTCTGGATAAATTAAATTATAAATCTTTAAAATTTATCCTTGAACTTGTTTTATTGAATTATTATGTCATTGTCATCATCCTCATGCTTATATTGTGATTAAAGTCATCTTTGGCTTACGTGCATAGATGGACTTGGTATGATTATGACCAGGGATTATTCAATATAATCGTGACCGTAATGTAACAAATGATGTGGTGAAAGTCCTCATTGGCCTGTAGTTCATTGATGGATAGTTGTTGGTAGGATTATGACCAGGGATTATTCTGTATAATCATGACCATTGATGATTACATGAATATCCTTGGTCGTGGTACATGGATGATTCGATTTTATTTATTAAGTCGAGTCTCAAATGATAAAGTTGATGAAAAACTATTTAAATCATAGAAGATAGTAGATTTTATGCTCTACTGACTCTTTTAATGGATTGTTTATTTGGTGCGATTGTTGATCAAAAACTTGTTGTCTATTATATTCTATCCGTTGTTATCTTTGTTGAAGGCTAAGGATAATTTATTCTCGCATTATCTTAGTCATAATATTTCTTACTGGGCTAGTTGAGCTCACCCTTTCTTTCACTTTGTTCTCTTGAGTGAAATGAGAATATAGCCGGGACGAGTCGGGGAATGGATTTACTATCCGGATGGTTGTTTTAGTAGTCCTCACTATTCTATAAAATAGTGTGACAATAAATGTAATGAGGACTCCATTGAGTGTGGATATTGTCTAGAGATGACGATATTCTTATTAAAACTCTTAGATTATGTTTGTTGTACTGATTTGTTGTATAATTAAGTTTATATTTGATTTATGTACCATGTATCTGGCGACTTCGAATGGGTGATGTATACCTATTTTGGGGCGTCCACGGTTGGTATCAAAGCTTAGGGATATGATTCCCAGGTGAGATGTGAGACAAGAACTAGGAGGGAGATACGGAATTCATTCGCTAGTATGACCTACCTAAGTTTATTTGGTATTTAATTGGTCAGTCAGAGTATAGGTATAATATGTGACATGTCAATTAAACCTTATTTTCAAACTATATTCTAGAATGATGTCTGAAATACAGGAGATGAGAAATGGGAAAATCATGATAGAGAGGAAATAATCAGGAAGGTACAATCCGAAAAGAAAGCAAGGTATTGTCATCTCTTCTAACTACCAGGTACGTAAATTTCGAGGGTGAAATTTCATAAGGAGGGGAGATTGTGAGACCCCAAATTTTACGAATAAAGATTTAATTTTCTCGAAATATTTTTTTGAATATTATGGTGTGGATTTGATATAATGTTATAGTTGTGGGTAATATTTATATATTTTGTAAAGTAAGCAAGTTGTTATATAATATTCGATTGGTCGGGGAATATTCTTTTTGTTGGAGAATATTCGTACGACAGCATAATCATTGGTGGACCCCACAACGGAAGTATTGTCGTAGTTAGAAAACGATAGAATTATCTTTTTATAAAAAAAATGACGAAAGTGTTACCGTTAAAACTGTTGAACTACCCGGTAGTAAAAAATGCGATGTCTGGCGTTATCGCATAATAATAGCACGATATTGATTATTGATGCTTACGTAAGAAGTCACTCAGTTATACTCAATTATTGCTACAGTAATTGTTGTAGCATATCTCTAATATTATTGATTCAATTATTGTCACAGTATCATTTGCATAATATGTTATATTATTAAATCAATAATTGAGACGACAAAGTTATGCATATTATTATTTGCAATATTGGCAATGTCTAGAAGTTCACAAGGAGAGTTTGGTCACCTAATCATGCGTCAATAAGGAGAAATCTTTATCTCGAAGCCCCCTCTTTCCTGGGAACGACTTGGTTGTTAAATATTGTGAATTATAATATTAATTATGAATAAGTTTGTGTTGATTAAAGATGAAATTGATAGTTCCATTGTGTGGGAATTATTAGTGTTAGTGGAAATCGACATTTATTTCGATAATAATTGATGTCTGGAGGTTATATTGACCAATCGGTTAATTAACCGGATAAATGAGAAATTAATTGCTATTAATTCATATGCTTATAACTATGTGTTCACATGTGTGTACTATTGATTCACATGATTTACTATTAGGAGAGTTGGTGCAAGATTGATAATACTTGCATGACTAAATTAAAAATAAAGAAAAAGAGGAAGGTATTACACTGTAATATTTTGAGCCCCAAACCGTGCAATTATCGAAACTATATTTTTCTATAAATAGAAGCCCATTCTTCCTTTATTTCTCACCAATTCACTAAGTCTCACAAGAGCAATTATTATAGAGAGAAAAAAAAGAGAAGTCTGCTACCTCACTATTCCAGTATCCAGTTTCTTCTAAGGTAAGGGGTATTATTCTTTCGTATTCATGAAGAGAGTTATTTTCATTTAATACTAAATAAGGTTGTTATTCCATTCTTTATTATTATGTTGAATAACTTTTATACATGTCTTAAGCACCGCATACATGGTGAAATTCTTCATTATTCCATTCTTTATTATTCTCATTGGAATAACTTGTTCGCATGGTCTATCGCATGCTTGGTGAATTCTGTTGTTATTCCATTCTTTATTATTCTATTGGAATATTCTGTCTGTGCGGATTACGCATGACCTGGTTCTGTTCTATATTATTCTGTTGGAATATCTTATCTGTGCGGATTACGCATGACCTGGTTCCATTCTTTATTATTCTGTTGCGGTCTATCGTATGCCTAGTGAATTCTCCTGTTATTCCATTCTTTATTATTCTGTTGGAATAACCTGTCTACGCGGACTACCGCATGCATGGTGAATTCTTCTGTTATTCCATTCTTTATTATTCTGTTGGAATAACCTGTCTATGTGGATTACCGCATGCATGGTGAATGATCCTTCGTATTCAATATTTATTAAATTGTGGAAATGATCTGTCTACGTGGATTACCATATGGCAGGTGAAAATCCATTTGCAGTTTCGTATATTCTATTATACTCGTCTGAGATATCATTTCTTTTGTACTCGTCATGGAATATCATTTTCTTTGGTATTTTTTTACGAGTTACTATTCACGGGTTACTATTCACTCGGTTACTATTCACTCTGGTATTATTCACTCAGGTATTCGGGGCACTTTTTGTGCCGGAGTACTATTCACGAGTTACTATTCACCCGATTACTATTCACTCTAGTATCATTCACTCGAGTATTCGAGACACTTTTCATGTCGGGGTACTATTCACGGGGTACTATTCCTAAAGTACTATTCACCCGAAAAATATATTTCTTTTCTGTTTAAATTATTTTTTATACATGAATATTATTCTTGAATTTTACTCTACAAAGCAGTATCATGTTGACAATTTGGACGTTATTGGTTTCTGGATAAATTAAATTATAAATCTTTAAAATTTATCCTTGAACTTGTTTTATTGAATTATTATGTCATTGTCATCATCCTCATGCTTATATTGTGCATAGATGGACTTGGTATGATTATGACCAGGGATTATTCAGTATAATCGTGACCGTAATGTAACGAATGATGTGGTGAAAGTCCTCATTGGCCTGTACTTCATTGATGGATAGTTGTTGGTAGGATTATGACAAGGGATTATTCGGTATAATCATGACCATTGATGATTACATGAATATCCTTGGCCGAGATGCAGGGATGATTCAATTTTATTTATTAAGCTGAGTCTCAGTGATAAAGTTGATGAAAAACTATTTAAATCATAGAAGATAATAGATTTTATGCTCTACTTGACTCTTTTAATGGATTGCTTATTCCGGTGCAGTTGTTGATCAAAAACTTATTGTCTATTATATTCTATCAGTTGTTATACTGTTCAAGGCTAAGGATAATTTATTCTGCATTATCTTAGTCATAATATTTCTTACTAGGCTAGTTGAGCTCGCCCTTTCTTTCACCGCTCTCTTGTGAAATGAGAATATAGTTTGGACGAGTCGAGGGAAAGTTTTGACGGGTCAGGATGGTTGTTTTAGTAGTCCTCACTATTCTATAAAATAGTGTGACAATAAATGTAATGAGGACTCCATTGAGTGTGGATATTGTCTAGATGAAAATATTCTTATTAAAACTCTTAGATTATGCTTTTCGTATTTTATTGATACACTATTTTACAAAATAGTGAGGACTACTAAAACAACTTCTAGAACCATCATTCCACACCCCGACTAGTACTCGCTACATTCTCGCCTCCTGAGAAGAAAAATGGAACAAAAAGGAAAAGGGTGAGCTCAACTAGCCCAATAAAGAATACTATGACTAAGATAATATAGAACAAATTATCGTTAGTCATCAACAGGGAAAAATCTGATATAATACAATAGACAACAAGTTTTAAATTAATATTCGCAGCGGAAATAACAAATCATTAGAAGAGTTATGTAGGGAATGAATCTACTTTCTTCTATGAATTTAAAAGTTTATCATTAATATTTTATCCCTGTAACATCAATTAATATACATCTTGAATCAAATATTCATCTTTTTACTTATGTGCCAAAGATATTCATCGATTGGTCATGTTCATCTCAACACTGCTCATCTTTGCACTCTGGACAAAGATATTCATCAAAAATCATTCATCTTTGCACTACAGGCCAAAGATATTCAGTAATATCATCATTTAGGACCGAGGATGATGAAAAGTATTTTAAAGAAAATGAATCCAGTGAAAAAAAAAGAACAAATAATAGGGATTCGTACTTCGATTTATTCATGTTCAAAAATACTCCATAATAAACCATTATGGAGCAAAATTCAAGAATGAAGTTCAAAACATGGATACAATCAAAGCTAGTAATCATAATAAACAACTTAGATGAAGAAAAGAAAATTTTAATTTTTCTGTGAATAGTGTCGTATACGTGAATAGTGCCGTATACGTGAATAGTAATCCCGACACAAAAAGACAAGAATTTCACAAGAAAAATCTTACCAATATTCCGGCATAATGATATTAGAAGAAATAATATCATTTAAAAAAAATAACATCCCTTACCTCAAAAAGACAGTACTTCTGACTGGAATACTGGATATAGTGCTGAAGAAACTTGCACCGTATAGCAACATTCAAAGTATCAAAATACTCACAAGAATACACTCGATAATATAGAGAGAGAAAACTTCAGATCCTGGTGTGATTTTCAATTCTAACCTAAGCACCCCATTTATAGAAAATTGCTTAGAACACCAAAGCAGAAAATTTAATAAAATATTAATATATATTAAAATTTTCCTACGCCCACTTAGACTTCTGAATTCAGCATGTTTACCACTCATGTGGGGCCCACCAAAATGAAAAAAACATTTTTCTTTAAAAAAATATTTAAAACTTCAAAAATTAATTATTTTTAAACTTCAATAATTCATAATAAATAGCCCTTTTATCAGAAAAATTGGAATCTTATGTCCATTCCATAGAAATTCAATTCTCTACAACTTTGTAAGTATAAGTTTTTCCAAATTCCAAGCAGAACTTGACCAAAATCCACATACGGACGATTTTACGGGCTATAATTAAATTTCCGTCAAGAAATAGGGCCCACGAACATGTTTAACATGTTTTAAACATTTTTTGTAACAAAAATACTCTCCTTCCTCATTTATTCATATATCACACATTCATTGTAAAATATCACCATTATTATATTATTATAATATAATAATATATTTAAATAATTATTTTATCGAGAAAAGATAAAATATCAATTTTCAACAATTATCACATTAAAAATTTTCTCCATCTATATCCACATAAAATGAATATTTTCCTTATCATATAAATCAAAAATTAATTATTCACAAATAATATTACAGAATCACAATCTTGACAAACGTGCCATTCCGTGAAAGAGGGGCTTTTCAATAAGGATTTCTCCTTAACTAGCGCACAATTAGGTGACCAAACCTCTCCTTAGACAGAACTTTCTAGACATTGCCAATAATACTATCTAATAATATTATTCAAATAATATGAATTATTGATCTGATAATGGAAAATAATGTGTAGTGATAATTTTTGAAACAACAATAATATAAAATATCAACGTAGAAATTATTGAATCAATAAAATAAAATATTGAATAGTAATTACTGTAACAATTATTGAGTAGTGTCTTCTTACGTAAGAATCAATAATTGGTGCAATACCGTGTGTTACTGTGTTTAAATCACCGGGTATTCCAACAGTGTTAACGATAACAACTACGTCGTTATTTATAAAAACTTATACTTATCGTTTTCTTCATCCAATCGTTTTCCGTTATGGGCCACACACATAAAAGGTATGCCAAATCATTTAATATTCCCTGATAGTAAGAATATTCCACGGCCAAACGAATATTCCCCGACAATAATGAATATTTTATAACCACTTGCTTATTTGAAATATTTGCGCATTTTACCCATAACTAACCACATTAATCAAATCAACCCTTACTATTTCAAAATAATAAATAAAGAAATTCAAATTCATTTATAATAAGTTGGGGTCTTACAACCTCCCCTCCTTATGAAATTTCATCCTCGAAATTGACGTACGTACCCACTGTTTCAAAAAGGTGAGGATACCTCACTTTCATTTCCGTTTCCAACTCCCGGGTCATTTTCTCAATAGCATGGTTCCTCCACAAAACTTTGACTTGTGGTATGACCTTTGTGTGTAGGACATGCTCCTTTCTATCCAAGATCTTTATAGGTACCTCCTCATACGTTAAGTCTTCGGCTATCTTGTCCGGTTCTAACTCAATAACGTGGTTCGGATCTTTCAAATATTTATGAAGCATAGATATGTGAAAAACATTATGAACACCAGACATACTTGGAGGTAACGTGAGTCTATAAGCCACATTTCCTACTCGGTTAAGAATCTGAAATGGACCAATAAATTATGGATTGAGCTTTCCTCTTTTCCCAAATCTTGTAACTCCCTTCCATGGAGCAACTCGCAACACTACATGATCCCCAATACTAAATTCCACGTCCTTTCGATGAATATCCGCATAACTTTTTTGTCGATCCTGTGCCATTTGTATACGTTGTCGAATCATTTGGATCTTTTCCATGGTCATACGTACCAACTCTAGTCCCAACAATGTTGCTTCACCCACCTCATCCCAACGTATTGGAGAGCGACACTTTCGTCCATGCAATGCTTCGAATGGAGCCACACCTATACTTGCCTGATAACTGTTGTTGTAGGAGAATTCCACCAATGGTAAATACTTATCCTAACTCCCTTTGAAGTCTATGACACAGAGTCTTAATAGATCTTTAAGAGTTTGAATAGTCTTCTTTGATTGTCCGTCCGTTTGAGGATGGTATGCCGAACTGAATCGTAAATCCTTGCCCATAGCTTTTTGCAAGCTAACCCAAAATTGTGAAGTGAATCTTTGGTCACGATCCGAAACTATGGATACTGGCATGCCATGCAATCTCACAATCTCATTTACATACATATGAGCAAGACGTTCAAGGGAATAAGTCTCCCGTATCGGAAAGAAATGAGCAGACTTAGTTAATCTATCAACAATAACCAAAATTCCATCTATACCTTGAGAAACCGTGGGAAGACCCGTAACGAAATCCATGGAAATGTGTTCCCACTTCCATTTCGGAATCTCAAGTGGTTGCAATGGACCCTTAGGCACTTGATGCTCCGCCTTTACACGTTGACAAGTTAAACACCTCGAGATAAACTTCACGATCTCTCTCTTCATATTGTTCCACCAAAATGTATATCGAAGATCACGATACATTTTGGTACTTCCAGGATGGATTGCAAATGGTGTATTGTGTACCTCCATCATGATCTTGTACTTCAAATCAGAGTCATTAGGAACACAAAGTCTGGAGTTGACTCGAAGTATTCCTTCTTCATCGATTCTTGCTTCTGGGATAACACCTTCTTGTACTTTTTTCTTCAAACGCATCAGCTCCGGGTCTGGAGTTGGTTCTATGCGTATACTTGACATCATCGCATGGGTCCCCAGAGTCTTGAATTATATCTTCATCTTTTGTAAATCACACAAAATAGGCCTTTGTGTAAGACCCCAACTTATTATGAATAAAATTAAATTTTATCTATTTATTATCTTGAAATATTTAGAAGTTAATTTGATATAATACTTTGGTTATGGGTGAAATGTGCAAATTTTACAAAATAAGCAAGTGGTTATAAAATATTCATTTTTGTTGAGGAATATTCATTTAGTCGTGGAATATTCAGATGACAAATAAGCAACCCATTCGTGGACCTCATAAATGTAATAACCGCTTGATGAAGAAAACGACAAGTTTAAGTTTTTATAAATAACGGCGTAGTAATCATATCAAGTAACCTTTGTTGTTGAATACCCAATGGTTAAAATACAAGAATACTACTGGGTGTTTAAAGATCACTCAGACATTGCATAGTATGGTTGAATTATTGATTAAATGCGTGAAAGGCACTACTCAATAATTGTTACTGATGAGTTACCGCTTCAATATTTTATTTTATTGATTCAATAATTGCTTTGCATTGATATTTTATATTATTATTGTTGTCTCTCGCATAATATTTCCTATTATCCGATCAATAATTCATATTATTTGAATAATATTATTAGATAGCATTATTGGCAATGTCTAGAAAGTTCTACTTCAAGGAGAGGTTTGGTCACCTAATCATGCTACCAAGAAGGAGAAATCCTTATTAGAAAGCCCCTCTTTCACGGAGCATCCGTGGTTGTCATAATTGTGATTACGTAATATTATATGTGAATAATTAATTATTGATTTATATGATAATGAAATATTTATTTTATGTGGATATAATTGAAGGAATTAATGTTGAGGTGTTTTATCAGTATTTCTGTCGGAATAGAGGTATTAAAAATCAAATCAATATTTTTAAGATATATTGCGTGAGTTATAATTTTTAATCCGACCGTTGGATCGTTGTGATTTTTGGATATGTTATACATATATAAGTTGAGTATATGTCCACAAATTTTGAACCGTTAAAAATGAACGTATGATTTGTTATGAATTTTAAGAGGTGACTGAATCAGAAATTATGTTATAAATGATTTTTGGTGGAAAATTCTAGAATTGAGTGGGCCCCACTTTTGGTTGGTGAGAAATGTGCTCAAATTTTATTTCAAATGTGGTGGGTGGCAATAGTAGCAGGTAAAGCCATCAGGTAGCAGGTCAAGTCTGCTTCGGCGTGCTAACATTTTCCTATAAATAAAGGGCTAAGTTAGAATTGAAAATCACACCAGAAACAAAGTTTTCTCTCTTTCTCTCTCTATATTATCGAGCGTATTTTTGAGTATTTAGATACTTTAAGAGTTGCTATTCGGTACAAGTTTCATTCAACATCACATCCGACCTTTCATCCCGAAGTATTGTCTTTTGAGGTAAGGGATGTTATTTTTTTCTTAAATGATATTATTTTCTTCAATATCATTATGCTGAGATATTGTTATGAATTTTATTGTGGAATTTCTACCTTTTTGTGTCGGGATTACAATTCACGTATACGGCACTATTCACGTATACAGTACTATTCATAAATACGACACTATTCACCGAAAAATAAAATTTTCTCTTTTTCCTCTCAAATGTATCTTATGGTTACTATCTTTGATTGTATCCATGTTTTGATCTTTATTTTTGAATTCTACTTCACACTTGGTTATTATGGAGTATTATTGAATTTGGATAAACCGAAACACGAGTCCCTAATATTTATCCTTCTGTCTCACTGGATTCATTCTCTAAAATGTTTTTCATCATCCTCAGTCCGTAATGATGATACTTGATGAATATCTTTGGCCCGTAGTGCAAAGATAAACAGGTGTTGAGATGAACATGACCAACTAGTGATACAAATGAATATCTTTGGCCCGTAGTGCAAAGATGAATATTTGATTCAAGATGTATATTGATTGATGTTACATGGATAAAATATTGATGATGGACTTTTAAATTCATAGATGATAGTAGATTTCATTCTCTACTTAACTCTTCTAATGAATTGTTATTTTCGCTGCAGTTGTTGATTTAAACTTGTTGTATATTGTATTCTATCAGATTTTTCCTTGTTGAAGACTAAGGATAATTTGTTCTATATTATCTTAGTCATAATGTTCTTTACTGGGCTAGTTGAGCTCACCCTTTTCCTTTTTGTTCCATTTTTCTTCTCAAGAGGTGAGAATTTAGCAGGGACTAGCCGGGGTATGGAGTGATGATTCAAGATAGTTGTTTTAGTAGTCCTCACTATTTTGTAAAATAGTGCATCAATAATTGTAATGAGGACTTTATTTGGGTGTGGATATTGTCTAGAAGACAATATTGTATTTAAAATCACAGTATGTGTTGTCGTATTTTGCATGACAATTGTATTAATAAAGTTGTAGTTGTTTTTCTGTACCATGTATTTGGCGACTCAGAATAGGTGAAATATATCTATTTTGGGGGCATCACAGTTGGTATCAGAGCTTAGGGATATGGTCTCTGGCGGAAATCGGGGAATAGTACTAGGAGGGGAGAGACGAGTAAATCCTTGCTAGTGTGTCCGACCTAAGCTTATTTGTTGGTCGGTCATAATATAGGGATATTATGTGATATGTTAATTTGTTTAATTAACCCATGTTTTATGGCAGTTTTAAGAATGGCAGCTGAGAACGTTAACAATGGAGTCTATGAGACTGTGGAACAACCTTTGATTACCAACTAAGAGAACGTGCAACAAGAAGGAAATATTCCTCCTGTAAACAATACTACCGAGCAAACGATGAATGATGCGATGTTTAGAAGCTTTTTGCAGTTCGTGCAAAATCAGACGAGGGAGACTCGTGTATAAAATACGGGTGGAAATGATAGCAACGCGTGATTTGTCACAGCCAAGCAGTTCAAGGAGTTGGGACCACCAAATTTCTGGGGAAAACCCGATTCGATTAAGGCGGAAACGTGGGTTAAGTAAATTACCAAGATATTAGATGTCTTGGGCTTCACAGAGAAACAGAAGGTTCCATTCTCCACCTTTATGTTCCGTGGTGAGGCGATTCATCGTGGGAATCAGTGAAGCACCCAATGACCACCGCACTCAACATTTCTTGGGAAAAATTTCAAAATCGTTTCAATGACAAGTACTTTCCGAAAGTATTCGCTATATGAAGGAGGTAGAGTTTATTAGAATGGAATGAAACAACATGACGGTGTCCCAAAGACGAGGTGAAGTTCGCGCGAGTTATCGAGTTTGCACCTCATTTGGTAGAAAATGAGGAACGATGACGTGGATGTTTCGAGAGGTCTAAAACCCGAGATTCGACAATATCTTATCTCTCATAAATTTTCTTTATATTCAAATGTTGTAAATAGGGCTCAATTATTAGAGCGTGATAATGAGTATGTTCAACCGAGGGACCACAACTGAGGTCATACTTTGGATGGCTAGAATATCTGAGCCATGATAACCAAATGAGGAGTGAAGAATACGGACAAAAGCGGTAACCACTCAGGTGGAAATCATGGCCAGGATAATAGGAGAGGTGAGTCAAGTGGAAATTTCAAAAAGAGGAGATTCAACAATGACGGGAAGACATCAGCAGCAACACCAGCACCAACAACAAATTTTAGGGGAGGAGAACGACCGCCAATTAGATGCTACAGATGCGGAGAGGAGGGACACATAAGTCCAAACTGTTCACAGCCTTCCAAGGTGTGTTTCAATTTTGGAAAAAATGGTCACATAGCCCAATTTTGTCCGGTAGCGAAGTTAAGTCCAACTGGGACGGCGGCACCAAAGGCGACTACGGACAAAATAAAGTCGGTGGTTTAAGGAAGGGCGTTTTTCGTGACTGGCCAAAATGCGAGAAACCCAAATGAGGTGATCACGAGTAAGCTAATCTTGAACTCTTGCGAAGTTTATACCTTACTAGATACCGGTTCTACCCATTCTTTTATCTCTCCTGCTTGTGCTCAACGTTTAAACTTGACTCCGGAGAAATTGGACTTTAACTTATCTGTTGAAACTCCGTTGGGTGAAACCTTTGTTACATCTACAGTTTATAAATCTTGCTTGATCCAAGTTGGCACAATCACATTACCTGTTGATCTTATCTCTTTAAAGATACTTGCATTTGATGTGATTTTAGGGATTGATTGGTTAATCACTCATCATACCAAAAGTGATTATTTTTATAAGGTTGTTAGTTTTCATATTCCTAACCAACCTGTTATACGAATTCAAGCAACTAAACTACTAAAATCAGTCACTATCATATCAAGCCATAAAGCTATTCGTTTATTGAAAATTGATGTCAAACTTTCTTTGCCCATATTATGGACTTGAACAAAAACACGTCAAATTTGAATAATATTCTTATTCTTAATAAATTTCCTGACGTATTTCCGAAAGAACTTCCTGGTCTACCCCCAGAACGAGAAGTTGAATTCTTTATTGATCTTGAACCGGGTACAAAGCCCATTTCTAAAACCCCATATCGAATGGCTCTATTGAACTTCGTGGAGTTAAAAGTCCAACTACAGAATTGTTAGACTTCGGTTTCATTCGCCTCTAGTACATCTCCTTGGGCTGCTCCTGTTTTATTTATAAAGAAGAAAGACGAGAGAATGCGACTTTGTATTGACTACCGAGAATTAAACCATGTCACCAACAAGAATAGGTATCCCCTACCTCGTATTGATGACCTGTTTGACCAGTTGTAAGGAGCACAATTCTTTTTAAAGATCGATCTTCATTCTGGATATCATTAGCTGAAGATTAAAATTGAGGATATTCCAAAGACTGCCTTCAGAACTCGGTACGGACATTATGAATTCTTAGTCATGTCTTTTGGATTGACTAATGCTCCTGTTGCTTTCATGGATATGATGAACCGTGTATTCAATGAATATTTGGATCATTTCGTTGTTGTCTTTATTGATGACATCCTCATCTATTCCAAAATCCGTGAAGATCATGAGCACCATTTGAAGCTGGTACTTCAAAGACTTCGTGACAACAAGCTATATGCCAAGCTAAAGAAATGCGAGTTCTGGCTTAAGGAAGTAGCATTCCTTGGGCACGTGGTGTCAAAACATGGAGTATCTGTTGACCCAGCGAAGATTGAAGCAATACAAAGTTGGGAGCAACCAAAGTCGGTGACCAAAGTGCGTAGCTTTTTGGGCTTAGCTGGTTATTATCGGAGATTCGTGGAAGGATTTTCTCGAATCTCTACTCCGTTAACTCAGCTGACTCAGAAAGATATAAAATTTGTATGGAGCGAGGAATGCGAGAAGAGTTTCTAAGAGCTCAAGAGGAGACTCATTTCTAAGACTGTTTCTAACAATACCATCCGGTTCGATGGATTTGTTATCTACAAATGATGCTTCGAGCAAAGGGTTAGGATGTGTTCTCATGCAACATGGGAAAGTCATAGCCTATGCCTCATGACAACTCAAAGAATATGAGAGGAATTATCCTACTCATGATCCGGAGTTAGCATCGATCGTTTTTATGTAAAAAATGGAGACACTACCCGTATGGGGAAAAAGTGGAGATTTATACGGATCATAAAAAGCCTCAAATATTTCTTCACCCAAAAGGAACTCAACATGCGACAACAACGTTGGCTCGAAATGATTGAAGGATTACGACCATAGCATTCAATATCATCCTGGAAAAGCAAAAGTCAGAGTGACGCATTGAGTAAAGATCATATACTGCATGCGAGTGCAATGTTGTTAACACAAAAGCCCATTTTGTACGACTTACAAAGGATGGAAATAGAGTTAAAGGCTCCAAGTACCCACGTGATGATATCAAACATATGAGTAGAACCGACTTTAATCGATAAAGTTAAAGCTGCTCAAGCTACGGACCTGGGGCTGATGTGTATGAAGAAGAAAGTGCAAGAAGGTGCTATTCCAGAAGCAAGAATCGATGAAGAAGGAATACTTCGAGTCAACTCCAGACTTTGCGTTCCTAACGATCCTGACTTGAAGCATAGAATCATGATGGAGGCATATAACACACCATTTGCAATCCATCCTGGGAGTACCAAAATGTATCATGATCTTCGACATACATTTTGGTGGAACAATATGAAAAGAGAGATCACGGAGTTTATCTCGAGGTGTTTAACCTGTCAACATGTAAAGGCAGAGCATCAATTGCCAAAGGGTTCATTGCAACCACTTGAGATTCCAAAATAGAAGTGGGAACACATTACTATGGATTTCGTTACAGGTCTTCCCAAGGTTTCTCAAGGTATAGATGCGATTTGGGTTATTGTTGATAGATTAACCAAGTCGACTCATTTCTTGCCTATACGTGAGACTTATCCCCTTGAACGTCTTGCTAGTATGTATGTGAATGGGATTGTGAGATTGCATGGAATGCCGGTATCCATAGTTTCAGATCATGACCCAAGATTCACTTCACAATTTTAGGTTAGCTTGTAGAAAGCTATGGGCACGGATTTACGATTCAGTTCGGCATACCATCCTCAAACGGACGGACAATCAAAGAGGACTATTCAAACTCTTGAAGATCTATTAAGACTCTGTGTCCTAGACTTCAAAGGGAGTTGGGATAAGTATTTACCACTAGTGGAATTCTCCTACAACAACAGTTATCAGGCAAGTATAGATATGGCTCCATTTGAAGCCTTGTATGGACGAAAATGTCGTTCTCCAGTATGTTGGGATGAGGTGGGTGAAGCAACATTGTTGGGACTAGAGTTAGTACGTATGACTATAGAAAAGATCCAATCTTATGTCATACCCCATACTTTGTAAGCAATTTTGTGAACTGCTTATTACAGAAATGAGTTCCCTCATCGCTAATTATTGCCCTCAGTGTTCCAAATCGTGTGAAAATATTCTTCTTCAAGAATCAAAGTACCACCTTAGCATCGTTCGAGGGTAAGGCTACAGCTTCTACCCATTTCGAGACATAGTCCACCGCCAATATAATGTACTGATTATTGAAGGATGATGGGAAAGGTCCCATGAAATCAATTCCCCATACATTGAATAACTCAACCTCCAAAATTATATTAAGTGGCATTTCATTGCATTTGGAGATATTGCCTACTCGCTAACACCGATCACACTTTAACACATAAAGATATGCATCTTTAAACAGGGAAGGCCAGAAAAATCCTGACTGCAACACTTTGGCTATTGTCCTATCACCCGCGTAGTGGCCTCCATAATCCGAGGAGTGACAATGACCTAATATGTTTTCCATCTCTTCTTGTGGTACACATCGTCTAATCATTTGATCTGCACAATTCTTAAACAGAAATGGTTCTTTCCAAAAGTATTGTCGGACATCGTGGAGGAACTTTTTCCATTGTTGCGAGTTCAACTCTGGAGGTAACACATGGCTAACCAGATAATTCACAAAATCTGCGTACCAAGGCACGGTCGTTGCGACTTAAAGAAGTTGTTCATCAGGAAACCTCTCATTAATCATAACTTCTTCTTTTTGCTGAACCTCCGCGTTTTTTAAACTAGAAAGATGATTCGACACCTAGTTCTTGGTACCTTTTCTATCTCAGATCTCCAAGTGAAATTCTTGTAGCAAAAGTACCCACCATATTAACCGCGGCTTGGCATCCTTCTTTTCAATCAAATACTTAATAGCAAAATGATCAGTGTAGACAATTACCTTGGTCCCTATGAGATATGCTCTGAACTTGTCAAAGGCAAACACGACCGCAAGTAATTCTTTTTCGGTGGTTGTGTAATTCAACTAAGCATCCGTCAACGTCCTGCTGGAGTAGTAAATAGTGTGAAAAATTTTATCGCGACCTTGTCCCAATACTGCTCCAATTGCGTAGTCACTAGTGTCACACATCAATTCAAACGGTAAAGACCAATCTGGAGCCACTATAATTGGAGCTAAAACCAATTTCTTCTTCAATAATTCAAAAGCATCGATGCATGACTGATCCATCTTGAATGGTACATCTTTCTCAAAGAGGGAACATAAGGGTTTTGAAATTTTGGAGAAGTCTTTAATGAAGCGTCTGTAGAAACCTGTATGTCCCAAGAAGCTCCGTATTCCCTTCATAGATGATGGCGGAGGTAGTTTCTCAATCGTCTCAATTTTTGCTTTATCCACCTCTAGCCCTACTGTAGAAACCTTATACCCCAAAATTATCCCCTCTTGCACTATGAAGTGACATTTTTCCCAGTTAAGAACTAGGTTCGTCTCCACACAGCGCTTCAATAGTAAGACCAAATTATTCAAGCATAAGTCGAAACTATCACCGAACACGGAGAAGTCATCCATGAATATTTCCAAGTTATGTTCTACCATATCAGAGAAGATGGCCATCATGCATCGTTGAAAAGTTGCCGGAGCGTTACATAAGCCAAAAGACATCCACCAGAATGTAAATGTACCATAAGGGCATGTGAATGTGGTTTTTTCTTGATCTTCCGGGGCTATGGCAATCTGATTATATCCGGAATATCCATCCAAAAGACTGTAGAACTGATATCCCGCTAACCTATCCAACATCTGATCAATGAACGACAAGGGAAAGTGATCCTTGTGTGTGGCTTTATTTAGTTTGCGGTTATCCATACATACTCTCCATCCTGTAACGGTTCTAGTGGGGATGATCTCATTAGAGTCGTTTTTCACCACTGTTATGCCCCCTTTCTTTGGTACGCACTGTACAGGACTTACCCATGAACTGTCCATGATTGGATAAATAATGTCGGCATCCAACCACTTTATGATCTCCTTTTTCACCACATCCTTTATAATGGGGTTTAACCTTCTTTGTTGCTCAATGGTTGGTTTTGCTCCCTCTTCCAATAAAATCTTATGCATACAAAATGACGGACTAATTCCTCGAATATCCGCTATAGTCCATCCAATTGCTATTTTGAACTCTTGCAATACCCTTAGCAGTTTCTCTTTTTGCGTGTCAATTAAATCTATCAAAATAATGACTGGTAGAGTAGCATCTTTTCCCAAATAGGCATACTGCATATGAGATGGTAGGGTTTTAATTCCAACACCGGTGGCTCTTTTATCGATGGTTTGAACTTTTTCCCTTCCGTTTCAGGCCTATCAAGAGTGTCGAATAATTGTTTACTTTTCTTGGTGGTAGGTAATGCATCAAGCCATTTGACATACTCAATGTCATCCTCAATATCATAGTCGTCCATTCCAAACAAAACGGATTCTAGTGGGTCCTCTAAATAATTCCCGTTGAACTTGTGATTCACTAATTCGTCCATGACATCCACCCGCAGACATTCACCCTTTTCTTTTGAAAATGTCATTGACTTAAATACATTAAAGGTAACCTGTTGATCTTCAACTCGCATCGTCAATTCACCTTTTTGTACGTCGATCAACGTTCTCCTCGTTGCTAAAAATGGTCGCCTGAGAATGATGGGAATTTCCCTGTCCACTTCACAATCCAAGATAAAGAAATCCGCTAGGGAAGATGAATTTATCCACTTTTACTAAAACGTCCTCAACAATACCTCGTGGATATATAATCAATTTGGCCCGCGCCAATCAGAATCGATAATTATCGATTTTGGTGCTCAAGACCAAATCGTCAGAGACGAATAGTGGCATCAAATATATATTGGCCCCTAAATCACACAATGCTCTCCCCGAAAAACTGATTTCTAGTTTCGCATGTAATAGTAAAACTACCTGGATCTTTTAGCTTTGGAGGTAACTTATTCTGGATAATTGCGCTGCACTCTTTGGTTAACGCCACTGTTTCAAAATCACCCAATTTTCTCTTCTTCGACAAGACCTCCTTCATGAACTTGGCGTAACTCGACATCTGTTCCAAGGCTTCGGCAAAGGGTATGTTAATATGTAGTTTTTTGAAAATATCCAAAAATCTTGAAAACTGCTTATCTAACTTGGATTTCTGAAACCTCTACGGTTATGGTATGGGAGGCATTATGAGGCTTTGTTCAGGTGCTTTCTGCTCTAACTCCCCATCCTGTCATTTTTTGATTTCTGAGACCTCCTCTTTTCCCACTGTTGTTTTGTCCATTTTTCCCGTGTCCTTGAGTGTCTCTTGCAATTCATTTCCGCTACGTAAAGTCACAGCCTTGCAATGCTCATCTCTACCCGGATTTATCTCTGTATCACTAGGGAGTGTTCCTTGTGGACGGCTATTCAATGCATGTGCTATCTGCCCCATCTAATTTTCTAGATTCTTGATCGAAATCGCTTGACTTTTCATATTCATATCTACTTGACTCAATAACTTGTCTTGCTCACTTATTCTTTTGTCAGTAGCTACAATAAATTTTTCCAAAGCGTCTTCCAAACTTGTTTTCCTCTCTGGCTGCTGTTGAGTCTGATTTTGAAATCTGGATGTGTTTTGTTGTCTAGGTGTTTGAGCTTGATTGTTACTCCAAGAAAATCCTGGGTGATTTCCCTAACCCGAGTTGTAGGCATTTTGATTCGAATACGGTTGGACTGATCAATTATATCTCCCCACGAACTGAGCGGATTCAGAATTGATGGCACATTGATCTGTAGCATGGCTCCCAGCACATAACTCACAAACCATTGCTACTTGCGGCCCAGATGGTGGACTCCATGTTTCAATTTTCTTTGCTAATGCGAAAACCTGTGCTGCCAACGCTGTCACTGTATCCACTTCAAACTTTCCCGGTGTTTTCGGAGGATTAGACCTAGTCATGGGCCACTGGTAATTATTGTTCGCCATTATTTCTAATAGTTGATAAGCCTCATCAAAGTTCTAAGCCATGATCGCTCCATCTGCTGCTGCATCAATACTGGCTCTTGTGAAGCATGCAAACCATCATAAAATATCCCTACCTGCATCCACTGTGGAATTTCGTGATGTGGACATTTGCGGAGCATATCCTTAAATCTTTCCCAGGCCTCATATAATGTTTCAGAGTCGAACTGTGCAAAAGTATGAATATCGTTCCCTAGTTTTGCCGACTTTGTTAGTGGGAAAAACTTAGCTAAGAATTTTTGAGCTAAATCGTCCCAAGCTGTGATTGAACTAGGCAGCAAGGAATGAAACCAACTCTGAGCTTTGTCTTTCAATGTAAATGGAAACAACCACAACCTTATAGCATCTTTCGAGCCATTATTGAACTTGAAGGTGTCGCAGATTTCCAAGAAACTCAAGATGTGCTCGTTTGGATCATCCGTCGATCTACCCCCAAACTGTACTGCATTTTGAAGCATCTGAATAGTTCCCAGTTTGATCGCGAAACTGTTTGTATTAATTGTTGGCCTCTAAATACTCGACTGTATATCTATGACAGTCGGCATGGCATAATCCCTAAGTGATTTTTGTTCTTCCCCTGCCATGTTCACTGGTATTTCTTGTGCTGACAGATCTTCTTCCACAGGTAATACCGCACTAGTCAACTGTAATTTCTGGAACTTCCTTTTGATATCGTCTGTATAAGGAAAAAGTTTCTTTTTAGCCCTTGATCTAGTGTGCATTCACTCACAAAGAATTCCTGCAAACACCAGAAGAAAAATAAATAACGTTATAACTAATATGGAATTAATATTAATAATAAATTCCCCGGAAACAGTGCCAAAAACTTGTTGGTCGATTTCACAATCAAATATATGTGCAAGTGTACATAGTCAACAAGTAGTAAAATGATAAGATACAATGTCGATCCCACAGAGAATTCCAATCAATAAATTCCAACTACTAGCACTATACCAATTCAATTTTATTTAAACAATCGTAGAGTGTGATTTTTCGAAATAAGAAAACTAAATTAATCAATTAAAAATAGATTATTCTAAAATTAAATCAACTAAATAAAAACTAAGACTTGACGAATGTATTCAGATAAATAAGGTTAAGACTCCAATATCTCCAATTATGAACTACAAACCAATTATACAATTATCCCAATTATTATGCCTACTGAATTGTTAACAGGAATTCTAAGTGTCAAAAGCTCTTTCCCAAGTGATCAATTAACTTTTATTCAATCCAAATAATCTTGCGATATTCCTATGCAAAATAATTAAATTAAACTCATTAAGTTCCAATTCCCAATTTGTTACATGCAGTGAACAGATATTCCTATTCAATTCATGACCCTAATTATTCGTCATGCAAACATACATGTTATCATGTCCAGTTCCAACCCTAGATTTCATCTTCTGAATCCTTCTAGAGTAACACGGTAATTACTGGCCAAATAATTAATAATACACACAAGATATAATAAACAATTCACATTGACATAAATAATTGGAATAAATAAATAATTAATTCATAAACATATAAGGTTCAATTGGTAGTCTTAATAAACGAATTAGTTCATAATAAAAATTAAAACCAACAATCTTATGAAAATCATCCTTAAGGAATGACACAATTTGAAAATAAGGAGAAGAAGAAACTCTAAAGAAAATCTCCCGAGCCTTTTCTGCAATCTTCAAGTGAATCCTTAATAATAATCCTCCAACTGTGGTTGATTATCCTCTTTTAATTCAACAAAGTAGCCTTTATATACCCTTTTCATCTAACCACAATCCTTTTCCAAATCAACATCTCAATTAACTCCCAAATATGCAAGTCAAATAGTTGGTCCACGCGTACACCTGGTCAACACAATCCGGCCTCCAGCGCTAGATTTAGTACTCTAAGTAGCGCCCCGGCGCTGATCATCGACTTAATTATAGAATTGCCATTAAAACAGCTCAGATCCCTAATTCACCCCTACATCTCCCGCATCTGCAAAATAACCACTACACACAGTAAAAATGCTTCTAAAAGACTCAAGAATACAACAATTCAAGCCCACGTATATCTAATTCATGGGTATATTACCCAATCATCAGTAGTGCTCTAAGATTCTATATGGAGGGCATTGTCACAGATATGAGTGCATTTATGGATGATCATGACAGTACTCTATAGAATGTCGCAAATCTTTTAGCTCATATTGAGACTGTAGGCCATGAGCTCAGAGATGCACCTTCATCTTCAGAGAGGGATGTGATGTTGGATTTACTATCCCGTTTGACCATGGGTTTATAGACTAGCTTTCATTTTCCTGCATAAACTAGGTTAGCCATTTTTGTCATGTACTGGATACATTGTATATATTAAATATTATTATATGGTAAGGAAATATATTTTGATTCACTTCCCTTTTGCATATGTTTTGATCTTTGCTTGGTGATTTCCATTTTCTTTATGACTGGCTATCTTGATGTATCACGAACTCTTTCATGATGGACTGACATTACGAAGTTGGAGGGTTTCTCAGAAGAGTTCGTTGATTATATAGGCTTTTTAGAATTTGGTTGTATGTAAGGTTTGGTGTCTTGAGACTAGTATTTAATTGGGTTTTTAAATAAAGTAAGGGATTTGGCTTTTTCTTTTGAAGGTTAGACTGCACCATAGATGGCTATCTACGTACTCTTGTAGAGGGGAGATCAGGTCTTATGTAGTTCATGCTTGGCCTGAATGGTTTAGATTGGTGTTTTATATAGGGAATGGAGTATTTTGGAAAATTTGGAAATATCTGTTTGGTCTAACCGTACCATAGTTGGCTGGCCTACGTACTCCCGTACAGGGGAGATAAGGTATTCCGTAGTTCAGACTTTGTAGTGAAAACCTGAATTGATTTGATTTGTTCTTTTTTTTTCAGAACCAGGATGTTGGTTTACAGGTAATTCAGATATAGTACCTTTTCACGGTGCCTAAATTGATGAGCTGGGGTAATTCTTCCCCATCTATTTCTTACAGTCTGAGGGCTCCTCCCGTCAACACTTCTTTGATGATGAAAGGGCCTTCCAGTTTGGGGCAAATTTTCCTCCAGCTTCATTTTGATTGGTGAGGATCTTCTACAGCACCAAATTATTTTCTTTGAATTGTCTAAATCAAACCTTCTTGTTGTAGGACCAAGCAATCCTTTGTTGATATAGCTGACCATGGAAGATGGTTGCCACCCTTTTCTCGTCTATAGTAGTTGGTGGTACCGCTCTTGCATCCATTGGTCTTCTTTAATCTGAGCATCTATCAACACTCTTAATGATTTCATTTCCACTTCTATGGGGAGCACTACTTCCATGCCATAGACCAATGAGTAGGGGGTAGTCCCAATAGAAGTGCGCTTTGACGTTCTGTAAGTTAACAGAGTCAGAGGCAATAAGTCAGGCCACCCTTTGTGATTGGTTGACATCTTTTGCATGATCTTCTTGATGTTCTTGTTGGCCGCTTCAAAAGCACCTTTCATCTTGGGACGATAAATGACAAAATTAAGATGTTTAATGTGGAATTTGCTGTATAATTCTTTTATTATCTGGTTGTTCAGATTTTTCGCGTTGTTTGATACGATCACCTTCGGTTGTCCATATCGATAAATTATATTGTTTCTGATGAAACCAATGAATACCCCTTAGTGACTTTGGGAAATAAGCCAGCTTCAACTCATTTGGTGAAGTAGTAGATTATGGTGAAGATAAACCGATGGCCATTGCTGTCTTTGGGCTTGATTAGCCCGATCACGTCCATCCCCCATATGGAAAAGGGCCATGGTGAACTCATATTGTGTAGTTTATCTGGAAGAGTGTGGATGGCATTTTCATGGACTTGCCATTGATAACATCTTTTGACGTGATAGTCAAAGTCAGCTTTGAGGGATATCCAATAATACCCTATTCTTAATATTTTCTTGGCGAGTGAAGGACTGTTCATGTGTGGACCACAGACTCCACCATGGACTTTATCCATAAGTCTTTGGGTTTGATCTCTATCTAGGCATCTCAGCAAGCCTATTCTAGCATCTCTTTTGTAGAGTGCATCCCCACTTAGATAGAACTTCATAGCCATTTTTTGGATTTGCTTTCTTTCAGCTTGACTTTCCCCAAAGGGCGTAGATCTATCTCGGAGATATTCTTTTATATCCTGATACCAAGGCTTTTTGATGGGAGGTAGTTCATCTGATACTTCTCCAATGTAATTCCCATAGGCTGGTGCCTTCTGGCTTGTAACTTTGATATCAAGAATTTTTCTTCTATTTGATACGTGGATCAAGGAAGCCAGTGTTACTAATGCATCTGCAAAATCATTTCTATTTTGAGGCATTTGATGAAGGTTATTTCTTCAAACTCCATAGCAATCTTGATGACTTGTCGATGGTAGGGCAGAAAATGTAATTCTTTGGTGTGATATGCCTCTGTGGTTTGCTCGATGACCAACTCGAAATCTTCAAAAATTTCTAACCATTGGATACCCATGGATTGGGCCAGTTTCAATCCCATTATATAGCCTTTATACTTGGTTGTGTTGTTAGTGTTGACAAACTGCAGTTTGATAGACATGGGATACTATTCTCCCATGATAGATACATGAACTACTCCTGCTCCTGCATCTTCCATGTTTACAGACCCATCGAAGTATAGTTTCTAGGTTGACTGGTATCTTCTCGAGGGTTTTGCTAAATTGTCATTATTCTATCACCTAGGAAATAAATTTCCAAGGGTTCAAAATTTGTTGATGGAGTTTTGGCCAATTTATCTGCAATTCCTTGATCTTTGATGGACTTTTGTGTCACTTAGATGATGTCGAATTGTTGGAGGATCAATTGCCATTTGGAAAATTGATAATTTAACATGGGTTTGCTGAATATGTATTTCAGAGGATCCATACGGGATATGAGATAGGTTGTGTGCCCAAAAAGATAATGTTGTAATCTCATGGCGGCCCACGTTAAAGCATAACATGTCTTTTCAATCAAGGTGTACTTCTGCTCACTATTGCTGAATCTCTTGTTGAGGTAATAGATTCCTTGCCTCTATTATCTTTCTACCCCAGCATAAAGCCAATAGCATTGGCATTCACTGATAGGTACATGAACAAGGGAACTTTGTCTCTTGGTGGTACCAAAATAGGAGCTTCCACCAGTTGCTTCTTGATAGAGAGGAAGGCTTTTTGATAGTATTCATTCCATTTTTTGGAGGAATTTCTCCTCAATAGCTTGAAGATGAGCTCACAAGTTGCAGTGAGTTGGGAGATGAATCTACTTATGAAATTAATTCTCCTAAGGATTCCTCGTATCTCTTTTTCTTTTTGGGGTACAAGCATCTTAGTGATAGCTTTAATCTTGGCGGGATCTAGCTCAATGCCCCTGTTGCTTACCAGGAATCCCAATAATTTGCCAGATTTGATACCAAAAGCACATTTGGCTGGATTTAGCTTCAAGTTGCATTTGCGAAGATGATTGAATAGCTTTCTGAGATGGTCGACGTGGTCATCTTCCTTTCTGGACTTAACGATGATATAATTCACATAAACATCTATCTCCTTGTGCATCATGTCATGGAAAAGGGCCATCATGGCTCGTTAATAGGTGGCCCCAACATTGATAAGATCAAAAGATAATCGCCTATAGCAGAATGTTCCCCAGGGGGTGATAAAGGTTGTTTTCTCTCTATATTTTTCAGAAACCATGATTTGCTGATACCCGGCGAAACAGTCGACAAAAGAGTACATGTCTTACTGCTCCTTGTTATCTATCAGTATCTGGATGAAAGGTACTGGGAAGTCGTCTTTGAGACAGGCTTTATTCAAATCCCAGTAGTCCACGCATACTCGTACCTTCCCTCCGAGCTTAGGCATAGGAACTATATTAGATAATCATTCAGGGTAGGTTGAGACCATGATAATTCATGCTTTGAATTGCTTGACAACTTCTTCTTTGACTTTTATACTCTATTCAAGTTTTAGTCTCTTGAGTTTCTGTTTGACAGGCTTGAATCCCTCTTTAATGGGCAGTTAGTGTAAGACCCCAACTTTTTATAAATAAAAATGAATTTCCTCTAATTATTATTTTGAATAATAAGGTGTTAATTTCATATAATGCTTTGGTTATGGGTGAAATGTGCAAATTTTGCAAAATAGGCAAGTGGTTATAAAATATTCATTGTTGTCGGGGAATATTCGTACGATGGCGCAGTCATTTATGGGCCTTATAACAGAATAACTGTTGGATGAAGAAAACGACAAGTATGAGTTTTTATAAATAACGACGTAATTGTTACTGTTAACACTGTTGAAATACTTGGTGGTTAAAATATAGTAATACGTGTGGTTGCACAGTAGCACACAGTATTGCATAGTATTTTTGGAATATTAATTCTTACGTAAGAAGTCACTACTCAATAATTGTTACAGTAATTATTGTTCAATATTTTATTTTATTGATTCAATAATTGCTCCGTTGATATTTTATATTATTGTTGTTTCAATAATTATCCCTGCACAGTATTTCCCATTATCAGATCAATAATTCATATTATTTGAATAATATTATTAGATAGCATTATTGGCAATGTCTAAGGAAGTTCTGTCTAGAAAAGGGGTTTGATCACCTAATTGCGCTCCAGTAAGGAGAAATCCTTATCGGAAAGCCCCCTTCTTTCCTAGGAATGAACTGATTGTCATAATTGTGATTCAATAATATTATTTGTGAATAATTAATTATTGATTTATATGATAATAAAATATTTATTTTATGTGTATATAAATGAAGGAATTAATGCTGAGGTGTTTTATCAGTATTTTGTCAAAATGGGGGTATTTTATCAGTATTTTGTCAGAATAGAGGTATTAAAAACCGTTCGTATGTGGATTTCGGACATTTTCTTTTTGGAATTTGGAAAAACTTTATTCTACAAAGTTGTAGAGAATTAAATTTCCTATGGAATAGACATGAGATTCGAATTTTTCTGATAAAATGACTATTTATTATGAATTATTGAAGTTTTGGAAATAAATGTTTTTTTATTAAAAACATGGGTGGGCCCCACTTTTGGTTGGTGTGGAAATTTGCTTAATTTGGTGGGCCCCATATGTGGTCTGCTAAATTTTGTTCAAAGTGGTGTGCGTAGAAAAATTATATTAATATTTTATTAATTTAGTCTTCTTTGGCGTTCTGATATTTTCCTATAAATAGGGTGCTTAGAATTGAAAATCACACCAGAATCTAAAGTTTTCTCTCTCTATAATATTGAGCGTATACGACACTATTCACAAATACAGTACTATTCACGAAGTATAATTTTTCTTATGGAATTTCTACCTTTTCGTGTCGGGGTTACTATTCACGTATACGACACTATTCACAGAAAAATTAAATTTTCTTTTTCTTTGTCCAAGTTGTCAATTATGATTACTATCTTTGATTGTATCCATGTTTTGATCTTCATTTTTAAATTAAGCTCCACAATTGATTATGATGGAGTATTTTTGAACTTGGATAAACCGAAGTACGAATCCCTAATCTTTAATCTTTTATATCACTGGATTCGTTTTGTTTAAGATATTTTTCATCATCCTCAGTCCTAAATGGCGATATAACTGAATATCTTTGGCCGGTAATGCAAAGATGAATGATTATCTGATGAATATCTTTGGCCTGTAGTGCAAAGATGAACGATTATCTGATGAATATCTTTGGCCCGTAGTGCAAAGATGAATATTTGATTCAAGATGTATATTGATTGATGTTACAGGGATAAAATATTGATGATGGACTTTAAAATCATAGAAGATAGTAGACTTCATTCTCTACTTAACTCTTCTAATGAATTGTTGTTTTCGCTGCAGTTATTGATCTAAAATTTGTTGTCTATTATATTCTATCAGATTTTTCTCTGTTGAAGACTAAGGATAATTTGTTGTACATTATCTTAGTCATAATATTCTTTACTGGGCTAGTTGAGCTCACCCTTTTCCTTTTTGTTCCATTTTTCTTCTCAGGAGACGAGAATATAGCGGGAACTAGTCGGGGTATGGAGTGATGTTTCGAGACAGTTGTTTTAGCAGTCTTCACTATTTTGTAAAATAGTGTATCAATAATTATAATGAGGACTTATTTGAGTTTGGATATTGTCTAGAAGATAATATTTGTATTTAAACTCACAGCATATGTGTTGTCGTATTTTGCACGATAATTGTAATAATGAAGTTGTAGTTATTTTCTATACCATGTATTTGGCGACTCAGAATGGGTGATGTATACCTATTTTGGGGGCATCACAGTTGGTATCAGAGGTTAGGGACATGGTCTCTGGCGGAGATCGAGGAATAGAACTAGGAGAGAAGAAACAAGTAAATCCTTGCTAGTGTGTCCTACCTAAGCTTATTTGTTGGTTGGTCAGAATATAGGGGTATTATGTGGTTTGTCATTTTCTTTAATTAACCTTTGTTTTATGGAAGTATTTGAGAATGACAGCTGAAAATGTTAACAACGGAGTGAATGAGACCATGGAGACACCTTTAATCATCAACCAAGAGAACGTGCAACAGGACGACTATATTCCTCTTCTAAAAACACTACCGAATAAACGATAAATGATGGGATGTTTAGAAGCTTTTTGCAGTTCATGCAAAATCAGACGAGAGAGACTCCTGTTCAAAATACGGGTGAAAATAATAGCAACACGCGACTTATCACAGCCAAGCAATTTAAGGAGTTGGGACCGCCAGAGTTTTTGGGAAAGCCGGATCCGATCGAGGCAGAAACGTGGGTTAAGAATTACCAAGATATTTGATGTCTTGGGATGCACGGAGGAACAAAAGATTCCATTCACCACCTTTATGTTCCGTGGTGAGGCAGAGTACTGGTGGGAATCTGTGAAGCGTACCCAGCCTGCCGCACTCAATATGTCTTGGGAAGCATTCCAGAAACTATTTAATGACAAGTACTTTCCTGAAAGTATTCGTCATATAAAGGAGGTAGAGTTTATTAGACTAGAACAGAACAACATAACTGTGTCCCAGTACTAGGCTAAGTTCGCGGAGTTTTCCAGGTTTGTACCTCATTTGGTAGAGAATGAGGAACGTATGACGCGGATGTTTATGAGAGGTTTGAAAACTGAAATACGTCAATACCTCATTTCTCACAAATTGTATTTGTATTCAGATGTAGTGAATAGGGCTCCATTATTGGAGCGAGATTATAAGTCAGTTCAACCAAAAGAGAACGACCAACAACACGATAATAATCGTACCGGTGGCAACGGCCATCGGAATAATGATAACCATCGTGGAGGAAATTATTATGCCAGAAATGGTAACCACTTCAGTGGTAATAATGGCCAAGATAATAGAAGAAATGATTCAAGTGGAAAATTCAAGAAAAGAAGATTTAACGATGATGGGGAGACGTCGGCAGCAGCAGCAGTACTAGCACCAGAAACAAATTCTAGGGGAGGAGAACGACCGCCAGTTAGATGCTACAAATACGGAGAGTAGGAACACATAAGTCCAAACTGTTCACAGCCTTCCAAGGTATGTTTTAGTTATGGAAAAGATGGTCATATAACTCAATTTTGTCCTATAGCGAAATCAAGTCTAGCGGGGATGGTGACTCCAAAGGCTGTCCCGGACAAGTCAAAGTCAGCGGTTCCTGGAAGGGCGTTTGTCATGACTGGCCAAAACGTGAATAACCAGAACGAAGTTATCACGGGTTAGTTAATCATAAATTCTTGCGAAGTTTATACCTTACTAGATACCGGTTTTACCCATTCTTTTGTCTCTCCTGCTTGTGCTCAACGTTTGAACTTGACTTCTGAGAAACTAGACTTTGACTTATCTATTAAAACTCCATTAGGAGAAACTTTCATTACCTCCACTGTTTATAAATCTTGCTTGATCCAAGTTGGCACCTTCACATTACCTGTTGATCTTATCTTTTTACAGATACATGCTTTTGATGTGATTTTAGGGAATGATTGGTTAACCACTCATCATGCTAAAATTGATTATTTTCGTAAGGTTGTTAGTTTTCATATTCCTAACCAACCTATTATACGAATTCAAGAAACCAAACCACTAAAATCAATCACGGTTATATCAAGCCATAAAGCAATTCATTTATTAAAAAATGGATGTCAAGCATTCTTAGCCCATGATATGGATTTAAACAAAAATACGTCAGATTTGAATGATATTTCTATTGTTAGTGAATTTCCTAACGTATTTCCCGAAGAAATTCCTGGCCTATCCCCAGAGCGTGATATTAAATTTTTTATCGATCTTGAACTCGGTACAAACCCCATTTCTAAAATCTTATATCGAATGACTCCTATTGAACTTTAGGAGTTAAAAACCCAACTACAAGAGTTGGTACCCGAGCCTCTATCTGGTGACTTCCTTTGTGGAATGCCCCAAAGCCAGACTCTCCGTAGGGGACGCTATATTTGAGTGGTGGTAAAACGATAGGTGCTATTGTGATGTGCTATCCAAGATTGGGATATGAGTCACAGTTGAGAGCAACTTAAGTTAGTAATCGAAATACATAGCTTTCTAGGCTTAGCTGGTTATTATTGGAGATTCGTGGAAGGATTTTTTTTTTTGAATTGCCACTCCAATAACTCAGTTGACTTGTAAAGATACAAATTCGGATGGAGCGAGGAATGCGAGAAGAACTTCCAAGAACTCAAGAGGAGACTCATTTCAGCACATGTTCTGACATTACCGTCGTGGAAAACCGAACGTAGTAGCTGACGCGTTGAGTAGAAGATCGTATGCGAGTACGAATGCAATGTTGTTAATGGAAAGATCCATTTTGTACGACTTACAAAAGATGGAGATAGAGTTAAAGACTCTAGGGACCCACGTGATGAAGTCAAATATACGCGCAGAACCGACTTTAATCGATAAAGTTAAAGCTGCTCCAGCCATAGACCAGGAGCTGATGGATATGAAGAAGAAGGTGCAAGAAGATGTTATTCTATATGTAAGAGTCGATGAAGAGAAAAAATTTCAACCCTCGATTTATTGGTCCATTTGAGATTCTTGACCGAGTAGGAAATATGGCCTATAGACTCGCATTACCTCCAAGCATGTCTCATGTTCATAACGTATTGATGTTATGTAAATATGTGGATGACCTGAACTACATTATTGAGTTAGAACCAGACGAGATAGCCTAAGATTTAATGTACGAGGAGGTACCTATCAAGATCTTGGATAGGAAGGAGTATGTCCTATTCACAAAGGTTATATTACAAGTCAAGGTTTTGTGGAGGAACCATGCTATTGAGGGAATGACCTGGGAGTTGGAATCTGAAATGAAAGCGAGGTATCCTCACCTTTTCGAAACACTAGGTACGTACGTCAATTTCGAGAATCAAATTTCATAAGGAGTGGAGATTGTAAGACCCCAACTTTTTATAAATAAAAATGAATTTCCTCTAATTATTATTTTGAATAATAAGGTGTTAATTTGATATAATGCTTTGGTTATGGGTGAAATGTGCAAATTTTGCAAAATAGGCAAGTGGTTATAAAATATTCATTATTATCGGGGAATATTCATTTGGTCGGGGAATATTCTTACTATCGGGGAATATTCGTACGATGGTGCAGTCATTTATGGGCCCCATAACAGAATAACTGTCGGATGAAGAAAATGACAAGTATGAGTTTTTATAAATAACGGTGTAATTATTACCGTTAACACTATTGGATTACCTGGTGGTTAAAATATAGTAATACGCATGGTTGCACAGTAGCACACGGTATTGCACAATATTTTTGGATTATTAATTCTTACGTAAGAAGGCACTACTCAATAATTGTTACAGTTATTACTGTTCAATATTTTATTTTATTGATTCAATAATGGCTACGTTGATATGTTATATTATTGTCCCTTCACAGTATTTTCCATTATCAGATCAATAATTCATATTATTTGAATAATATTATTAGATAGCATTGTTGGCAATGTCTAAGGAAATTATGTCTATAAAAGGGGTTTGGTCACCTAATTACGTGCCAGTAAGGAGAAATCCTTATCGGAAAGCCCCCTTCTTTCATAGGAATGACCTGATTGTCATAATTGTAATTCTGTAATATTATTTGTGAATAATTATTTATTGATTTATTTGGTAAGGAAATATTTATTTTATGTGAATATAAATGAAGGAATTAATTCTGAGGTGTTTTATCAGTATTTTGTCAAAATGGAGGTGTTTTATCAGTATTTTATCAGAATTGAGGTATTAAAAATCGTTCGTATGTGGATTTCGGACATTTTTTGTTTGAAAATTGGAAAAACTTTCTTCTAAAAAGTTGTAGAGAATTAAATTTCCTATGGAATAGACATGAGATTCAAATTTTTCTGATAAAAGGGCTATTTATTATGAATTATTGAAGTTTTGGAAATAAATATTTTTTTTATTAAAAATATGGGTGAGCTCCACTTTTGGTTGGTGTGGAAATTTGCTGAATTTGGTGGGCCCCACATGTGGTGTGCTGAATTTTGTTCAAAGTGGTGGGTGTAAAAAAATTATATTAATATTTCATTAATTTAGTGTGCTTTGGTGTTCTGACATTTTCTTATAAATAGGGTGCTTAGTTAGAATTGAAAATAACACCAGAATCTAAAATTTTTTCTCTCTATAATATCGAGCGTATTTTGTGAATATTTAGATACTTTGAGAGTTTCTATTCAGTGCAAGTTTCCTTCATCGTATATCCGATATTTCAGTCAAAAGTACTATTCTTTTGAGGTAAGGGATGTTATCATTATACCAAAATATTGGTATGAATTTTATTATGAAATTTTTACCTTTCATGTCGAGGTTACTATTCACGTATACGACACTATTCACGAATACAGTACTATTCACGAAGTATAATTTTTCTTGTGAAATTTCTAACTTTTCGTGTCAGGATTACTATTCACGTATACGACACTATTCACGTATACGGAACTATTCACGTATACGACACTATGCACAGAAAAATTAAATTTTCTTTTTCTTTGTCCAAGTTGTCAATTATGATTACTATCTTTGATTGTATCCATGTTTTAATCTTCATTTTTGAATTCTGCTTCACAATTGATTATTATGGAGTATTTTTGAACTTAGATAAACCGAAGTATGAATCCCTAATCTTTGATCTTTTATATCACTGGATTCATTTTCTTTAAAATATTTTTCATCATCCTCAGTCCTAAATGGTGATATAACTGAATATATATGGCCTGTAGTGCAAAGATGAATGATTGTCTGATGAATATCTTTGGCCTGTAGTACAAAGATGAACGATTATCTGATGAATATCTTTGGCCCATAATGCAAAGATGAACAGGTGTTGAGATGAACATAACCAACTGGTGATACAGATGAATATCTTTGGCGCGTAGTGTAAAGATGAATATTTGATTCAAGATGTTTATTGATTGATGTTATAGGGATAAAATATTGATGATGGACTTTAAAATCATAGAAGATAGTAGACTTCATTCTCTACTTAACTCTTCTAATGAATTGTTGTTTACGCTGCAGTTGTTGATCTAAAACTTGTTGTCTATTACATTTTATCAGATTTTTCCATGTGGAAGACTAAAGATAATTTTTTGTACATTATCTTAGTCAAAATATTCTTTACTGAGCTAGTTGAGCTCACCCTTTTCCTTTTTGTTCCATTTTTCTTCTCAGGAGGCGAGAATATAGCGGGAACTAGCCGGGGTGTGAAGTGATGTTTCAAGACAGTTGTTTTAGCAGTCCTCATTATTTTGTAAAATAGTGTATCAATAATTTTAATGAGGACTTATTTGAGTTTGGATATTGTCTAGAAGATAATAGTTGTATTTAAACTCACAGCATATGTGTTGTCGTATTTTGCACGACAATTTTAATAATGAAGTTGTAGTTATTTTCTGTACCATGTATTTGGTGACTCAGAATGGGTGATGTATACCTATTTTGGGGGCGTCACAGTTAGTGCATGACAATGTCAGTAGACAGGCCGACCATGTCTTTATTTTCCCATGCCAATACATCCTGGAACTGAGTTTGGAGTTCAATCAAGTCGATTCTTTGGTTTGGGCAAAGATCATTGCCTATTTGGATTTCTTTAGGATTTTTTGAGGTTTTGATATTGACTGTGGTGGTTTGATCGAGGTTTGGTTTAGGTTTGTCTTTAACCCATTCTTCGATCTCCTTAAGCACCTCATAGTCATCTATTTTGTCTTGATCAATTCTCATCAAGTTAAAGTCCAGTTCCACATCAAGGTCGTAGTCACTATTGAGACTTGGCAATTCATTAGTAAGGCTAAACAAATCTAGGTTCAGAGTCCTAAAAACAAAATTCTTTCACTTATTATATGATACTGCTTAATAATACAAAGCATTAATGAAAGCATGACAAAAGTAACTGCTAGTACTATGCAACAAAAGTAAGAAGTATATAATATCTACACTTTAGGGCAAATAAACTTTCTGCCCATTTACCCTTTTCGTTAGATGCAAGGAGTGTTGCTCTAGTTGTCTAGGGTCAAGTCTTTGTTGACAACTGTGATGAAGGAGTGGTTGATATCCTCCTCCTCTTTAATAATGACCATAACTGAATTCACATCAAGTTTAATACATTTCTTTGAATGGTTCTCCTTAGTCCTATTTATGCGAAGGATCAGGATTTAATCGTCTAAAAAGTCATCATCTGGGATACCCTCGTTCATACCCTCAGTAAGTGCCAGAAAATACATCTTTGCAAATCAATCTTGTACTTCTTGTAGGAACCTTTCATTCCTTTTCTTGTTTTCCTTAACAAGAGTCTGGATTTCCTTTTCACTGGTCAGCTTAACCTTAGGAATCAGCATACCAGATATAGCCATAGGGATTTTCCTTGTTGGTTTCACGATTCCTGAATGCGTTAGATCTGGAAGTAAAATGGTGGATGTCAAAATCAGCTGGTGCTTGTGTGGGTTCTTGTTATTGGATCCATAGCCTAATCCAGCCTTTTCTGTCTGGCTAGATATTTGGATTGGATGCTTGATCCCCTGATGATTTTTTCCTAGCCCTTTGCCAGGATAGAAATCCAAAAGCATCATTTCTTTACCGACGGACATCACTTCAGAAGAAATTTTTGGCTTCAAGGTTGGGGGCCCCGATAGGTTGATAGTGACTGTTGCTCACTTCAAAGGCTTGAAAACTGGTTGGCTCAACTCCTTCGTTGAGGTTGATCAAAGGCATATCACCTTTTACATAGATTGGGTATTCTGGTTTGGCATTGACGGTGACCAGATTGCCATTGATGATGTATTTGACTTGTTGGTGAAGGGTGGATGAGACTTCTCCTGCCATATGAATCCATGGTCTTCCCAACAGTAGATTATATCCTGTGGTTATGTTCAACACTTGAAAACATATGTAAAAGGTATGTGGACCGATCTCCACTGGAAGTTTAATTTCTACTACAACATTTTGTCGAAACCCGTTAAAGGCTCTTATGATTATGTGGCTGCTTCAAATTCGATTTGGACAGATCTTCATTCTTTCCAAAGTGTCGTAGGGACAAATGTTCAAGAAAGATCCTCCATCTATCAATACTTCTCCTATCACATACCCATAAGATATCACTGCTATATGCAATGACTTGTAATGATAAGTTCTTTCCACTGGTATGTCGTCATCAGTGAAAAATATCACATTGTTATTGAAAATGTGATCTATCAAGTGACAGAAATTTTTTGTATCCACTGTCTTCGGCAAATGTGCTTCTTTCAACACTTGTGTTAAGATTTTGCAATGATATTCAGAAGACAATACCAAGTCCGGAATGGATATATGTTGAGGTGCCTCCCTTAATCTTTGCACTATCTTGACTTTATTATGCCCCATTTTGCTGAGGAATTCTTTAATTTTTTACTCGGGCACTCTCCCCTTGGTTTTAGTGACTGGCTTTATCACTCGCTGAGGTAGATACAACGGGTTTTCCTTTGATATAGTCATCGTATGGTTTGAGGTCGATCCCTCATTCTCCCCATAGTTCCATGGGACTCTTTTCAGGATGATAAAGGGATATTACGGCCTGAATGGCAACATCAAGGGTTCAGGTGCAGCCACTTTCAAAGGATTCTTTCCTCCTTTATCCCCCTTTCCTTGAATTATCAGGGGTATGACAGTTGTGTTCTTCTCACAGGAAATGGCTGCTACAATTTCCTGCAGACTCCATGTTAGAGGAGGAAATATGGCCTCTTCATCAAGAAGGCCATTATCTTGACTTACATTTAGCAGTTCACCACTTTCAATCAGGTTCTGAATTAGATGACGAAGTCCCCAACATTCTTCTGTATCGTGCCCAGGAGTGTTGGAATGATATTGACATATCTTAGAAGGGTTAAAATTCCTTGATCGAGGGTCCACTGGGAGTATCAGCTATATAACTCTTCCCTCATTAATCAACATCTGGAGGATTTCTTCCATGGGCTGATTTAAAGGAGTGAACTTCCTTTTGAAGGCAAATTCTCTATGAGCTCAGAATCTTTCTTCCTTAACAAGCTTATCTACCCATGTTTCATGTTCATGGAGCTAATAATGGTTCATCCTTTCAGTTGGAAGGATTTTGGGCTTAGGAGGATTTGTTTTCCTCTGGCTGAATTGAGTTATCAACTGTCGAGTTATTTGGCGTTGATATACCATCATTTCTTCTAGTTGACCAATTTGTTCCTTGATAGACTTCATTTATCGTTCTATCGACATTCTGAGTTAAAAGTAGTATGCATACAAGCCAATCATGTTGATGATAAAGCATATACTTTGTAACAAACTTATTCGTTTATTAATAAAAGTATTCATTTACTAAAGGCTTTAATTTATCTATATGGTGCTGTTTTAATAATATATGATAAACCCATAGTTTTAAGCAATGCTTTTAGAATAATTATGAGATCATGCTAATGAGATCTAAATTCTTAGATAGCTTAAAAAGATATTCCCAATCGATGGATTAGTAAAAAGGGGATTAGTGAATCCGGATAGATTGGTACATACTTTGCTTGCTCATTGGATGGGGATGATTGATCTCATGATCATTTGTGTGGAGACACTAAAGCAAGTATGTAAGTGCTTATTGGAGAATAAGTTTACTGAACGTGGCTCGCTAAGGAATACCTAATGGGGTTTTACTTGTCTGTCAATAGGAATTCCTGTAGTGATTCTAGTGCAAGTGATCCTTAGACTTGAGATCATCATAGTATCTTGTGTATGATGAGTTATAATTTAACTTATTCCTTAAGACCCTTAGGGTATATCAAAGGGTATGCTTGGGTATAATAAGTTGTACATGGAGATAATGTATGATCAATAAAGAATCTACTACTAGTAAAAGAAGAGAAATGTCCTATGTGATTCGATAAATGATAACCCAATAGTCCTTGGCCAAGGCAAAATGAAATTAGAAAGAAGTTTCTAATTTACATTATTTGGAGTTGTTCATTTAAGATTCGAAATACATTTAATTAAATAAAATAAAACTTGATAGTAATTCCATGTTTTATATTTAATTGGGACATTGTATGGTGGAATGATTGAATTGTATGATAACTATTTACTTAAATGTTCTTTTATGATTAATGTTGAAATCTATATTATCTGAAAAGTCGTTAATCGATAGGGAGGCTTATCCATATTGTAGAATAAATATTATTTATTTAAGTAAATAAATTAAACTAATTTATTTATTTAAATAAGATTAGAATTATTCTAATTGATTTATTCACAACCTGGTTTAATATGGAGAACCTAAAGGGTCACACCATAAAAGAAAGAATAATTATTTAAGAAGTTAATGGCATAATTGTAATAATATGTTAAGTTTATTTAATTTAATCTATGGTGATAGAATAAATTAAATAACTTAATATTTATTATTTAATATTTTAGAAATATTAAATATTAATTAATAAGAGGAGTCTTATTAATATTATTACAATTATTATTATTTTAATTTCTAAAGGAGTTTGGAAATTAATCTAGTATAAGTACTCTCATTTATTCCTAATAAGATTAGAAGGCTAATTAATTAAAAGAGTTTAATTAATTATCCCTAATAAGATTAGGGAGCTTAATTAAATAAAGGAATTTAATTAATTAAATAATATTCTAATTTCTAATTAGATTAAAAGAGTTAACTGATATCTTTATAAGATGAGTCTTATATCAGATATCAAGATACATGAATCTAATTGTTGGAGAGTATGCCATTTTTCTTCAGCGATAGGAAAAACTAGGGTTAGAGCCAAAACGCCCATCTTCTTAAATATTTGTTCTTCTTTGGTGGATCACCTCTAGAGGCCAAACACTTGGGTGGCTAACGTTGATCAAAGAAAGGAATCAAACCAGGTGGATTCAAGTTGAACATGAAAATGAATTGGAGGTGAACTTGTACCTGAGGAAGCTAGTTCTACAAGGGTATGAATCTATTCTCCATCTTTTCCTATTAATTGATAATTATGCACAAAGTATGATAATGGTGATGGGTTTGTATAAAAATTTTAAATTCCTATTTTATCGCGCTTCCGCACCTTTTGTGTAATTTGATTGCATGATTGTTGTGATACCCCCAAATTCTCTATCCTCCACTTGGTCACTCGAATATGGTTCGTCACGTTCTCATGGTAAAACCATAACTAAAATCACACAATCACAACGAAAAATCTGATTTAGAATAATATACAATGATTTATTATAATTATTTCTCCAAGTCTCTCAACCTACAGTACTTAATAGATTACATAATAATATCGAATAAAGACTTATTACATAATCCTACTTAAGCTTAATATAGTCTGAAAATAGTTTAAATACAACATAATAGTCTTAAACATAAAGGGACAAGCTAGTCGGTAGCCTTGCCCTTGCCCTTATCCTTCCTAGAGACACTTCCCTGTTCCGCCTTAACTGAAAGGTTTTAAATAAGCAAGGATGAGCACAAATTGCCCAACAAGTAATATACAACAAGGGTAAAGAGTTTTATAACACGAGTTTGAAATATCGAAGTATCATCTCTAAGATAGTTCAGAGTTTCAGAATAATATCATGAATAATAAATATCAATAATTCTCGGAATAAGAACAATAATTCAATATAAATCAACAGATATATATGAATTCAACGACTATCAATGTATCCAACTGGATAAACAATTTATACTGAGCAGTCACTAAGGACTATTGAACATCTACTAGAATTACCAATATTAAACTGATAACCCAAAAGAATCAAGTACTATAGATGATCAGTCTACAATACTCTAAGTTATGCATAACACCACAATAATAACCCACTCATGTGTTGGGGTTTCCAACAACATACACTCCCCTTACCATAAGGGTTGTTCAACTCAGTTTTCAAGATTTCTGCACCAGTCAATTGGTTTGGACAGTTTTATAAACATGCATTTAGTCTAGCTGAATCAAATGGCATCGACTCTTTCACAATATTCAAGAATAATACCAAGTTCAACATAAATAATAGTTTTCACAAGAGTTTAAACATGCTAGTTCCAATGAACAGAGTAAGATAACTTGCAATCAATATTTTGAATTACAGGAAATTCAAGAACTTGCACAACATCCAAAGTTGTGTAAGTTAGGATACTCGCACAATAAAAAGATAGTTCAGATACTTGCTCAATATAAATTTGAATAAGGTTAGACAACTTGTTTACGATATGCGTCGAATAAAGTAATACAAGGGTTTAGGATATTTGCCTCAAGCGCAGATTACCAAAATATCGCTTAACAATACTCTTTCAAATCCTAACATAATGTAATACGTATATAAGATATTCATTAGTTAAACATTTTCGGTAAACAATCTTGATATATATAGATCAAGTGTACACACACGACTAAATCAAGAAACCTTATACATATATTATTACGTAGCTCGAATCTATCGTTAGACTCCATTATTTTAAAACACCTTGTCAAATCAAGCTAAGATAGGTGTTAACATGCAAAGCTACCTTTGTCAGTGTATCATGGACTGAAATAAGCATAATGAAGTTATACTAGCATGCTACATACTTCAGAAATCACAGAAGTCACTTTCCAAGTCTGCAGAATGGCGCGGTCGCGCCTGATTTGTACTAACGAGACGCGTGGCCGCGCGGCTCCCAGTTCAAACCAGGGCTGAGCAATTATTTGCTTGGCCTAGTTTGCACATCCTTACATATATAATATATATTAACATATTAAGGGTCCTTTCGCATCTTTCAAGTTTAATCTAGGTCCCGTCTTGCATAATACGGTCCTAAGTTGGACTTCTCAACAAATTAAGGCCATTTAAGGTTATAAAATCACAAAGTCCAACATGCTTAATTCTTAAACATATAATGTAGTCATATAACTCATATTAGACATGCTTGTGAGTATTCACATACGTGTAATTAAAATCTTTTTGTTTTGAAATATGTTTCCTTTATGATTTCCTTGAATTTCGATACCTAAGCATGATGATATATATTTATGATACATGAGTGAGTCTAAAAGTATCACCCGACATGTTCACAATTATCAAATTTCAACCCTCAAGGTAGTATATAAACATTCACATTCAAAGTTCATATTTTCATCTAGTAAAACTTATTAATAAGTCTAACATGCTCATGCTTCAATATGAAATCCATGTACTTAAGTTAGTATGTCCGTCATGCATTTCAAAACCATACTAACATGCCTGCAAGGTCAGAATATGCATTACTTCAAGTTCAAAATTTCTAGTTTTCCAAATCTTGAAGTTTTCTTGAAAACTCAACTTAATTCAAGCTAAGGTAACTTTCTATGTTCATAAAACATCTCATCACATGACAGGGTCACTTACATGCATAACCTAACTATCATAGCATGCTTAGAACAATGTAGAAACATTAAAGCAATATTTAAGAAAAACACCACGCGCGACCGCGCGATATTAAGCTATAGAAGTGGCGCGGCCGCGCCACTTCGTTCTGAGGCAAAAATAAATGGCTCTGCTTCTGCAGAGCCTTAGCACATGTATTGCTAATTCTCAAACCAGACTATCTGTAACACTTCAGAGCATCCATACCAACTAAAGTAACACAAAGACATGCTAATTCACACTAATTTGATAGAGAACTCAACAATTACTAGAATTTGACAGAACTTCAAACTAAGAACATGATTTTATACCTTTGCTTTAAATTGGACAGGACTTAACTCAAAATCAAATTACTCCCTCCCACTCTCTATAGCCACTAAGCAAGTAATTCTCAGCAACATAGAACATGAAGTAGAGTGCTCAATTTATAGAAAACTTATTAACTATGCCAATCCATTGTCCAATAAATTAAACCAAGAGATGGAGGGAGAATTCATTGGGTAATTAAGAGTTGGTGCAATAGTGGCCAACCACCCCCATCACCCACACCCTTCTTCATCATGGCTAGCTATTGGCAAGTTTAAGAGATAAAGGAATAGGTAGCCTTAGGCCAATGGTTCTTCACGTGTGGAAGAAAAGTGACTAACAAAATGGGACAAGCCAAATCTCAGCATTTGATAGCTATCTAATGCCACACACTATATGTTTAATACACATGTATGTATACTTAGGTTTTAAATCCTATTGGGTGCATACATGGGTTTAAATGATATGGCAATATTATGTTAGCAATTTAGGGTATTAAATATAATCCATGTACATTTTGATAATGCCAAATTAGAATTTAATTGAGTAGTGACACACCACATTATCATAACTTTTATTATATTATTTATTCACATAGTCATAAGATATGTATTGATGCACTATATATACACATTACATGGTCACGTAGACATCATTTGTATAACTTTCACCCTTCATATTATGCATATAGGTAGCTACTATACATATACATTTAATTATCACATGCTTTCATATAGCAATTAATAAATTATTTATCTTACCAATTAATTAATAATAATATTAACTAATCCATTCCTTATTAATCAATGACATTATTAATCTTTATAACAATTAAGAATCTTGCAATATTTATAAACACGTTGCTCATTGCTATTATATCTCTTACACTAATAATAGTCACGTATTATTAATTACCACTAATATTTAATCGATATTCTTTAATAAAAAAATAACAATTAATATAGATTAATTGTTCGCTTAACAATTCTTCCGTTAATTAATATAATCATTAATATTTCTCATCACCGTGCCACACAAGGCTTTCAACGAGTTCATCACAAATTCCATATATTCTCAATTATTCAATTATTCAATATAATTGAGTTAACTCATCTTGTAACACAAAATCCTTTATATTCAAATAAATATTCATTTAATAAGATGTGGAAATTCTCGGTTATTACATGTATACCCCAAAATAGGTATACAACACCCATTCCGGAAATAAATCAAATACAAGGTACGAAAAGCAAATTACAACTTCAATAATACAATTGTAAATAAAATACGATAACACATATCTGTGAGTTTAAATACAAATATTGTCTTACAGACAATATCAACACTCAAATAAGTCCTCATTATAATTATTCATACACTATTTTACGAAATAGTGAGGACTGCTAAAACATCTTTCTAGAACCATCACTCCATACCCCGACTCGATCCTCGCTATGCTTTCTCACCTCCACGAGAAGAAAAATGGAACAAAAAGAAAAGGGGTGAGCTCAACTAGCCCGAAGAAGAATATTATGACTAAGATAATATACAACAAATTATCATTAGTCTTCAATAGAAAAAAATCTGATAGAATATAATAGACAACAAGTTTTAGATCAACAAATGCAGCGGAAACAACAATCCATTAGAAGAGTCACGTAGAGAATGAATTCTACTATCTTCTAAGATTTAAAAGTCCATCGTCAATATTTTATCCCTGTAACATCAATCAATATACATCTTTAATCAAATATTCATCTTTGCATTACGGCCAAAGATATTCATCGATTAATCATTCATCTTTGCACTACTACAGCCAAAGATATTCATTTATATCACCAAATGGCCATGTATTATCTCAACACTGCTCATCTTCAGACTACTGGCCAAAGATATTCAATAATATCATCATTTAAGACCGAGGATGATGAAAATATTTTAAAAAAAACGAATCCAAAGAAGACGGAAGGATAAATATTATAGATTCGTATAACAGTTTATTCCAGATCAATAATACTTCATAATAACCAATTGTGAAGCGAAATTTCAAAAATAAAATCAAAACATGGATACAATCAAAGATAGTAACCATAATAGACATCTTGGACAAAAGAAAGAAAATTTTATTTATCGATGAATAATTAGTATAATATTCGTGAATAATTATCATATCGTGAATAATGTCGTATACGTGAATAAGAATCTAGCATAAAAAGTTCTAAATTTGATTAAAAAGTTCACCAATATTTCTGACGTAATGATATTGAAGAAAATAATATCATTTAAGAAGAAAATAACATCCTTACCTCAAAATAACCGTATTTACATTGAATTTCTGATATATAGTCTTGTGTAAAACTTACCTTTGAATAAAGAACTCTCAAAGTATCAAAATACTCACAAAAATACGTTCGATAATCTAGAGAGAAAGAAAATTTGTTTCTGGTGTATTTTCAATTCTAACCTAAGCGTCTATTTATAGGAAAATGTTAGAACGTCATAGGACACTAAAATAATAAAATAATATTATTTCTCATTCTTTCTTCTACGCTTGCATCAATTGAACAAGCTAGCCACCAATTCTGAAAAATTTCAGCAGCCCATGTGCATTCAACACCAACCAAAAAGTGGGTCCCACCCATAATTTAATAAAAATTATTTTATTTTCTAAAACTTCAGTAATTCATAGAAAATAGCCCGTTTATCAGAAAAATATGAATTTTATATCCATTCCACACGAAATCTAATTATCTACAACTTTGTAGCTTTGAGTTTTTCCAAATTCTAAATAGAAAATATCCGAAATCCATAAACGGATAATTTTTAATACCTCCATTTTGACAAAATATTGATAAAACACCTCAACATTAATTTTTTTATTTATAACCACATAAATAAATCCATAATTAATATCCATATCAAATAAATATTTTCTTATCAAACGTTATCTATTTAAAGGAGCATTTTTTTAATTTGAACTAGATAACGTTTTTTTTTTAAAATGTTGTCTGTGTTTGAAAAAAAGGAGAGCGAGGCTGTCTAGCTAGGGTTTCGTTGCAGTCCATTTGGCTGGCATTTGGCCATTTGGGGAGGACAAAAAGCTCACATTCAAGCTTCCAAACCCTATAATCGATTTTCTACAGCTCAATAACACCGATTACATCTCTCTCGATTCCTTCGTCGAAGCTCGAAACAAATGCCTAAACATAACTCTGGCTATTAATTCCCTCCGAATCTATAACACTAGGGTTATTTTACTCGTGTACTTGGACTAGTGTTTGTATCTGTTTTAATTTTAGCGATGGAGAAGCTGAGGGATTTGTCGCTGCCGATTGATGTTCCTTTACTGGATGCCATCGTCGCTGCTTTCTACGGAACCGGATCTAAGGAGGAGGTGAAATATGATGTTTTTCTGTTATTTTATCTCTTTCTATGTGCGTGTGTTTTTGTGAATTCTGTGTATTTGACGAGAGGAATGTGGGGGGAAGAGTATGCAATTGACACTCGTTTTTTCATTATTTTTATCTCATGTGGAAGTCGAAATTTATTTAGTTTCAGGGTTTAAGATGGGTTTATAAGAGAGTAAACTGGTTATTGTTGATTCTATTAAGCAAGATAAACTTTTTTTGTTTTGTTTTTGTTCGATTAATTTTGTCATATGTTTGGTTAATGCGAAACCAGAGGAAGGATTTGAGAGTCAAACATTTTAATCTCAGCGTGCAAGGAGGGGGGAGGGGAGGGGATTGAAAGGGAAAAGTAAAGTAGACCAAAAACAACACAAGCATTTACAACTAGGTGGTTGAGTGTCTACTTTTGGAGAAATTAAACAAATTTTATAACTATGTTCCCCTTTTTTTCATCCAATATTTTTCTGACATATTCCCAATTCAATTGATATTACTTTTATTATATATATTTTTTAATTGTCACCGTCTTTGATGCTACAGAGGAATGCTGTGGACCAGATTTTGGGGGAGTTGCAAAATAATCCCGATATGTGGCTTCAAGTTGTTCACATTCTTTCAAGTACACTCAACTTGAATACGAAGTTTTTTGCTTTGCAGGTCAGTTTTAGTCCATCAACAGTTATCTACTTTTCACTTAATTTTTCATTACAAGAAAGAGATCAGATGTTAGAGTAGGCAGTCTAGAGTTCTTCAGTAAGTGATTATGTATCGAGAAAGGTTAGTTAGTGTTACGTTTTAGTAAAGGTAAGTTGCATTCTGGATGTGAAGATTCAATAGTTAAAGGATTTAGGAGAATTAGCTCTAATTGACACTTCTGCTATCTAATATATCCCTATCAGCAATTTGTATACCTTTTACCTTCTTTTGTTTGAATTGGACACGTCCATCATGTTTCTTTATCATTGTTTCCAACTATTGTGTTTTGTTCTTGGTCATGCAATTTTCTCCCTTCTGTTTCTGCTGTTTCTTACTGTAATTGTTGCCCTAGCGATAAACATTTAACCATGTCTGGCTGCCTTCTGCATTTACAGTTTATTCTACAAACAGGTTAAAGGGCTTTCACCCAAAGATTTTGCTGCCCGAAATGATTTGGCTCTTGCACTGCCAGAAAGGATTCAAGCTATACCAGATGGGACTCCAGCTGCACCCAAACAAGCTGGTGGTTGGGCAGCTTCAGCTTCTCGTACAGAAATCAAATTTGATTCAGGTAATTGGTTGCATATCTTTTGTATTAAAGAAGCAATTCGTTATATTATAGAAGCATATCTTTTATATTTTTAATACTACTTACTTTTACTGTTACTTTGTTAACACAGGACGAAGGTTTGGAAATGATAGCAGATGGTTTGGACACACTGAAAAACATGGCCCATGATATGAATGAGGTTTGATGCCTTGTGCTTTATTATCTATTACTTTTTATTAGCAAATTTTTTTAATTTACAATACTACACAACATTGCAGGAATTGGACGGGCAAGTTCCTTTGATGGATGAGATTGAGACTAAGGTTAATCTACTTTCCTAATCTTCTAATTTTGAACCTATTAGATTTTGAAGTTACTCACGAAGTTATTATTCGCAACTCACAGGTGGACAAGGCGACATCTGACCTTAAAAATACCAATGTTAGACTCAAAGACACTGTTAACCAGGTGATGAGCTATAAATATATAAATGTCAAATTATTTCTATTTATATTTCCAGCTGTACTCTGCTGTATAATTCGCTTTAAGGATCTAATGAATTTCTGTTTTTGCTCCAGCTGAGGTCGAGTCGAAATTTCTTTATTGATATTATTTTGTTGTGTATACTTTTGGGTATTGCGGCCTATCTTTACAAGTAAGCACTGTCTTATTTTTTGATTTGAGTTTTCTTTCTTGATATCCCCTGCTTAATGTCAGGTCTAATAATAATTGGAAGCATAATATTTAACTGGCAATCTAGAAGATAACTAAATTCTTGTTTGTTATGATAGTCTTCATGTTAGCATAGTTTTAGATTTGAATCTCTAAAAATTACTGTCTTTTAACATTTGATACCATGAGATCAACGTTTACTGTGGATCCAGAAGCTATAATAGCTGAACGGATAGTAACATTAGGCAGATGACATGGTTAACTTTATGAGCATCAATCTTGAATCCCAATGATGGTGGAAATTCTTGATGTCTAATTAAAAAAACTTTGGTAAGCAACACGTTAGATCTCATTTACTATTTGACATTAGGCAGATGACATGGTTAACTTTATGAGCATCAATCTTGAATCCCAATGATGGTGGAAATTCTTGATGTCTAATTAAAAAAACTTTGGTAAGCAACACGTTAGATCTCATTTACTATTTGACCTTTTGTATTTCATTTCGTAAAATTTGGAAATCTACTTCTATAACTTACTATGAATATTGAAAAAATGTATCTGTTTCAATACGTTATAATATTGAAGTTCTTGCTTCTGCTTCAGATGGTGTTTATATGATTCATATCTGAGCTTCCATGACTATGAGAACTAGTGCTGGTACATGTGTTGTTACGACAACCTCATTCAGCAGCTACTACCCTAAGGATTTATATGTTTATATAACCTTGATTCTCCAAATTCACATATATATAGACACCCAACAAGAGAAGCCTGCAATCCCACACTTAACATAAAATATGAACATACAGTTGTAACTATTCGAAAGTAGTAATGGTTGCTGTGGGAGCAAGTGCTACAGTAGAGATGTATTATTATTCCATATAATACGTTATAATGTATTTTCTTTAATTTTTATTCATGCCGTGTCCACTATCTACTACTACCAAGAATGTGCAAGCATTATAAAAGCTAAAGGTAAACACCTAAATAGACTCCTACTCAATTTGTTAGGTTATAGGAATTTATACTATCAAAAGTCTCTCAAACCTCTTAAATCAAAAAGGTGCTTCAATTATTGGAAACTTATTATTCCCCGCGTTTGAAATTAGAGATGAAATCTGTTATTGTTTTTTTTATTACGCAGGGTGCTTATTTTGATGATGAATCTGCTGAAGTTTTAATATCATCCCTGAGGCTCGGTGATGATCAAGGCAGGTGAGTCTTGTTCGTTCCCATTTAGGAACATACTTGAAATTAGTGAAATGATGTCGGCGAGTAGGGCTGAATGACAAGTATTTCTTTGTTGGATGGTGTTTAACTATCATTTGGGGTTTATATATACCTGAGATTCACATTGATATCTACTCATCCCTCACCCCTCATCCCTCATCCCTCATCCCTCATCCCTCATCCCTCATCCCTCCTAGTAGTGTGTTGATAGCCTAGCACATGATAAACTTCAGATTGTTAGTTTGTATCTAATTTTATTGAAATATCCAATGTGTTTGTTTCCTATGCTACAACAGTTTGTTTACGAATTCCAGCTGGTTTGCTTCCCAAGATGATAGAATTGGTGTGGAACCTCTGAGCACCTCACCATCCGAGATGATGGATGATATCTAACTTGAATGGAGCAGCAAATGTTATGGATAGTTTAATTAGGTAGTAGTTTAATTTTATGGATAGTTTGGTATATTTTGTGGATGTAGTCGAATTCACAATTCAATATAGTAGTAATTCTATTAAAAAGTGAATTTGAGATGTATGGATAGTTTGGTATTATTGGGATGTAAACGTATTGTATGGTATTAATATTTTTTGTAATTGGTATATTTTGAATTTGAGATGTATGGATAGTAATATTATTTGTAATATTATTTGTAATTGGTAATATAGGTGAGCCACAACCTTTTTTTTTCTTCTATTTTTTTTAATCTACAACATTTTAAAAACGTTGTGTAAATATGCTTAAACGTTGTCTGATATATTAAATTATAACATTTTTATCCAGAAAACGTTATGGAATTATACATTCTACAACGTTTTTAAGCATCTGCTAATTTATGAAAAACAAATCTACAACGTTTTTTTCTTAAAAAATAGTGTAATATTCTTAACTACAACATTTTAAAAACGTTGTGTAAGGGTGTCAAATAGATGACACCCTTAACCACGACGTTTTTCTGATTGAAACTACAACGTTTTTTTTCGTGTTATCTATTTACTGTTTTGTAGTAGTGATTATTCACAAATAATATTACAGAATCACAATTATGACAACTAGACAGTTCCCAGGAAAGAGGGGGCTTTCCAATAAGGATTTCTCCTTATTGGCGCGCAATTAGGTGACCAAACCTCTCCTTGACAGAACTTTCTAGACATTGCCAATAATGCCATCTAATAATATTATTCAAATAATATGAATTATTGATCTGATAATGGAAAATACTGTGCAGTGACAATTATTGAAACAACAATAATATAAACTATCAACGCAACAATTATTGAATCAATAAAATAAAATATTGAACAATAATTACTGTAACAATTATTGAGTAGTGCCTTCTTATGTACGAATCAATAATTCAACAATACTATCAATACCACGTATCTATCTTGTCTTGCACGCGTGTATTCTCTATTTTAACCACCGTGTAACCCAACAGTTATTTAATGATAATGATTCGTCGTTATTCATAAAAACTCACACTTTGTCGTGTTCCTTCATCCAACCGTTTTCCGTTATGGGGCCCACAATGGTCTGCTTGGCTCGAAATCGCATTTAATATTCCCAAACAACAAGAATATTCCACGACCAAACGAATATTTTCCGACAGAAATGAATATTTTATAACCACTTGCTTATTTTGTAAAATTTGCACATTTCACCCATAACCAAAGCATTATATCAAATTAACACCTTATTAATTTAGAATAATGAATAGAGGAAAAATTTAATTTTATTTATAATAAGTTGGGGTCTTACATTACAATTGTGTTATATACAAACACAACAGTGGCATCAGAGCCAAACTTTGTTCTAATTATACATCTTGTTGATTCCATGTATGTATGATATGCGATTGGATAAAATTTTTTGGGCAAAAAATTTTCCTGTTCTGTCTGCGACGCGGCGCAGCTGCGCCATTTCCAATTCATTCTGGAGTGCAGCTGCGCCATAACGTGGATAGTGTTTTGTAATAACCATGAATTTCAAGTCACCTTATATGTATGTACATTGTTGATATTTAAAACTTTGTGCTATATAGTGATATAATATGTGAAGTGATGCATGGCTCAATAAACACATATACTATAGTTATGGATATATACATTTATAGATTTCATTAAAAATGAAAGCTTCATAACCTAATTATATATTAGGTGAAACAATTAAATAACCTAAGGGTTATGGTAATAAGGAAATGTTAGTATTTAATATGTATACTAACTTAAGTGGATAATTTTGTTAATTCAAGTGACTAATAATTTTAAACCTATTTCTAGTAAACCTAATTAGATTATGAGCTAAAGTTACATATATAAGTAATTAAATTCCATAAGAGTAGGAATGAAAACCCTAAATAAATAATTAGGGTAATATATATTAAAATTGTTAAACTATGTTTATTACATAGTCCAATACAATTAAAGGAGAAGCCGAAAAGAAATAAAAAATACAAGCCCATACTTAGCCACTTGATTAAGGGTATTTTAGACCTTTGATTAATCTAATTTGTGTAATAAAATAAAAGCAAAATGGAGGGATTAAAGGGGCTAGAAAAACCGGCCATGTTAGGCCATTTAGGGCCAAAAGATTATCCTAATCACGTTCTATAAGTAGAAACTCTTACACACAAGGATAAGTGTGTCATGTTCCCATTGGTAGAAAGTCTAATTAGCCTCCTTAATGACATGATTAGAAAGGGATAAGGCTAAACCTTTTGTTCAAGGGGAAAAAGAAACATGGGGGATATTAGCATTCCACTCCAATTCACCAACATTATATCTCCATCTTCATTTCATTTTCCTCCTCCACCATTCTTCTTCTTCTTCTTCTCATTTCTCTCAACTAGCAAGAACACAAAGAGAGGAAAAGAGAGAGAGAGAGAGAGTTTGGATTCTAGCGAGGGAGAGGAGTATATTGTTCATGCATCCCAAGTTCCTAGTCTACTTTGGAAAGAAAAGAAGAGCATCCCACAAGACAAGGTAAAGAAATCAAACCCTAGTTTTTATGTTGTGTATGTTCTGTGTGATCTTTTAAAAGATTCATGGAAGTGCAAGTTCTAATAGGCTAAAGTCTTATATAAAGTATAAATCTTGAGTATAATATGTTTAACATGTCCATGTATAGAGTTTATGTTGGAAAATTTTGGGAAAAAGGAAGCTAAATTAGATTTGGAAAAAACCCTAATTTAAAGGGGTGATCATTGTTTTTCATTTTGAAATATACAAATGTTTTTTGTGATTATGTTTTTTGGTATGCTAGAACTATGAGTTAAGAGAAAAACCCCTTTGGAAACATGTAAAAATGTTAAAAAAATGAGTGAGATATGGATTTATTACTAAAACACCTCAACTAAGAACTCATGTGCAAGAACAGCCAGTTTTGTGCTCATTTCCGGGACGAAAACAAAACCAAAATTGATGTTTGATGAATGAAAAATGTATCTCAAGAAGATACGAATCCAACGAGTCTGATTAGACCCAAATCGGAGTTGTAGATTTTATTTTATTCAAGTTTTAGTGAAGGACCCCAAATTTGGAAAAAAAAAATCAAAAATCTTAAAAAGCTACTGCCGGTTTAGCAGAGCCGAACCGTCCAGAACTTTCTGGCGACCGGTTCGGCCACTTTCTTGCCGGTTCCAGCAGCGGTTCTTGGATCCAATTTTTTTTTAAAATTCTGAAGCATATTAAGATATTTAATCCAAAATTTTTCTGAGCAGTTAGCTAATTAATAAGTAATTAGTGGTTTAAACTCATTTAAAATTATTTTAAACTTATTAATTTATAACTTTTAGTGCAATTAATAGATTATTAAACTAATTATATGAAATTTGAATGTATTTAAATATTTAATTATTATCTAAGTAGTATTACGTGATAATTAAGTAGAGTTAGTATTAATAAAGTAAATATTGGTTATTTAATTAAAATTAAATAATAAATAGGGTTAAACCATTAATTAATATTAAATAATGATTAAAGAATGCTTAAGTAAGATTATGTAATAATGTAATTACTTACTTACATTGACATAAAATTTATAAAGTAATTATTTATTATTTAGTTAATATTAAATAATAAATAAGAATAAATGATAATTAATTATTCTTAAGTTAATAAGAAAGAAAAATTAAAGGCTTATGAAGTAAATTAATTATTTATTATTCAAGGATAAATAAATAATTAATGTAATAATAAATAAGAACAAATGATAATTAATTATTCTTATGTTAATAAGAAAGAATAATTAAAGATTTATGAAGTAAATTAATTATTTATTATTCAAGGATAAATAAATAAATAAATAATATTAAAGAAGGACAAAGGTTAATTAATTGTTCATTTTAATAGAAATGAATAATTAAAGACTAATAAATTAATTATTACTTAATTAATATTAAATAATAAATAAAGATTTAATAATGTTAATTATTCAATATTTAATTAACATTATTTATTAAATAATAAGTAGATGTAATTAGTTATTATTTATTTAATAATAACTAAAGGTAATTAATTAACTACTATTTAACTAATATTAAATGGTAATTAAAGGAAGATAAACTTAATAAATGGAGATAATTTAAATGACTCATTAATAAAACAATTATAATAAATTGTTTAAGGATCTAATAATTGTTTATTACTTAAGAAAAACCTTATAAATTTATAAAATCATTAACCTAAGATTTATTAAATATCTTATAGGGTTAATGAAGGTATATTATATTATGTGTACATTATGATTGAATTATTTGCTAGATAATAGAATAAGTAAGCATGTAGGCGTACAATTATACACAACACTAATTACTAGACCAACATTGTCAATGCTAGGTCATTCAAAGAGTTATAATTAAAGCTATTTAGCTATAGCTCGTCAAATAGGCAAGTTTCCTAACTCAAACTCGAGTTATTATTTTCGAAGCATGTTAGTGAATAATTATTGTTGATTATTCACATCTATATTGATTATTAAGATTCGCACTTTGTGCAATTGAATTCCTGTTCTATTATTGATGAACTGCGAATTAGATTAAAGTTTTTCATTCATGAACTGTTTATGAGATAGATCTATGCTAATTGTATCAGCTAGATCAAGCATGTTTAAATTTGTTAAATCAAATGTGTTTCAAAGAGATGTTCTTATGAAATTGATATGATAAGAAATCTTGACTGAGAAAATGATGAATTTGATTAAAGCATGATATCGATGCTGGATTATTAAGTGTTTACGCATAAATCACGGGGTATGAAAGGCTGATCCCCTTAATTACCAAAACTTATTAAAAGGTCCAGTTTAAATGACTGAGAACCTTGACAAATGTTCATGGTTATTTCAAACCACTCAGTACATGTTATTAAATTATTTGAATATTCAACTGTTGACTATTAATTCATGTTCCTCCACAACTTTATACTATTTTGAACATTGAAAGCGAAACATCTTTCTAATCATGATATATCTCCCTTGTATTTAAATTTGCTAAGCAAATTACTTGCTTACCCTTGCTATATCATGACATTTATTTCAGTTAAGCCTTAAGGATCGAATACGAAAGACAAAGGCAAGGGAAAGATCCAAGAATAGTTTAGAATGAATGTTAATTATTATTATCTGATGGAATTACTTATGTAAGCCTTTTGTAATATGAATGGTGTGTTTAAGTTAAGGTTAAGAAGACCTTAGGATTATGTTATGAAACTTTATTATAATGAACAATGTATGTTTATTATTCTGCAATAGTTTATATAATGTTTATGATGATGATAGATTGTGAGCACTAAATCCGAGGTTAGAGAACCTAGATTTGGGGGCGTCACAGGTTGGTATCAAAGCTGTAGGTTATAAAGATTAGGAATGCGAAACCTAGGTTATAAACTTCGTAGGGAGCTTTTATAAAGTATGTTAGAATATGGATTGTGGAAATTCATCGAGTATGTGTTGTACTTCATAAAATATTGTTTCATTTTACCAATGAATATATTTTGTTGTAATACTGATGTTGTATCCTTGTTTTATTATAGGATTCCTGGAGATAGCCAGGGGAACCACTATGTAGACCAGGAGGAGACGGTGCCAAAGGAGATGATGGACACCTCTCAGGATGTGATAATCGGTGATCTGCTAGCGAAAAACTATGCACTGGAGCAGATGATTGTAGAGTTGGAGGTGCAGAATCTGACTCATCAGTACATGGAGCAGCAGTATAAAGACACTGCTAGTCAGGCACTGATTGAGTTAGCAGAGGTACGAGTGTAGCTAAAGCAGGAGAAGGCAAAGTTTGGAGCACTGAGTGTAGAGCATCTGGCGATGCGCATTGAGTTTGACTTAGAGATTGCATATAAGATACGCGTGGATGAGGCATTTTATGAGTCAGCCAAGTGGGTGGAACAGTTAGAGACATAACTGCAGGCCATGAAGGTCAGGGTCAAGACTTTGGGACTGGCGCTAGACGCAACATATGAGAGCCAGCGTAGTGGGACTAGGAGGGCGCATATCGAGATAGGGGAGTCGAGTCGATCCATTTGGCGTAGAGTTATGGGGGGGTTATTCCCAGAGCACATTCTCAGTGACTCGAGAGGGCCACCAATGATGATTATGCTATGGACTAGTTGTAGATAGATGCATTAGTACCCTTTTTTGTGTAATAGGATTTTATGTTGATGTAAACCTTAGCAGGTGTGAGGTAGGTAGTATCCCCATTTGCGTATGTAGGGGAGTATCATTTTGATTAAATCCCATCTTTTGTGTTTAAAATGGGATAGTAATATTTATAATAATATACCTGTAATAAACATGTGAGACACCGAAGATTGGCATATGAATATAAATGCATTATTATGATATGTGTTTGAAAATTTAAATAGTAAATTGTCTATTAAATGTTATATGAATTCAGTAAACTGAATCGACAATTTTTAAACAAACTTAACCCACTAATTGGGGAGAAAGACTTCCAAATTTTGGTAATCTAAAACTATCACCTGATGATTATGTGATTGTTCGAATACAGTAGTGTATTACATGTTAAGTACTTATATGATAATAAAACCCGAGTAACATATTAGAATTTTGTCAATTAGATAATGTCGCTCAGACGAGTACTACGAAACCAAGAGATCGAGGAGTCAATTAATACAGTGGGAGCTCAACCAAACCCAATGCAAGACTTTATCAACTTGATGACTGAAGCTATACGGAATCAAGCTTAACTTGCAAGAAACCCACTAGCCAACTTTAAAGACTACAAGGTAGTAGGACCACCAGAGTTTAGAGGAATAGTAGACCTGATAGAGGCCCATACTGGATAAAGGAGATTGAGAAGGCCTTCATTATTGCTAGAGTAGCAGAAGAGCAGAAGATAATTTTTGCTACCTACTTAATGAAGGGTGAGGCTAACTATTGGTAGGAAGCCAACCAGAGCAAAGCCAAGACTAGAATCATGATTTGGGAAGCGTTCAAGACATTGTTTTTCGAGAACTAATTCCCTAAGAGTACACAAACGAGAATGGAGATCAAGTTTCTGGAATTGAAATAGAAGAATATGTCAGTGTCAGAGTACGTTGCGAAGTTCAATGAATTGGCCAGATTCGCTCCACATCAGGTGGACACGGAGGTTTAAAAAGAAAGAAGGTTCAAAAATGGACTAAAGCCGTGGATCTACAGTAAGGTAGCGGTTTTACAAATCACGTCACTCTCAACTCTGTTAGAGAAAGCTCTCATAGTGGAAGGTGGAAGTGAAGAGGTCTCAAAGTACAATCGGGAGAAAAACAAGGAGAAAGTAAAAGGTGGAAATTAGAATGTTAGCAGTGGTGGTAGCAACAACAAGAAACGAAAGTGGATCAATAGTGGCAGTAATTTGGAGATTTAGCAAGGAAGTGTACAACAAAAGAAGCCGGTGTGTGGAAACTGTGTAAAGGGACACTTGGGAGAGTGCTTGAAAGGAAAAACGGTATGTTATACCTGCGAAAAAGAAGGGCATATCTCACCCAATTGTAATAAGGCGAAGAAGGGAGGTTGTTTCAACTGTGGAGAAGCGGGACATCAGATCAAGGATTGTCCGAGGAAGAAAAGCACGGATGGAAGAAATGACAACAAGGGCAATAACACTAGGAAAACTAGTGGAGGACCAGCCCAGCCAAATAAGCCAACAACAAGGACATTCAATATGATAGTACAAGATGCCATAGCATCTAGGGAGGTGGTGTCAGGTATAATTCTGATCAACGATATAAATGCCTATGTGTTATTTGATTCGGGAGCTTCATGTTGTTTCGTATCTGATGAATTTGCTCAAAGATTAAATTTACCTCGCGAACTATTAGAACACCCAATAAATGTAGAAGTAGCGAACAAACAAATTATCCCCGTAGACTAAATTTATAGGAATTGTTGCACTAATTTAAGAGGTTTTAAGATTAACGTGGATTTGATACCGATTCGTCTGGGAGAGTTTGATGTAATCCTTGGGATGGATTGGTTAACGAGTCACGGAGCGGTCATTGACTATAAAAAAAAGTGCGTACACCTGAAGACTCCAAATAAGTCGAAGGTGGTATTTTATGGTAGTAAATCGCCGAGACAATCTTGTTGTCTGACGATGATGCAAGCAAAGAAATTGCTTAGGAAGGGTTGTATAGATTATTTGGCTAATGTTGTGGATACTCGCAGAGTCGAGGGTGAGCTGGGTCAGATACCTATTGTAAGGGAATTCGTTGATGTCTTCCAAGATGAGATTCTGGGACTGCCACCGAATAGAGAGGTAGAAATTGTTATTGATTTGGCATCGGGGACAACACTGGTATCCAAAGTACCGTATTCTACGCTCCAAGGTTATACCTCAAGTCAAAGTTTTATGGAAGAACCACGATGTTGAGAAAATGACCTGGGAGTTAGAATCTGAAATGAAATCAAGGTATCCTTACCTCTTCGACATACCAGGTACGTACCCTAATTTCGAGGGAGAAATTTCATAAGAAGGGGAAATTGTAAGACCCCAACTTTTATGAATAAAGATGAATTTTCTATAATTATCATTTTTTTTGAATATTATGGAATGATTTTGATATAATGTTATAGTTGTGGATAATAGTTATAAATTTTGCAAAGTACACAAGTTGTTATATAATATTCGATTGGTCAGGGAATATTCATTTTAACAGAGAATATTCGTATGACATCACAATCATTGGTGGACCCCTCAACGAAATTATTTTCGGATTGAGAAAACGATAAAAATATTTTATGAAAATAACAGCGGAAGTTTTATCGTTAACTGTTGAAACACCCGGTGTTAAAAGTACAGTAATACACGTGGTTGCATAGTAGCATACAATATTGATTATTGATGCTTACGTGAGAAGCCACTCAATTTTGTTCAATTATTGCTTCAGTAATTGTTGCATAGTATCTCACGTTAATTGATTCAATTATTGTCGATATTTTATATATTATTAAATCAATAATTGAGACGACGAAGTTATTAATATTATTATTTGCAATATTAACGATGTCTAGAAGTTCTACCAAGGAGAGGTTTGGTCACCTAATTGCGCGCCAATAGGGAGAAATCCTTATTGGAAAGCCCCCTCTTTCTTGGGAATGACCTGGTCGATTAATAGTGTGAATTATAATAATGATTTAAATTTTGTCAAAATAATTTTTTAATATTATGGTGTGAATTTGAGATAATATTATAGTTGTGGGTAGTATTTATAAATTTTGCAAAGTATGCAAGTGGTTATATTATATTCGATTGGTCGGGGAATATTCTTAGGTTTAGCGAGGGAATATTCGTATAACTACTCAATCATTGGTGGATCCTACAATGTAATTATTGTCGGATTGAGAAAACGACAAAAATATTTTATTGAAATAACGGCGGAAGTTTTACTGGTTGATCTTTGTTGAACTACTTCAGTAGTAAAAGTACAATAATACGTGTGGTTGCATAGTAGCTACGATATTGATTATTATGATGCTTATGTGAAAGTCACTCGGTTTGATTCCATTATTGTCGATTAATAATATGAATTATTATAGCAATAATGACGTTTTGTTTTATTCATATTATTAACGTAATAAAACAAAAACATCTTTTATATAAAATGAATATTTTATTAAAGTTATTCTATAAATAGAATATATTATATTTTATTATGCATAGTGTTGCATAGTGTTTTTGCATAGTGTTGCATAGTATTTGCATAGTAAAATGTTTTTATATAAATAGAATATATGATATTTTATTTAAAAGATTTTGCTTTAAATATGGACCGTCGATTAAAGTAAATCAATCTGGACCGTTCATGGATTAATTACTATGCATTCTATTTTCCTATAAATAAAAGCTCATTCCTTCATTATTTTCTTACGAATTCAATTTGAAACTCTAGAGAGAGAAATTATAGAGAGAAGCTATAGAGAGAAAATCTATAGAGAGAAAGAAGAAGAGTATTTTGGTACTTCACTACTTTGATATCCAGTGTCTTTACGGTAAGGGATATTATTTGTTGTACCACTAAGGGGTGTTATTCTTTCATATTCATGAAGAGAACTTACATTATTCCATTCTTTATTATTACATTGGAATAACTTTGTATCCATGACATACCCTATACTTGGTGAAATCCTTATGTTATTTCATTCTTATTTATTACATTGGAATAACTTTGTATCGCGCTTACTCCCCTATACTTGGTGACATTCTTCTATTATTACATCTTTATTATTATTACATTGGAACATCACATGCATGTGTTTTACACCTTGACTGGTTCCGCCTTTATCATTCTGTTGGAATATCCTATCTGTGTGTTTTTACACCGGATCCGGTTCCATCTTTATTATTACATTGGAACATCCCATCCGGTGTGAATTTCACGACACAGTTACATTATTATTATTACATTGGAATAACTTTTTATCTATCTGCAATCGCATGCATGGTGATTTCCTTTGTTATTCCATTCTTTATTATACCCAGTTGGTTAAAACTTTGACTTCTATACTCCATGAAATTAGTAGAATATTCTTGATATTTTTGTTTCATCCAGTATCTTTTCATGGAAATATTCTTCTGATCATTCTTGAATTTTACTCTACAAAGAAGTACCATGTTGACAGTTTGGATGTTATTGGTTCCTAGATAAATTAATTCTTGAACTTGTTTTATTGAATTCTTATATCATTGTCATCATCCTCATGTTATATTATGTTATCTTTGGCTTACGTGCATAGATGAACTTAGTATGGTTATGACCGAGGATCATTCTAATTATAATCATGGCTTGATATAAATGATGTGACAAAAGTCCTCGATGGCTTTTATGTAATGCAATGATGGATAGTTTTTGGTATGATTATGACCGAGGGTGATTCAAAGTATAGTCATGACCATTGATAATTTGATGAAAATCCTTGACCATGGTACAAGGATGATTAGATATTAATGGTTTATTCATTAAATGAGTCTTAGTGATAAAAATTGATGAAAACCTTTTAAAACCTAAAAGATAGTAGACTTTATTTTCTACTTGACTCTTTTAATGGATTAGATATTCATTACTTGATTAAACCGGTTGTCTATTGTATTTTAGCGGTTTAACATTGTTGAAGACTATTGATAATTTATTACGCATTATCTTAGTTATAATATTTCTTCTTGGGCTAGTTGAGCTCACCCTTTCTTTCACTTTGTTCTCTTGAAATGAGAATATAGTCGGGATGAGTCGGGAAAAAGAGTGATGGTCCCAAGATAGCATTAGTAGTCCTCACTATTACATTAAATAGTGTGACAATAAATGTAATGAGGACTCCTTGAGTATGGATATTGTCTAAATGACAATATTCTATTAGAACTCTCGGTTTATGTATTGTCGTATGTTACACGAAAGATGTATAATTAAGTTTGTATTTGAATTTATGTACCATGTAAGTGGCGACCCAAGATGGGTGGCGTATACCTAATTTTGGGGCGTCACGGTTGGTATCGAGCTTAGGATATGATCCACAGGTGAGATGTGAGATAAGAACTAGGAGGGGAGAGACGGGGAATTCCTTCGCTAGTATGACCTACCTAAATTTATTTGGTATTTGATTGGTCGGTCAGAGTATAGTGATAATATGTTGCATGTCAATTAACCCTTGTTTTGTGGCAGTATTTGAAAATGGCATTCGAAAATGTTGAGATAAGCAATGGAGCACAGGAGACCATTGAGCCTCCACAGATCAATAATCAGGATAATGTGCGACAGGATGGCGATAATCCTCCCATAAACAACAACACCGATCAAATGACGAGCGACCAGATGCGTTTAGGAGTTTTTAGAATTCATGCAACATTAGGCGAAGGCGGCTCCTGCTTATAAAGCGTGTGAAAATAATGGCAACTCCACGGTTGGTCAACATCGCTAAGCGATTCAAGGAGCTGGGACCACCGGAGTTTTGGGAAAGCCGAACCACTTAAGGCGGAGACGTGGTTAAAGCGAGATCACCAAGATATTTGATGTCTTGGGATGCTCGAGGAGCAAAAGGTTCCATTTGCCACCTTTATGTTGCATGAAGAGGCGATTCTTGGTGGGAATCAGTAAAGCGTACCCAGATCGACATACTCAAGATATCTTGGGAGAAGTTCCAAGAGTCGTTCAACGACAAGTACTTTCCGAAAGTATTCGTCACATGAAGGAGGTGGAGTTTATCAAGTTTGGAGCAAAATAATATGGCCAGTGTCACAAGATGAGGCTAAGTTTGCCGAGTTATCTCGGTTTGCATCCCATTTGGTCGATAATGAGGAGCGAATGACGCGAATGTTTTTAAGAGGTTTGAAACCCGATATACGTCAATACTTAATTTCTCATAAACTTTGTTTGTATTCAGATATTGTGAATATGGCTCAGTTATTGGAGCGCGATAATGAGTCAGCACAACCAAAAGGTAACGACCAACAACACAATAATAATCGATCGGTATCGGTGTGGCGGCCGTCCAACAACGATAACCATCGTGGGGAAATTATCATTTTGGTGGTAACCATGGCCAAGATAATAGGAATGGAAATTTCAAGAAGAGGAAATTCAACAATGATGGAATGACGTCAGCACCAGCACCTGTTGTTAAGGAAGGAGAACGACCACCTATCATATGTTTCAAATGCGGAGGGGAGGGACATATCAGTCCAAACTGCACGATGTCATCTAAAGCATGTTATAATTGTGGAAAAGAAGGTCACTTAGCCCGATTTTGTCGTTCACCGAAGACAAGTTCAGCTAGGATGGAGGCACCAAAGACCGTTCCAGAAAAGTCAAAATCGGTAGTGTAAGGGAGAGCGTTTTTCGTGACTTCTCAAAAAGCGAGTAACCCAAACGAAGTTAGCACGAGTTAGTTAATTATAAATTACGAAGTCTATACCTTATAAGATACCGGTTCTACCCATTATTTTATCTCTCTTGCTTGCGTTCAACGTTTAAATTTGACTCCGAAGAAGTTAAACTTTGACTTATTGGTTGAAACTTCGTTAGTAGGAGCCTTCATTCTCGCTTACTATTTTTAAATCTTGTTTGATTCAAATAAACACTTTCACGTTACCTGTCGATCTTATTTTTTTGAAAATATTTGCCTTTGATGTGATTTTAGGAATCAATTGGTTAACTACTCATCATGCTTTTCGTAAGGTTGTTAGCGTTTATATTCATAACCAACCTGTTGTGCGAATTCAAGTAACCAAACCATTAAAGTCAATCATTGTCATATCAAGCCATAAGTAAAGATCCCTGAACCTTTCGTTGTTGACTTCCTTGTGTGGAATGCACCGAGGCCAGACTTTCTCTAGGCGACATCATGAAAGAAGATGGCGAGTTGATAGGCATCATTATGAGGTGCTATCTAGGTTAAAGGATAGAAGTCACAGTTGGTATCAATGTGACGTATTATCCAAGTTTTGGATGAGAGTCATAGTTTTGAATGATATTTCTATCATTAATAAATTTCTTGACGTATTCTTAAAGACTTTCTAGCCTACCCTAGAGCGTGAAATCGAATTTTGTATTGACCCCAGTACAAAAACCCATTTCTTAAACCCTCAAATATTTCTTCAACTAAAAGGATCTGTTTACGTGGATTATGATGAAAGTCATAATAAAAGCATTGGACTAATGAAAATCATGGGTATACGTGGTAAGTGTTATAATGAGTTATGTTGGTTATTATGAGAAAACATGAAAGTTTCTTAGAAATCACAAAGAGTTGAAAATCAGATTTTGTGAAAAACGTAACATGAAATTCAATTGACCATATCTCCTAATATATTTTGAATTTTTCAGTGTGGGCAAGTTCTAGAGTTAGATCTATGAGTTTTGTAGCATCTCCAAGTGGAATCACTTTGGAAAAGGTGTTGTAGATTTACGTGTGGACCGATTTTAATAAAGAATGAAAAAAGCTGAAAATTTCAAAAAGCTCTTGATTTTATTTTTAAAAGGGCATTTTCGGCCACTTAAATTATGAGAAAAATTCTAGCCTTTTGGGAAATGAAAGTATATGGTATAAGGTAACTCCTGTCCAAAAATGAGCTTATTCGACTTAAATGAGCAAGTTATGACCGTTTCAATATTTAGGTTTTCTCCGAAATGAAAATATATAACCGGGAGTTCTACAACTCAGATGACCATGAAATTTAAATCTGAGGCTCACATTAACATGTGTAAGGTCCTGCCAAGATTTGGGAATTTCTGGAGTTAACCTTGAGGTAGCTAATTTCTTAAGGAATTAATTAGAAATTGATTTTGAAAAATAGTAAATGAATTTTAAAAATTCAGAAAAAAATGTATGTTCATTATGGGACTATATTATGCTAAATCTCGGAAAAGAAATATAGTTGGGACTGATTTGGTATTTTCTATGAAAATAGTTTAATTCTGAACATATGAGTTAAATATGTTATGTGAAGTAACAAAGTTGAAAATAGGATTTTATGGCTAGAGAATCCTATATAGAGTATATGCATATTTTTTTGATGAGGATTTGATCATTGGTGATGATATCTTATGAGTATGACATTTTGAATGATTAAATGCATTATATGGTAAAGCGTAAACAATTGAAATAAATTGTTTATAAATTTAAGAAGTGATTAAAATATTGTTATAATATTAATGATATTAGATTATGAGATTATTAAGTGATTGATAACATGGGGATATTCTTGAATCTGGATAAATTATATTATAAATGTTTAATATTTATCCTTTATCTCATTTGATTGATTCTTTATATCATTATCCTCATGCTTATATTGTGTTGAAAGTCATCTCGTGGCTTACGTGCATAGATGGACTTGGTATGATTATGACCGGGGATTGTTCGGTATAATCATAACCGTAATTGAAAACACGATTATCTTTGCACGTAGTGCATGGATAATTATGGTCGTGATACTAATGAATACACGATTATCTTTGGTAGTAGAGTGCATGGATAATTTGTGGTTGTGATACTAATGAATACACGATTATCTTTGGTAGTAGTGCATGGATAATTTGTGGTCGTGATACTAATGAATACACGATTATCTTTGGTAGTAGTGCATGGATAATTTATGGTCGTGATACTAATGAATATCCTTGGCACAGTAGTGCGGGGATGATTCGATGATATAGATTAATTATTGAAATGAGTCTCAAAGAATGAAATATTAATTCATGGATGTGGTAAAAAGTCATCTTTGGTAGTAGTGCATTGATAGACTTGGTATGATTATGACCAAGGATTATTCGGTATAATCATGATCAGTAATTGAAAACACGAATATCCTTGGCCATGAGTGCATGGATAATTCGTGGTCGTGATACTATTAAGTCGTCGTCTCGGCATTATTGGTTTTACAATTTGTATATCTTTGGCTTTGTAGTGCAAAGATGAATTGTTAATGAATATCTTTGGTAGGATTGAGAAGATGAATTTAATATTTTTAACGATAAAGGTATTCAAGGTATCCTCACCTCTTTATCATATCAGTGCGTACCCTAATTTCGAGGGAAATTCCATAAGGAGGGAGATTGTGAGACCCAGATTTTATCAATAAAGATTTAAATTTTGTCGAAATAATTTTTAATATTATGGTGTGAATTTGAGATAATATTATAGTTGTGGGTAGTATTTATAAATTTTGCAAAGTATGCAAGTGGTTATATTATATTCGATTGGTCTGGGAATATTCGGTTTAGCGAGGAATATTCGTATACAATGGCTCAATCATTGGTGGATCCTGACAAATGTATTATTATCGGATTGAAAAACGACAAAAATATTTTATTGAAATAACGGCGGAAGTTTTACTGCTTGATCTTTGTTGAACTACTTTCGGTAGTAAAAGTACAATAATAATACGTGTGGTTGCATAGTAGCACACGATATTGATTATCGATGCTTATGTGAGAAGTCACTCGGTTTGATTCCATTATTGTCGATTAATAATATGAATTATTATAGCGATAATGACGTTTTGTTTTATTCAGTATTATTAACGTAATAAAATGAAACATCTTTTATATAAAATGAATACTTTATTAAAGTTATTCTATAAATAGAATATATTATATTTTATTATGCATAGTGTTGCATAGTGTTTTTGCATAGTGTTTTGCATAGTGTTGCATAGTGTTTGCATAGTAAAATGTTTTTATATAAATAGAATATATGATATTTTATTTAAAAGATTTTGCTTTAAATATGGACCGTCGATTAAAGTAAATCAATGGACCGCTTCATGGATTAATTACTATGCATTCTATTTTCCTATAAATAGAAGCTCATTCCTTCATTATTTTCTTACGAATTCAATTTGAAACTCTAGAGAGAGAAATTATAGAGAGAAGCTATAGAGAAAAATCTATAGAGAGAAAGAAGAAGAAGAGTATTCGGTACTTTACTACTTTGATATCCAAAGTGTCTTTACTTGGTAAGGGATATTATTTGTTGTACCGTAAGGGGTGTTATTCTTTCTTATTCATGAAGAGAACTTACATTATTCCATTCTTTATTATTCTGTTGGAATAACCTGTATACGCGGCATACCCTATACTTGGTGAAATCCTTATGTTATTTCATTCTTATTTATTCTGTTGGAATAACCTGTATACGCGGACTCCCCTATACTTGGTGACATTCTTCTATTATTCTGTCTTTATTATTATTCTGTTGGAACATCCATGCATCATGTGTTTTTACACCGGACCTGGTTCCGTCTTTATCATTCTGTTGGAATATCCTATCTGTATGTTTTACACCGGATCTGGTTCCATCTTTATTATTCTGTTGGAACATCCTGTCGGTGTGAATTTCACCCGACCTGGTTACGTTATTATTATTACATTGGAATAACTTTGCCTATCTAAATCTGCATGCATGGTGATTTCCTTTGTTATTCCATTCTTTATTATACCCAGGTTAGTTAAAACTTTGACTTCTATACTCCATGAAATTAGTAGAATATTCTTGATATTTGCGTTTCATCCAAAGATCTTTTCATGGAAATATTCTTACGGTCATTCTTGAATTTTACTCTCTACAAAGCGATATCATGTTGACATTTGGATGTTATTGGTTCCTAGATAAATTAATTCTTGAACTTGTTTTATTGAATTCTTATATCATTGTCATCATCCTCATGTTATATTATGTTATCTTTGGCTTACGTGCATAGATGAACTTAGTATGGTTATGACCAGGGATCATTCGGTATAATCATGGCATGATATAAATGATGTGACAAAAGTCCTCGATGGCACAGTAATGCGATGATGGATAGTTTTTGGTATGATTATGACCAGGGGTGATTCGGTATAGTCATGACCATTGATAATTTGATGAAAATCCTTGACCATGGTACAAGGATGATTAGATATTGTGGTTTATTCATTAAACTCAGTCTTAGTGATAAAAATTGATGAAAACCTTTTAAAACCTAAAAGATAGTAGACTTTATTTTCTACTTGACTCTTTTAATGGATTGCATATTCCGCTGCAGTTAAACTGGTTGTCTATTGTATTTTATCAGTTTAACATTGTTGAAGACTATTGATAATTTATTCTGCATTATCTTAGTTATAATATTTCTTACTGGGCTAGTTGAGCTCACCCTTTCTTTCACTGTTCTCTTCAGGAAATGAGAATATAGCTGGGACGAGTCGGGAAAAAGAGTGATGGACCAGAAGATAGCATTAGTAGTCCTCACTATTCTGTTAAATAGTGTGACAATAAATATAATGAGGACTCCTTGAGTATGGATATTGTCTAAATGACAATATTCCTATTAGAACTCTCAGTTTATGTATTGTCGTATGTTACACGACAGATGTATAATTAAGTTTGTATTTGAATTTATGTACCATGTAAGTGGCGACCCAAGATGGGTGACGTATACCTAATATTGGGGGTGTCACAGAAAAGTTTTTTATATAAAATAAAATACTTTTATAAAGTTATTCGTTTTATTAGACTATAAATAGAATATATTATATTTTATTATGCATAGTGTTTGCATAAAGGCTCTGCATAGTATTTGCATAGTAAAATCTTTTTATATAAAATGAATACTTTTATAAAGTTATTCATTTTATTAGATTATAAATAGAATATATTATATTTTATTTAAAATTTTTTGTTTTATTAGAATATTTTATAGTAAACCAATCTGACCGTCTGCTTTAAAAGTAAATCAATCTGGACCGTTCAGAATTAGTTACTATTCACCCACTCTCCTATAAATAGAAGCTCATTCCTTCATTATTTCTTACATTTTTCAAACTCTAGAGAGAAAACTATAGAGAGAAAGAAGAAAAGTATTCTGCTACTTCACTACTCCTATATCCAGTTTGTTCTAAGGTAAGGGGTATTATTTCTTTCATATTCATGAAGAGAACTTATGTTATTCCATTCTTTATTATTCCGTTGGAATAACCTATATACGCGGTCTACCCTATACTTGGTGAAATTCTTCTGTTATTCCATTCTTTATTATTATGTTGGAATAACCTGTCTATGCGAAGTACCACATATATGGTTAAATTCTTTTGTTATTCCTTTCTTTATTATTTTGTTGGAACATCCTGTCTGTGTGGTTACTTATGACCTGGTTCCGTTATTTATTATTCTGTTGGAACATCTTGTCGGTGCGAATTTCGCTTGACCTGGTTCCGTTATTTATTATTCTATTGGAATATCCTGTCTGTGCGTTTACGCATGACCTGATTCTGTTATTTATTATTCTATTGGAATAACCTGTCTGTGCGGTCTATCACATGCCTGGTGATTTCTTTTGTTATTCCATTCTTTATTATACTTAGTTGGTTAAAGTTTTGACTTCTATACTCCATGAAATTAGTGGAATATCCTTGATATTTGCGCTTCATCCAGTATCTTTTCATGGAAATATTCTTCTGAGCATTCTTGAATTTTACTCTACAAAGAAGTATCATGTTGACAATTTGGACGTTATTAGTTCCTGGATAAATTAATTCTTGAACTTGTTTTTATTGAATTCTTATATCATTGTCATCATCCTCATGTTTATATTATGTTGAAAATCATCTGTGGCATGTAGTGCATAGATGGACTTGGTATGATTATGACCAGGGATTAATCGGTATAATCATGACCGTAATGTTACAAATGATGTGGTAAAAGTCCTCATTGGCCTGTAGTGCATTGATGGACAGTTGTTGGCATGATCATGACCATTGATGAATACACGAATATCCTTGGCCTGTAGTGCATGGATAATTTGTGGTTGTGATACTAATGAATATCCTTGGCAGTAGTCTGGTGGATGATGTGGATTATTTATTAAGCTGAGTCCCAACGATAAAAGTGATGAAAAACCTTTTAAATCATAAAAGATAGTAGATTGTATTCTCTACTTGACTCTTTCAATGGATTGCTTGTTCCGCTGCAGTTAAACTTGATGTTTATTATATTCTATCAGTTTAACATTGTTGAAGGCTAACGATAATTTATTCTATATTATCTTAGTCATAATATTTCTTACTGGGCTAGTTGAGCTCACCCTTTTACTTTCATTGTTCTCTTCAGGAAATGAGAACGTAGCAGGGACTAGTCGGGGAACGGAGTGACGGTCCAGATAATAGTATTAGTAGTCCTCACTATTCTGTTAAATAGTGTGATAATAAATGTAATTAGGACTCAATTGAGTGTGGATATTGTCTAGATAACAATATTTATATTAAAACTCACAGCATATGTTTTGTCGTATTTTACACGACTGTTGTATAATTAAGTTGTTTTTGAATTTTGTACCATGTATTTGGTGACTCAAGATGGGTGATGTATATCTATTTTGGGGGCGTCACAGATGGGGAATTCCTTCGCTAGTATGACCTACCTAAGTTTATTTGGCATTTAATTGGTCGGTCAGAGTATAGGGATAATATATTGCATGTCAATTAACCTTTGTTTTGTGGCAGTATTTGAAAATGGCATCCGAGATAGTTGAGATTAGCAATGGAGCACAGGAGACCGTTGAGTCTCCACAAATCAATAATCAGGATAATGTGCATCAGGAAGGCGACAATCCTCATTCAAACAACAACACTGACTAGATGATAAACGATGGAATGTTCAGAGGCTTTATGCAATTCATGCAACATTAGGCAAGAGCGGCTCCTATACAAAATGCAGGTGGAAACACTGGCAACTCTCGGACGGTCACCGCTAAGCAGTTCAAGAAACTAGGACCACCGGAGTTTTTTGGAGAGCCAAAACCACTTAAGGCGGAGACGTGGATAAAAAAGATCTGCAAGATATTTGATGTCTTGGGATGCTCCGAGGAGCAAAAGGTTCCCTTTGCCACCTTCATGTTACGTGTAGAGGCAGATTACTAGTGGGAATCTATAAAACGTACGCAACCTGCCGCACTGAAGATGACTTGGGAGAAGTTCCAAGAATTGTTCAACGACAAGTACTTTCTCGAAAGTATTCGTCACATGAAAGAGGTAGAGTTCATCAAGCTGGAGAAAAACAACATGATCGTGTCGCAGTACGAAGCCAAGTTTGCAGAGTTATCCCGGTTTGCGTCCCATTTTGTTAATAATGAGGAGAGAATGACGCGAATGTTTCTAAGAGGTTTGAAACCTGAGATACATCAATATCTTATCTCTCATAAACTGTGTTTGTATTCAGATGTTGTTAATAGGGCTCAGTTATTGGAGCGCGATAATGAGTCAACCCAACCAAAAGAGAGCAGCCGGAAAAATGATAATACTAGTGATAACAGTCATCGAAGCGGTGATAATAAGCGTGGAGGGAATCAACATGCCAGAAATGGTAACCACTTTGGTGGTAATCATGGCCAAAACAATTAGAATGGACATTTCAAGAAGAGGAGATTCAACAATGATGAAAAGACGTCAACACCAACACCCGTTGTTAAGGAAGGAGAACGACCACCTATCATATGCTTCAAATGCGGAGGGGAGGGACACATCAGTCCAAACTGCGCGATACCGTCAAAGCATATTATAATTGTGGAAGAGAAGGTCACCTAGCCCGATTTTGTCATTCACCGAAGACAAGTTCAGCTAGGATGGAGGCACCAAAGGACGTCCCAGAAAAGTTAAAGCCAGTAGTGCAAGGGAGAGCGTTTGTCGTGACCTCTCAAAAAGCAAAGAACCTGAACGAGGTCATCACGGGTAAGCTTATCATAAACTCTAGCGAAGTATATACCTTATTTGATACCGGTTCTACCCATTCTTTTATTTCTCCTACTTGCGCTCAACATTTAAATTTGACTCTGGAGAAATTGGACTTTGACTTATCTGTTGAAACTCCGTTGGGAGAAACCTTCATTACATCCACTGTTTATAAGTCTTGTTTGGTTCAAATAGGTTCCCTCACATTACCTTTCGATCTTATTTCATTGAAAATACTTGCATTTGACGTAATTCTAGGGATTGATTGGTTAACTACTCATCATGCAAAAATTGATTATTTTCGTAAGGTTGTTAGCTTTCATATTCCTAACCAACCTATTATGCGAATTCAAGCAACCAAACCATTAAAATCAATCACTGTCATCTCAAGTCATAAAGCTATTCGTTTATTAAAAAATGGATGTCAAGCTTTATTAGCTCATGTCACGGATCTAAACAAAAATACGTCTATTTTGAAAGATATTTCTATTGTTAATGAATTTCCTGACGTATTCCCTGAAGAACTTCCTGGCCTACCCCCAGAGCGTGAAATTGAATTTTGTATCGACCTTGAACCCGATACAAAACCCATTTCCAAAGCCCCATATCGAATGGCTCCTATTGAACCTCAGGAGTTAAAGACCCAACTGTAGGAATTGTTAGACATCGGTTTCATTCGTCCTAGTACGTCTCTTTGGGGTGCTCCTGTTCTACTCTTGAAGAAGAAAGATAGGAGTATGTGACTTTGTATTGATTAATGGGAGTTGAACCATGTCACTATCAAAAATAGATATCCATTGCCTCGCATTGATGACCTGTTTGACCAGTTGCAAGGCGCCAAATTCTTTTCAAAGATTGATCTTCGTTCCGGATATCACCAATTAAAGATTAGAACCGATGACATTCCAAAGACGGCTTTCAGAACTCGGTACGGGCATTATGAATTCCTAGTCATGTCTTTTGGATTGACTAATGCTTCTGCTGCCTTTATGGATATGATGAACCGAGTATTCAAGGAATATTTGGATCACTTTGTGGTCGTCTTTATTGATGACATCCTTATTTATTCCAAAAGCCGTGAAGATCACGAGCAACACTTGAGACTGATACTTCAAAAGCTTTGTGAATATAAGTTTTATGCCAAGTTGAAGAAATGCGAGTTTTGGCTTGAGGAAGTAGCATTCCTTGGGCACGTGGTATCAAGTCATGGAATATCTGTTGACCCAGCAAAGATTGAAGCTATTCAAAGCTGGGAGCAACCTAAATCAGTGACCAAAGTGCGTAGCTTTCTCGGCTTAGCTGGTTATTATCGGAGATTCGTAGAAGGGTTTTCTCGAATTGCTACTTCCTTAACTCAGCTGACTCGAAAAGATACAAAATTTGGTTGGAACGAGGAATGTGAGAAGAGTTTTCAAGAACTCAAGAGGAGACCCATTTCAGCACCTGTTTTGACAATATCATCTGGCTTGGAGGGATTTGTCATCTATAGTGATGCTTTAGGCAAAGGGTTAGGATGTGTTCTCATGCAACATGGGAAAGTCATAGCCTATGCCTCTCGACAACTCAAAGAATATGAGAGGAATTATCCTACTCATGATCTAGAGTTGGCAGCTGTTGTTTTTGCACAAAAGATTTGGAGGAATTACTTGTATGGGGAGAAAGTGGAGATATTATGGATCATAAAAGCCTCAAATATTTCTTCACTCAAAAGGAACTCAACATGTGACAGCGACGTTGGCTTGAACTGTTGAAAGATTATGATCATACCATCCAATACCATCCTGGAAAAGCAAATGTGGTAGCTGACACATTGAGTAGTAGAGATCATATCTGGCACGTGCAATGCGATATTGTCAATGCAGAGGCCCATTTTGTATGACTTGCAAAGGATGGAGATAGAGATAAAGGCTCCAGGGACCCACGTGATGATGGCAAATATACGAGTATAACCGACTTTAATTGATAAAGTTAAATCTGTTCAAGCTACAGACCTGGAGCTGATGCATATGAGGAAGAAAGTACAAGAAGGTGCTATGCCGGAAGCAAGAATCTATGAAGAAGGAATACTTCGAGTCAACTCCAGACTTTGTGTTCCTAACGATCCTGAGTTAAAGTATAAAATCATGATGGAGGCGCACAACACACCGTTTGCAATCCATCCTGGGAGTACCAAAATGTATCATGATCTTCGACATACATTTTGGTGGGGAAATATGAAGAGAGAGATAGAGTTGTTTATCTCAAGGTGTTTAACTTGTCAACGAGTCAAGGCAGAGCATCAAGTACCAAAAGGTCCATTGCAACCACTTGAAATTCTAGAATGGAAGTGGGAGCACATTACCATGGATTTCGTTACTGGTCTTCCCAAGGTTTCTCAAGGCATAGATGCAATTTGGGTCATTGTTGATAGATTGACCAAGTCTGTAAGACCCCAACTTATTATTAAATGAAATTGAATTTCCTCTATTTATTATTTTGAAATAGTAAGGGTTGATTTGATTAATGTGGTTAGTTATGGGTAAAATGCGCAAATATTTCAAATAAGCAAGTGGTTATAAAATATTCTTTGTTGTCAGGGAATATTCGTTTGGTCGTGGAATATTCTTCTTTGTCGGGGAATATTAAATGCGACGAATACGCACCTTGTGTGTGTGGGCCCCATAACGAAAAGCGATTGGATGAAGAAAACGACAAGTATAAGTTATTTATAAATAACGACGTAGTTGTTACCGTTAATATTGTTGAAATACTCGGTGGTTAAAGCACAGTAGCACACGGTATTGCACCAATTATTGATTCTTACGTAAGAAGGCACTACTCAATAATTGTTACAATAATTACTGTTTAATATTTTATTTTATTGATTCAATAATTGCTGCGTTGATATTTTATATTATTGTTGTTTCAATAATTGTCATTACACAGTATTTTCCTTTATTGAATCAATAATTCATATTATTTGAATAATATTATTAGATAGCATTATTGGTAATGTCTATAAAGTTCTATCTAAGGAGAGGTTTGGTCACCTAATTGCGCGAAAGCCCCCTCTTTCCCGGGAACGGCCTGGTTGCCAGTATTGTGATTCTGTAATATTATTTGTGAATAATTAATTATTGATTTATATGACAAGGAAAATATTCATTTTATGTGGATATAGATGGAGAAAATTTTAATGTGACAATTGTTGAAAAATTGATATTTTATCTTTTCTGATAAATAATTCATTTAAATATATTATTATATTTTAATAATATAATAATGGTGATATTTTTACAATGAATGTGGGATATATGAGTATATGAAGATGAGGAGTATTTTTGTTACTAAAAATATTTAAAACATGCTAAACATGTTTGTGGGCCCATTTCTTGACTGAAATTTGATTATAGCGTGTAAAATTGTCCGTTTGTAAATTTTGGTTAACTTCTGTTTGGAATTTGAAAAAACTTTCTTCTGCAAAGTTGTAGAGAATTAAATTTCCTATAGAATGGACATAAGATTTGAATTTTTCTGATAAAAGGACTATTTATTATGAATTATTGAAGCTCTGAAGTTCCAAAATAATTGATTTTGGAAAGTTTTAATTATTTTTAATAAGAAAAACATTTTTTGTAAGTTTTGTGAGGTGGGCTACTTGGTGGCTGATGTTTTGGGCAAAATAAGGGTGCGTAGGAAATTTTAAAAAAAATATATTAATATTTTATTAAATTTTCTGCTTTGGTGTTCTAAGCATTCCTATAAATAGGGTGCTTAGGTTAGAATTGAAAATCACACCAGAAACTGAAGTTTTCTCTCTCTATATTATCGAGCATATTCTTGTGAGTATTTTGATACTTTGAGTGTTGTTATACGGTGCAAGTTCTTTCAGCGTTATATTTGATATTCCAGCCAGAAGTACTATTCTTTTCGAGGTAAGGGATGTTATTTTTTTTAAAATGATATTATTTCTTCTAATATCATTATGCCGGAATATTGGTAAGATTTTTCTTGTGAAATTCTTATCTTTTAGTGTCGGAGTTACTATTCACGTATATGACACTATTCACGTATACGAAACTATTCATGAATACAACACTATTCATAGAAAAATTAAATTTTTATTTTTGTCCAAAATATCTATTATGGATACTAGCTTTGATTGTATCCATGTTTTGATCATTCTTGAATTTTACTTCACTATGATTATTTATGATGTATTTTTGAACTCGGATTGTTTGAAATACGAATCCTTAATATTTATTCTTTTGTTTCACTGGATTCGTTTTCTTTAAAATATTTTTCATCATCCTCAGTCCTAAATGATGATATTACTAAATATCTTTGGCATGTAGTGCAAAGATGGTTGATTTTCTTATGAATATCTTTTGCCCGTAGTGCAAAGATGTACAGGTGTGGAGATAAACATGACCAACTGATGAATATCTTTGGCCTGTAGTGCAAAGATGAATATTTGATTCAAGATGAATATTGATTGATGTTACAGGGATAAAATATTGATGATGGACTTTTAAATTCATAGATTATAGTAGATTTCATTCTCTATGTAACTCATCTATAAATTATTATTTTCGATGCGAATATTGATCTGAAATTTGTTGTCTATTGTATTTTATCAGATTTTTCCCTGTTGAAGACTAACGATAATTTGTTCTATATTATCTTAGTCATAATATTCTTTACTAGGCTAGTTGAGCTCACCCTTTTTCTTTTTATTCCATTTTTCTTCTCAGGAGGCGAGAATGTAGCGAGTTCTAGTCGGGGTGTGGAATGATGGTTCTAGAAAGTTGTTTTAGTAGTCCTCACCATTTTTGTAAAATAATGTACCAATAATTGTAATGAAGACTTAATTGGGTGTGAATATTGTCTAGATGGTAATATTTGTATTTAAACTCACAGTTTATATGTTGTATTAATAAAGTTGTAGTTTTTTCTGTACCGTGTTATTGACGACTCAAAATGGGTGATGTATACCTATTTTGGGGGTGTCATAGTTGGTATCAGAGCTTAGGGATATGATCTCTGGCGGAGATCGGGGAATATAACTAGGAGGGGAGAGACGTGTAAAACCTTCGCTAGTGTGTCTTACCTAAGCTTATTTGTTGGTTGGTCAGTATATAGGGATATTATGTGATATATTGATTTCTTTTATTAACCCTTGTTTTATGGCAGTATTTGAGAATGTCGACTGAGAATGTTAACAGTGGAGTAAATGAGACTGTGGAGACACCTTTACTCACCAATGAGGAGAATGTGCAACAGGCCGACAATGTTCCTCCTGTAAATAACACCACTGATCAGACGATGAACGGCGGAATGTTTAGAAGCTTTTTGTAGTTCATGCAAAATCAGATGAGGGAGACTCGTGTACAAAATATAGGTGGAAATGATAACAACGAACGATTTGTCACAGCCAAGCAGTTCAAAGAGTTGGGACCACCAGAATTCTGGGGAAAGCCGGATCTGATTAAGGCAAAAACGTGGGTCAAATAAATTACCAAGATATTCGATGTCTTGGGATGTACGGAGGAACAGAAGGTTCTATTCTCCACCTTTATGTTCCGTAATGAGGCGACATCGGTGGGAATCATGAAGCGTACCCATCCACCGCTTTTCAAATGTGCTTGGGAGACGTTTTAGAAACTGTTCAATGACAAGTACTTTTCTGAAAGTATTTGTCATATGAAGGAAGTGGAGTTTATTAGATTAGAACAAAATAACATGACGGTGTCCCAGTACGAGGCGAAGTTTGCAGAGTTATCCAGGTTTGTACCTCATTTGGTGGAGAATGAGGAACGTATGACGCGGATGTTTCTGAGAGGTTTGAAACCCGGCATACGTCAATATCTCATTTCTCATAAATTTTCTCTCTGTTCAGATGTTGTCAACAGGGCTCAATTATTAGAGCGAGATAATGAGTACGTTCAATCGAGAGATCACAACCTGGATCATACCGGTGACAGCAGTCATCAGAACAACGATAACCAGCGGAGAAAGAAAAATACAGATAAAAGTGGTAACCCCTTTGGTGGTAATCATGGCCATGAAAATAGAAGAAGCGAGTCGGGGGAGATTATAAAAAGAGGAGATTCAATAATGACAATGCGAAGACGTCAGCACCAGTAATAACTGGTTCTAAGGGAGGAGAGCGACCACCGGTCATATGCTATAAATGCGGGAAAGAGAGACATATCAGTCCAAACTGCCCACTACAGTTCAAGGTATATTATAATTGTGGAAAGGAAGGACATATGGCTCGAGATTGTACAGTAGCGAAACCAAGTCCAGCGGGGATGGTGACTCAAAAGGCTGTCCCAGAAAAGTTAAAGTCAACGGTTCCTAGAAGAGCGTTTGTCGTGACTGGTCAAAATGCGAGGAACCCAAACGAGGTGATCACGGGTAAGCTAATCATAAATTCTTATGAACTTTATACCTTACTAGATACCAGTGCTACCCATTCATTTATCTCTCCTACTTGTGCTCAACGTTTAAACTTAACTCCAGAGAAATTAGACTTTGATTTATCTGTGGAGACTCCATTAGGAGAAACTTTCATTACATCCATTGTTTATAAATCTTGTTTGATCCAAGTTGGCACCATCACATTACCTGTTGGCCTTATCTCTTTAAAGATACTTGCTTTTGATGTGATTTTAGGGATTGATTGGTTAACTACTCATCATGCCAAAATTGATTGTTTTTGTAAGGTTGTTAGTTTTCATATTCCTAACCAACTGTTGTTTATGCAATTCAAGCAACTAAACCACTAAAATCAATCACTGTCATATCAAGTCATAAAGCTATTCGTTTATTGAAAAATGGATGTCAAGCTTTCTTAGCCCATGTTATGGATTTGAATAAAGACACGTCAGATTTGAATAATATTCCTGTTGTTAGTAAATTTCTTGATGTATTTCCTGAAGAACTTCCCGGTCTACCCCCAGAACGTGAAGTTGAATTCTTTATTGATCTTGAACCTGGTACAAAGCCCATTTCTAAAATCCCATATCGAATGGCTCCTATTGAACTTCAGGAGTTAAAGGTCCAACTACAGGAGTTGTTGGACATCGGTTTCATTCGTCCAAGTACATCTCCTTGGGGTGCTCCTGTCTTATTTGTAAAGAAGAAAGACGGGAGTATGCGACTTTGTATTGACTATCGGGAATTAAACCATGTCACCATCAAGAATAGGTATCCGCTACCTCGTATTGATGACTTGTTTGACCAGTTGCAAGGAGCACAATTCTTTTCAAAGATCGATCTTAGCTCGGATATCATCAATGAAGATTAGAACTGAGGATATTCCAAAGACTGCCTTCAGAACTCGGTACGGGCATTATGAATTCTTAGTCATGTCTTTTGGATTGACTAATGCTCTTGCGACTTTCATGGATATGATGAACCGGATATTCAAGGAATATTTGGATCAGTTCGTTGTTGTCTTTATTGATGATATCCTCATATATTCCAAAAGTCATGAAGATTATGAGCACCATTTGAAGCTGGTACTCCAAAGGCTTCGTGAAAACAAGCTATATGCCAAGTTAAAGAAATGCGAGTTCTGGCTTGAGGAAGTAGCATTCCTTGGGCACGTGGTGTCAAAACATGGAGTATCTGTTGACCCAGCGAAGATTGAAGCAATACAAAGTTGGGAGCAACCAAAAACGGTAACCGAAGTACGTAGCTTTCCGGGCCTAGCTAGTTATTCTCGGAGATTCGTGGAAGGATTTTCTCGAATCGCTACCCCGTTAACTCAACTGACTCGGAAAGATACAAAATTTGTATGGAGCGAGGAATGCGAGAAGAGTTTTCAAGATCTTAAGAGGAGACTCATTTCGGCACCTGTTCTGACAATACTATCTAGTTCGGATGTATTTTTTATCTACAGCGATGCTTCAGGCAAAGGGTTAGGATGTGTTCTCATGCAACATGGGAAAGTCATAGCCTATGCCTCACGACAACTTAAAGAATATGAGAGGAATTATCCTACTCATGATCTAGAGTTGGCAGGTTTTCACACTAAAGATCTGGAGGCACTATCTATATGGGGAGAAAATGGAGATATATTCAGATAATAAAAGCCTCAAATATTTCTTCACCCAAAAGGAACTTAACATGCGGCATCGACGTTAGCTCGAGCTGTTGAAAGATTACGACCACACTATTCAATACCATCCTGGAAAAGCGAACGTGGTAGCTGACGCGTTGAGTAGAAGATCATATGCGAGAACAAGTGCGATGTTGTCAACACAAAGGCCCATTTTGTGTGATTTACAAAAGATGAAGATAGAATTCAAGACTCCAGGGACCCATGTGATGATGTCAAGTATATGAATAGAGCCAACTTTAATAGAAAAAGTTAAAGTTGCTCAAGCCACCGACCCAGAGCTGATGCGTATAAAGAAGAAAATATAAGAAGGTGCTATTCCGGAAGCGAGAATTGATGAAGAAGGAATACTTCGAGTCCACTCCAGATTTTGTGTTCCTAATGACTCTTATTTGAAGTACAAGATCATGATGGAGGCTCATAATACACCGTTTGCAATCCATTCTAGAAGTACCAAAATGTATCGTGATCTTCGACATACATTTTGGTGGAACAATATGAAGAGAGAGATTGCAAAGTTTATCTCGAGGTGTTTAACTTGTCAACGTGTAAAGGCGGAGCCTCAAGTGCCAAAGGGTCTATTGAAACCACTTGAGATTCCAAAATGGAAGTGGAAACACATTACCATGGATTTCGTTACGGGTCTTCCCACAGTTTCTCAAGGCATAAATGCTATTTGGGTTATTGTTGATAAATTAACTAAGTCTGCTCATTTCTTGCCGATACGGGAGACTTATTCCCTTGAACGTCTTGCTCATATGTATGTAAATGAGATTGTGAGATTGCATGGCATGCCAGTATCCATAGTTTTGGATCGTGACCCAATATTCACTTCACAATTTTGGGTTAGCTTGCAAAAAGCTATGGGCACAGATTTACGATTCAGTTCGGCATACCATCCTCAAACAGATGGACAATCAGAGAGGACTATTCAAACTCTTGAAGATCTATTAAGACTCTGTGTCCTAGATTTCAAAGGGAGTTGGGATCAGTATTTACCATTGGTGAAATTCTCCTACAACAACAGTTATCAGGCAAGTATAGGGGTAGCTCTATTCAAAGCATTGTATGGAAGAAAGTGTCACTCTCTAGTATGTTGGGATGAGGTAGGTGAAGCAACATTGTTGGGACCAGAGTTGGTATGTATTACTATAGAAAAGATCCAAATGATTCGACAACGTATACAAATGGCACAAGATCGACAAAAGAGTTATGCGGATCTTCATTGAAAGGACGTGGAATTTAGTATTGGGGATCATGTATTGTTGCGTGTTGCCCCATGGAAGGGAGTTACAAGATTTGGGAAAAGAGGAAAGCTCAATCCATGATTTATTGGTCTATTTCAGATTCTTGACCGAGTAGGAAATGTGGCCTATAAACTCGAATTACCTCCAAGTATGTCTCGTGTTCATAATGTTTTTCATATATCTGTGCTACGTAAATATGTGAAAGACCCGAACCACGTTATTAAGTTAGAACCGGACAAGATAGCCGAAGACTTAACGTATGAGAGGTACCTGTCAAGATCTTGGATAGGAAAGAGCATGTCCTACGCACAAAAGTCATACCACAAGTCAAAGTTTTGTGGAGGAACCATGCTATAGAGGAAAGGACCTGGGAGTTGGAAACAGAAATGAAAGCGAGGAATCCTCACCTTTTCGAAACACCAGGTATGTACATCAATTTCGAGGACGAAATTTCATAAGGAGGGGAGGTTGTAAGACCCCAACTTATTATTAAATAAAATTGAATTTCCTCTATTTATTATTTTGAAATAGTAAGGGTTGATTTGATTAATGTGGTTAGTTATGGGTAAAATGCGCAAATATTTCTAATAAGCAAGTGGTTATAAAATATTATTTGTTGTCGGGGAATATTCGTTTGGTCGTGGAATATTCTTATTATCAGGGAATATTCGTATGATGACGCAGCCTTGTGTGGGCCCCATAACGGAAAGTGATTGGATGAAGAAAACGACAAGTATAAGTTGTTTATAAATAACGGCGTAGTTGTTATCGTTAATACTATTGAAATACTCGGTGGTTAAAGCACAGTAGCACACGGTATTGCACCAATTATTGATTCTTACGTAATAAGGCACTACTCAATAATTGTTATAGTAATGACTGTTTAATATTTTATTTTATTGATTCAATAATTGCTGCGTTGATATTTTATATTATTGTTGTTTCAATAATTGTCATTACACAGTATTTTCCTTTATCGAATCAATAATTCATATTATTTGAATAATATTATTAGATAAAATTATTGGTAATGTCTATAAAGTTCTGTCTAAGGAGAGGTTTGGTCACCTAATTGCGCGCCAGTAAGGAGAAATCCTTATTGGAAAGCCCCCTCTTTCTGGGAACGGCCTGGTTTCCAGTATTGTGATTCTGTAATATTATTTGTGAATAATTAATTATTGATTTATATGATAAGGAAAATAATCATTTTATGTGGATATAGATGGAAAAAATTTTAAAGTGACAATTGTTGAAAAATTGATATTTTATCTTTTCTGATAAATAATTCATTTAAATATATTATTATATTTTAATAATATAATAATGGTGATATTTTTACAATGAATGTGGGATATATGAGTATATGAACAGGAGGAGTATTTTTGTTACTAAAAATATTTAAAACATGTTAAACATGTTTGTGGGCCCATTTCTTGACTGAAATTTGATTATAGCTTGTAAAATTGCCTGTTTGTAGATTTCGGTCAACTTCTGTTTGGAATTTGGAAAAACTTTCTTCTGTAAAGTTGTAGAGAATTAAATTTCCTATTGAATGGGCATAAGATTTGAATTTTTCTGATAAAAGGGCTATTTATTATGAATTATTGAAGCTCTGAAGTTCCGAAATAATTGATTTTTGAAAGTTTTAATTATTTTTAATAAGAAAAACATTTTTTGTAAGTTTTGTGAGGTGGGCTACTTGGTGGATGATGTTTTGGGCAAAATAATGGTGCGTAGGAAATTTTAAAAAAAAATATTAATATTTTATTAAATTTTCTGCTTTGGTGTTCTAAGCATTTTCCTATAAATAGGGTGCTTAGGTTAGAATTGATACTTTGAGTGTTGCAATACTGTGCAAGTTTCTTCAGCGTTATATTTGATATTCCAGCCAGAAGTACTATTCTTTTTGAGGTAAGGGATGTTATTTTTTTTAAAAATGATATTATTTCTTCTAATATAATTATGCTTTTATTATTGGTAAGATTTTTCTTGTGAAATTCTTGTCTTTTAGTGTAGGGTTTACTTATTCACGATATACGGCATTATTCACGAATCTGACCTTACTATTCATTCATTCACGAAAAAATTAAATTTTCATTTTTTTTCTAAAATATTGATTATGGATACTAGCTTTGATTGTATCCATGTTTTGATCATTCTTGAATTTTACTTCACTATGATTATTTATGAAGTATTTTTGAATTCGGATTGTTTAAAGTACGAATCCTTAATATTTGTTCTTTTGTTTCACTAGATTCGTTTTCTTTAAAATATTTTTCATCATCCTCATCTCTAAATGATGATATTCTCGAATATCTTTGGCACATGTAGTGCAAAAGATGGTTGATTTTCTTATGAATATCTTTGGCCCGTAGTACAAAGATGTACATGTGTTGAGATGAACATGACCAACTGATGAATATCTTTGGCCTGTAGTGCAAAGATGAATATTTGATTCAAGATGAATATTGATTGATGTTACAGGGATAAAATATTGATGATGGACTTTTAAATTCATAGATTATAGTAGATTTCATTCTCTACATAATTCATCTATGAATTATTATTTCCGCTGCGAATATTGATATGAAATTTGTTGTCTATTGTATTTTATTAGATTTTTCCCTGTTAAAGACTAACGATAATTTATTCTATATTATCTTAGTCATAATATTCTTTACTGGGCTAGTTGAGCTCACCCTTTTCCTTTTTGTTCCATTTTTCTTCTCAAGAGGCGAGAATGTAGCGAGTTCTAATCAGGGTGTGGAATGATGGTTCTAGAAAGTTGTTTTAGTAGTCCTCACCATTTTTGTAAAATAATGTACCAATAATTGTAGTGAGGACTTATTTGGGTGTGAATATTGTCTAGATGACAATATTTGTATTTAAACTCACAGTTTATATGTTGTATTAATAAAGTTGTAGTTGTTTCTGTACCATGTTATTGACGACTCAAAATGGGTGATGTATACCTTTTTTGGGGGTGTCACAAAGTCTGCTCATTTCTTACCAATACGAGAAACTTATACACTTGAACATCTTGCTCGTATGTACATAAACGAGATTGTAAAACTGCATGGTATGCCAGTATCCATAGTTTCTGATCGAGACCCAAGATTCACTTCACGATTTTGGGTTAGTTTACAAAAAGCTATGGGCACGGATTTACGATTTAGTTCGGCATATCATCCTTTGACATATGGACAATCAGAGAGGACTATTCAAACTCTTGAAGGTTTATTAAGACTCTGTATCCTCGACTTCAAGGGAAGTTGGGACAACTTCTTACCATTGGTACAGTTTTCTTACAACAACAGTTATCAAACAAGTATTGGCATGGCTCCATTCGAGGCGTTGTATGGAAGAAAGTGTCGTTCTCCAGTATGCTGGGATGAGGTGGGTGAAGCAACGTTGTTGGGATCAGAGTTGGTACGTATGACTATGGAAAAGATTCAAATGATCCGACAATGTATAAAAACCTCACAAGACCTTCAAAAGAGTTATGTTGATCTTCATCGAAAGGACGTGGAATTTGATATTAGAGATCATGTGTTGTTACGTGTTGTTCCATGGAAAGGAGTTACGAGATTTAGAAAGAGAGGAAAGCTCAATCCTCGATTCATTGGCCCATTTTTAATCCTCGATCGAGTAGGAACTGTAGCCTATAGACTCACTTTACCGCTAAGTATGTCTCGTGTTCATAACGTTTTTCATATATCCATGTTACGTAAATATGTGAAAGACTTGAACCACATTATTGAGTTAGAACCAGACAAAATAGCGGAAGATTTAACGTATGAAGAGGTTCTTGTTCAAATCTTGGATAAGAGGAACATATTCTACGCTCCAAGGTTATACCTCAAGTCAAAGTTTTATGGAGGAACCACGATGTTGAGGAAATTACCTGGGAGTTAGAATCTGAAATGAAATCAAGGTATCCTTACCTCTTCGACATACAGAGTACATACCCTAATTTCGAGGGCAAAATTCATAAGAATGAGAGATTGTAAGACCCCAACTTTTATGAATAAAGATGAATTTTCTATAATTATCATTTTTTTTGAATATTATGGAATGATTTTGATATAATGTTATAGTTGTGGGTAATAGTTATAAATTTTGCAAAGTACGCAAGTTGTTATATAATATTCGATTGGTCGGGGAATATTCGCTTTAACGAGGGAATATTAAATGCGACGACACAATCATTAGTGGACCCTCAACGGAATTATTGTTTGATTGAAAAACGATAAAAAATATTTTATGAAAATAACGGCGGAAGTTTTATCGTTAACTGTTGAAACACCCGGTGTCAAAAGTACAGGAATACGCGTGGTTGCATAGTAGCACACATTATTGATTATTGATGCTTACGTAAGAAGTCACTCAGTTTTGTTCAATTATTGCTTCAGTAATTGTTGCATAGTATCTCACATTAATTGATTCAATTATTGTCGATATTTTATATATTATTAAATCAATAATTGAGACGATGAATTTATTAATATTATTATTTGCAATATTAACGATGTCTAGAAGTTCTGCCCAGGAGAGGTTTGGTCACCTAATTGCGTGCCAATAGGGAGAAATCCTTATTGGAAAGCCCCCTCTTTCCTAGGAACGACCTGGTCGATTAATAGTGTTAATTATTATAATGATGATGAAGTTTTGTTTTATTAGTATTACTAATGTAATAAAACAGAAATTTTTTTTATATAAAACAGAATACTTTTATAAAGTTATTCGTTTTATTAAACTATAAATAGAATATATTATATTTTATTATGCATAGTGTTTGCATAGTGCCTGCATAATGTTTGTATAGTAAAATCTTTTTATATAAAATAGAATACTTTTATAAAGTTATTCATTTTATTAGATTATAAATAGAATATATTATATTTTATTTAAAAGATTTTGTTTTATTAGAATATTTTATAGTAAACCAATCTGGACCGTCCGTTTAAAAGTAAATCAATCTGGACCGTTCAGGAATTAGTTACTATTCAGTCCATTCTCCTATAAATAGAAGCTCATTCCTTCATTATTTCTTACGAATTCACTGAAACTCTAGAGAGAGAAACTATAGAGAGAAAGAAGAAAAGTATTCTGCTACTTCACTACTCCTATATCCAGTTTGTTCTAAGGTAAGGGGTATTATTTCTTTCATATTCATGAAGAGAACTTCTATTATTCCATTCTTTATTATTACATTTGGAATAACTTTTGTATCATGCCTCTACCCTATACTTGGTGAAATTCTTACATTATTCCATTCTTTATTATTATGTTGGAATAACTTTGCTCATGCAAGTACCGCATACATGGTGAAATTCTTCATTATTCCATTCTTTATTATTTTGTTGGAACATCCCATGCATGCATTTACGTATGATCCGGTTCCATTATTTATTATTCATTGGAACATCCTATCGGTGCAATTTACTTTGACCCGGTTCCGTTATTTATTATTCTATTAGAATATCACATGCAATGCGTTTATGCACGACTCGTTTAAGTTATTTATTATTACGCTGGAATAACACATGCATCTGCGCTATCGCATGCCCGGTGATTTCTTTTGTTATTTCATTCTTTATTATACTCGGTTGGTTAAAGTTTTGACTTCTATACTTCATGAAATTAGTAGAATATCCTTGATATTTGCGCTTCATCCAAAGATCTTTTCATGGAAATATTCTTCCGAGCATTCTTGAATTTTACTCTGAAAGAAGTATCATGTTGACAATTTGGGCGTTATTAGTTCTGGATAAATTAATTCTTGAACTTGTTTTATTGAATTCTTATATCATTGTCATCATCCTCATGTTTATATTATGTTGAAAGTCATCTGTGGCCTGTAGTGCATAGATGGACTTGGTATGATTATGACCAGGGATTAATCGGTATAGTCATAACTGTATTGTTACAAATGATGTGGTAAAAGTCCTCATTGGCCTGTAATGCATTGATGGACAGTTGTTAGCATAATCATGACCATTGATGAATACACGAATATCCTTGGCCTGTAGTGCATGGATAATTTGTGGTTGTGATACTAATGAATATCCTTGGCCGTAGTGCAGAGATGATGTGGATTATTTATTAAGCTAAGTCCCAGCGATAAAAGTGATGAAAAACCTTTTAAATCATAAAAGATAGTAGATTATATTCTCTACTTGACTCTTTTAATGGATTGCTTGTTCATTGCAGCTAAACTTGATGTTTGTTATATTGTATCGCTTTAACACTTTGTGAAGGCTAACGATAATTTATTCTATATTCTCTTAGTCATAATATTTCTTCTTGGGTTAGTTGAGCTCACCCTTTTACTTTCATTGTTCTCTTGAGGGAATGAGAACGAAAGCAGGACTAGTCGGAAAGCGGAGTGACTACAGATAATAGCATTAGTAGTCCTCACTATTCTGTTAAATAGTGTGATAATAAATGTAATGAGGACTCAATTGAGTGTGGATATTGTCTAGATGACAATATTTGTATTAAAACTCACAGCATATGTTTTGTTGTATTTTACATGACTGTTGTATAATTAAGTTGTATTTGAATTTTGTACCATGTATTTGGCGACTCAAGATGGGTGATGTATACCTATTTTGGGGGCATCACAAAGAACAAGTACCTGTTTCCCAGGATCAATGATTTCTTTGATCAGTTAAAGGGGGCAAAATACTATTCAAAAGTTGACTTGAGGACCGGTTATCACCATCTGAAGGTGAGGTAGGAGGACATTTTGAAGATGGCATTCAAAACTCGGTATGGACACTTTAAGTTTTTGGTAATGTCATTTGGCTTGACGAATGCGCCAACAACATTCATGGACTTGATGAACAGAGTGTTCAAGTAGTATTTGGATAAGTTCGTTGTTGTGTTTATCGATGACATTCTGGTTTATTCAGAGACAGAGGAAAAGCATGCTGAACATCTAAGGATAGTGTTGGAGACATTGAGGAGGGAGAAATTGTATGTAAAGTTCCCCAAGTGTGAGTTTTGGTTGCAGAGAGTGAAGTTTTTGGGTCACGTTATCGACAAGGATGGTGTTTTGGTGGATCCGACAATAGTAGAAGCGGTTATCAACCGGGAGCAACCGAAGATACCGACAAAAATCAAGAGTTTCTTGGGATTAACAAAATACTATTGGAGATTCATCCAACATTTTTTGAAGATAGCATCGCCGTTGACTAATCTTACTAGAAAGATAGTGAAGTTCATTTGGACGGAGAAATGTGAAGAGAGTTTCATGGAGTTAAAGAAGAGACTCAGTCAAGCACCTATGTTAGCTTTACCAGACGACACAAGAGGATTTGTAGTGTATAGTGATGCGTCATACAAGGGTCTTGGCTGTGTACTGATGCAGCACAGCAAGGTCATTGCGTATGCTTCACGTTAGCTGAAGGACATGAGAAGGGTTACCCGACTCATGACCTGGAGTTAGCAGCAGTAGTTTTTGCCTTGAAGATTTGGAGGCATTATTTGTATGGCGAGAAGTGTGAGATATATACAGATCATAAGAGTCTGAAGTATATCTTCACGCAGAAGGAGCTAAACATGAGGTAACGCCGATGGCTAGAATTGATCAAGGATTATGATTGTGAGATTTTGTACCATCCGGGCAAAGCAAATGTAGTGGCAGATGCCCTGAGAAGAAAAGGCAGAGAGAAGCTAATGAAATTGACCCTTCAAGAGGAATTGGTCAAGGATTTTGAAAGACTGGAGTTAGAGGTTAAGTATCCGATAGAGGCCAATGAAAAATTATTTACAGTGGCAGCGAGCCTGACTTTATTAGATAAGGTTAAAGAGGCTCAAGGGAAGGACAAAATTGCGACAACATCAGAAAGAGGTTAGCTGGAGGCGACGAATTGAAATACAAGATTGATGGCACCAGACTGATGAGATTCGAAGGACGAGTTTGGGTATCGTTAGTACCAGAACTAATAGAGGAAATTTTGCAAGAAGCGCATAGTATGAGGTACTCGATACACCCAAAGAGTACAAAATGTATTAAGATTTGTGTCAACACTTTTGGTGGCCAAACATGAAGAGAGAGGTTGCAGAATGCGTCATCAGATGTCTAACTTATCAGAAAGTCAAGGTAGAGCATCAGCGACCGAGTGGATTACTACAACCATTAGAAATTCCAGAATGGAAATGGGAGCACATCACGATGGATTTTGTGATGGGACTTCTAGCAAAGAAAAAAGGGCACGATGCCATATGGGTGATTATTGACCGTCTTACAAAGTCAGCTCACTTTTTTCCGATCAATATCAGGTATAGTTTGGACCAGCTAGCCAAATTATATATCAAAGAAATTTTCTCGAGATATGGCATACCGATATCTAATGTATCAGATAGGGATCTGCGATTCACGTCAAACTTCTAGAAGAGTCTTCAAGAAAGAATGGGGACGCAGCTACGGATGAGCACCGTGTATCATCCGCAGACCGATGGGCAAAGTGAAAGAATTATTCAAACCCTTGAAGACATTCTCAGAGCTTGTGTAATGGACTTCAAGTGTAGCTGGGAGGTTCATCTTCTATTACTAGAGTTCGCATATGATAAGTGGGTTTTATACCTACTTATTGGATATCAATTCACGCGAACTATGCCCATCTCAAGTACATTTTAGTGTGTTTTTAGTTGCATTTCATAATATTTTGCATTGCATGTACTGAAAACTCCTTTGGTGTAAAAGTGCAGGAAATGACATAACTTGGCAATAGTAGATGGCATGAGGCTGATGAAGCATGTCGCGAGGAACAATTGGAGATATGCAACTGAGGATAGATGAAGGAAGAGTGGCATGACAAAGAAGCAATAGCAGCAGGACAAAGTAGTAGCAGCAGCAGAGCATAGAATCAACACTGCAGAAGACGCGCGGCAGCGCGACTAAATAGGCTTATACACGCGCGGCCGCGCGATCACACGGCTTGACCAATTTTGAAGATCTTGGCGCCGCCGAGGAATATAAAGGGGAACGCAAGCCTGCCATGCATCCCGAGGTCACGATCTGCTTTTATTTTAATTTTTAATTTTAAGAGTTTATGGTCGGTTAAAACAATTCTAACTGGTGTCAGACGTATAATTGAGTAGTTTTTACGTGTTTTTCATATTGGAACTAGGGTTTTACACTTTGAGAGATTTCCAACGTAAAACTTAGCCAAAACTTAATATCTTCTACTTCTTCTTTGGATTTTCAATCACTGTGGATAAACAACTGTTCTTTTACTGGATTTTATTGAGGATTTGAACATTACTATTGGATTGTAATCAGCAACTGGGTTTGATCAATTCTATCATTTCTCTTTCAATTGTTTGTTTATTATCAATGTGTTGCTTTGATCCCATAATGGCTTTTGGTTCAGTCATGAACTAAACTCCATTGTGGGATTCTAACGGATTTTAATATGTAGTTTAATTGATTGCTTGACTGCTGGACTCTTTTGCATATCATAAGGAATTTCTATCATGATTGATTTGTATGTATGAATGATTGATCACCATTCGTTTTAAGTGCTTGTATGGAATTGAGAAATAACATGCGAGTATGGATTGTAATCATGATAGCATGCGTATATGGGGCTATTTTGTGTAGCTTTATATTTCGTGAATCAGATAGACATATACTGTTTCACCGTATGAGTTAAATAAGGGCTTGTGCTTGAATTCAAAACTGGTGCAATTTTACATAGAAATATAGTGAGATTGGCTTTGTTGATGATTACATGGTGTCTATTGCATGTGGATGCTACGTGAGTAGGTCATATTACATTGAAAAATGGTTATGTCTATATTATTGCTCTTGGCTACTTTCCTGTGATATATGAACAATCTTGCATGATGGTGGTAATTAGATGAATTATTAAATGAAGTTAGGATCCCATTATTTCCAGATTTGATTTATTTCATTATTATTCTTATTTTAGTTGTTATTTGATTCTAAAGTAATTTTCAATCATAATCATAATTATTAGTTTAAGCATATAAAAATAGTGATTTAGTTGATGCATAATAATTTAATTTAACAACTTTCTCCGTGGATTGATACTCGACTTACTCTGTATTGCTTGTTGACACATGTATACTTGCATGAGTTAGAGCACTTTTGTTTTTATTAAAAAAGAGGCAACAAGTTTTGGCGCCGTTGCCGGGGAAAGACGTTTAAATTTAAATAATTATCATCAATTTTAAGCTATATTGTATGACTTTGACAAATCTAATCTGATCTCATTTGTATTCTTGTTTTTGTTTTGGTTTCAGGTACTTGTAGAATTTTTATGCACACACGATCGTCCAACTCAGAATTGACACCAGCACAGGGTAATATTAACGAAAGAGGTTGGAAAGCGAGTGTGCGGAGAAATTTGCAAGCACAGTTAGAGGGTACTACATCTAGTATGGCAGAAGAACAAAGAATTGAAGAAATAAAATAGCACCGGGCTCTAAGGGACTATTCCATGCTGAATATTAATGGACTTCAGTCTAGCATAGTCAGACCGGCGATAGCAGCAAATACTTTCGAGATTAAACTGAGCACTATTCAGATATTGCAGAATTCAGTACAGTTTGGGGGTGCTACTACGGATGATCCGAATGAACACCTGTTGAGTTTCATTGAGATTTGTGATACATTCAGATACAACGGGGTGACGGAGGATGCTATTAGACTGAGGTTGTTCCCATTCTCTTTGAGGGATAAAGCAAGGAGTTGGCTGCATTATTTTCCTTCTGGATCAATTACTACATGGGAGGACTTAGCACAAAAGTTCTTAGCCAAATTTTTCCCAATGGATAAGACGGCGAAGATGAGGACATCTATCTCTCAGTTTGAGTAACAACATGGTGAGTCCTTATATGAAGCATGGGAGAGATATAAAGAGATGCCGAGAAAGTGTCGGCACCATGGTATGCCAGATTGGATGGTGATCCACTAAGAGACTGGAAGGAATAGTGTCAAGCGATCACATTGAGGTCTGGGAAAAATATTACGAGCATCGATCATCAGCTATCACGCATTATTTATCTTGAGGAGGCGCAGCCAATACCATGAAAGCGATTGATTGAAAGCGAGGAGAAAATCAAGAGGAATCTGAGTCGCAGCGAGTAGAGAAGGATAAAGCAGGTTCAGAGGAGAAGCTTAAGAGTGCAGTACCACTAGTTCACACTCCGATTTTGTATCCACAGATATTGAACAAACAGAGGGAAGATAAACAGTTCAACAAGTTCTTGGAGGTTTTTAAAAAGCTACAGATCAACATACCTTTCGCTGAGGCATTGGAACAGATGCCAAGTTATGCAAAGTTCATGAAGGGTATATTGTCAAGGAAGAGGAGATTAGATGAATTTGAGACAGTGGCCTTGACAGAGGAATGCAGTGTAATGCTTCAGCGTAAACTACCTCCAAAGATGAAAGATCCGGACAGTTTCACAATTCCATGCACGATCAGAAAGATGAAATTTGATAAATGTTTGTGTGATCTTGGGGCAAGTATAAATCTGATGCCCTTATCAGTGTTTAATCAATTGGGATTGCCGGCTCCAAGGCCGACAAACATTTCGTTGCAGCTGGCTAACAGATCCATCACGTATCCATGGGGAATTATTGAAGATGTATTGGTAAAGGTGGACAAATTCATTTTTCCGACTGACTTCATCATCTTAGATTATGAGGAAGACAAGAGTATACCAATCATACTGGGGAGACCATTCTTAGCCACAAGAAGGACGTTGATAGACGTGCAGAAAGGGGAACTCACTATACGTGTACATGATCAAGAGGTTACCTTTAACGTCTTTAAGGCAATAAAGTTCCCAACAGATGAAGAAGAATGCTTCCAGGTTGATTTGGTGGATCGGGTTCTAAATGATGAAGTAAAGAGTCTAGTGGATTATGAACCTTTGAGAAGTATCATTGCTAAAAATTCAGAATTGGAGGACGAGGAATTCAAAGAACTTATGCAATATCTGGATATAACTCCACAATTCAGAAAATTTAGAACACCTGTCGATCCATTGACGAAAGCTGGAGAAACATCAGTAAAATTAAAGCCATCTCTTGAGACAGCTCCAGAACTTGAATTAAAACCACTTCCAGAACATCTCAGGTACGCATTTTTAAATAAAGATTCAAAGTTACTTGTGATTATTTCTTCTGCACTAACATCTTTTCAGGAAGAAAAATTGCTATGAGTGCTTAGAGAGTTCAAATCAGCTATTAGATGGACCATAACAGATATGAAAGGGATCAGCCCTTCGTTTTGCATGCATAAGATCTTGCTGGAAGATGGTAGTAAGCCGTCGATTGAGCAACAAAGAAGACGTAATCCGATAATGAAAGAAGTGGTCAAGAAAGAGGTACTGAAATGGCTGGACATAGGCTTAATCTATCCAATCTCAGACAGCTCATGGGTGAGCCCAGTGAAGTGTGTATCAAAAAAGGGTGGCATGACCATCGTGATTAATAAGAATAATGAGTTAATTCCAACACGAACAGTGACGGGGTGGAGAGTCTGCATGGACTACCGCAAGCTCAACACGGTTACGAGGAAAGATCATTTTCCACTGCCATTTATTAATTAGATGTTGGACAGATTAGTAGGTCATGAGTACTATTGCCTTCTGGACCGATATTCGGGCTACAATCAGATTATGATAGCTCCAGAAGACCAGGAAAAGACTACCTTCACATGTCCATACGACACTTTTGCTTTTAGAAGGATGTCTTTCGGGTTGTGCAATGCTCCAGCCACCTTTCAAAGATGCATGATGGCTATATTTTCAGACATGGTGGAACATAATGTGGAGGTATTTATGGATGACTTCTCAGTCTTTGGGGACTCGTTTGATTTATGCCTTGAAAATTTGGTTATGGTTTTGAAGAGATGTGTTGAGACGAACTTAGTGCTCAATTGGGAAAAGTGCCATTTCATGGTACAATAAGGAATCATACTGGGACACAATGTTTTGAAGAAGGGACTCGAGGTGGATAGGGCGAAGCTAGAAACAATTGAGAACTTGCCAGCACCTACTTCAGTAAAAGGTGTTCGCAGTTTTCTGGGACATGCATGTTTCTACCGCAGATTCATCAAGGACTTCTCCAAGATAACTAAACCACTTTGCAGTCTATTGGAGAGGGATGCACAGTTTAATTTTGATGAAGCCTGCGTGTCAGTATTTGAGCACTTAAAGGAGAAACTAACTTCAGCACCAGTGATTACTGCACCAGATTGGGATTTGCCATTTGAGCTGATGTGTGATGCTAGTGATTACGCCGTAGGAGATGTTTTGGGGCAGAGGAAAGAGAAGATTTTTCATGTAATTTATTATGCCAGCAATACCCTTACAGATGCACAGTTGAACTACACCACCACAGAGAAAGAGTTATTGGTAGTGGTGTACGCCTTTGATAAATTTTGAGCTTATCTGATTGGCACAAAGGTGATAGTGTATACAGATCACGCGATAATTCGACATTTAGTGGCAAAGAAGGATGCAAAACCCCGGTTGATCAGATGGATTTTATTACTGCAGGAATTTGATTTGGAGATCAAGGACAGAAAGGGCACCAAAAACCAAGTGGCGGACCACTTATCGCGACTTGAGAATCCGGAAAGGGAGGCAGACGAAAATGTGGTTATTAATGAATCCTTTCTAGATGAGCAGTTGTTTGTGGTGAAAGGGGAAGTGCCATGGTTTGCAGACTACGCAAACTATTTGGTGAGTAAGATGGTACCTTCTGACTTGGTGGGTCATCAAAAGAAGAAATTTTTGCATGATGTCAAATGGTATATCTGGGATGAGCCTTATTTGTTTAAATAGTGTGCCGATCAAATGATAAGAAGGTGTATTTCGTATAGCGAGACCGAGGTGATTTTGCAGGATTGTCATTCTTCGGTGTATGGGGGTCACTATGGTGGAGAACGAACAACAGTTAGAGTACTACAAGCAGGATTCTACTGGCCGACAATTTTCAAGGATGCCTACAGTTTCGTTCAGCAGTGCCATAGATGTCAGAGAGTGGGGAATATCTCGAAAAGAAATGAAATTCCCTTGAATACGATACTCTAAGTGGAAATTTTTGATGTGCGGGGGATTGATTTCATGGGACCTTTTGTTTCTTCCTGCGAAAACCTCTACATCTTGCTCGCAGTGGATTATATCTCGAAGTGGGTAGAAGCGGCAGCTCTTCTGACAAATGATGCCAAGGTAGTCCTCAGGTTTTTACACAGAAGTATCTTCACTAAGTTTGGGACTCCAAGGGGCATTATCAGTGATGAAGGCAGTCATTTCTGCAACAGGAAGTTCACAGCTTTGTTGGCTAAGTATGGGGTGAACCATCGCATTGCTACAGCTTATCACCCACAAATGAATAGCCAAGCTGAAGTGTCGAATCGAGAAGTCAAAAGAATCCCTTAAAAAGTTATGAATCCCACGAGGAAGGATTGATCGTTAAAGTTGGATGATGCAGTGTGGGCCTATAAGACTACATACAAAACTCCGTTGGGCAATTCACCTTTTCAGCTCGTGTATGGAAAAGCCTATCACCTTCCTATGGAGCTAGAGCATAAAGCATATTGGGCAATTCGGAAGCTCAATTTTGATTTGAAAGTTGCAGGGGAGAAACGCCTACTCCAACTCAATGAGTTGGATGAATTCAGATTATAGGCATATGAGAATTCAAAGTTATACAAGGAGAAGGTGAAGAAATGGCATGACCGAAAGATCATAGAGAGGACATTTGAACCGGGACAAAGGGTTTTGCTTTATAACTCTAGACTTAAACTTTTTCCCGGAAAGCTGAAATCGAGATGGTTAGGGCCATTTATAGTGAAGACTGTCTTTCCACATGGTGCAATTTAAATATTTGATAAGTTTTTGGACACGCCTTTTAAGGTGAATGGACAGCGATTGAAGCATTACTTTGGTGGCAAGGTGGACAGACAAAGAGTCACCTCAATTCTTTCTTCGACATGAGATGTAGAGACAGTCAAGCTAATTGACTATAACTTAGCGCTGGATGGGAGGAAACCCATTATTCTATATCTATTATTTTTTTATTTATTCAGTTTACATTGTTTTTATTAGTTCATCTTCATTTTCGGTGTGATAGATTATTATGTTTTGCATAATTGAGTGTGTAGCTAAATTTGCATTGAGAGGTGTTAGATGTAGTATAGAATTTATTTGGTCATTCCTCCTTACTCCGTATTCATGCCTTAACAATGTGTATTGATGTTTATGTAGGTATCTTGGACCAAATTCAACAAGGATCTGCAATACTGGAATGAAAGTTAGCAGTACAAGGAGGCGAGGGTTCTTGTGACCAGCGCAAATATAGCGATCTGAAGACCACTTGCCAGTCGTTATACATGCATCCAAGAATTCCACTCGCGTGCCCGCGCCCCATACCCCAAGTTAGCAGTACAAGGAGCAGGGTTGCGCGGCCGCGCACGACACATGACAGTAATTTTTTTTTAAGTTTAAAACGTGTTGTGGATTATTTGGTCTCTCACTTGACATAACAGAAGGCGAAATCACTTCTTCTCCCACAAACGCACGTCTCTCCATCTCTCCACAGTTACAACGTGAAGCCATCAATCTCTCCTCGACTACCCACAATTCTCTCCACGTTCAAATCTTAACCCACGTTTCATAAGTGCAGTATAAAGCTAGGGTTTCAAAGAGTGGTGATGTGAAATTAGTTTGGGGGTTACGCTTACTTTCTTCATCAATTCTTATTCATTCTCAAGCAATTCATCTTCAGTTTATCTATCAAAGCAAATGGGTCCAAAGAGAGCACGATCTTCGTCTTCTTCATCATCATCTGCCTCTAGCAGTCAAGGGGAGGATGTGGTCGATTATACCAAATTTCTGAGTTTGGAAGCACAAACAGAGTATTATAGAATCGTAGCCAAAACATTTGTGAAAGAAAGAGGATTCAAGCCTGAGAGACAAGATGGTCAGCTATATGAAATGATTCAAGAGAGGGGATGGCTTGGATTGACTGCCACTCCTATGCCTATTCCGATGAGTATAGTCCGCGAGTTCTATGCCAATGCTAAAGTCACCATGAGCGGTCTATCTATGGTTTACGGAGTTGAAATCGATTACAGACCACCTGTAATAAGGGAAATTTTCAGGATCACTGCCACACCACCGACAGGGGTTGCCAATTGGGTCGAAGGTGCACATTTGGAAACGGACTTGGAATTGGTTATTGTTGAGTTGTGCGTGCCAAGCACGAAGTGGACTTATAAAGCCAGTACAAATCAGCCTCGTATATTCCCAGCCGCAACCCTGAATCGATATGCAAAGGCGTGGAATTTTTTCATATGTGCAAAACTAGTTTCATCTTCGCATCAGCATGAGATCACAGCGGAGAGGGCAATCATCCTGTGGGGAATAATTATAGGCAAATACATTGATGTGGGCCATTTGATTCACCAAAATATGTTAAAGTATCTGCGGGGAAGCACTACGGGGAGTATTCCCCATACGTCAGTTGTAGCTATGCTATGTGCTCATAAAGGCTGCCATTGGGACAATGAACAGATGCAGACCCCGAGTCAAGATATCACACATGCTACCATCGCCAAATTCGAGGATTGGGCAGGAGGTGTACCTCATCCGAGAGGATGCGGGTTCATCATACAACCTATATTCACTGCACCTCCACCACCATAACCCTCTCAGATAGATGAAGCAGGACCATCCACTCAAGCACTAGCTGCTACTGGGGATCGACAGCTCCGAAGGTTGGAGCGAAAAGTTGATGCCATGTACGATAATTTTTTAGTGTTTGCAACGGGTTTGACGAGGTCCTTGGCAGAGGCATTTGCACTACAAGGAACAATGCTTGAGTGGCCTCAATTCGGGATGGCAGTGCCAAATCCACCAGATTCACCACCCGAAGAGGGTGGTGCGGCTGAGCACTAGGGGAGTTTTCTTTAACCCTTTTACCTTCATTCATTGGGACAATGAATATTATAAGTTTAGGGATATTGGGGTAGTAGTGTAGTTGCATTTAGTATGTGTATGTTTAGTTTCACATGTTTAGTTTAAATTTTCATATAGTTCGTGCATGTTTAGTTTACATTTGGCATAATAATAAAAATTTACAGATTTTTTTTTGGTTTTAGTCATTATTACTTGTGTTAGTATATGCTGTTTAAATACTTTCGGTTTGTACTGTCGTGTTCATAATTGCTTGTAGGCATAAGAATGATGTGTTGCATTGCTTAATAGACAATGTGGTTTTAAAAAGAGAAATATGTGGAACATGGATTTAGACTGTGCAAAACATTGAGATTCAAACTATGGGAAAACATGGGTATGCTATGTATAAAAAAAAAAGAATATAGCAATAACGTGGCTAGTCTTATTTCGGGACTCTGGTTACTTGAGTAAGTACGCCCGTATGGGTGTCTTAACACCTAGCACCCTAAGGTCTTTCATGGTCTGGGAGTCGTTGGTTGAAAGCTCGCTAAGGGGTAGCAGTGTTTTCATAATGGAATAAGGCATTACACAGTTATGTGAAAGAAAAGAAAATAAAAAGAGAAAAAGAAAAAAGAAAAAAAACAGCAATAAACACTGCAGGAAAGAGCGAAAATCGCCCTCGTGAGTAGCAATAAAACAGTTAAGCCCATTGTTGAACTTTAGTTTGTTTTGATATGTTGGAGCAGTCTTTGTTGCATAATTATACATGAACCTCGATTTAGACTGTAATTTTTTGTTTTGAGCAGTTTAGCATGTGTATTCTTTGCTTAAATCAAGTTTTAGTGAGCACAACACACACACACACATCATCATTTTTATAGCATATATGAATTATCTGAGTGTATGATATTATGTCTATAGTTTGGTTTGAATTTGTATTCTTGAATCTGGATAATTCGCTGAGGCATTTTGGATTGAAATTCTATTATGGCTGGAACAATGTGAGACTCGTTTGCATCATGATTGAGTTTCATAGTAATGTAGTTGCATTTTCATTGTTTATTAGTATGCATTGCTTGAGGGCAAGCAATAGTTCAAGTTTGGGGGTATTTGATAAGTGGGTTTTATACCTACTTATTGGATATCAATTCACGCGAACTATGCCCATCTCAAGTACATTTTAGTGTGTTTTTAGTTGTATCTCGTAATATTTTGCATTGCATGTACTGAAAACTCCTTTGGTGTACAAGTGCAGAAAATGGCATAACTTGGAAATGGTAGATGGCATGAGGCTAATGAAGCATGACGCGAGTAACAATTGGAGATATGCAACTGAGGATAGATGAAGGAAGAGTGGCATGACAAAGAAATAATAGCGATGAGAGAGAAAGCGATGGCGGCGATGAAACCACGAGAATCAACATGCAGGAAGCCACGATTTGCTTGACGAAATAATAGAAGCTTATACACGCGCTACCTTGCCATCACTTGGCTTGACCAATTTTGAAGACGCGCGCCCGCACGAGGAATATAAAGGGGGAACACGCGCCCGCGCGCGACATCTGAGGCTGCTGATCTGTTTTATTTTAATTTTTAATTTTAAGAGTTTGTGGTGGGTTAAAAAAATTCTGACTGGTGTCAGACGTATGATTGAGTAGTTTTTACGTGTTTTTCATATTGGAACTAGGGTTTTACACTTTGAGAGATTTCTAACGTAGAACTAAGCCAAAACTTAATATCTTCTACTTCTTCTTTGGATTTTCAATCACTGTGGATAAACAACTATTCTTTTACTAGATTTTATTGAGGATTTGAACGTTACTATTGGATTGTAATCAGTAATTGGTTTTGATCAATTCTATCCATTCTCTTTCAATTATTTGTTTATTATCCATGTGTTGCTTTGATCCCATAATGGCTTTTGGTTCAGTCATGAACTAAACTCCATTATGGGATTCTAATAGATTTTAATATGTAGTTTAATTGATTGCTTGACTGCTGGAATCTTTTTCATATCATAAGGAATTTCTATCATGGTTGATTTGCATGTATGAATGATTGATCACCATTCGTTTTAAGTGCTTGTATGGAATTGAGAAATAACATGCGAGTATGGATTGTAATCATGATAACATGCGTATATGGGGCTGTTTTGTGTAGCTTTGTATTTCGTGAATCAGATAGACATATATTGTTTCACCGTATGAGTTAAATAAGGGCTTGTGCTTGAATTCAAAACTGGTGCAATTTCACATAGAAATATAGTGAGATTGGCTTTGTTGATGATTACATGGTGTATATTGCATGTGGTTGCTATGTGAGTAGGACATAATACATTGAAAAATGGTTATGTCTATATTAGTGCTCTCGGCTACTTTCCCATGATATGTGAATAATCTTCAATGATGGTGGTACTTAGATGAATTATTAAATGAAGTTAGGATCCCATTATTTCCCGATTTGATTTATTTCATTATTATTCTTATTTTAGTTGTTATTTGATTCTAAAGTAATTTTCAATCATAATCATAATTATTAGTTTAAGCATATAAAAATAGTGATTTAGCTGATGCATAATAATTTAATTTAGCAACTTTCTTCGTGGATCGATACTCGACTTACTCTGTATTGCTTGTTGACACATGTATACTTGCATGAGTTAGAGCACTTTTGTTTTAATAAAAAAAGAGGCAACATCATATAATAATAGTTATCACGCTAGCATTGGTATGTCGTCGTACGAAGCACTGTATGGGAGGAAATGCAGAACACCCTTATGTTGGGATGAAGTGGGTGAACGTCGACAATTGGGACCAAAACTGGTGCAGCAGACCGTAGAGATATTCATGGTGATAAGATCCCTGCTGGTAGCAACTCAAGATCGCCAGAAGTATGCAGACTTACATCGACAGAAGAAAGATTTTGAAGTGGGAAGCTATACATTTTTGAAAGTATCTCCGTAGAAAGGGAAGATAAGGTTTGGAAAGAAAGGTAAGCTAAGTCTGAGATTTATTGGACCATTCGAGATCTTGAGGAAGATAGGCGAAGTGGTGTACGAGGGAGCTCTACCTCCTGAACTGGAACATATTTATAATGTATTTTACGTGACAATGTTACGACCATATAAGCCTGATTACAAGCACGTGATATCGTACGAACCAATTCAGGTCGAAAAAGATTTGTCGTAAGAGGAGATTCTGAAAGAAATTTTAGATAGAAAAGAGCATAAATTGCAAAATAAGGTTATACATTATGTAAAAGTTCTTTGGAGGAACCACAATACTGAAGACGCTACGTGGGAACTTGAGGAAAAGATGAGGGAAAATTATACACATCTTTTTGAGTAACCTTATCTGTAATTCCGGGGACGAAATTCTTATAAGGGGGGATGATGTAATAACTATGAATTTTAAGTTACCTTATATTTATGTACATTGTTGATATTTAAAACTTTGTGCTATATAGTGATTTAATATGTGATAACATATGTGAAGTGGTGCATGTCTCAATAAACATATATACTATAGTTATGGATATATAAATTTATAGATTTCATTAAAAATGAAAGCTTCATAACCTAATTATACATTAGGTGAGATAATTAAATAACCTAAGGGTTATGGTAACAAGAAAATGTTAGTATTTAATATATATACTAACTTAAGTGGATAATTTTGTTAATTCAAGTGACTAATAATTTTAAACCTATTTCTAGAAAACCTAATTAGGTTATGAGCTAAAGTCACATATATAAGTAATTAAATTTCATAAGAGTGGGAATGGAAACCCTAAATAAACAATTAGGGTAATGTATATTAAAATTGTTAAACTATGTTTATTACATAGCCCAAAACAATAAAAGGAGAAGCCCAAAAGAAATAAAAATGCAAGCCCATACTTAGCCTCTTGATTAAGGGTATTTTAGACCTTTGATTAATCTAATTTGTGTAGTAAATAAAAAGAAAAATGGAGGGATTAAAAAGGCTAGAAAAATCGGCCATGTTAGGCTATTTAGGGCAAAATGATTATGCTAATCAAGTTCCATAAGTAGAAACTCTTACACACAAGGACAAGTGTGTCATGCTCCCATTGGTGGAATGCCTAATTAGCCTCCTTAATGACATAATTAGGCATGATTAGAAAGGGATAAGGCTAATCCTTTTTTCAAGGGGCAAAAGAAACATTGGGGATATTATCATTCCACTCCAATTCACCAACATTATGTCTCCATCTTCATTTCATTTTCCTCCTCCACCATTCTTTTGCTTCTTCTAATTTCTCTCAACTAGCAAGAACACAAAGAGAGGCAAAGAGAGAGAGAGAGAGAGGTTTGGATTCTAGAGAGGGATAGGAGTATATTGTTCATGTATCCCAAGTTCCTAGTATACTTTGGAAAGAAAAGAAGAGCATCCCACAAGATAAGGTAATGAAATCAAACCCTAATTTTTATGTTGTGTATGTTCTATGTGATCTTGTAAAAGATTCATGGAAATGCAAGTTCTAATAGGCTAAAGTCTTATATGAAGTATAAATCTTGAGTATAATATGTTTAACATGTAAGACCCTGAATTCTATGAAATAAAAGTATTCAATTTTTCTTATAATTATTATTCAGTAAATGGTTAAATTGATAAAAGTTTAAAGTTAAGGGTGATATATGTAATTTTTTTAAAAATAAGCATGTGGTTATGGAGTAATCTTTTTTGTCGGGAAATATTCGTAAGACGTCACAAACATTTGTGGGCCCCATAACAAAAAACTATCGGATGAAGAAAACGACAAGTATGAGTTTTTTTTATAAATAACGACGTGGTTGTTACCGTTAACACTATTGGAATACCTAGTGGTTAAAATTCAGTAATACACGTTATTGCACTGTAGCACACGATATTGCACAATATTTTTGGATTATTGATTCTTACGTAAGAAGGCACTACTCAATAATTATTACAGTAATCACTGTTCAATATTTTATTTTATTGATTCAATAATTGTTACATTGATATTTTATATTATTGTTGTTTTAATAATTGTCACTGCATAATATTTCCCATTATCAGACCAATAATTCATATTATTTGAATAATATTATTAGATAGCATTATTGGCAATGTCTAAGGAAGTTCTGTCAAGGAAAGGGGTTTGGTCACCTAATTATGCGCTAGTAAGTAAGGAGAAATCCTTATCGGAAATCCTCCTTCTTTCCTGGGAACGAACTGGTTGTCATAATTGTGATTCTGTAATATTATTTTTGAATAATTAATTATTAATTTATATGAGAAGGAAATATTTATTTTATGTGGATATAAATGAAGGAATTAATGCTGAGGTGTTTTATCAGTATTTTGTCAGAATGGGGGTGTTTTATCAGTATTTTGTCAAAATGGAGGTATTAAAAATCATCCGTATGTGGATTTCGAGCATTTTTTGTTTGGAATTTGGAAAAACTTTCTTCTATAAAGTTGTAGAAAATTAAATTTCATATAGAATAGATATGAGATTCGAATTTTTCTGGTAAAAGGGCTATTTATTATGAATTATTGAAGTTTCGGAAATAAATATTTTTATTAAAAATATGGGTGGGCCCCACTTTTGGCTGGTGTAGAAATTTTGAATTTGGTGGGCCGCACTGTGGTGTGCTTAAATTTGATCAATTGTGGCGTGCGTGAAAATTTTGATAAAATATTATTTTATTAATTTAGTCTGCTTTGGCGTTCTGGCATTTTCCTATAAATAGGGTGCTTAGTTAGAATTGAAAATCACACCAGAATATGAAGTTTTCTCTCTTTATAATATCGAGCGTATTTTTGTGAGTATTTAGATACTTTGAGAGTTGCTATTCAGTGCAAGTTTCCTTCAGCATTACATCCGATATTCCAGTCAGAAGTACTGTTCTTTTGAGGTAAGGGATGTTATTTTCTTCGTAAATGATGTTATTTCTTCAATATCATTATACCAAAATATTGGTATGAATTTATTGTGAAATTTTTACCTTTTCATGTCGAGGTTACTATTCACGTATACGACATTATTTACGAATACAGTACTATTCACGAGTACTATTCACGAAGTATGATTTTTCTTGTGGATTTTTTACCTTTTTGTGTTGGGGTTACTATTCACGTATACGACACTATTCACGTATACGACACTATTCACAAATACGACACTATTTACAAAAAAATTATATTTTCTTTTTCTTTGTCCAAGTTGTCAATTATGGTTACTATCTTTGATTGTATCCATGTTTTGATCTTCATTTTTGAACTTGGATAAACCGAAGTACGAATTCCTAATCTTTGATCTTTTATATCACTAGATTCATTTTCTTTAAGATATTTTTCATCATCCTCAGTCCTAAATGGTGATATAACTGAATATCTTTGGCCTGTAGTGCAAAGATGAATGATTATCTGATGAATATATTAGGCTTGTAGTGTAAAAATGAATGATTATCTGATGAATATCTTTGGCTCGTAGTGCAAAGATGAACATGACCAACTGGGGATACGAATGAATATCTTTGGCCTGTAGTGCAAAGATGAATATTTGATTCAATATGTATATTGATTGATGTTACATGGATAAAATATTGATGATGGATTTTAAAATCATAGAAGATAGTAGACTTTATTCTCCACTTAACTCTATTAATGAATTGTTGTTTCCGCTGCAGTTGTTGATCTAAAACTTATTGTCTATTATATTCTATTAGATTTTTCCCTGTTGAAGACTAAGGATAATTTGTTATACATTATCTTAGTCATAATATACTTTACTGGGCTAGTTGAGCTCACCATTTTCTTTTTTATTATATTTTTCTTCTTAGGAGGCGAGAATATAGCGGAAACTAGTCGGGGTGTGTATTGATGTTTTAAGTCGGTTGTTTTAACAGTCCTCACTATTTTGTAAAATAGTGTATCAATAATTATAATGAGGACTTATTTGAGTTTGGATATTGTCTAGAAGACAATATTTGTATTTAAACTCACAACATATGTATTGTCGTATTTTGCACGATAATTATAATAATGAAGTTGAAGTTATTTTCTGTACCATGTATTTGGCGCCTCAGAATGGGTGATGTATACCTATTTTGGGGGCATCTCATAGCATGTCTGTAACAATCTGGAATTTTAAATTAAAATTTCAAATATTTATTGAATTATATAAATATTTTAATTGATGTGTTTATTGTAGAATAAATATTTGTTTAATTTGATTTGATTATTTAATTTTTAAATAAATAATTAATGAGTGAAGGAAATTAATGATTATGAGATAATGTTCTAATTTAATTTAATAATTAAGTTAGAGAGTTGATAGGGATTAAATGGATTATTATAATATTTTAATTTAATTTGGTAATAAAAGTGTGACAATAAACTATGCTATAAATGAGTTATTAAAATAAATTAAAGGAGTTTAATTTGGTTTTTCCAAACAAGGCTTAAAGATATTAAGTCTTTATTTTAATTAGTGTTTGCCAAACATAGCCTTATGGCTTTTAAATTTTGAATTGTAATTATAATAAATAATATAAATAAAATAAATAAAATATAAATAATATATATTAAATTATGGTAACTGATAATTTAATATTGTCATTAGTAAAACATCGGTTTTAGATGTTGGGTTTGTACATTGGCTGGAGTTGTATTTTATTTTACGTGAAAAAACATTTGGCTTAAGGCTAAAAAGAGAAAAGAGAAGAAGTTGTCAGAGAATTTACAAAGAAGAACTAGAGAGAGTTAAGTTCTGTGAATTGCAAGCACTTTATCTTCTAACAAGGGTTAACCAAGCAAGAGAAGGTGTACTTCTAATTTTCCAAAAGCTTTAATCCTTATGTATGAAAAGTTTTTGTGTTCTTGAGTTTAACTGTAGTATAAAGTTCTTTACAAAATTGTCTGTAATCCAAATTTTTATGATTGGTTAATAAATTATGTGTAAATGTAATTGAGATGTTATAACTAGCATCTATATATGATTGTAGTTTATATATACGTTCAAAAAGAAAGAAAATAGTTTTACAGTGAATATGTGTATGAACATGGCTTGTAGGAGTATCAAAATTAATAGTTGATTGTAAGCTAATACATAAATTGAGCCTTGAATATGTTAATTCAGTAAGAAACGAAGAGAATGTAGTTAGAATGAATTAATTTGGAGTATAATTGTGATCACAACGTTAGTTTCGTCAAACAACGTCAAAAATGGAGTTTTTGGTTTAAAACATGGCATTCAAGAATTTAAATTTTTTGAAGTTGTGGTTTAGTTGTTTGAAATCAGTATATATATGATGGGTAATGTTTATGTTTAATCTATGTAAGTTATACGTGTTAATTTATGTGCTAGAAATTAAGATACATGTCAAATTAGCTTTGTTTCTGTTCTTCATGCCCAAAATCATTATTCTATTGTACAGTATTTTAAGTCTCATACCATAATACCGGTTAGCGAGAATGGCGAAAAATTATTATTTTTACACAAAGTCTGTAATTGTTGATATGGTGCAATATTATGACTGTTAAAATATGATTTTTGTTAATTGTTGTATCATAGTACTATGAATGAGCATATAATTAACAATTAACGAGTTTTGTTATTATGTTACTAATGTAACTTGACTAAGTGATTAAAACCAATCCATACATGAAATAGATACTTATTTGTATTCAGATTATATGTAGTAACTAATTATGTCATGATGACATGTGTATAGGATATTGTGAATCGAATTATTACGATTTAGCTTACACGCAAGGCAAGTTTTCTAACTCTAAACTTTCTTTAAGCAAGTTTCTTAACTCCAAATTATATCGTGCAAGTTTCTTGTCTCTACCTTGCTTATTATTGAGTAAGTTATTCCTAATATTATTTATACAATTCGTGCAAAGTTATTTAACATAAACTCTTACTTTGAAAAGGTTTCCTACTTTAACTTGTTATTTAGCATGCAACTTTCTAAATTCTGATACACTAATGTTGAAAAAGTTTTATCGTTCAATTTACTATTTATTATGCATGCTCAATACTCAATTCTAAACAAGATTCTAACCTTAGATTAATATTGTTCAAGCAAGGTATGTTATTTTATTCAATGCTTATACTCTTAGATTATTCCTAAAGCATGACCTTAATATACAATGTTAATTCATTTATGATTTATTCCATAGCATAATGTTATTACATTCTTATTCAACTAATCCTTAGTTGATGTTCGGTAAACTCTAAATTACCTTAAAACTTATTCAAACCAAACTTATTTTGGTGCGGACTTGTATTCTAAATACTGAGATGAACAACCCTATTACAAGGGATAATTTACGCATAACGTTTAAATGTTTGTGTACAATATATTGTACGAAGGGCTGATCCCCCTAAGTACGAGGATTCCCTATAGTCTTATGACAGTTAAAGTTTAAGTTGAAAGAATACTTATAACTATGGACATAGATCGTGGTCTTTTGATCCTCATATATATATTTTTAATTCTGTTCCTGATTATTATTGATTAAGCACATTATTTAGTTCTTTTGAGCCTATTCGTTTAACAGTTGATATGATGTTTATTCATTGTCATTTCAAGTGAGCATTGTTTGCTCACTCTTGCTTATATAAATATTACAGCTAAAGTTGAGAAGGTCGATGAACCTACCACCAGTAAAGGGAAATGGAAGATGAACAAGTATTGAAGATTTGTAAACTTGTTGACTTTTATATTGTCTGACTTTATTTTAAATCTTCTGATGTAGTTATTTAATTTTCTGTACATGATGTTTGTATTTAAAGGTTAGATAACCTGGGAGATTTTATTGAACTTATTGATGTAATCCTTTAATGGGAAGGTTTATTAATAAATTTTATTATGTTTGGGTAGTTAGACATGAATGTTTTTATCAAGTGAACACCAAATCTTATAGCAATGAAGTACCCGAATTTGGGAGTGTCACAAGTTGGTATCAAAGCTTTAGGTTATGAACCTTAGGTAGGGAAAAGCCTTAGGAAATAACCTTTGAAAAGATAGTGGTGATAAACTCTTATCGAGTTTTAAGGAAGAAGTAATAAAACACTTGTGTGCTTATGTGAATACAACCTATGTGCTCGTGAGTATTGAGTAATGAGGATTAGTAATTGAAACTTAATATTTTGGTTGTTAGGATGGCTAATGTAGGAGAATTCAGTCAGGCTAGAGAGGAAGGCTCCCAGATGCCAAGGGAGGAGGAGCCTCGAGATATTCAGGTGGTTTGGGAACAACTATTGCCACGGGAATCATCTCCATTGGTCACAGTGGTTGAGTAGGAGGGGTTACTGGATGAGGATGATGAGATAGAGACGGACGAAGAGGACCCTGAGGAGCTGTCATAGTCTAATGAGGATGAGGAGGACAAGGAGGACGAGGAGGAAGAGATTCCACTTAACTCGATCGCTGCTCGTATGTACGACGAAGTATACGACTACAATGTGGAACTTCAAGATAGCATCGAGGAGTTGAGAGAGATAGTATCTGAACAACAGACCTCAATGGCGTAGAATGACAACGAGATCCAGGATCTAGAGGAACGTCTGAGTAGTGTTGAAGGGAAGCTGATTCACACTGAAGGAAGAAACGAGCAACTAACAGAGGAGATCGCAGAACTGAAGAACAAGCTGAAGGAAGAGTCTACTAAGAGGGCAAGAGCCGAAGACGCATACGAAGAAGCTTCTAAACGAGCCGGAGTAACAGAGATAGATGTACAAATAAAGAAGATCAAGATGGAAGAGATGAATAGTGTTTTCAACACTGTGATCAATCGAGATCAAGATCGGGTCATGGGTTATCCGATTCAGTTTGAGACGCTGCCATCGTACATGTTAGATCGCCAAACAATGTTTCGTATTATAGAAGAAGAGCGTCGTAAGGCTATGCAGTATTTTAGTAGGTCGTCATAAATGTACTTGATATGTGATTAATGATATGATAAATAATATATAAATTTCCATATCCAACATTAATCAAATAAATTAATCACATACTATATTTTAAATAAATTATCCATTTAAACAATTATCACAAAATTATAATTTCATTATAATTTTATCTAATAATTTAACATATCATTTTAAATTATTAAATCAACACAACAATATAACATCTCATTTTATATTACAACTCTCTCAATTATAAATCACATAAATTTAGAATTTTATTAATTCATAAATATTTAGTAGCAATAACCACATCAAATAAAATATTTATTCAACAATTTCAATAATAAACACATCAAATAAATATTTATATAATCCAATAAATATTTAAAATTACAATTTGAAATTCTGGATTGTTGCATCCTTCACTGCTTACAAGGATTCTGTCCCCAGAATCACAACTCAAACAATCAAATTGTCACAATCTTCCTTCCTTACAAAGATTATGTCCCCAGAATCGAAGACACAGACTAAACAAATAACTCAGGGTAATTCTTCATCATTTTCGCTTTGAGTTTCCACGTAGCCTTGTCGACATTATGGTTTCTCCATATCATCTTCACATAAGGTATCACTTTATTCCTGAGCACTTGTTCTTTCCTGTTGACTATCTGGATAGGAATCTCTTCATAAATAAATCTTTACTGAACTGCAATGGTTCATACTCGATCACATATTTTTAATCGAGTTTATACGGTCGCAACACCGACACATGAAAAACATTGTGCACATGTTCTAATTCTGGAGGTAAAACTACTTCGTAAGCCACCTCTCCCACTCTTCGTAGAATCTTGAAAGGTCCAATAAACCTTGGGCTTAGCTTTGCTTTCTTGCCAAAACGAATTTTCCCCTTCTAAGGAGAAACTTTCAGGAACACAAAATTTCCTGCTTTAAATTCACGATTCTGCCTGTGCTGATCAGCATACTTCTTCTATCGATCTTGAGCAGCTACTAGTCTTGCTCTAATGAGTTTGATAATTTCAGCGGTCTGATGTACCAGTTCTGGTCCTAGCAGTTGACATTCACCAACTTCATCCCAGCATAGTGGAGTTCTGCATTTCCTGCCGTGCAACGCCTCGTATGACGACATACCAATGCTTGTGTGGTAACTGTTGTTGTATGCAAATTCCACCAACGGTAGATGATCATCCTAGTTTCCTTTGAAATCCATTATGCATGCTCTAAGCATATCTTCTAACGTTTGGATTGTTCGTTCGTTTTGACCATCGGTTTGCGGATGATATGCTGTACTCATCTTTAGTTGTGTTCCCATGCATTCCTGTAGTCTCTTCCAGAAATTTGATATGAACCTTGGATCTCTGTCTGATACAATTGACACTGGAACTCCATATCTTGAGACGATCTCTTTAACGTATAGCTTTGCCAGCTAATCAAGATTAAATCTAATCTTTATTGGCAAAAAGTGTGAAGATTTTGTCAATCTGCCCACTATCATCAATACCGCATCGTATCCTTTCTGAGTCGTTGGAAGACCTACCATAAAATCCATTGTGATATACTCCCATTTCCATTTTGGCATCTCTAACGGTTGAAGTAATCCTCTTGGCCTTTGATGTTTTGCCTTCATTCTCTGACATGTCAAACACTTTGCAACGCATTCTGTAACGTCTCTTTTCATATTTGGCCATCAAAAATATCGCCGCAAATCTTGATACATCTTTGTACTTCCCAGATGAATCGAATATCTTGAGCTATGAGCTTCTGTCAAGATGTCTTCTTTAATATCATGTACTGCTGGAACCCAAATTCATCCCTCGAATCTTAGCATTCCCTTAGTATCAACCTTATATTTCCCCTCTTTACCCTCGACCACACTTTCCTTTATTTTTCTGCATTCTTCATCCTGTAATTGTGCGCTCTTCACCCTATCCACCAAAGTTGGACTAGCTTCCATCTGGTACAATTTTCTGTTAGATTCTTTTAGAAATTTGATTTCCAACTCTAGACTTGCCATTGCTGAAATGAGCTCCTCCTTATCGGTTAATAACATCAACTTTTCTCTGCCTTTCCTACTGAAGGCATCTGCAACCACATTAGCTTTGCCTGGATGATAAAAGATTTCACAATCATAATCTTTTATCAATTCCATCCATCTCCTTTGACGCATGTTCAGGTCTTTTTGAGTGAAAATATACTTCAGACTCTTATGGTCTTTGTAGATCTCACATTTTTCTCCATAGAGATAGTGTGTCCATATCTTGAAAGCAAACACCACCGCCGCCAACTCTAAATCATGAGTCGGATACTCTTTCTCGTAGTCTTTCAACTGCCTTGATGCATATGCAATGACTTTGTCGTTCTACATAAGGACACAACCCAATCATTTGTGTGAAGCATCACTATACAACACAAAATTTACTTTATTATCTGGTAATGACAACACAGGTGCCACATTGAGCCTCTTCTTTAATTCTGTAAAACTCTCTCCATGTTTCTCTGTCCAAACAAAGTTTACAGATTTTCTCATCAAATTCGTCAACGGAGTGACAATCTTAGAAAAATCCTGGATAAACCGTCTATAATAACCTGCCAGTCCCAAGAAACTTCTCACTTCTGATGGAGTTCTTGGTTGTTCCCAATTTATCACAGCTTCGACTTTTGATGGATCTATGAAAATCCCATCCTTATCAATTACATGCCCAAGAAATTGTACACGTTCCAGTCAAAATTCACATTTAGAGAATTTTGCATAAAATTTTTCTTTTCTTAATGTCTCCAGCGTTAGACGTAAGTGTTTCGCGTGTTCTTCTTGAGTTTTGGAGTACACCAAAATATCATCGATAAATACAACCACAAACTTGTCCAAAAATGGTTTAAACACCATGTTCATCAAATCCATGAACGCTGCAGGGGCGTTTGTCAAACCAAAAGACATTACCAAAAATTCGTAATGTCCATACCGAGTTCGGAATGCCGTCTTCGGTACATCCACCTTCCTTACTTTCAGTTGGTGATACCCACTTCTCAAATCTATTTTTGAGAAATATTTAGCACCCTTCAATTGATCAAACAAGTCATCTATTCTTGGCAACTGATATTTTTTTAATAGTGACTTTGTTTAATTCTCTATAATCAATGTAAAGACGCATTGACCCATCTTTCTTCTTCACAAATAACACCGGTGCTCCCCACGGTGATACGCTAGGCTGAATATATTTCTTGTCTAACAGTTTTTGCAGTTTCACCATTAGTTCTTTCATCTCTACCGGAGCCATTCTGTACGGGGCCTTCGATATCGGAGCGGCTCCTGGCGCTAAGTCGATCACGAATTCAATCTCTCGGTCAAGCAGAAGTCCTAGCAAATCTTCCAGAAACACATCTACAAAATCCCTAACCACCGGTATCTCTTCCAGTTTCATCTCCTTCTTCTTTTGAGTATCGACTATATAGGCTAAATATCCTACATAACCCTGACTCAACAACTTCTTGGCTTGCATAACTGTTAGACACCTCATTTATCTAGGAAATTTACTACCATGAAAAACTACCTTTGACAAAGTCATAAGGTTTACACACTTCTTTTGGCAATCAATTATCGCTCCATAATTGAACAACCAATCCATTCCCAATATAACATCAAACTCTCCGAGTTTTATCGGGATTAAATCTACTTTCATAACATTCTCCTTTATTTTCACCCTACAGTTCTTGTATACGAATCTAACAGGAATTACCTCTACATTCGCAATTTCTATGTTTAAAGGGAAATTCAACTCTTCATTAGGTATTTCTAACTTCTTAGCAAATTCATCAGATATAAATGAGCAAGTAGCACTCAAATCGAATAATACATATGCATTTATATCATTGATTGGGATAATACCTGACACGACATCTTCTCGATTGCCTTTGTCCCTACAAAGTCATATCAAGGTTCTTCTTTGTGGGGCTTATTTGTTGACGTTGGTCCAGCAATAGTCAGTGTACCTCCACTAGCATTTCCCTTGCTTCCATTTGCCTCACCAGATTTCTTATTTGGACACTCGCGAGAAAAATGATCCTTTGACTCGCAGGTGTAGCAAGCATTCTTCTTGGGTTGAGTGCAATTTAGGGCAATGTGACCCCCTTGGCCATAGTTAAAGCATGCCCGCTTCCCCCTTAAGCACATACCCGTGTTAAACATTCTGCATGTAGCACATGCGTCAATCTTCTTCCTTTGCTGGTTACCTTGCTGATTTCTAGCTCCCACATTTGTATTCCACTTCCTCTTCAAATTGTTGTTGCCATTTCTACCGTTACCACGACCACTCTTAACTTCACCTTCACTCTTCTTCGTCTTCTTCTTCTTCTTCTTCTTCTTCTTCTTCTTCTTCTTCTTCTTCTTCTTCTACTCTTGGTTGTCCTTTGTTACAGCTTCGCATCCACTCTCAGCGAGAATCGCCTTTTCGAGAACTGTTGCAAACGTCTTTAACTGGAACAGAGAGACTCTATTGTACAACCATGGTTTCAATCCTTTCTTGAATCTCCTTGCCTTGCGCTCATCCGTTTTCACTTGATATGGCGCAAACCTTGCTAACTCGTTGAATTTTGCGGCATACTCCGACACTGTCATGGTGCCCTGCTTTAGCTCCAGAAACTGTACCTCCATCTGATTCTTTGAGCTTTCTGGGAAATAGTACTTAAAGAATATCTCCTTGAACCTTTCCCAAGACATCACCCCTTGACCTCCTCGGGTTTTATTGGCTTGCCACCAATAACTCACCTATGCTTTCAACATAAATGTTGCAAAAGTAGTCTTCTGGTTCTCCCCTACCCTGGCTACATCAAACACCTTCTCTATCTCCATGATCCAGGTCTGTGCTTCAACCGGATTCATGGAGCCATGGAACTCCGGTGGCCCAACCGCCTTGAAGTCCTTAAAAGTCGCAGCTTGATTCTGTGGCTGATTATGCTCCCGTCAATAGCGTTACGAATTATTGAACTGGATTATCCTCAGTACTGTTGTTATTCTCAGGGTTCCTTTATCGTGCTTAACGTCTTGGAGGTATTTTCTGTTAAAATACATCCATTAGATTCTATTCAATCTTTTAAGTATTTACTACTTAATTTGCACACCCATAAAAGATTATCACGTAACACATAAAACTTTGAATAAAACTATAACTTTTATTCATTCATAATCTTTTAGGAAACATCAAACAATAGCATCACTGCTATTTACATTACTTTCCTGAACTACAAAAGTTTCAGGACCACTTCATCATCATCACATCCCATTGGTTATATCATACCTGGGATTTACATCTTATTTACTTTCTAATCAAATAATGATTACATTTATGACGTCCTATTAAAATGTTACATAGCCTTACGACACTCCTCTTTCATAATTCGAAACATTGTTCGGCGATCTAATATGTACGATGGCAGCGTCTCGAACTGAATAGGATAACACATGACCCGATCTTGAGCTTGATTGATCACGGTGTTGAATACGTTATTCATCTCTTCCATCTTCATCCTCTTTGCTTGTGCGTCTCTCTTTGCTATTCTGGCTCGTTGATAAGCTTCCTCGTACGCGTCTTCGGCTCTTGCCTTCTTAGTAGATTCCTCTTTCAACTTATTCTTCAACTCTGCAATCTCTGCTATCATTCGCTCGTTCTCTCCTTCAGTGTGGACCAGCTTCTCTTCAACATTATTCAGACGTTCCTCTCGATCCTAGATCTCATCGTCCTTTTATGCCATCGAGGTCTGTTGTTCAGCTACTATCTCTTGCAACTCCTCGACGGTATCTTGAAGTTCCACATTTCAGTCGTATACTTCGTCGTACATACGAGCGGCAATCGAATTAAGTGGAATCTCTTCCTCCTCGTTCTCCTCATCCTCATCCGACTGTGGCAGCTCAACGGGGTCCTCCTCATCCATCTCTATCTCATCATCCTCATCACATAAACCTTCCTGCTCAACCACTGTGACCAGCGGAGTTATTTCCCGTGGCAGTTGTTGTTCCCAAACCAACTGAATATTTCGAGGCTCCTCCTCTCTAGGCATCTGGGATCCTTCCTCCCTAGCCTGACTGGATCGTCCTACATTAGCCATCCTGTCAACCAAATTTTAAGTTTTAATTACTAATCATTACTACTCGACACTCACGAGCACATAAGTTATAATCACATAAGCACATAAGTATTTTATTACTTTTTCCTTAAAACCCGATAAGAGTTTATCACCACTATCTTTCAAAGGTTACTTCCTAAGGTTTTTCCCCACCTAAGGTTCATAACCTAAAGCTTTGATACCAACTTGTGACACCCCCAAATCTAGGTACTTCATTCCCACAAGACTTGGTGTTCACTTTCCATTCATTCATACTATCTACCCAAATAAAATAACATTTAAACCATAAATCCTCCCTATAAAAGGGTTACATCATTCAATCCAAAAACATCCCAGGTTGTCTAACCTTAACATCAATCAAGTGCGGAAATTACATTACATCATTAAATAAAAAGTCTATCATCATAATAATAAATAAAATTACAAGTCTTCATCACTTGTACATTTTTCCCTTTCCTTTGCTAGTTGTAGGTTCGTCTACCTTCTCAACTTTAGGTGCAATAATTATATTTATGTAAGCGTGAGCAAAACAATTGCTCACTAGATATAACAATGAATCAACAAGATAATAATAGCTGCCAATGAATAGGCTCATCAAAACTGAATAGTACTCTATTAATGATAACCAAAAACTAGAATCAAAATATGGAATATGTATCTGAGGGTCATAAGACCACGAACTATGTCCATAGTTGTAAGTAATCTTTCAACTCCAACTTTAACAGTTATAAGACTATAAGGACTCCTCGTACTTAGGGGGATCAGCCCTTAGGACAATGTATTGTGCACAAATATTTCAACGCTAAGCGTAAATTATCCCCTAATAATAGGGTTGTTCATCTCAGTATTTAGAGTACAAGTCCGCACTAAAGTAAGTTTGGGTTTGATACATTTCAAGGTAATTTAGAATTCAACGGTCATCAACTAAGGATTAGTTGAATACAATATTGATAAAGTCATGCTATGGAATAATCATAACTGAATCGACATTGTAAATTAAGAACATGCTTTAGGAATAAACTAATAGCATAAACATCGAATAATAATAACATACCTTGCTTGAATAATATTAAGCCACGGTTATTTAGAATTGAGTCCTAAGCATACATAACCAATAGTAATTTAAACGATAAAACTTGTTCAACATGAGTATATCAGAATATGTAAACTTGCATGCTAGATAACAAGTTAAAGACAAGAATAACTTGTTCAATATCAGAATAAGATTTATAAATCATAAACAAACTAGATACAAGAACTTGCTCAATCGTAAGAATAAACTTGCACAATGTAATAAATGAACTAGCTTAACGAAAGTGTAGAGTTAGAAAACTTGCTCAATTATAAAAGTAGAATTAGAGAGCTTGCTCAATGTAAAAAGATATGTTTAGAAACTTGCATCATCATAAATAAACTAGATATAAGAAACTCGCTCAACAAAAATGTAGAGTTAGAAACTTGCCTCGAGTGTAAGCTATAATATTGAAACTCACATTCACCTACACATAGTATTAGAACCACAATATCTATTAGATATACTAACATTCACTTTCCAACATAAAACACATTTCTAGTTAGACTAATTATTTTAGTACAAGTCTTATGCTACTAGGTAAATATCAGAAATTTCAAGTGTTAACCTTCACAACACCTGTTTACTATTTATCATGCCTAATAAATCACAACATATCATTTTCATAGTTTACTAACTTCTTATAACATTCGAATTGCTAACCACATTTCACTATGTTGTTTTAACCTTGTCATTAAACATTTAACATGCCAACATAACCTTAAACCATGTTATGTTGCTATCCTAAGTCTTCTGCAGCAGCAGGAGACATCACTGTCTCAGGACAGGGTATGGCGCAGCTGCGCCATACACAGGCCTGGGACCGGTGATAAGTAGATTTTATACCTACTTATCCGGTATCTATTACTTAAATTATTTGCTTAAACTCGTGTTTCTTAGTTACTTTTCATGCATTTTGTGTTCATTTTGTAGATTATATGTTTGGGAGCTAAATGAGCGACTATTGGTATGAAAATGCAAGGAAAAGCAATCCGGACATCGTTTGGGCTTTCATGTTCAATTCATGTTCTTGGCTTGGAACTTGGACTATATTGTAGAGATTCTTCTTAGCTTTCTGGAACATCTTGAATCATTCCAATCGGAGTTCGAATGCAAGAGTTATGACATTTGTACCAACGGACGTTGAACTTCGCTGTTTTGGGTGATCATTTGCATAACAGTCACTTCCAGCCCAATTTCGACCTTGTTTCGTTCATTATTTCTCAATTCTTAAAGCATTAAAGTTGTAGAGCTCATCAATATCTTCAATTTTATAGGTGGCAGGCCCCGTAACTCATCCCGAATCAAAAGTTATGGCCGTTTTACCAGAGGACACTGCAGCAAAAGGGAACAACTAGCATAACATACCCAAGTCGGGGCTTGCTCTTTTAATCCTTATACCCTAGCAGCATAGCTATTATGAATAGCAGCATAGCAAATCGGGTCCTGAGTTCAATAACAGCAGCATAGCAAGTCGGGGCTTGCTATTATGAAGGCAACAAGCAAGCTGGGGCTTGGGTACACATAGAAAAAGCGAATTTTGTCAGAATTTGAGTTGAAGAAGGATTGGTTCGAGCTGTTTGATTCAAGAACATCTAAGAGGACTTAAAGACATATGAATAGGCATATAAAAGGAAGAGAATCACAAGGATTAAAGGGGGAAGAGAAGAGGATTCCATTAACTTATATTAGATTAGGATCAAAACCTTAGTTCTTAGGAGGTTTGGAGATTGAAGCAACTTGGAGACCATTGAAGATCAAGAGTAGGAGCTTGAGGAAGATGGGGATTTGCTGACAACAGATTTATTCTTTACTTTACTTCTATTTTTGTCTTTTAATGTTTATTTAAGTGTGGATTCTTAGTTTTAATTCAATGAATTAATTCTTTGTTTGAGATTACAATGGATCTTATGGTGTAATTTATTTTAATATGCTTCTTTATCAATTATTGTGATCTATCATTGTAGATTGTCTGTTGTGATTTGGACTAAATTGTTTAATTGCCTATCTAACAATTACCATGATAATCTATATGAACTCGAGAGATGAAGTATAGATTTAGATTTGATCATGATAGCATGTGTTTGTGATTTCTGCATAGATGGAATTCATGATTCGTGTTTAGGATAGAGATATGCCTTTACGCCATATGTAATCTTAAAGAGAACTTGTGCTTTAAATCCTTTTTAATTGTAATTCACATAGAGATATAGTGGATTAGTTAATTAGAGTGTCTTGCTTAATTCTATCAATTGTGGATTTAAGTGAGTATGGGTATTATGCATCGAGAGGTGGTTTTATCTGCTTTAATGTTCTTGATTAACAATTCAGGATAAAAAATAATTAATGAGAAGTGTGTTAAGTTAAATAAAGCAATAAGTGAAGTTATAATCTTAAATCTCTATAATCTGATTTTTAATTAGTGGTACTTAGAATTAGTGTAATTAGATAATTTAATTTATATTGTTAAATTGTCTGTTTAAATAAAATTAGTTTGATTAAGGGTTAGTACTTGGTAATTTGTATTAATAATTCCTCGTGGGAACGATACTCTACTTTCACCATATTACTTGTTGACCATGTATACTTTACGTTCGTGTTGTAGTAAATTAGATTTTACTCAACAAGTTTTTGGGCCGTCAATTCTTGGGGAATTAGTTTAATATTTTTACCAATATTAATTTCAATCAAATTAGTCTTAATTTAAATATTTTTATTTTTATTTTTAATTCTCTTCCTATATTTCTCTCTTTTCAGGTACTATAGATGAATTTGCGTATCAATGGCCATACACGAACATGACTCAACCAAGGGAAACAGGGATTGATGGACTTAATACATTTTCTATAGAGTCAGTACAAATTGACACAAATTCGAAGACGTTGGAGGTTATCGCAACCCAACGGAGTCGAAGGATGGCAAACATGACTCAACCAAGGGAAACAGGGATTGATGGACTTAATGCATTTTTTGCAATATCAGCACAGATTGAAGAACTTTCGAGGATGTTGGACGTTATTGCAGCCTAAAGGAGTCGAAGGATGGCAGTTACGTGTGACTATTGTGCTGGCAACCATCAAAGTCATTAATGCACCGTTAGTTTTGAATCGGTACAATATAGTTGTGATTACCTTAACAACTATGTTGATCCTAGTTATCATCAAGTTTGGGGGTATCACTCGGATTCTTCATGGAGCTATAATTATCAAGATCAATACTCTACTCCAAATCCAATATACATGCTGGAATTCTCATATCAACCTCCATTAAAAGAAGAAAAGTCAAAGTTAGAGGAATTACTGTCAAAGGTCATAGCAAACCAAGAGGAAAGGATGATGAGTCAAGAAATAACGAGCCACAATTTTTAGCACTAGATGGAACAAGTCATCACCACTTCAAACTCATGGTCCTCAATACATGGATTCCAAAACTGAGACAGATAATTCGAGATTGGAGGAATTGTTGTCCAAGTTCATAGCAGCAAATGAGGAGAGAAGAATTAATCAAGAGAAGTCGATTCAGAATCTTCATAATAAGATAAATCAAATAACCAAAGCCATAAGCAACCTTCCTCCAAACACTTGGCTTTATGATATGGATGATGAAATTGACGGAGAACCCAAACCGAATCTGCGACTGGATGAGCTACAGGATATCGAAAGTGTGGAGACAATTGGGGATAATGAAATAGAGGTCGACGAAGATCTAAATTCCAAAAAAATGAACCGATTCTGTTAGTTCCCCAAGTGCCTTCTCCTCCAAAGATCAAGAATTCAGTCAGATTTGCAAAACCTTGCCTGCTAGGTAGTAGTCATGTCGCTTGCGTGAAGCTCTTTATGACATAAGAACGAAAAATAATGAAGCCGTGGTGGGACGAGAGAGAGAAGATAGACGAAGAGCCCATTGGGTTTGACACACTTCCATGCCCAAATATGATCACAAACACAATGGAGATAGCACCTAGTTATTTGCCCTTCTTCATGGAGATTATACCGAGTCAGAGCATGCTAGGTGACTTTGATGCTATGGCCATCGCTTGTGGGAACCTCCAAAAGGATTATTTGCTACTGATGGATGGAGGATTCCTCAATTATCAAAGAGGAATTGGATAACGTTGACGCATAAAGTCAGTGAAAAAGACCAGAATCAAGCGCTAACTGGGAGGCAACCCAGGAATTTTTATATTTATATGCTTTACTAGTTTATTTAGTAGATAGGAATTATTTTTCTTATTAAGATTCTCTTATAATCCAAAGTTCTATTCTAATCCATGTTGTCTCTCTTCATTGCAGGTATTGGAGGTTCTATGAATAGGCAAAAGATTATGGAATAGGAAGTAACTGCACATAAATCATGGAAAATTTTTTAGAATAGAGCATGTAGAGTAATGTCGAGTGTTTATTCCATGACCACCGTCGCCGTCATCGCCACCATCACCTCACACTTAGCTGATTACAGGGAAGTTCTCTTCTACTTAATGCTTTATTTTACAATGAGGACATTGTAATTGCTATGTTTGGGGGAGTTTAGTTTAGTTCTTTATTGCATGTTTAGTTTCATGTTTATGTTATGTTATTTTGCATATGTTGTTAATTTAGGTTAGGTTCATTATGTTTGCATTCATGTAGTGTAAGTGCATAATAGTTTACATAGTAGAGTAGTTGAAAATAGTTTTTATTTATGTCTATAAAAAAATTCAAATATATATATTAGTTAGTTACTATGTTCATTTTCATGATTCTAGCTGTTAGATAGTTACAGTCTATTTTGGCCAATGATGAGATTGGAATTAGGTAGACAAGTATAGTACTGTTTGTTAGAGCTTTGATGTGATTTCTTGTTATGAATTGAATCTTTTTCTGTTTGAAACTGGTATAATTAAGGTTAGCACATTAGAGACAACTTTGTTGACTGATTAAGTTTAAATTAATACATAATGGACAAAAACTTAAGTTTGGATGAATGAAAGACATGAATAGGCGGAGATGACTAAATTTAGACAAAAACTTAAGTTTTGGGGGAAATTTGAGATATATAAGCTTTAAAAAAAGTGATGACAAAATACCGTGGCTAGTCTTGTTTTGCGGCCTTTGTTATTTGAGCAAGTACGCCCGAGGGAGTGTCTTTACACCTAGCGCCCTAAGGTCTTATATGGTCTGGGAGTCGTTGGTCGAAAGCTCGCTAAGGGGTAGCATTGTTAGCCTAATGGAATGAGACATTGCACAGTCATAGTTTAAAAATACAGAAAAAAAATAATAAAACGGAAAAAGAGCAAAAAGCCCCCGTAATGAAAAGAAAAGCATAAATATCCCGGATTGGACTCTTGAACTTGGTGAATGTTTAACTTTAGTGTGATCTAGCTTGTTCGTGAATTTTGTTAGTTTACACTGTATGATGCCTTTAAAGAGATCTATTATGTGTTATATTTAGTATTATATCAGTTAGTATAGTTGTTAAGCACACACGCAATATATCAGTGATAATAGTTTAAGATTTGATGATTGATAGGAATTTAATGATAAGTTTTGATATGATGTATTATCATGTTTACTTGATTTCTCTAAGGTTAGGTGAATAGACTTGTTTCTGTCGTTACTGCTGGATTCGTAGGCATGTAGATTAGTTGCATTCCATTGCATTGCATTATGTTATGTTGCTTGGGGACAAGCAAAGGTTTAAGTTTGGGGGTATTTGATAAGTAGATTTTATACCTACTTATCCGGTATCTATTACTTGAATTATTTGCTTAAACTCGTGTTTCTTAGTTACTTTTTATGCATTTTGTGTTCATTTTGTAGATTATATGTTTGGGAGCTATGTGAGCGACTATTGGTATGAAAATCGCAAGAAAAAGCAATCTGAACATCGTTTGGGCTTTCATGTTCAATTCATGTTCTTGGCTTGGAACATGGACTATATTTTAGAGCTTCTTCTTAGCTTTCTGAAATATCTTGAATCATTCCAATCGGAGTTCGGATGCAAGAGTTATGACATTTGTACCAACGGACGTTGAACTTCACAGTTTTGGGTGGTCATTTGCGTAACAGTCACTTCTAGTCCAATTTCGACCTTCATTCGTTCATTATTTCTCAATTCTTAAAGAATGAAAGTTGTAGAGCTTGTCGATAGCTTTGATTTGATAGGTGGCAGGCCCCATAACTCATCCCAAATCAAAGGTTATGGCTGTTTTACCAGAGGACACTACAATAAAAGGGATCAGCTAGCAGAACATACCCAAGCCGGGGCTTGCACTTTTAAGCCTTATACCCAAGCCGGGGCTTGGGGTCCTAAGTTCAATAACAGCAGCATAGCAAGCTGGGGCTTGCTATTATGAAGGCAACAAGCAAGCTGGGGCTTGGGTACGCGTAGAAAAAGAGAATTTTGTCAGAATTTGAGTTCAAGAAGGATTGATTCAAGCTGTTTGATTCAAGGACTTCTAAGAGGACTTAAAGACATATGAAGATACATATAAAAGGAGGAGAATCACAAGGATTAAAGGGGGAAGAGAAGAGGATTCCATTAACTTATATTAGATTAGGATCAAAACCTTAGTTCTTAGGAGGTTTGGAGATTGAAGCAACTTTAAGACCATTGAAGATCAAGAGTAAGAGCTTGAGGAAGATGAGGATTTGTTGACAACAGATTTATTCTTTACTCTACTTCTATTTTTGTCTTTTAATGTTTATTCAAGTGTGAATTCTTAGTTTTAATTCAATGAACTAATTCTTTATTTGAGATTACAATGGATCTTATGGTGTAATTTATTTTATTATATTTCTTTATTAATTATTATGATCTATCATTGTAGATTATCTATTGTGATTTGGACTTAATTGCTTAATTGCCTAGCTAACAATTACCGTGATAATTTATATGAACTCGAGAGATGAAGTATAGATTTAGATCTGATCATGATAGCATGTGTTTGTGATTTCTGCATAGATGGAATTCATGATTTGTGTTTAGGATAGAGATATGCCTTTACGCCATATGTAATCTTATAGAGAACTTGTGCTTTAAATCCTTTTTAATTGTAATTCACATAGAGGTATAGTGAATTAGTTAATTACGGTGTCTTGCTTAATTCTATCAATTGTGGATTTAAGTGAGTATGGGTATTATGCATCGAGAGGTGGTTTTATCTTCTTTAGTGTTCTTGATTAACAATTCAGGATAGAAAATAATTGATGAGAAGTGTGTTAAGTTAAATGAAGCAATAAGTGAAGTTATGATCTTAAATCTCCATAATCTGATTTTTAATTAGTGGTAATTAGAATTAATGTAATTAGATAATTTAATTTATATTGTTAAATTGTTTGTTTAAATAAAATTAGTTTGATTAAGGGTTAGTACTTGGTAATTTTTATTAATAATTTCTCGTGGGAACGATACTCTACTTTCACTGTATTACTTGTTGACCACGTATACTTGCGTGTTATGTGTAACTAGATTTTACTCAACAACCTAGGGTGCTGCTATTGCTTTTTTTTTGCTTTAATACAAGAAATTTCTACTTATGCCTTTACATGAATGAACATACGTGATGAACAATGAGTCGCTTTTTAGCCCAACTAACACTAATTTCACCCACCAAACAGTAATATTAACACATACAATTGGTATAAAACTAATACAAACATGTTTGTTAACATATTCAACCAATTAGAACAATTTAACAACAACTTAAACTAGTTTAATTTCTCAAATTCTATTTTTGCGAACAAAAACTCCATTTTTGAGTTCCTTTACAAAAATCATCACTATGATTACAATTCGACACCGAATCACTTCGTTCAAACTATGTTTTCTTTGTTTCTTAAGGAACTTGCATAAACAAGACCCAATTTACAGTTTAGCAGACGAATTGACCACCAAAATTAGTACTTACATAAGCCATATGAAAAATACAAACACTGTCATTATTTTTCCTACTTTTAACTGTAATTAGCATACAATTCTTGTTTAAACACAAACTCTAATCATCATAAACACATATAATCACAAGTAACCCATTGTATAGCAATAATTCAACAAATTTGAAATTCATAGAATATATAAAATTTTACCGTAAACTCATATATGCATATATATATATATATATAAAATAGTTATGGAAATACCTTTTGTTACTTTAAAATCCTTGCTGACACCACTAAATTTGCTTTGAAAACTCAGAACTTCCTCTCAATTCTCTCAAGCTCTCTCTCACGTTCTCTCTCAATTCTCTGTATTCTCTAGGCTTAACAAATAAGGCGTAAGACCAACTGATAACCAAATGCGTAAAAAGAAAAACTGATAAACCTTAATACGCACACTAATCATAATATCAGTTACTACCTCTAACATATATGTTATAAATATATTATATTTAATATTTAATTTAATTTATTTATTTATTTAAAAATTCAGAAATTAAAAATCCATAAGGCTTTGTTTGGCAAAACCCTTTAAAATTTAAAGACTTAATATTTTAAGCCTCATTCGACAAAAATTAAATTAAACTACTTTAATTTATTTTAATAAACAATTTAGTTTATCATTTATAATCACATATTATTTATTTGGATTTCCATATCCAACATTAATCAAATAAATTAATCACATACTATATTTTAAATAAATTTTCCATTTAAACAACTATCACAAAATTATAATTTTATTATAATTTTATCTAATAATTTAACATATCATTTTAAATTATTAAATCAACACACAATATAACATCTCATGTTATATTACAACTCTCTCAATTATAAATCACATAAATTTAGAATTTTATTAATTCATAAATATTTAGTAGCAACAACCACATCAAATAAAATATTTATCCAATAATTTCAATAATAAACACATCAAATAAATATTTATATAATCCAATAAATATTTAAAATTACAATTTGAAATTTTAGATTATTACAAAGGAACTGATGGTACAATTGCAAGAGTTGTTTGACAAGAAGTACATTAAGTAGAGCGTGTCACCGTGGGGAGCACCGATGTTATTCGTGAAGAAGAAGGATGGGTCAATGCGTCTTTGCATTGATTATAGGGAATTAAACAAAGTTACTATTAAGAATAAATATCCATTGCCAAGAATAGATGACTTTTTTGATCAATTGAAAGGTGCTAGATACTTCTTAAAAATAGATTTGAGAAGTGGGTATCACCAATTGAAAGTAAGAAAGAAGGATGTACCAAAGATGACATTCAGAACTCGGTACGGACATTATGAGTTTCTGGTGATGTCTTTCAGATTGACCAATGCCCCTGCTGCATTCATGGATTTGATGAACAGGGTGTTTAAACCATTCTTAGATAAGTTTGTGGAATTCATTGATGACATCCTGTGTAAAACCCCAACTTTTATGAATAAAGATGAATTTTCTATAAATATCATTTTTGAATATTATGGAGTGAATTTGATATAATGTTATAGTTGTGGGTAATATTTATAAATTTTGCAAAGTACGCAAATTGTTATATAATATTCGATTGGTCGGAGAATATTCATTTTATCAGAGAATATTAGTACGACGACACAATCATTGGTGGACCCCACAACAGAATTATTGTCGGATTGAGAAAACGACAAAAATATCTTTTTATGAAAATAACGGCGGAAGTTTTACCGTTAACTGTTGAAACACCCGGTGTTAAAAGTACAGTAAAACGCGTGATTGCATAGTAGCACACGGTATTGATTATTGATGCTTACGTGAGAAGTCACTCGGTTTTTGTTCAATTATTACTACAAAGAATTGTTGACATAGTATCTCACGTTATTTGATTCAACTATTGTCGATATTTTATATATTATTAAATCAATAATTGAGATGACAGAGTTATTAATATTATTATTTCCAATATTGGCAATGTCTAGAAATTCTGTCAAAGAGAGGTTTGGTCACCTAATTCCACGCCAATAGGGAGAAATCCTTATTGGAAAACCCCTTCTTTCCTGGGAATGACCCGGTTGTTAAATATTGTGAATTATAATAATGATGATAAATGTTTTTAAAAATATTAAAGGGATTTTTCTGAAGTATTTATTATAAATTTTGCTTATTATTTGGACCCCCATTTACCTATTTTTCAAAATAATCGGTAGAAAATTATTATAAGAGGTGGGGGCCACGAGTGGGACCCACATTTGGAAGAAAGTCTTGGGTGGGGGGGGGGAGAAATTAAATTTGATTCACGGGAGGGAGTTCACTATTATAATATATATATATATATATATATATATAAATATATATAACTAGCACATGGTACCTTTATATATATATATATAATTTTTGTTTTATTTGGTGATTAAGTATTTGTTTGAAAAACTGGTGTCAGTCATGTGTTGCAAAATTTAGTCTGTGATTTATTTTCATTGTGCGTTCATGATTTTTAATCCAAATAGTATCCTTCCATTCTCCTATAAATAGGATGCTTAGTTAAAATTAAAAATCACACCAGAATCAGAGAATTATTCTTCTATAATATTGAGTGTATTTCTTTCGTGTTTTAGAAAGCTTTGAGTGTAGAAAACAGTATAAGTTTTCTTCAAGAATATCTCCGCTATACCAGTTGGAATACTCTTCTTTTCAAGGTAAGGGATGCTAGTTTTGTTCAATATTCGCTTGAAATAATATTTTCTTCCATACTCTGTAGTATGTAAGTAATATTATTTCATTTCAGATTTCGAACTCTATACTCATTTTGTTAAAGTTTTGGCTTCTAAACTCCATGAAATTAGTAGAATATCCTTGATATTTGCGCTTCATCCAGTATCTTTTCATGGAAATATTATTTTGAGCATTCTTGATAAGTTTTTACTTTTTCATGCCGGAGTACTATTCACGAGGTTACTATTCTCGAAGTACTATTCATGGGGTACTATTCACTCGAGTACTATTCACTCGGGGTACTATTCATGATAAAAATTGATTCGTTTCAGTCTAAATTATTTTTGGTACAATATTATTCTTGAATTTTACTCCACAAAGAAGTATCATGTTGATAATTTGGACGTTATTGATTTCAGGATAAATTAAATTATAAATCTTTAAAAATTTATCCTTGAACTTGTTTTGTTGAATTCTTATATCATTGTCATCATCCTCATGTTTATATTATGTTGAAAGTCATCTGTGGCCTGTAGTGCATAGATGGACTTGGTATGATTATGACCAGAGATTATTCGGTATAATCATGACCGTAATGTTACAAATGATGTAGAAAAAGTCCTCATTGGCCCGTAGTGCATTGATGGACAATTGTTGGCATGATCATGACCATTGATGAAAACACGAATATCCTTGGCCCGTAGTGCATGGATAATTTGTGGTCGTGATACTAATGAATATCATTGGCCGTAGTGCAGGGATGATGTGGATTATTTATTAAGCTGAGTCTCAGCGATAAAAGTGATGAAAAACCTTTTAAATCATAAAAGATAATAGATTTTATTCTCTACTTGACTCTTCTAATGGATTGCTTGTTCCGCTGCAGTTAAACTTGATGTTTGTTATATTTTATCAGGTTAACACTTTTGAAGGCTAACGATAATTTATTCTGCATTATCTTAGTCATAATATTTTTACAGGCTAGTTGAGCTCACCCTTTTGCTTTTATTGTTCTCTTCAGGAAATGAGAACGTAGCCGAGACTAGTCGAGGAACAGAGTGACGGTCCAGATGTTTGCTTTAGTAGTCCTCACTATTCTATGAAATAGTGTTATAATAAATGTATTGAGGACTCCATATGAGTTTGAATACTGTCTAGAAGATAATATTCGTATTAAAACTCTCAGTTTATGTTTGGTCGTATTTTACACGACAGTTGTATTATTAAGTTGTATTTGAATTTTGTACCATGTATTTGGCGACTCAAGATGGATGATGTATACCTATTTTGGGGGCGTCTCAGTTGGTATCAAAGCTTAGGGAAATGATACCTGGCTGAGATGCTAGACAGGAACTAGGAGGGGAGAGAAGGTGAATTCCTTCGCTAGTATGACCTACCTAAGTTTAATTAGTATTTAATTAGTCGGTCAGAATATAGGGATAATATGTTGCATGTCAACTAACCCTTGTTTTGTGGCAGTATTTGAAAATGACATCCGAGAATGTTGAGAATAAAAATGGAGCACAGGAGACCGTTGAGTCTCCACAGATCAATAATCAGGATAATGTGCATCAAAAAGGCGACAATCCTCATGCAAAAAACAACCATGACCAAATGATGAACAATGGAATGTTTAGAGGATTTATGCAATTTATGCAACATCAGGCGAGAGCGGCTCCTGTCCAAAATGCAGGTGGAAACACTGGCAACTCTCGAACGGTCACCGCTAAACAGTTCAAGGAGCTGGGACCACCAGAGTTTTTTGGATAGCCAAAACCACTTAAGGTGGAGACGTGGATAAAGTAGATCTGCAAGATATTTGTTGTCTTGGGATGCTCCGAGGAGCAAAAGGTTCCCTTTGCCACCTTCATGTTGTGAGAGAGCGGGCAGACATCGGTGGGAATCTGTAAAGCGTACCCAACCTGCCGCACTGAAGATGTCTTGGGAGAAGTTTCAAGAACTGTTCAACGACAAGTACTTTCCCGAAAGTATTCGTCATAAGAAAGAGGTAGAGTTCATTAAACTGGAGTAAAACAGCATGACCGTGTTACAATACGAAGCAAAGTTTGCCGAGTTGTCCCGATTTGTGTCCCACTTAGTTGATAATGAAGAGAGAATGACGCGAATGTTTCTAAGAGGTTTAAAACCCGAGATACGTCAATACCTCATTTCTCATAAACTTTGCTTGTATTCAGATGTTGTTAATATGGCTCAGTTATTGGAGCGTGATAATGAGTCAACTCAACCAAGAGAGAGCAGCCGACAAGTCGATAATTCCAGTGGTAGCAGTCATCGAAGCAGTGACAACAAACGTGGAGGGAATCAACATGCCAAAAATGGTAACCACTTCGGTGGTAATTATGGCCAAGACAATAAGAATGGACATTTCAAGAAAAGGAGATTCAACAATGATGGAAAGACGTCAGCATCAGCACCCGTTGTTAAAGAAGGAGAACGACCACCTATCATATGCTTCAAATGCAGAGGGGAGGGACATATCAATCCAAACTGTGCGCAGCAGTCCAAAATGTGTTACAATTGTGGAAGAGAAGGTCACCTAGCTCGATTTTGTCATTCAGGGAAGGCAAGTCCAGTTGGGATGGAGGCACTAAATGCCGTTCCAGAAAAGTCAAAACCATAGTTCAAGGGAGAGCATTTGTCGTAACCTCCCAGAAAGCAAGGAACTCGAATGAGGTCATCACGGGTAAGCTTATCATAAACTCTAGCGAAGTATATACCTTATTTGATACCGGTTCTACCCATTATTTTATTTCTCCTACTTGCGTTCAACGTTTAAATTAGACTCTGGAGAAATTAGACTTTGACTTATCTGTTGAAACTCCGTTGGGAGAAACCTTCATTACATCCACTGTTTATAAGTCTTGTTTGGTTCAAATCGGCACCCTCACTTTACCTGTCGATCTTATTTCATTGAAAATACTTGCAGTTGACATAATTCTAGGGATTGATTGGTTAACTACTCATCATGCAAAAATTGATTGTTTTCATAAGGTTGTTAGCTTTCATATTCCTAACCAACCTATTATGCGAATTCATGCAACCAAACAATTAAAATTAATCACTGTTATCGCAAGCCATAAAGCTATTCGTTTATTGAAAAATAGATGTCAAGCTTTCTTAGCTCATGTCATAGATTTAAACCAAAATACGTCAGTTTTGAATGATATTTCTATTGTTAATAAATTTCCTGACGTATTCCCTAAAGAACTTCCTGGCCTACCCCCAGAGCGAGAAATTGAATTTTGTATCGACCTTGAACCCGGTACAAAACCCATTTCCAAAGCCCCATATCGAATGACTCCTATTGAACTTCAGGAGTTAAAGACCCCACTGCAGGAATTGTTAAACATCGATTTCATTCGTCCTAGTACGTCTCCTTGGGGTGCTCCTGTTCTATTCATAAAGAGGAAAGATGGAAGTATACGACTTTGTATTGATTATCGGGAGTTAAATCATGTCACCATCAAAAATAGGTACCCATTGCCACGTATTGATGACCTGTTTGACCAGTTGCAAGGCACCAAATTCTTTTCAAAGATCGATCTTCATTCTGGATATCATCAATTAAAGATTAGAACCGATGACATTCCAAAGATGGCTTTCAGAACTAGGTACGGGCATTATGAGTTCCTATTCATGTCTTTTGGATTGACTAATGCTCCTGCTGCCTTCATGGATATGATGAACCGAGTATTCAAGGAATATTTGGATCACTTTGTGGTCATCTTTATTGATGACATCCTCATATATTCCAAAAGCCGTGAAGATCATGAGCAACACTTGAGGCTAATACTCCAAAAGCTTCATGAAAACAAGCTTTATGCCAAGTTGAAGAAATGCGAAATCTGGCTTGAGGAAGTAGCATTCCTTGGGCACGTAGTATCAAGTTATGGAATATCTGTTGACCCAGCAAAGATTAAAGCTATTCAAAGCTGGGAGCAACCTAAATCAGTGACCAAAGTACGTAGCTTTCTCGGCTTAGCTGGTTATTATTGGAGATTCGTAGAAGGGTTTTCTCGAATCACTACTCCATTAACTCAAATTTACTTTTAAAGATATAAAATTTGGTTGGAGCGAGGAATGTGAGAAGAGTTTTCAAGAACTCAAGAGGAGACTCATTTCAGCACCAGTTCTGACAATACCATCTGGCTCGGAGGGATTTGTCATCTACAGTGATGCTTCGAGCAAAGGGTTAGGATGTATTCTCATGCAACATGGGAAAGTCATAGCCTATGTCTCTCGACAACTCAAAGAATATGAGAGGAATTATCCTACTCATGATCTAGAGTTGGCAGCTGTTATCTTCGCACTTAAAATTTTGAGGCATTACTTGTATGGAGAGAAGGTTGAGATCTATACAGGTCATAAAAGCCTCAAATATTTTTTCACTCAAAAGGAGCTCAACATGCGGCAACGACGTTGGCTTGAGCTGTTGAAAGATTATGATCATACCATTCAATACCACCCTAGAAAAGCGAACATGGTAGCTAACTCATTGAGTAGAAGATCATATGCAGGTATGAGTGCGTTATTGTCAATGCAAAGGCCCATTTTGTATGACTTGCAAAGGATGTAGATAGAGTTAAAGGCCCATGTGATGATGGCCAATATACGAGTAGAACCAACTTTAATTGATAAAGTTAAAGCTACTCAAGCTACAGACCTGGAGCTGATGCGTATAAGGAAGAAAGTGCAAGAAGGTGCTATTCCGAAAGCAAGAATCGATGAAGAAAGAATACTTCAAGTCAACTCCAGAATTTGTGTTCCTAATGATTCTGACTTGAAGTATAAAATCATGATGGAGGCGCACAACTCACCGTTTGTAATCCATCCTGGGAGTACCAAAATGTATAGTGATCTTCGACATACATTTTGGTGGAGAAATATAAAGAAAGTGATAACGCAGTTTATCGCAAGGTGTTTAACTTGTCAACGAGTCAAGGCGGAGCATCAAGTGCCAAAAGGTCCATTGCAACCACTCGAAATTCCAGAATGGAAGTGGGAGCACATTACCATGGATTTCGTTACTGTTCTTCCCAAGGTTTCTCAAGGCATAGATGAAATTTGGGCCATTGTTGATAGATTGACCAAGTCTGCTCATTTCTTACCAATACAAGAAACTTATACACTTGAACGTCTTTCTCGTATGTACATAAATGAGATTGTAAGACTGCATGGTATGCCAGTATCCATAGTTTATGATCGAGACCCAAGATTCACTTCAAGATTTTGGGATAGTTTGCAAAAAGCTATGGGCACGGATTTACGATTTAGTTCGTCTTATCATCCTCAAACGAATGGTCAGTCGGAAAGGACTATTCAAACTCTTGAAGATTTATTAAGACTATGTGTCCTTGACTTCAAGGGAAGTTGGGACAAGTTCTTACCTTTAGTGGAGTTTTCCTACAATAACAGTTATCAAACAAGTATTGGCATGGCTCCATTTGAGGCGTTGTATGGAAGAAAGTGTCGTTCTCCAGTATGCTAGGAAGAGGTGGGTGAAGCAACATTGTTGGGAGCGGAGTTGGTACGTATGACTACAGAAAAGAATCAAACGATCCAACAACGTATAAAAATCTCACAAGATCGACAAAAGAGTTATGCTGATCTTCATCGAAAGGACGTGGAATTCGATATTGGAGATCATGTGTTGTTACGTGTTGCTCCATGGAAAGGAGTTACGAGATTTGGAAAGAGAGGAAAGCTCAATCCTCAATTCATTGACTCATTTTTAATCCTCGATCAAGTAGGAACTGTGGCCTATAGACTCGCTTTACCGCCAAGTATGTCTCGTGTTCATAACGTTTTTCACATATCCATGTTACGTAAATATGTGGAAGACCCAAACCACATTATTGAGTTAGAACCGGATGAAATAGCGGAAGATTTAACATATGAAGATGTTCCTGTTAAAATATTGGATAAGAAGGAACATATTCTACGCTCCAAGGTTATACCTCAAGTTAAAGTTTTGTGGAGAAATCACAATGTTGAAGAAATGACCTGGGAGTTAGAATCTGAAATGAAATCAAGGTATCCTTACTTCTTCGACATACCAGGTACGTACCCTAATTTCGAGGGCAAAATTTCATAAGAAGGGAAGGTTGTAAGACCCCAACTTTTATGAATAAAGATGAATTTTCCATAAATATTATTTTTGAACATTATGGAGTGAATTTGATATAATGTTATAGTTGTGGGTCATATTTATAAATTTTGCAAAGTACGCAAGTTGTTATATAATATTCGATTGGTCGAGGAATATTCGTTTTATCAGGGAATATTACTATGACGACACAATCATTGGTGGACCCCACAACGGAATTATTGTCGGATTGAGAAAATGACAAAAATATCTTTTTATGAAAATAACAGCGAAAGTTTTACTGTTAATTGTTGAAACACCCTGTTAAAAAAGTACGATGTACGTGTGGTTGCATTGTAGAGCACTGCCAGTAATGATTATTGACGCTTACGTGAGAAGTCACTCAGTTTTGTTCAATTATTGCTACAGTAATTGTTGCATAGTATCTCACGTTATTTGATTCAATTATTGTCGATATTTTATATATTATTAAATCAATAATTGAGATGACAGAGTTACTAATATTATTATTTGCAATATTGACAATGTCTAGAAGTTTTGTCAAGGAGAGGTTTGGTCACCTAATTGCGCGCCAATAGGGAGAAATCCTTATTGGAAAGCCCCTTCTTTCTTGGGAACGACATGGTTGTTAAATATTGCGAATTATAATAATGATGATAAATGTTGTTAAAAATATTGAAGGGATTTTTATGAAGTATTTAATATAAATTTTGCTTATTATTTAGACCCCCATTTACCCATTTTTCAAAATAATCGGTAAAAAATTATTATAAGAGGTGGGGGCCACGAGTGGGACCCACATTTGGAGGAAAATCTTGGGTGGGGGGAAGAAATTAAATTTGATTCATGGGAGGGAGTTCATTATTATATATATATATATATATATATATATATATATATAATTTTGTTTTATTTGGTGATTAAGTATTTGTTTGAAAAAGCATGGCGTAAGTCATGTGTTTGCAAAAATTCAAATTTCGATTTATTTTCATCGTATGCGTTAAGTGATTTTTAATCCAAATAGTATCCTTCCATTCTCCTATAAATAGGATACTTAGTTAGAATTGAAAATCACACCAGAATCAGAGAATTCTTCTTCTATAATATTGAGTGTATTTCTTTCGAGTTTTAGAAAGCTTTGAGCGTAGAAAACAGTATACGTTTTCTTCAAGAATATCCCCGCTATACCAGTTGGAATACCCTTCTTTTCATGGTAAGGGATGTTATTTTTGTTCAATATTCTCTTTAAATAATATTTTCTTCCATACTCTGTAGTATGTAAGTAATATTATTTCGTTTCAGATTTCGAACTCTATACTCGTTTTGTTAAAGTTTTGGCTTCTAAACTCCATGAAATTAGTAGAATATCCTTGATATTTGCGCTTTATCCAGTATCTTTTCATGTAAACATTATTTTGAGCATTCTTGATAAGTTTTAACTTTTTCATGCCGGAGTACTATTCATGGGGTTACTATTCTTGAAGTACTATTTATGGGGTACTATTCACTCAAATACTATTCACCCGGGGTACTATTTATGATAAAAATTGATTAGTTTCGGTCCAAATTATTTTTGGTACAATATTATTCTTGAATTTTACTCCACAAAGCAGTATCATGTTGACAATTTGGACGTTATTGATTTCTGGATAAATTAAATTATAAATCTTTAAAAATTTATCCTTGAACTTATTTTATTGAATTCTTATATCATTGTCATCATCCTCATGTTTATATTATGTTGAAAGTCATCTATGGCCTATAGGGCATAGATGGACTTGGTATGATTATGATCAGGGATTATTTGTTATAATCATGACCATAATGTTACAAATGATGTGGTAAAAGTCCTCATTGGCCCGTAGTGCATTGATGGACAGTTGTTGGCATGATCATGACCATTGATGAAAACACGAATATCCTTGGTCCGTAGTGCATGGATAATTTGTGGTCGTGATACTAATGAATATCCTTGGTCGTAGTGCAGGGATGATGTGGATTATTTATTAAGCTGAGTCTCAGCGATAAAAGTGATGAAAAACCTTTTAAATCATAGAAGATAGTAGATTTTATGCTCTACTTGACTCTTCTAATGGATTGTTTGTTCCGCTGTAGTTAAACTTGATGTTTGTTATATTTTATCAGTTTAACACTGTTGAAGGCTAACGATAATTTATTCTGCATTATCTTAGTTATAATATTTCTTACTGGGCTAATTGTGCTCACCCTTTTGATTTCATTGTTCTGTTCAGGAAATGAGAACGTAGCTGGGACTAGTCGTGGAACAGAGTGACGATCCAGATGTTTGCATTAGTAGTCCTCACTATTCTATGAAATAGTGTGATAATAAATGTATTGAGGACTCCATATGAGTTTGAATACTGTCTAGAAGACAATATTCGTATTAAAACTCTCAGTTTATGTTTTGTCGTATTTTTCACGACAGTTGTATTATTAAGTTATATTTGAATTTTGTACCATGTATTTGGCGACTCAAGATGGGTGATGTATACCTATTTTGGGGGCGTCTCATCCTGGTGTACTCCAAATCTTCAGAAGAACACGTGGAACATTTACGTTTGACGTTGGAGACGCTAAGAAAGGAAAAGTTGTATGCAAAATTCTCAAAGTGTGAATTCTGGCTAGAACGTGTACAATTTCTTGGGCATGTGATTGACAAAGATGGGATTTCAGTGGATCCATTAAAAGTTGAAGCCGTAATTAATTGGGAACACCCTCAGAGGTGAGGAGTTTCTTGGGACTGGTCGGCTATTATAGATGGTTTATTTAGGACTTTTCCAAGATTTCAACTCCGTTAACAAATTTGACAAGGAAAGTTATAAAATTTGTTTGGACGGAGAAGTGTGAAGAGAGTTTTCAAGACTTGAAAAAGAAATTAAGTGTGGCACCTGTGTTGTCATTACCAGATAATACATGAAACTTTGTGGTGTATAGTGATGCATCACATAAAGGACTAGGGTGTGTGCTTATGCAAAATGGCAAAGTCATTGCATATGCATTAAGGCAACTAAAGGAATACGAGAAAGGATATCCGACTCATGTTTTAGAGTTGGCTGCAGTGGTATTTGCTCTAAAAATATGGAGACACTATCTCTATGGAGAGAAATGTGAGATATATACAGATCATAAGAGTCTAAAAGTATATTTTCACACAGAAGGATCTCAACATGCATCAAAAGAGATGGTTGGAATTAATAAAAGATTACGATTGTGAGATCTTTTATCATCCGGGCAAGGCGAATGTTGTTGTAGATGCTTTAAGAAGGAAAGGTCGAGAAAAGTTGATGCTAATAACTATTTAGGAGGAGCTTATTTCAGCAATGACAAGGCTAGAGTTGGAAATAAAATTTCCAAAAGAATTTGATGAAAGATTGTTCCAGTTGGGAGATAACCCAAATTTGGTGGACAAGGTAAAGAATGCTCAACTACAAGATGAAGAATGTGTAAAAATCAAAGAGAAAGTGGTTGAGGGTAATGAGGTGAAATACAAGATCGATACCGAAGGGTTACTAAGATTCGAGGGGAGAATTTGGGTTCCTGCAGTACTAGATATTAAAGATGAAATCTTGACAGAAGCTCATAGCTCAAGATATTCGATCCATCCGGGAAGTACAAAGATGTATCAAGATTTGCGGCGGCACTTTTGGTGGCCAAACATGAAAAGAGATGTCGTAGAATGTGTTGCAAAATGCTTGACATGTCAAAGAGTCAAGGCCGAGCACCAAAGACCAAGCGGATTACTTCAACCGTTGGAAATACAGGAATGGAAGTGGGAACACATCACAATGGATTTTATGGTGGGTCTTCCAACTACTCAGAGAGGATACGATACGATTTGGGTGATAGTGGATAGACTGACAAAATCAGCACACTTTTTGCTAATAAAGATTAGATTAATCTTGATCAGTTGGCAAAGTTGTACGTTAAAGAAATCATTTCGAGACATGGAGTTCCAGTGTCAATTGTGTTAGATAGAGATCCGCGATTCACATCAAAATTCTGGAAGAGACTACAAGAATGCATGGGAACACAGTTAAGAATGAGTACGGCATACCATCCGCAAATAGATGGCCAAAGCGAACAAAAAATCCAGACGTTGGAAGATATGCTTAGAGCATGCATCATGGATTTTAAAGGGAGCTGGGATGAACATTTACGATTGATGGAATTTGCCTATAACAAAATTTACCACACAAGCATAGGCATGCTGCCTTACGAAGCATTGTAGGGAAGGAATTGCAGAACTCCACTGTGCTGGGATGAAGTCGGTACACATTAACTATTAGGACCGGAACTGGTACAACAAACTGCTGAGGTTGTTAAACTCATCAAAACAAGATTGGTAGCTGCTCAAGACAGACAGAAGAAGTATGTTGATCAACACAAACAAGATTTTGAATTCGACATAGGAAATTTTGTGTTCTTAAAAGTTTCTCCTTGGAAGGGGAAAATTTGTTTCGGTACAAAGGGAAAGTTAAGCCCGATGTTTATTGGACCCTTTGAGGTGTTGCGAAGAGTAGGAGGGGTGGCTTATGAGGTAGCTCTACCTTTAGAGTTGGAACACGTTCATAATGTTTTTCATGTTTCGGTGTTACGACCGTATAAACCCGATTACAAGCATATGATCGATTACGAACCATTACAGTTTGATAAAGACTTGCCTTATGAAGAGGTTCCTATCTAGATAGTCGATAGGAAAGAACAAGTGCTCAGGAATAAAGTGATACCTTCTGTAAAGGTGATATGGAGAAACCACAATGTCGAAGAGGCTACGTGGGAAATCGAAGATGAAATGATAAAGAATTACCTTGAGTTATTTGTTTAATATGTGTCTTCAATTTTGGGGACAAAATCTTTGTAAGGAGGGAATAATGTGACAAATAATTTGTTTGAGTTGTGATTCTGGGGACAGAATCCTTATAAGGAGGTAAGGATGTAACAATTCGGAATTTTAAATTGAAATTTCAAATATTTATTGAATTATAGAAATATTTTAATTGATGTGTTTATTGTAAAATAAATATTTGTTTAATTTGATTTGTTTTGATTATTTAATTGTTAAATAAATAATTAATGAGTGAAGGAAATTAATGATTATGAGATAATGTTCTAATTTAATTTAATAATTATGTTAGAGAGTTGATAGTGATTAAATGGATTATTATAATGTTTTTAATTTAATTTGGTAATAAAAGTGTGACAATAAACTATTCTATAAATGAGTTATTAAAATAAATTAAAAGAGTTTAATTTAGTTTTGCCAAACAAGGCTTAAAGATATTAAGTCTTTATTTTAATTAGTGTTTGCCAAACATAGCCTTATGGCTTTTAAATTTTGAATTGTAATTATAATAAATAATATAAATAAAATATAAATAATATATATTAAATTATGGTAACTGATAATTTAATATTTTCATTAGTAAAATGTCGGTTTTAGATGTTGGGTTTGTGCGTTGGCTGGAGTTGTATTTTATTTTACGTGAAAAAACATTTGGCTTCAGCCTAAGAAGAGAAAAGAGAAGAAGTTCTCAGAGAATTTACAGATAAGAACTAGAGAGAGTTTGAGAGGAGAGAAAAGTTCTATGAATTGAAAGAACTTTGTCTTCTAACAAGGGTTCACCAAGCAAGAGAAGGTATACTTCTAATTTCCAAAAGCTTTAATCCTTTTGTCTGAAAAGTTTCTGTGTTTTGGAGTTTCACTGTAGTATAAAGTTCTTTACAAAATTGTCTGTAATCCAAATTTTTATGATTGGTTAATAAATTATGTGTAAATGTAATTGGGATGTTATAACTAGCATCTATATATAATTGTAGTTTACATATACATTTAAAAAGAAAGAAAATAGTTTTACAGTGAATATGTGTATGAACATGGCTTGGAGGAGTATCAAAATTGATAGTTAATTGTAAGCTAATAGATAAATTGAGCCTTGAATATGTTAATTCGGTAAGAAATGAAGAGAACGTAGTTGGAATGAATTAATTTGGAGTATAATTATGATCACAATGTTAGTTTTGTCAAACAATGTCAAAAATACAGTTTTTGGTTTAAAACATGACATTCAAGAATATAAATTTTCTGAAGTTGTGGTTTAGTTGTTTGAAATCAGTAAATATATGATGGGTAATGTTTATGTGTAATCTATGTAAGTTATACGTGTTAATTTAGGTGCTAGAAATTAAGATACATGTCAAATTAGCTTTGTTTACGTTTCTTCGTGCTAAAATCTGTTATTAAAAATTGTACTTGGTTAATGTAATGGCCGTAAAATTATTATTTTTACACAAAGTCTGTAATTGTTGATATGGTGCAATATTATGACTATTAAAATATGATTCTTGTTAATTTTTGTATCATAGTACTAAGAATGAGCATATAATTAACAATTAACGAGTTTTGTTATTACGTTACTAATGTAACTTGACTATGTGATTAAAACCAATCCATACATGAAATTGACACTTATTTATATATAGAGTATATGTAGTAACTAATTATGTCATGATGACATGTGTATAGGATATTGTGAATCGAATTATTACGGTTTAGCTTACACGCAAGGCAATTTTTCTAACTCTAAACTTTCTTTGAGCAAGTTTCTTAACTCCAAATTATATTGCGCAAGTTTCTTGACTCTACCTTGTTTATTATTGAGCAAGTTATTCCTAATCCTATTTATACAATTCGTGCAAAGTTATTTAACCTAAACTCTTACTTTGAAAAGGTTTCCTACTTTAACTTGTTATTTAGCATGCAAATTTCTAAATTCTGATACACTAATGTTGAACAAGTTTTATCGTTCAATTTACTATTTATTATGCATGCTCAATACTCAATTCTAAACAAGATTCTAACCTTAGCTTAATATTGTTTAAGCAAGGTATGTTATGTTATTCAATGCTTATGCTATTAGATTATTCCTAAAGCATGACCTTAATATACAATGTTGATTCATTTATGATTTATTCCATAGCATAATGTTATTACATTCTTATTCAACTAATCCTTAGTTGATATTCGTTAAACTCTAAATTACCTTGAAATTTATCCAAACCAAACTTACTTTGGTGCGGACTTGTATTCTAAATACTGAGATGAACAAACCTATTACAGGTGATAATTTACGCATACCGTTTAAATGTTTGTGCACAATACATTGTACGAAGGGCTGATCCCCCTAAGTACGAGGATTCCCTATAGTCTTATGACTGTTAAAGTTTAAGTTGAAAGAATACTTATAACTATGGACATAGTTCGTGGTCTTTTGACCCTCAGATATATATTTCAAATTCTGTTCTTGATTATTATTAATTAAGCACATTATTCAGTTCTATTGAGCCTATTCGTTTGACAGTTGATATGATGTTTATTCATTGTCATTTCAAGTGAGCATTGTTTGCTCACTCTTGCTTATATAAGTATTACAGCTAAATTTGTGAAGGTCGATGAACCTACCACCAGTAAAGGAAAATGAAAGATGAACAAGTATTGAAGATTTGTAAACCTGTTGACTTTTATATTGTCAGACTTTATTTTAAATCTTGTGATGTAGTTATTTAATTTTTCGCACATGATGTTTGTATTTAACGGTTAGATAACCTGGGAGATTTTATTAAACTTATTGATGTAATCCTTTAATGGGAAGGTTTATTACTCCCTCTGTCCCAGGATAAAGGTTTATTACTCATTGATGAAATGACAAAATTGCCCATAATAATATGTCATTAATTATGGAGAGAGAATTAGAATAAGAAAAGTAAGAGATATTTAATGTTACGGGTATAATAGGAAAAAATGTATAAAAGTTTGGTTATTAAAGGAAAGTAGACATTTAACATGGGACTACCCAAAATAGTAATAAGGACTTTTATCATGGGACGAAGGGAGTATTAAATTTTATTATGTTTGGGTAGTTAGACATGAATGTTTTTATCAAGGGAACACCAAATCTTGTGGGAATGAAGTACCCGAATTTGAGGGTGTCAAAATGTCCATCTATATAGTTTATGTTGGAAAATTTGGGAAAAAGGAAGCTAAAGTAGTTTTGGGAAAAACACTAATTTAAAGGGGTGATCATTGCTTTTCATTTTGAAATCTACAAATGGTGTTTGTGATTTTGTTTCTTGGTATACTAGAAATATGAGTTAAGAGCAAAACCCCTTTGGAAGCATGTAAAAATATTAAAAAATGAGTGAGATATGGATTTATTACTAAAACACCTCAACTAAGAACTCATGTGCAAGAACAGCCACTTCTGTGCTCATTTCTGGGATCAAAACATAACCAAAATTGATGTTTGATGAATGAAATCTATAGTTCGGGAAGATACGAATCCAACGAGTTTGATTGGACCCAAATAGGAGTTGTAGATTTCATTTTATTCAAGTTTTAGTGAAGGAGCCCAAATTTGGAGAAAAAAAATCAAAAATCTTAAAAAGCTACTGCTGGTTCATCAAAGCCGAACCAAACGGAACTTTTCGGCGCAATTTGGCCTACCACTTTCCCTACTTGGTTCCGGTGGTGGTTTCTTGGACACAAATTTTTCTAAAATTTTGAAGAATATTAAGATATTTAATCCAAAATGTTTCTGAGCAGTTAGCTAATTATTAAGTAATTAGTGGTTTAAACTCATTTAAAATCATTTTAAACTTACTAATTTATAACTTTTAATACAATTAATGGATTATTTAACTAATTACATGAAATTTGAATGTAATTAACTATTTAATTATTATCTAAGTAGTATTGGGCGATAATTAAGTAGAGTTAGTATTAATAAAGTAACTATTGTTAATTTAATTAAAATTAAATAATAAATAGGGTTAAATCATTAATTAATATTAAATAATGATTAAAGAATGCTTAAGTAAGATTATGTAATAATGTAATTACTTACTTACATTGACATAAAATTTATAAAGTAATTATTTATTATTTAGTTAATATTAAATAATAAATAAGAATAAATGATAATTAATTATTCTTAAGTTAATAAGAAAGAATAATTAAAGACTTACTTAAGTAAATTAATTATTTATTATTCAAGGATAAATAAATAAATAATAAATAAGAATAAATGATAATTAATTATTCTTAAGTTAATAATAAAGAATAATTAAAGATTTATGAAGTAAATTAATTATTTATTATTCAAGGATAAATAAATAAATAATTAATATTAAATAAGGACAAAGCAAGGTTAATTAATTGTTCATTTATTAATAGAAATGAATAATTAAAGACTAATAAATCAATTATTTATTATTCAAGGATAAATGATTAATTAATTATTACTTAATTAATATTAAATAATAAATAAAGACGAGTAATGTTAATTATTAAATATTTAATTAACATTAAATAATAATTAGATGTAATTAGTTATTATTTATTTAATAATAACTAAAGGTAATTAATTAATTACTATTTAACTAATATTAAATAGTAATTAAAGGAAGATAGATTTAATAAATGGAGATAATTTAAATGACTCATTAATTAAACAATTATAATAAATTGTTTAAGGATCTAATAAGTGTTTATTACTTAAGAAAACCTTATAAATTTATAAAATCATTAACCTAAGATTTATTAAATATCTTATAGTGTTAATGATGATATATTATACTATGTGTACATTGTGATTGAATTATTTTCTATATAATAGTATAAGTAAACATGTAGGCGTATAATTATACGCAGTACTAATTATTAGACTAACATTGTCAATACTAGATCATTCAAAGAGTTATAATTAAAGCTATTTAGTTGTAGCTCGTCAAATAGACAAGTTTCTTAACTCAAACTCGAGTTATTATTTTTGAAGCATGTTAGTTAATAATTATTGTTGAATATTTACATCTATATTGATTATTGAGATTTGCACTTTGTGCAATTGAATTCCTGTTCTATTATTAATGAACTGTGAATTAGATTAAAGTTCTTCATTCATGATCTGTTTATGAGATAGATTTATGCTAATTGTATCAGCTAGATTAAGCATGTTTAAATTTGTTAAATCAAATGTATTTTAAAGAGCTGTTCTTATTAAATTGATATGATTAGAAATCTTGACTAAGAAAATGACGAATTTAATTAAAGCATGATATTGATGTTGGATTATTAAGTGTTTATGCATAAATCACGGGGTATGAAAAGCTGATCCCCTTAATTACTAAAACTTATTAAAAGGTCCAGTTTAAATGACTGAGAACCTTGGAAAATGCTCATGGTTATTTTAAACCACTCAGTACATTTTATTCAATTATTCGAATATTCAACTGTTGACTATTAATTAATGTTCCTTCACAACTTTATACTGTTTTGAACATTAAAAGAGAAACTTATTTCTAATCATGATATATCTCCCTTGTATTTAAATTTGCTAAGCAAATTAGTTGCTTAGGCTTGCTATATCATGACATTTATTTCAGTTAAGCCTAAAGGATCGAATACGAAAGACAAAGGCAAGGGCAAGATCCAAGAATAGTTTAGAATGAATGTTAATTATTATTATCTGATGGAATTACTTATGTAAACCTTTTGTAATATGAATGGTGTGTTTAAGGTAAGATTAAGAAGATATTTGGATTATGTTATGAAACTTTATTATAATGAACAACGTATGTTTATTATTCCACAATAGTTTATAGAATGCTTATGATGATGATAGATCGTGAGCACTGAATCCGAGGTTAGAGAACCTGATTTTGGGGGCGTCACATGTTTTCTAGGCTAGCAACGCAACTGCGCCATTTTTTCAAAGATATTCTCAAGCCTTGAATTGCCATAACCTCAAAAAGGATTTTCTAGGCTAGAAATGTTGATTGCCACAGATTCCAATGTGGGAGCAAATGCGTTTCTACACCGCATTCTAAAAATATTAATTTTAATATTTATTTCAATTAAGATAAAAATGGTTATTTTGAATTGGAATATAATTAAAATAAAAGTTTTATATTAACTTGGAATTAGATTCCACGTTCGTTTGAATAAAAGAGTTTATTCAAAAGTTTTATATTAACTTGGAATTAGATTCCACGTTCGTTTGAATAAAAGAGTTTATTCAAAAGTTTTATATTAACTTGGAATTAGATTCTATGTTCATTTGAATAAAATAGTTTATTCAAAAGATTCATATTAATTTGGAATTAGATTCCACGTTTGCTTGAATAAAAGAGTTTATTCACATATGGAATAGGATTCCTTGTTCTCTAGAATAAAGGAGTTTATTCACATATGGAATAGGATTCCATGTTTCCTAAAATTAAAGATGTTTAATTTTGATAAGGAATAAGATTCAACATATTTTATTTTTTCAAAGAATTTTAAGTTAAAATAAAGGATTTTATTTTGTACTTAAAATTGAATTCTTTATTAAATAAAATAAAAGAGTTTATTTTGATTTGGAATTTGATTAAAACTAAAGGAGTTTATTTGTATTTAAAAATTGGATAAAATAAAATAAAGAAATTTATTATGGTTTAAGTTTTATTAAAATAAAAGAGTTTATTTTATTTAAAAATTGGATTTTAATAAACTCGAAATTGCCCATTAAATTGATATTGATGCATATATGGAATGGATTTATTATTCATGAGATGAATTATTTATTGATGCATATGTTGATATGTATGATAATAAATAGGATTGATTATGGACTATTGACCAATGTGATTGGATTTTATTTTAGTTGGATACATGAATGTATGAGTTTTATTAAATGGGGTGTGTATCTCATCTTCTCTAATTTTTTCTTAATGTAAATTATATCTCCCTCCTATGTACTTTCCCTTAACTGCTGATCAAGGTTTCTATTTATTTTAAATAGTTTTGTAATAGGAATAGTTAGAATTAATTTTAAAGAATTGGAGATCAAGGAACAAGGAGCGCTTGAAGACCCGTCTATAATGGAGCCTGGGTTTAAATGTAATAGTTATATTTAAATTTAATTCTTGTACCATAGGTTTGACCGCTTGGTTCACTTGGTGGCTCTAGTGAACCAAACTAGAATCAAGTCCATAATCAATCGGGGTAGAATATAATATTCTGTATGTGCATGCTTATACTATATATATTATGCAAACATGCTTCACATGTTAATTAATATGTCGCGTATTTTATATATATATATATATATAAGTGTATGTGTGTGTGTGCATGCGCACTAAACAAGATGAGACAATTAATAACAAATCCCTCAAAGTTTTAAAATTAAGTCCTAAACATTGAAAGATATTTGAAATATCGAACGTCGCCTTCTAACAAGATAACAATAATAGAGTATCAATTAATTATTATAAGTTTGTTGTGTCACCACAAGGCTTATCTTAATTCTTTGAAATGTTAATTTTATCACATTTGATGCTTATAAAAAAAATTGAACAATATTATTTTGTTGTGTCACCACAAGGATAATGTTTTTCTTTTTTGAATATATGGAGTGCTAGGTTGGACTTAACTTGGTTAATTTTGATTCGGATGTGCCACCACTTGATAAAAATAATCTAAGAGGCAAAATAAAAAGAGTTACATGATGATGTAATTGACAAGAGTTGTCTACCTATTTATTTATATATAGTGTATTGTGTCGCCACAAAACTATATACATTTGAAATGAGATCCTTATTCTCACTAGCAAAGCTTTAATTAGATTTTGCCGAACTATATAAGTGACGATAATATAGTTTAATGAAAATAGCGGGAGATACCAATTTAAATAAAGACCTAATTTATCTTGGTAATTAATTAATTAATAATAGAATGTATGCTAAAAATATTGGTAATTACAAATTCATTCAAAGCATTTTATAATGTCTAAATTACTATCAGTGCGTAGTATATTAGATTCTAAATTAACCGGATCGAATTAAATGGATTGGTTAAGGAATTTGAGAATAGTCACATATTATCAATATACTCTGATCGACCAATTAAATAGCAAATAAACTTAGGTAGGTCATACTAGCGAAGGAATTCCCCCTCTCTCGCCTCCTAGTTCTTATCTCACATCTCAGCCAGGGATCATATCCCTAAGCTTTGATACCAACTGTGACGCCCCCAAAATAGGTATAAATCACCTATTCTGAGTTGCCAAATATATGGTACAGAATACAAATACAATCTTAAATATACAACATGAGCTGTGAGTTTTAATACAATTATTGTCTTTTAGACAGTATTCAAACTCAAAATAAGTCCTCAATATATTTATTAACACACTATTTCATAGAATACTGAGGACTACTAATGCTATCATATGGACCGTCACTCCGTTCCCCGACTAGTCTTTGCTACATTCTCATTTCCTGAAGAGAACAATGAAAGTAAAAGGGTGAGCTCAACTAGCCTAGTAAGAAATATTATGACTAAGATAATGCAGAATAAATTATCGTTAGCCTTCAACAGTGTTAAACTGATACAATATAACAAACATCAAGTTTAACTGCAGCGGAATAAGCAATCCATAAAAATAGTCAAGTAGAGAATAAAATCTACTTTCTTCTATAATTTAAAAGATTTTTCATAACTTTTATTGCTGAGACTCAGCTTAATAAATAAACCACATCATCCTTGCACTACGGCCAAGGATATTCATTAGTATCACAACCACAAATTATCCATGCATTACGAGCCAAGGATATTCGTGTATTCATCAATGGTCATGATCATGCCAACAACTATCCATCAATGCACTACGGGCCAATGAGGACTTTTACCACATCATTTATAATATTACGGTCATGATTATACTGAATAATTCCTGGTCATAATCATACCGAGTCCATCTATGCACTACAGGCCACATATGACTTTCAACATAAAATAAACATGAGAATGATGACAATGATATAAGAATTCAATTAAACAAGTTCTAGAATTAATTTATCCAGGAACCAATAACGTACAAATTGTCAACTAGATACTGCTTTGTGGAGTAAAATACATGAATGCTCAGAAGAATATTTCCATGAAAAGATACTGGACAAAGCACAAATATCAAAGATATTCCACTAATTTCATGGAGTATAAAAGCCAAAACTTTAACCAACTTTGTATAATAAAGAATGGAATAACAAAAGAAATCACCAGGCATGCGATAGATCATGATGCATGTGTTATTCCAATGAATAATAAATAACGGAACCAGGTCATGCGTAAAGCACAGACATGATGTTTCAACAGAATAATAAATAATGGAACCAGGTCATGCATAAAGCACAGACAGGATGTATCAAAAGAATGATAAATAATGGAACCAGGTCATGCGTAAATCACAGACATGATGTTCCAACAAAATGATAAATAATGGAACCAAGTCATGCGTAAAGCATAGACAAGATGTTCCAACAGAATGATAAAGAATGGAATAATAGAAGAATTTCACCATGTATGCGATGCCAGATGATGGTTATTCCAATATAATAATAAAGAATGGAATAACAGAAGAATTTCACCAAGTATAGGGTAGTCCGTGTATACAGGTTATTCCAACAGAATAATAAAGAATGGAATAACTGAAGTTCTCTTCATGAATACAAAAGAAATAATACCCCTTACCTTAGAAGAAACTGGATATAGGAGTAGTGAAGTAGCATAATACTTTTCTTCTTTCTCTCTATTGTTTCTCTCTCTAGAGTTTCAGTGAATTCGTAAGAAATAATGAAGGAATGAACTTCTATTTATAGGAGAATGGACTGAATAGTAACTAATTCATGAACGGTGCAATTTGATTTATATTTAAACGGATGGTCCATATTAATTTACTATGCAGTATTAATAAAATATTCTAATAAAGCAAAATCTTTTAAATAAAATATAATATATTCTATTTATAATCTAATAAAACGAATAACTTTATAAAAGTATTCTATTTTATATAAAAATGTGACGCCCCAAAAATAGGTATACATCACCTATTTTGAGTCGCCAAATATATGGTACAAAATACAAATACAAACTTAATTATACAACAGTCGTGTAAAATACGACAAAACATATGCTATGAGTTTTAATAAAAATATTGTCATCTAGACAATATCCCCACTCAATGGAGTCCTCATTACATTTATTATCACACTATTTAACAGAATAGTGAGGACTACTAATGTTATCATCTGGACCGTCACTCCGTTCCCCGACTCGTCCCATCCATATTCTCATTTTCTGAAGAGAACAGTGAAAGAAAGGGGTGAGCTCAACTAGCCCAGTAAGAAATATTATGACTAAGATAATGTAGAATAAATTATCATTAGTCTTCAACAATGTTAAACTGATAAAATATAACAAACATCAAGTTTAACTACAGCGGAACAAGCAATCCATTAAAAGAGTCAAGTATAGAATAAAATCTACTATCTTTTATGATTTAAAAGGTTTTTCATCACTTTTATTGCTAAGACTCAGCTTAATAATTAATCCACATCATCCCTGCACTACGAAAAAGGATATTCATTAGTATCACAACCACAAATTATCCATGCTCTACAGGCCAATGATATTCGTGTATTCATCAATAGTCATGATTATACCAACAACTGTCCATCAATACACTGCGGGCCAATGAGGACTTTTACCACATCATTTGTAACATTACGGTCATGATTATACCGATTAATCCCTGGTCATAATCATACAAAGTCCATCTATGCACTACAGGCCATAGATTACTTTCAACATAATATAAACATGAGGATGATGACAATGATATAAGAATTCAATAAAACAAGTTCAAGAATTAATTTATCCAGGAACTAATAACGTCCAAATTGTCAACATGATACTTCTTTGTAGAGTAAAATTCAAGAATGCTCAGAAGAATATTTTCATGAAAAGATACCGGATGAAGCGCAAATATGTGGATATTCCACTAATTTCATGGAGTATAGAAGTCAAAACTTTAACCAACCGAGTATAATAAAGAATGGAATAACAAAAGAAATCACCATGCATGCGATAGACCACACGCATAAAAGTTAATCCAATGTAATAATAAATAATGGAACCGGTCGGTAGAAATTTGCACCGATAGGATATTCCAATGAATAATAAAGAATGGAATAACAACGAAATCACCATGCATACGATGAGCCTCGCATGCATGTGTTATTCCAACATAATAATAATTAATGGAACCAAAGTCAAGCGTAATATGCACCGACATACGATATTCCAAATGTAATAATAAATAACGGAACCGGTCTCTTTGCATTAACAGTTATTCCAACATAATGATAAAGAATGGAATAATGTAAGAATTTCACCATATATGCGGTATTTGATGAGACGGTTATTCCAACATAATGATAAATAATGGAATAACAGAAGAATTTCACCAAGTATAGGGTAGCCCGCGTATACAGGTTATTCCAACAAAATAATAAAGAATGGAATAACAAAAGAATTTCACCATGTATGAGGTCCTTCACATAGAAATATTATTCCATCATAATAATAAAGGATGGAATAACAGAAGAATTTCACCAAGTATAGGGTAGTCCGCGTATACAGGTTATACCAACAGAATAATAAAGAATGGAATAACAGAAGTTATCTTCATGAATACGAAAGAAATAATACCCCTTACGAGTATTGAAAGAAAATAATTTTCTTCATGAATAAAAATTAAATAATACCCCTTACCTTAGAAGAAACTGGATATAGGAATAGTGAAGTAGCAGAAAACTTTTCTTCTTTCTCTCTATAGTTTCTCTCTGTAGTTTCAAAGAATTAAGTAAGAAATAATGAAGGAAGGAATGAGCTTCTATTTATAGGAGAATGGACCAATAAGAACTAATTCATGAACTATCCCAGATTGATTTACTTTTAAACCGACAAATTCCATATTGATTTACTATGCAAAGATTAATAAATTATTCTAATAAAACAAAATCTTTTAAATAAAATATAATATATTCTATTTATAGTCTAATAAAACAAATAACTTTATAAAAGTATTCGCTTTTATATAAAAAGATTTTACTATGCAAACAATATCAGCACTATGCATAATAAAATATAATATATTCTAATTATTATCTAATAAAACAAATAACTTTATAAAACTATTTTGTTTTATATAAAAAGATTTTACTATCTGCAAAACACTATGCAGCACTATGCAAACACTACGCATAATAAAATATAATATATTCTAATTATTGTCTAATAAAACAAATAACTTTATAAAAGTATTTTATTTTATATAAAAAGATTTTACTATGCAAAACACTATGCATAATAGAATATAATATATTCTATTTATAGTCAAATAAAACAAATAACTTTATAAAAGTATTCTGCTTTTATATAAAAGCTTTTTCTGCTTTTATTACATTAATAATACTAATAAAATAAAATTTATATATATATATATATATAAACTTCGTGACTTCATAAAAGACACCTCAATATATTTAACAACATTTATCATCATTATTATAATTCACAATATTAATCGACCAGGTCGTTCCCAGGAAAGAGGGGGCTTTTCAATAAGGATTTCTCCATATTGGCGCGCAATTAGGTGACCATACCTCTTTTTGACAGAACTTCTAGACATCGTTAATATTGCAAATAATAATATGAATAACTCTGTCATCTCAATTATTGATTTAATAATATATAAAATATCGACAATAATTGAATCAAATAACGTGAGATACTATGCAACAATTACTATAGCAATAATTGAATAAAACTGAGTGACTTCTTAAGTAAGAATCAATAATCAACACCGTGTGCTACTATGCAACCACGCATATTACTGTACTTTTATTACCGAGTAGTTCAACAGTATTAATGGTAAAACTTCCGCCATTATTTTTATAAAAATATTTTTGTCGTTTTCTCAATCCGATAATAATTCCGTTGTGGGGTCCATCAATGATTGTGTCATCGTACAGATATTTCCCGACAAAAAGAATATTCCCCGACCAAACGAATATTATATAACAACTTGCATACTTTGCAAAATTTATAATATTACCCACAACTATAACATTATATCAAATTCACACCATAATTTTGAAAAAATATTTCGAGAAATTTAAATCTTTATACATAAAATTTGGGGTCTCACAATCTCCCCTCCTTATGAAATTTCGCCCTCGAAATTTACGTACGTACCTGGTATGCCGAACATATGAGGATACCTTGACTTCATTTCAGATTTTAACTCTTGAGGTATAAACTTTGAGTGTTGAATACGATCCTTCTTATCCAAGATTTTAACACGTATCTCTTCATACGTTAAATCTTCTGCTATATCGTCTAGTTCTAATTTAATAATGTGGTTCGAGTCATCCACATATTTACGTAACATCGATATGTGAAAAATATTATGAACACGCGATATACTTGGCAGTAAAATGAGTCTATAGGCCACAGTTTCTACTCAATCGAGGATTTTAAATGGGCCAATTAAATCAAGGGTTGAGATTTCCTCTCTTCATCGAGTCTTGCTTCTATAATAACGCCCTCTTGAACCTTCTTCTTCACATTCATCAGCTCTGGATGTGTAGCTTGAGCGGTTTTAACTTTATCAGTTAACGTCGATTCTACTCGTATTTTTGCTATCTTCACGTGGGTCTCTAGAGTCTTTAACTCTATCTTCATCATTTGTAAGTTATATGAAATGGGTTTTTGTGTTAACAACATCACACTCGTAAATGCATACGATCTTTTATTCAACGCATCAGCTACCATGTTCGCTCTTTTATAATGATATTGAATGATACAATCGTAATCTTCAACAGCTCGAGCCAACGTCTTTGGTGCATTATACGTTTGTTTTAGTTGAAGAAATATTTAAGGGTTTTAGAAATGGGTTTTGTACTGGGGTCAATACAAAATTATATTTCACGCTCTAGGGGTATGCTAAGAAGTCTTCAAGAATACGTTAGGAAATTTATTAACAATAGAAATATCATTCAAAACTATGACTCTCATCCAAGACTTGGATAACACGTCACATTGATACCTATCAACTTGCCATCGTCATTCACGTCATCTCCTACGAAAAGTCTGGCTTAGGTGCATTCCACACAAGGAAGTCACAAACGAAAGGTTCGAGGCTCTTTACTTATGGCTTGATATGATAATAATTGACTTTAGCGGTTTGGTTGCTTGAATTCGCATAACAGGTTGGTTAGGAATATGAAAGCTAACAACCTTACGAAAATAATCAAATTTGGCATGATGAGTAGTTAACCAATCGATTCCTAAAATCACACCAAGGGAAAATATTTTCAAAGAGATAAGATCGACAGGTAACGTGAGGGTATCGATATGAATCAAACAAGATTTATAAACAGTGGAGGTAACGAAGGTTTCTCCTAACGGAGTTTCAACAGATAAGTCAAAGTCTAATTTCTCAGGAGTCAAATTTAAACGTTGAGCGCAAGCAAGAGAGATAAAAGAATAGGTAGAACCGGTATCGAATAAGGTATAGACATCGTAAGCGTTTATGATTAACTTTCCCGTGATAACTTCGTTCGGGTTCCTCGACAAACGCTCTCACTTAAACTACCGACTTTGACTTATTTGAGACATCCTTTGGCATCATTATCCCAGCTGGACTTGACTTCACTACACGACAAAATCGAGCTAGGTGACCTTCTCTTCTGCAATTGAAACACGCTTTGGATTGCTACGTACAGTTTGGACGGATGTGTTCCTCCTGTTTGCATTTGAAACATACGATAAGTGGTCATTCTCCTTCCTTAATAACAGGTGCTGGTGTTGACGTCTTTCCATCATCGTTAAATCTTCTCTTCTTGAAATTTCCACTCCTATTATCTTGGCCATTATTACAACCGAAGTGGTTACCATTCTTGGCATGATAATTTTCCCCACGATGGTTAGCATTGTTCTGATGGCCATTGCCACTGGTACGATTATTATCGTGTTGTTGGTCGTTACCTTTTGGTTGTGCTAATTTATTATCGCGCTCCAATAACTGAGCCGTATTCACAACATCTGAATATAAACATAGTTTATAAGAAATGAGGTATTGACGTATATCGGGTTTCAAACCTCTTAGAAACATTCGCGTCATTCGCTCCTCATTATCGACCAAATGGGATGCAAACCGGGATAACTCCGCAAATTTAGCCTCTGATCATCTTATCGTTCATCATTTGATCGGTGTTGTTATTTACCTGAGGATTATTGTCTTCCTGTTGCACATTATCCTAGGTATTGATCGTTGGTGACTCAACGGTCTCATGTGCTTCATTGCTGATCTCAACATTTTCAGATGGCATTTTCAAACACTGTCACAAAACAAGGGTTAATTGACATATCACATATTATCCCTATACTCTGACAGACCAATTAAATACCAAATAAACTTAGGTAGGTCATACTAGCGAAGGAATTCCCCGTCTCTCCCCTCCTAGTTCTTGTCTCACATCTCAGCCAGGGATCATATCCCTAAGCTTTGATACCAACTGTGACACCCCCAAAATAGGTATACATCACCTATTCTGAGTCGCCAAATACATGGTACAAATACAAATACAAACTTAATAATACAACAGTCGTGTAAAATACGACAAAACATATGCTATGAGTTTTAATACAAATATTGTCATTTAGACAATATCCACACTCAATTGAGTCCTCATTATATTTATTATCACACTATTTAACAGACTAGTGAGGACTACTAATGCTATCATCTGGACCGTCACTCCGTTCCCCGACTCGTCCCAGCTATATTCTCATTTCCTAAAGAGAACAGTGAAAGAAAGGGGTGAGCTCAACTAGCCCAGTAAGAAATATTATGACTAAGATAATGTAGAATAAATTATCATTAGTCTTCAACAATGTTAAACTGATAAAATATAACAAACTTCAAGTTTAACTACAACGGAACAAGCAATCCATTAAAAGAGTCAAGTATAGAATAAAAACTACTATCTTTTATGATTTAAAAGGTTTTTCATCACTTTTATCGCTGAGACTCAGCTTAATAAATAATCCACATCATCCCTGCACTACGAAAAAAGATATTCATTAGTATCACAACCACAAATTATCCATGCACTACGAGCCAATGATATTCGTGTATGCATCAATAGTCATGATTATACCAACAACTGTCCATTAATGCACTGCGGGCCAATGAGGACTTTTACCACATCATTTGTAACATTACGATCATGATTATACCGATTAATCCCTGGTCATAATCATACAAAGTCCATCTATGCACTACAGGCCATAGATTACTTTCAACATAATATAAACATGAGGATGATGACAATGATATAAGAATTCAATAAAACAAGTTCAAGAATTAATTTATCCAGGAACTAATAACGTCCAAATTGTCAACATGATACTTCTTTGTAGAGTAAAATTCAAGAATGCTTAGAAGAATATTTCCATGAAAAGATACTAGATGAAACGCAAATATCAAGGATATTCCACTAATTTCATGGAGTATAGAAGTCAAAAACTTTAACCAACTGAGTATAATAAAGAATGGAATAACAAAAGAAATCACCATGCATGCGATAGACCGCACAGACAGGTTATTCCAATAGAATAATAAATAATGGAACCAGGTAAGGTGAAATTTGCACTGATAGGATATTTCAACAGAATAATAAAGAATGGAATAACAACAAAAATCACCATGCATGCGATAGATCGCATGCATAAAAGTTATTCCAATGAATAATAATTAATGGAACCGTGTCAAGCGTAATACGCACCAGATATGATATTCGAATGTAATAATAAATAACAGAATCCGTGTCTTGCGTAAACGCATTGCATGTGATGTTCCAACGTAATAATAAAGAATGGAATAAAGAAGAATTTCACCATATATACGCAGATTGCAGATGATAAAGTTATTCCAACATAATGATAAATAATGGAATAATAGAAGAATTTCACCAAGTATAGGGTAGCTCATGATCAAAGTTATTCCAACAAAATAATAAAGAATGGAATAACAAAAGAATTTCACCATGTATGCGACTTCAGATAAACAAAGTTATTCCAACATAATAATAAAGAATGGAATAATGTAAGAATTTCACCATGTATGCGGTATTTCATGTATACATGTTATTCCAACATAATAATAAAGAATGGAATAACAGAAGAATTTTACTAAGTATAGGGTAGTCCGCGTATACAGGTTATACCAACAGAATAATAAAGAATGGAATAACAGAAGTTCTCTTCATGAATATGAAAGAAATAATACCCCTTACGAGTATTGAAAGAAAATAATTCTCTTCATGAATACAAACAAAATAATACTCCTTACCTTAGAAGAAACTGGATATAGGTGTAGTGAAGTAGCAAAAAACTTTTCTTCTTTCTCTCTATAGTTTCTCTCTCTAGAGTTTCAGTGAATTCATAAGAAATAATGAAGGAATGAGCTTCTATTTATAGGAGAATGGACTGAATAGTAACTAATTCATGAACGGTTCTAGATTGATTTACTTTTAAAAGACGGTCCATATTGATTTACTATGCAGTATTAATAAATTATTCTAATAAACAAAATCTTTTAAATAAAATATAATATATTTTATTTATAGTCTAATAAAACAAATAACTTTATAAAAGTATTCTATTTTATATAAAAAGATTTTACTATACAAACAATATACGCAGTACTATGCATAATAAAATATAATATATTCTAATTATTGTCTAATAAAACAAATAACTTTATAAAATTATTACATTTTATATAAAAAGATTTTACTATGCAAAACCCTATGCAGAGCACTATGCAAACACTATATGCATAATAAAATATAATATATTTTAATTATTGTCTAATAAAACAAATAACTTTATAAAAGTATTCTGCTTTATATAAAAAGATTTTACTATGCAAAACACTATGTATAATAGAATAGAATATATTCTATTTATAGTCTAATAAAACAAATAACTTTATAAAATTATTCTATTTTATATAAAAAAGCTTTATGTTTTATTACATTAATAATACTAATAAAATAATATATATATATATATATATATATATATATATATAACTTCCGTGATTTCATAAAAGACACCTCAATGTATTTAACACCATTTATCATCATTATTATAATTCACAATATTAATTGACCAGGTCGTTCCTAGGAATGAGGGGCTTTCCAATAAGGATTTCTCCCTATCAAGCACAATTAGGTGACCAAACCTCTCCTCGGCGTAACTTCTAGACATCGTTAATATTGCAAATAATAATATTAATAACTCATCATCTCAATTATTGATTTAATAATATATAAAATATCGATAATAATTGAATCAAATAACGTGAGATACTATGCAACAATTACTGCAGCAATAATTGAATAAAACTGAGTGACTTCTTACGTAAGAATCAATAATTAATACCGTGTGCTACTATGCAACCATGCGTATTAATGTACTTTTACTACCGAGTAGTTCAACAGTATTAACTGTAAAACTTCCGTCGTTATTTTCATAAAATTTTTTTTATCGTTTTCTCAATCCGACAATAATTCCGTTGCGGGGTCCACCAATGATTGTTCCGTCGTACGGATATTTCCCGACAAAAAGAATATTTTCCGACCAAACGAATATTATATAACAACTTGCATACTTTGCAAAATTTATAAATATTACCCACAACTATAACATTATATCAAATCCACACCATAATTTTAAAAAAATATTTCGAGAAATTTAAATTTTTATTCATAAAATTTGGGGTCTCACAAAAAAGATTTTACTATGCAAACACTATGCAGGTACTATGCAAACACTATGCATAATAGAATATTAAATATTTTATTTATAGTCTAATAAAACGAATAACTTTATAAAAGTATTCTGTTTTATATAAAAAGATTTTACTATGCAAACAATATGCATGCACTACGTAAATACTATGCATAATAGAATATTATATATTCTATTTATAGTCTAATAAAATGAATAACCTTATAAAAGTATTCTGTTTTATATAAAAAGTTTTCTATTTTATTACATTTATAATAATAATAAAATAAAACTTATCACCTTTATTATAATTCACAATATTAATCGACCAGGTTGTTCCCAGGAAAGAGGGGGCTTTCCAATAAAGATTTCTCCCTATTGGAGCGCAATTCGGTGACCAAACCTCTCCTTGGCAGAACTTCTAGACATCGTTAATATTGCAAATAATAATATTAATAACTTTGTTATCTCAATTATTGATTTAATAATATATAAAATATCGACAATAATTGAATCAAATAATGTGAGATACTATGCAACAATTCTCAGTAGCAATAATTGAACAAAACCGAGTGACTTCTCACGTAAGCATCAATAATTAATACTGTAGTGCTACTATTATCAACCACACGACATCATTCTTTACTTTTAACAAGGGTGTTTCAACAGATTAATTGTGAAACATCCGTAGTTATTTTCATAAAAATATTTTTGTCGTTTTCTTAATTCGACAATAATTCCGTTGTGGGGTCCACCAATGATTGTGCCGTTGTACGAATATTCCCTGCTAAAACGAATATTCCCCAACCAATAGAATATTATATAACAACTTGCGTACTTTTCTAAATTTATAAATATTACCCACAACTATAACATTATATCAAATCCATACCATAATATTCAAAAAAATATTTCGAGAAATTTAAATCTTTCTTCATAAAATTTGGGGTCTCACAATCTCCCTTCCTTATGAAATTTTGCCCTCGAAATTTACGTACATACCTGGTATGCCGAAGAGATAAGGATACCTTGACTTCATTTCAGATTCTAACTCTTGAGGTATAACCTTTGAGTGTTAAATACGATCCTTCTTATCTAAGATTTTAACACGTATCTCCTCATACATTTAATCTTCTGCTATCTCGTCTAGTTCTAATTCAATAATGTGGTTCGGGTCATCCACATATTTACATAACATCGATACGTGAAAAACGTTATGGACACGCAACATACTTGGCGGTAAAACGAGTCTATAGGCCACAGTTCCTACTCTATCGAGGATTTTAAATGGGCCAATTAAATCGAGGGTTGAGATTTCCTCTCTCCATCGACTCTTGCATCTAGAATAACGCCCTCTTGAACCTTCTTCTTCATATTCATCAGCTACGTGTGTGTAGCTTGAGCGGCTTTAACTTTATTTATTAAAATCGATTTTACTCGTATATTCACTATCTTCACGTAGGTCTCTAGAGTCTTTAACTCTATCTTCATTATTTGTAAGTTATACGAAATGGGTTTTTGTGTTAACAACATCGCACTTTCAGAACGCATCGATCTTCTACTCAACGCGTCGCCTACTGTGTTCGCTTCTTCCACGATGATATTGAATGGTATAATCGTAATCTTCAACAGTTCGAGCCAACTTCTTTGGCGCATGTTATGTTCGTTTTAGTTGAAGAAATATTTAAGGGTTTTTAGAAATATGTTTTGTACTGGGGTCAATACAAAATTCGATTTCATGCTCTGGGGTAGGTCAAGAAGTCTTCAGGGAAAACATCAGGAATTTATTAACGATAGAAATATCATTCAAAAATGTGACCCTCATCCAAGACTTGGATAGCACGTCACATTGACACCTATCAACTTGCCACTGTCATTCACAAATATCCCCTACGAAAAGTTCTTTCTTGCATTCCACACAAGGAAGTTACCAGCGAAAGGCTCGGGGCTCTTTACTTATGGCTTGATATAACAGTGATTAACTTTAGTGGTTTGGTTTCTTGAATTTGCATGACAGGTTGGTTAGGAATATAAAAGCTAACAACCTTACGAAAAGCATGATGAGTAGTTAACCAATCGATTCCTAAAATCACATCAAAGACAAGTATTTTCAAAGACATAAGATCGACAGGTAACGTGAAAGTGTCTATTTGAATCAAACAAGATTTATAAATAGTGAATGTAACGAAGGTTTCTCCTAACAGAGTTTCAACAGATAAGTCAAAGTCTAATTTCTCAGGATCCAAGTTCAAACATTGAACACAACTTGGTGAAATAAAAGAGTAGGTATAATCGTTATCGAATAAAGTATAGACTTCGCAAGAGTTTATAATTAACTTACCCATAATAACTTCGTTCGGGTTTCTCGACAAACGCTCTCACTTAAACTACGGTTTTGACTTTGCTATAGAGTACATTCCACCATTAATTGCTTCGTCACATTCTTGATCCATGATTTGAATCATTATTCTCTGATCCATATCGAATTGGGGTTGACCGCTCTAAACAGGGTAATTCTGAATTCGATGTTGGATTCTCCCAATTGTTGTCCAAAAAGCGAAATTCATTTCATTTATTTTGGCCTTATTGGATCAGACGTCTTTTTCTACAATATCTACGCGTCGTGCAGCTTTTACCCATGCATCATCTATTCTCCTTCGTTCAGTTGATTCTTCTTTCATCAGAACTTTGATCATAGCATTCTCAGATTCCAACTCTAATATCTTATACTCTGCCAAAGAGTGCTTTTGTTCAAGCATCGCACATCGGGTAACATAATTTTGAATTGTTACATCTCTTTTCTCCACGACCGCCTGCCGTTCTTCAGTCTGCTCTTCTAACTCATGAACACGATTTTGTAATTCAAAATTTATATCATAAAATTCTTCTAATAAATTCTCCTCAGGTTCCTCTTCTTCTTCTTCCTCACTCCCAGCTGCTACCTCTGCAACTAGCTCGGGTGCAACTATTAGTTCTTCACTCACCACATAGATATCTCTGATTTCTTCTCCGTCTGACATCACATTAATCTGGTTAGTGATTAAAGGTGTCTCAACGGTCTCATTCACTCCATTGTTAACATTTTCAGCTGCCATTTTCAAACACTGCCACAAAACAACGGTTAATTAACATGTCACATATTATCAATATACTCTAATCGACCAATTAAATAGCAAATAAACTTAGGTAGGTCATACTAGTGAAGGAATTCCCCGTCTCTCCCCTCCTAGTTCTTATCTCACATCTCAGCCATGGATCATATCCCTAAGCTTTGATACCAACTGTGACGCCCCCAAAATAGGTATACATCACTTATTCTGAGTCGCCAAATACATGGTACAGAATACAAATACAATCTTAAATATACAACACGAGCTGTGAGTTTTAATATAAATATTGTCTTTTAGACAGTATTCAAACTCAAAATAAGTCCTTAATACATTTATTAACACACTATTTCATAGAATACTGAGGACTACTAATGCTATCATATGGACCGTCACTCCGTTCCCCGACTAGTCTCTGCTACGTTCTCATTTCCTGAAGAGAACAATGAAAGTAAAAGGGTGAGCTCAACTAGCCTAGTAAGAAATATTATGACTAAGATAATGTAGAATAAATTATCGTTAGCCTTCAACAGTGTTAAACTGATACAATATAACAAACATCAAGTTTAATAGCAGCGGAATAAGCAATTCGTTAAAAGAGTCAAGTAGAGAATAAAATCTACTATCTTCTATAATTTAAAAGGTTTTTCATAACTTTTATTGTTGAGACTCAGCTTAATAAATAAACCACATCATCCTTGCACTACGGCCAAGGATATTCATTAGTATCATAACCACAAATTATCCATGCATTACGAGCCAAGGATATTCGTGTATTCATCAATGGTCATGATCATGCCAACAACTGTCCATCAATGCACTACAGGCCAATGAGGACTTTTACCACATCATTTATAACATTACGGTCATGATTATACTGAATAATTCCTGGTCATAATCATACCGAGTCCATCTATGCACTACAGGCCACAGATGACTTTCAACATAAAATAAACATGAGAATGATAACAATGATATAAGAATTCAATAAAACAAGTTCTAGAATTAATTTATCCAGGAACCAATAACGTACAAATTGTCAACTAGATACTGCTTTGTGGAGTAAAATACAAGAATGCTCAGAAGAATATTTTCATGAAAAGATACTGGAAAAAGCGCAAATATCAAAGATATTCCACTAATTTCATGGAGTATAAAAGCCAAAACTTTAACCAACTTTGTATAATAAAGAATGGAATAACAAAAGAAATCACCAGGCATGCGATAGACCGCACAGACAGGTTATTCCAATAGAATAATAAATAACGGAACCGTGTCATGTGCGTAAAGCATACGATGTTCCAAATGAATAATAAATAATGGAACCGTCATGCATAAAGCATGATGGGATGTATCAAAAGAATGATAAATAATGGAACCAGTCAATGCGTAAAAGCTACGCATACAAGATGTTCCAACAGATCGATAAATAATGGAACCAAAGTCATGCGCGTAAAGCATAGGCGGGATGTTCCAACAGAATGATAAAGAATGGAATAATAGAAGAATTTCACCATGTATGCGATTGAATAGGCAAAGTTATTCCAACATAATAATAAAGAATGGAATAATGTAAGAATTTCACCAAGTATAGGGTAGTTCACGATCTGAGTTTATTCCAACCGAGAATAATAAAAATAGAATAATGTAAGTTCTCTTCATGAATACAAAAGAAATAATACCCTTACCTTAGAAGAAACTAGATATAGGAGTAGTGAAGTAGCAGAATACTTTTCTTCTTTCTCTCTATAGTTTCTCTCTCTAGAGTTTCAGTGAATTCATAAGAAATAATGAAGGAATGAGCTTCTATTTATAGGAGAATAAACTGAATACTAACTAATTCATGAAATGATCCAGATTGATTTACTTTTAAAACCGACAAATTCATATTAATTTACTATGCAAAGGTTAATAAAATATTCTAATAAAACAAAAATTTTAAATAAAATATAATACATTCTATTTATAATCTAATAAAACGAATAACTTTATAAAAGTATTCTGCTTTATATAAAAAGATTTTACTATCTGAAACACTATTCGTGTACTATGCAAAACACTACATGCATAATAAAATATTATATATTCTATTTATAGTCTAATAAAACGAATAACTTTATAAAAGTATTATGTTTTATATAAAAAGTTTTTTGTTTTATTACATTTATAATAATAATAAAACAAAACTTATCACCTTTATTATAATTCACAATATTAATCGACCAGGTTGTTCCCAGGAAAGAGGGGGCTTTGCAATAAGGATTTCTCCCTACTGGCTCGTAATTAGGTGACCAAACCTCTCCTTGGCAAAACTTCTAGACATCGTTAATATTGCAAATAATAATATTAATAACTTTGTTATCTCAATTATTAATTTAATAATATATAAAATATCGACAATAATTGAATCAAATAACGTGAGATACTATGCAATAATTACTGTAGCAATAATTGAACAAAACTGAGTGACTTCTCATGTAAGCATCAATAATTAATACCGCGTGCTACTATGCAACCAAGCATATTATTGTACTTTTAACACCGGGTGTTTCAACAGTTAACGATAAAACTTTCGCCGTTATTTTCATAAAAATATTTTTGTCGTTTTCTCAATCCGACAATAATTCCGTTGTGGGGTCCACCAATGATTGTGCCGTTGTATGAATATTCCCTGCTAAAACGAATATTCCCCGACCAATCGAATATTATATAACAACTTGCGTACTTTGCAAAATTTATAAATATTACCCACAACTATAACATTATATCAAATCCACACCATAATATTCAAAAAAATATTTCGAGAAATTTAAATCTTTATTCATAAAATTTGGGGTCTCACAAGATGTCTCATGATGATGAACCATAGAGTGAATCTGTCTTAATAGTCCTTATAGACTCCTGAAAAAGAGAGATCACATGAGTAATTATCATGTATGCAATGAAATGTACGAGGCCTGATGTTGATCAGTCATATTCTGGAGAAGATCACTATAAGACAGTGAAAAACATCTTAAAATACTTAACCGACACTAAGGATGTGATCATATTCATGGTGGGTCTGAATTAAAACTAGAGGGCTTAACTGACTCAAGTATTTCAGACAGACCAAGTGTGATGCCCCCAAAAGAGGTCCACACAATCCATTATGAGTCGCCAGATATACGGTACAGAATTCAAATACAAACTTCATTTATAGAACTACTAAACTGTTGTGCAAAATACGACTACACATAATCTGTGAGTTTTAATACAAATAACAGTACTCACACTCCAAATTAATGATACTCTACATAAAGGTACAGTCGATAACTGTTTTAAGAATTAAAATCTTTGGAAAATGCTCAAGGAATCCTTCATACATGTGAGGCCATGCATCTAAGTTATAATAGATATCATAGGACTTGAGCATTACCCTTGGTTGACCCAATAAACCCCAAAGAAGAACGAGAAGATTACTATCTTGTTCATTCCAATGGTGTGTATCCTCTTGCCATATAATTACCTCCATTGTCTCAAACTGAGGATTATACTCCAACCATACTCCAAGATTATATAGATAATGCTCAAAGATATAGTCAGTAAGTAGATGTGCACAACCATATCTTATGATAACACGGGTTTATATGTGGTCGGACATCATGTATAATAGTGGAAACACACCCTTAAAGCTCTTAGTACAATTTTATCCTCCTCATTCTAATGGGGTGCATTTTTGACGCTTTCACAGTTGAGTTCTCCTCACTCTATTGTTGTTCGCCTAAATAAATTATTAAATAACGTATAAAATATGACACACATTTTAAGTTCTCAATAGAATTATATATTGTCATGCTGTATTAAGAAACTTCAACTGTTATAGACCATCATTCTATTCCCTTTTTACCCCAGCTCGGCTCAGCTACACCCTTATTACCTGAAAGGAATTGTGAAGCAAAAGGGTGAGCTTAAGTAGCCCAGTAAAGAATATTATAACTAAGATAATGTAGAACAAATTATCCTTAGTCCTCAATAGGGAAAAATCTGATAGAATACAATACAAAACAAGTTTTAGATCAACAACTGCAGCAGAACCAGCAATCCATTAGAAAAGTCAAGTAGAACATAATGTCTACTATCTCTTCCAAATTAAAATTCCATCATTAATATTTCATCCATGTAATACCCATCAACAGTTCTTTGTTGTACTCAAGACAAAGAGAACTTTCATCACCTGTCTTCACCTGAACCACCAAAGATTATAGTTAAATTCATAATTCATATTTATAATCATGTAGATCAACAGTCCACCTTTTGCACTACGGGCCAAAGACATTAACCTATAAAACCAATAATCAATAGTCCATCTTTGCACTACGGGCCAAAGATGTTCAACTGTAAAACCAATAATCAACTGTGAGACCCCAAATTTTATGAATAAAGATTTAAATTTCTCGAAATATTTTTTTGAATATTATGGTGTAGATTTGACATAATGTTATAGTTGTGGGTAATATTTACAAATTTTGTAAAGTAAGCAAGTGGTTATATAATATTCGATTGGTCGGGGAATATTCGTCTTAACATGGAATATTTGTACGACAGAACAATCATTGGTGGACCCCACAACAGAAGTATTGTCGTAGTAAGAAAACTACAGAGTTATCTTTTATTAAAAATAACGGCAAAAGTGTTACCGTTAAAACTGTTGAACTACCCGGTAGTAAAAGTACAGTAATACGCGTGATTGCATAGTAGCACACGGTATTGATTATTGATGCTTACGTGAGAAGTTACTCAGTTATACTCAATTATTGCTACAGTAATTGTTGCATCATATCTCTCATATTATTGATTCAATTTTTGTCATAGTATCATCTGCATAATATTTTATATATTATTAAATCAATAATTGAGATGGAAAAGTTATTCATATTATTATTTGCAATATTGACAATGTCTATAAGTTATGTCAAGGAGAGGTTTGGTCACCTAATTGCGTGCCAATAAGGAGAAATCCTTATCGGAAAGCCCCCTCTTTCCTGGGACTGACCTGGTTGTTAAATATTGTGAATTATAATATCAATGATGAATAAGATTGTGTTAACTAAAGATGAAATTGATAGTTGCATTGTGTTGGAATTATTAGTGTTAGTGAAAATCGACATTTATTCCAATGATAATTGATGTCTGGGGGTTATATTGATAAATCGGGTAATTAATTGGATAAATGAGCAATTAATTGCTACTAATTCACATGCTTATATAACTATTTATTCACATGTGTGTACTATTGAATCACATTCTTGTACTATTAGGGGAGTTGGTGCAACATTGATAATACTTGCATGACTAAGTTAAAAATAGAGGTATAGATGGAGGTACTATACTGTAATTCATATTTTCACATGCTTATAATTATTGATTCACATGATTGAACTATTTATTCACATTATTTACTATTAGGGGAGGTGGTTCAAGATTGATAATACTTACAGGACTAAATTAAAAATGAAAGAAAAGTTAGAGGTATTGTACTGTAATATTTTGAGCCCCAAAATGTGAAATTATCGAAACTATATTTTTCTATAAATAGAAGCTCATTCTTCCTTCATTTCTCGCCAATTCACTAAAGCTTTAGAGCAATTATTATAGAGAGAAATTATAGAGAGAAAAAAGAAGAGAAGTCTGCTACCTCTCTACTCCAGTATCTAGTTTCTTTGTAACGTAAGGGGTATTATTTCTTTTGTATTTATGAAGAGAGCTATTGTTATTCCATTCCTTATTATTATGTTGGAATAACTTTTCTCATCTGATCGCATACATGGTGAAATTCTTCTGTTATTCTATTCTTTATTATTCTGTTGGAATAACTTGTCTGTGCGGTCTATCGCATGCCTGGTGAATTCTGATGTTATTCCATTCTTTATTATTCTATTGGAATATCCTGTCTGTGTGGTTTACGCATGACATGGTTCCATTCTTTATTATTCTGTTGGAATATCCTGTCTGTGCGGTTTACGCATGACCTGGTTCCATTCTTTATTATTACATTGGAATATTCTCGCATCATGCGGTTCTTACGACACACCGTTCCATTCTTTCTTTATTATTCTATTGAGAATAATCTATATGTGCAATCTATCGCATGCATGATGAATTCTTCTGTTATACCATTCTTTATTATTCTGTTGGAATAACCTGTCTATGTGGATTACCGCATGCATGGTGAATGATCCTTTGTATTCATATGAATATTATTTTCATTCAAAAGGGGTTCCTGCCAGGGGCAATTTCATAATTTTTCTGACCCTCAATAATTTAGGAAAAATTTGAAATGATAGTTTGATGAGTTTTCTAGATTGTGTCCAAAAATGGAAATTTTTAGATGTATAGATTAAGAGTTATGGATTTTATGGGAAACAACTATTTTAAAAGTAAACCCTTATAACTCTTTGTGGTTAACTCCAAAATTGGTGAAATTTTTATTGGGAGTACATGTATATAACAAGAGTATACCACAGAAATTCGAAATTTTTGGATAAAAGTACAATTTATGATAAATGTCTAAATATTCTAGAGCTTTTGGCCATATGAAAAATAGTAAATAAATTTTAAAAATTCTGAGAATAATATATGTTCAATATGGGACTATATTCTGCTAAATCTCAGAAAAGAAATATTTTTGGGACTGATTTGGTATTTTTCATGAAAACGAACTAGTTATGAGTAAATGAATTAAATATGTTATGTGAAGTAACAAAATTGGAAAATAGGATTTTATGGCTTGGGAATCCTATATAGGGTATATACAAATTTTTAATGAAGGATTTGATCATTGGTGATGAAATCTTATGAGTATGACATTTTTGAATGATTAAATACATTATTTGGTATAGTGTAAACAATTGAAATAAATTGTTTATAAGTTTAAAAAGTGATTAAAATATTGTTATAATATTAATAATATTAGATGATGAGTTTATTAAGTGATTGATAATATTTGGATAAATTTAAAGTCTTTAATATTTATCCTTGTATTCGTTTGATTAATGTTTATATCATTGTCATCATCCTCATGCTTATATTGTGATGAAAGTCATCTTTGGCTTACGTGCATAGATGGACTTGGTATGATTATGACGAGGGATCATTCGGTATAATCATGACATATAATGTTATAAATGATGTGGTAAAAGTCCTCAGTGGCCTGTAGTGCATTGATGGACAGTTTTTGGTATGATTATGACCAGGGATTATTCAGTATAGTCATGACCATTGATGATTTAATGAATATCCTTGGCGCCAGAAAAGTGGGATGACTCGAGGATGTGGTTTATTTATTAAGTCGAGTCTCAAATGATAAAAAATTGATGAAAACATTTTAAATCATAGAAGATAGTAGATTTTATTCTCTACTTGACTCTTCTTATGGATTGTTTGTTTCGTTGCAGTTAAACTTGATGTCTATTGTATTTTATCAGTTTAACATTGTTGAAGAGTAATGATAATTTATTCTGCATTATCTTAGTCATAATATTTATTACTGGGCTAGTTGAGCTCACCCTTTCTTTTACTGTTCTCTTCAGGAAATGAGAATATAGTCGGGACGAGTCGGGGAACGGAGTGACGGTCCAGATAATAGCATTAGTAGTCCTTACTATTCTGTTAAATAGTGTGACAATAAATGTAATGAGGACTCCATTGAGTGTGGATATTGTTTAGAAAACAATATTCTTATTAAAACTATCAGTTTATGTTTTGTCGTATTTTACACGACATTTGTATTATTAAGTTGTATTTGTATTTTTGTACCATGTATTTGGCGACTCAAGATGGGTGATGTATACCTATTTTTGGGGGCGTAACAGTTGGTATCAAAGCTTAGGGATATGATCCCTGGCTGAGATGTGAGACAAGAACTAGGAGGGGAGAGACTGGGAACTCCTTCGCTAGTATAACCTACTTAAGTTTATTTGGTATTTAATTGGTTGGTCAGAGTATAGGGATAATATGTGATATGTTAATTAACCCTTGTTTTTATGACAATGTTTAAAAATGACAACTGAAAATGTTGAGATCAGCAATGAAGCATATGTGACCGTTGAGTCACCAACGATCAATACCCAGGATAATGTGTAACAGAAAGACAATAATCCTCAGGTAAATAACAACACCGATCAAATAATGAACAATGGGATGTTCAGAGGCTTTATGCAATTCATTCAACATCAGGAAAGAGCGGCTCCTATCCAAAATGCAGGTGGAAACACTGGCAACTCTCGGACGGTCACCGCTAAGAAGTTCAAGGAACTGGGACCACCGGAGTTTTTTGGAGAGCCAAAACCACTTAAGGCGGAGACGTGGATAAAGCAGATCTTTAAGATATTTGATGTCTTGGGATGCTTCGAGGAGCAAAAGGTTCCCTTTGCCACCTTCATGTAGCGAGCAGAGGCAGATTACTGGTGGGAATATGTAAAGCGTACTCAACCTGCCGCACTGAAGATGACTTGGGAAAAGGTCCAAGAATTGTTCAACAACAAGTAATTTCCCAAAAGTATTTGTCACATGAAAGAAGTAGAGTTCATCAAGCTGGAGTAAAACAACATGACCGTGTCACAGTACGAAACCAAGTTTGCCGAGTTGTCCCGGTTTGCGTCCCATTTGGTTGATAATAAAGAGAGAATGACGCGAATGTTTCTAAGAGGTTTGAAACCCGAGATACGTCAATATCTTATCTCTCATAAACTGTGTTTGTATTCAGATGTTGTTAATAGGGCTTAGTTATTGGAGCACGATAATGAGTCAACTCAACCAAGAGAGAGCACCCGATAAGTCGATAATACCAGTGATAGTAGTCATCGAAGCGGTGACAATAAGCGTGGAGGGAATCAACATGCCAGAAATGGTAACCACTTCGGTGGGAATCATGACCAAAACAATAAGAATGGACATTTCAAGAAGAGGAGATTCAACAATGATGGAAAGACGTCAGCATCAACACCTGTTGTTAAGGAAGGAGAACGACCATCAGTCGTATGTTACAAATGTGGAGGGGAAGGACACATAAGTCCAAACTGCACAATGCAGTCCAAAGCATGTTACAATTGTAGAAAAGAAGGTAACCTAGACCGATTTTGTCGTGCACCAAAGTCAAGTCCAGCTGGGACAGTGGCACCACAGGCGGATACGGACAAAACAAAGTCGGTGGTTTCAGGAAGAGCGTTTTTTGTGACTTCTCAAAAAGCTAGTAACCCAAATGAAGTTATCACGGGTTAGTTAATTATAAAATTTTACGAAGTCTATACCTTATTAGATACCGGTTCTAGCCATTATTTTATCTCTCTTGCTTACGCTCAACGTTTAAATTTGACTTCGGAGATATTAGACTTTGACTTATCGATTGAAACTTCGTTAGGAGAAACCTTCGTTACCTCCACTGTTTATAAATCTTTTTTGATTCAAATCGACACTTTCACGTTACCTGTCGATCTTATTTCCTTGAAAATACTTGCCTTTGATGTAATTTTAGGAATTGATTGGTTAACTACTCATCATGCTTTTCGTAAGGTTGTTAGCTTCCATATTCCTAACCAACCTGTTATGCAAATTCAAGCAACCAAACCACTAAAGTTAATTACTGTTATATCAAGCCATAAGTAAGGAGCCCCGATCCTTTCGTTGTTGACTTCCTTGTGTGTAATACACCGAAGCCAGACTTTCTATAGGGGACGCTGTGAATGACAGTGGCAAGTTGATAGGTATCAATGTGACGTGCTATCCAAGTCTTAGATGAGGGGCACAGTTTTGAATGATATTTCTATCGTTAATAAATTTCTTGACGTATTCTCGAAGAACTTCCTGGCCTACCCCAGAGCGTGAAATCGAATTTTGTATTGACCCCAGTACAAAACCTATTTCTAAAACCCTTAAATATTTCTTCAACCAAATTGAACGTATAATGCGCCAATGACGTTGGCTCGAGCTGTTGAAGATTACGACTGTACCATTCAATATCATTGTGGAAGAGCAAATGTGGTAGCTGACGCGTTGAGTAGAAGATCGTATACGTTTACGAGTGCGACGTTGTTAACACAAAAACCTATTTCGTATAACTTACAAATGATGAAGATAGAGTTAAAGACTCTAGGAACCCACGTGAAGATAACGAATATATGAGTAGAATCGACTTTAATCGATAAAGTTAAAGCCACTCAAGCTACACACCCGAATCTGATAAATGTGAAGAAGAAGGTTCAAGAAGGCGTTATGTCAACCCTCGATTTAATTGGCCCATTTGAAATCCTCGATTGAGTAGGAACCGTGGCCTATAGACTCATTTTATCACCAAGTATGTCCATAACATTTTTCACGTATCGATGTTACGTAAATATGTGGACGACTCGAACCACATTATTGAATTGGAACTAGACGAGATAGCAGAAGATTTAATGTATGAGGAGATACATGATAAAATCTTGGATAAAAAGGATCCTATTCGACACTCAAAGGTTATACCTCAAGAGTTAGAATCTGAAATGAAGTCAAGGTATCCTCACCTCTTCGGCATACCAGGTACGTACATAAATTTCAAGGGCAAAATTTCATAAGGAGGGGAGATTGTGAGACCCCAAATTTTATGAATAAAGAAATAAATTTCTCGACATATTTTTTTGAATATTATGGTGTGGATTTGACATAATGTTATAGTTGTGGGTAATATTTACAAATTTTGCAAAGTAACCAAGTGGTTATATAATATTTGATTGGTCGGGGAATATTCATCTTAACAGGGAATATTCGTACGACGGCACAATCATTGGTGGACCCCACAATGGAAGTATTGTCGTAGTAAGAAAATGACAAAGTTATCTTTTATTAAAAATAATGGCGAAAGTGTTACCGTTAAAACTGTTGAACTACCCGGTAGTAAAAGTACAGTAATACGCGTGGTTGCATAGTAGCACACTGTATTGATTATTGATGCTTACGTGAGAAGTCACTCAGTTATACTCAATTATTGCTATAGTAATTGCTGCATCATATCTCTCATATTATTGATTCAATTTTTGTCACAGTATCATCTGCATAATATTTTATATATTATTAAATCAATAATTGAGATGGCAAAGTTATTCGAATTATTATTTGCAATATTGACAATGTCTAGAAGTTCTGTCAAGGAGAGGTTTGGTCACCTAATTGCGCGCCAATAAGGTGAAATCCTTATCGAAAAGTCCCCTCTTTCCTGGGAACGACCTGGTTGTTAAATATTGTGAATTATAATATTAATGATGAATAAGATTGTGTTAATTAAAGATGAAATTGATAGTTGCATTATGTTGGAATTATTAGTGTTAGTGAAAATAGACATTTATTCCGATGATAATTGATGTCTGGGGGTTATATTGATAAATTGGGTAATTAATCGGATAAATGAGCAATTAATTGCTACTAATTCACATGCTTATATAACTATTTGTTCACATGTGTGTACTATTGAATCACATTCTTTTACTATTAGGGGACTTGGTGCAAGATTGATAATACTTGCATGACTAAGTTAAAAATGGAGGTATAGATGGAGGTACTATACTGTAATTCATATTTTCACATGATTATAACTATTGATTCACATGATTGAACTATTGATTCACATTATTTACTATTAGGGGAGGTGGTGCAAGTTTGATAATACTTGCAGGACTAAATTAAAAATGAAAGAAAAGTTGGAGGTATTGTACTGTAATATTTCTAGCCCCACAACGTGCTATTATCGAAACTATATTTTCCTATAAATAGAAGCTCATTCTTCCTTCATTTCTCACCAATTCACTAAAGCTTTAGAGCAATTATTATAGAGAGAAATTATAAAGAGAAAGAAGAAGAGAAGTCTGCTACCTCTCTACTCCAGTATCCAGTTTCTTTCTATGGTAAGGGGTATTATTTCTTTCGTATTCATGAAGAGAGCTATTGTTATTCCATTCCTTATTATTATGTTGGAATAACTGCCTACATCAAGTACCACATACATGGTGAAATTCTTCTGTTATTCCATTCTTTATTATTCTGTTGGAATAACATGTCTGTGCGGTCTATCGCATGCCTGGTGAATTCTGTTGTTATTCCATTCTTTATTATTTTGTTGGAATATCCTGTCTGTGCGGTTTACACATGACCTGGTTCCATTCTTTATTATTCTGTTGGATTATCCTGTATGTGCGGTTTACGCATGCCCTGGTTCCATTCTTTATTATTCTGTTGAGAATAATCTGTCTGTGCGGTCTATCGCATGCATGGTGAATTCTTCTATTATACCATTCTTTATTATTCCGTTGGAATAACTTGACTATATGGATTACCGCATGCATGGTGAATGATCCTTTGTATTCATATGAATATTATTTTCATTCAAAAGGGGTTCCTGCCAGGGGCAGTTTCATAATTTTTCTGACCCTCAAAAATTCTGGAAAAATTTGAAATGATAGTTTGATGAGTTTTCTAGATTGTGTCCAAAAATGGAAATTTTTGGATGTATAGATTAAGAGTTATGGATTTTATGGGAAAAAACTATTTTAAAAGTAAACCCTTATAACTCTTTGTGGTTAACTCCAAAATTGGTAAAATTTTTATTGGGAGTACATGTATATAACAGGAGTATACCCTGTAAATTTCAGAATTTTTGGATTAAAGTACAATTTATGATAAATGTCTAAATATTCGGCAGTTTTGGCCATATATAGTAAATAAATTTTAAAAATTCTGAGAATAATATATGTTCAATATGGAACTATATTCTGCTAAATTCCAGAAAAGAAATATTTTTGGGACTGATTTAGTATTTTTTATGAAAATGAACTAGTTATGGGTAAATGAATTAAATATGTTATGTGAAGTAATAAAATTGGAAAATAGGATTTTATGGCTTGGGAATCCTATATAAGGTATATGCAGATTTTTGATGAGGAATTTGATCATTGGTGATGAAATCTTATGAGTATGGCATTTTTGAATGATTAAATGCATTATTTGGTAAAGTGTAAACAATTGAAATAAATTGTTTATAAGTTTAAGAAGTGATTAAAATATTGTTATAATATTAATAATATTAGATGATGAGTTTATTAAGTGATTGATAATATTTGGATAAATTTAAAGTCTTTAATATTTATCCTTATTTTCGTTTGATTAATGCTTATATCATTGTCATCATCCTCATGCTTATATTGTGATGAAAGTCATCTTTGGCTTATGTGCATAGATGGACTTGGTATGATTATGACCAGGGATCATTCGATATAATTATGACCTGTAATGTTATAAATGATGTGGTAAATGTCCTTAGTGGCCTGTAGTGCATTGATGGACAGTTTTTGGTATGATTATGACCAGGGATTATTCGGTATAGTCATGACCATTGATGATTTAATGAATATCCTTGGCCCGTAGTGTGCGTGGATGACTCGAGGATGTGGTTTATTTATTGTCGAGTCTCAAATGATAAAAAATTATGAAAACATTTTAAATCATAGAAGATAGTAGATATCATGCTCTACTTGACTCTCTCTAATGGATTGCTTATTCACCGCAGCTTAAACTTGATGTCTATTGTATTTTATCGCTTTAACATTGTTGAAGAGTAATGATAATTTATTCTGCATTATCTTAGTCATAATATTTCTTACTGGGCTAGTTGAGCTCACCCTTTCTTTCACTGTTCTCTTGGTGAAATGAGAACGTGGCCGGACTAGTCGGGGAACAGTGACGGTCCCGATGATGATAGCATTAGTAGTCCTCACTATTCATTAAATAGTGTGATAATAAATGTAATGAGGACTCCATTGAGTGTGGATATTGTCTAGATGACAATATTCATATTAAAACTCTTAGATTATGTTTTGTCGTATTTTACACGACTGTTGTATAATTAAGTTGTATTTGAATTTTGTACCATGTATTTGGTGACACAAGATGGGTGATGTATACCTGTTTTGGGGGCGTCACATCAACAGTCCATCTTTGCACTATGGCCAAAGATGTTCAACTGTAAAACTAATAATCAACATTCCATCTTTGCACTATGGGCCAAAGAGGACTTTTACCACATCATTTATCTGTAACATTACAGGTCATGATTATACCAATACACAATTCCTGGTCATAATCATACCAATCAACAGCCCATCTATGCACTACGGGCCAAAGATGACTTTTACCACATCATTTGTCTGTAACATTACAGGTCATGAGTATACCAATACACAATTCCTGGTCATAATCATACCAATCAACAGTCCATCTATGCACTACGGGCCAAATATGACTTTCACCACAATATAAGCATGAGAATGATGACAATGATATAAAAATTCAATCAAGTGAGATCAAGGATAAATATCATAAATTTATAATTCCATTTATACAGAGTTCAATCCAAATTGTTAACATGATAAATAAATGTGGAATAAAATTCAAGAATAATATTTATGTATCAAAAATAATTTGGACATAAAAGGAATCACTTTTATCGTGAATAGTACCCCACGAATAGTACCTAAATGAAGAGTACCAAATGAATAGTACCTCGTCATGCAAAGTACCCCGAATAACTAGTACCTCGACTGAATAGTACCCGAATGAATAGTACCAAATGAATAGTACCAAATGAATAGTACCCCATCATGCAAAGTACCCTAAATAAATAGTATCCTGAGTGAATAGTACCCGAATAAATAGTACCAAATGAATAGTACCCCGTCATGCAAAGTACCCCAAGTGAATAATACCTAAATGAATAGTACCCCATCATGCAAAGTACCCCGAGTGAATAGTACCCGAGTAAATAGTACCCTAAATGCAAATATTAAAATTTAATAAGAAAGTTCAGACCAATATTCCAATGAAACAAAACTAGATGAAGCGCAAAACTCAAGGATATTCTACTAATTTCAGGAATTATAGAAGCAATACTTTCCATAGTAAGTTTAGATTTAAGAATATGAAAAGAAATATTATATGAAACTTCAAATGGATTTTCACCCGTCATGCGGTAATTCGCATAGACAGATCTTTTTTACAAATAAAGAATGAATATGAAGGATAATATCCCTTACAATTATGAAAAGTAGTATACCTTACAAAATAACATCCCTTTCCTTAGTAAGAGATTTGATACTGCAACAGTGAATTGGTGAATTGCCTTACTCTTCTTCTTTCTCTTTATAGTTTCTCTTTCTCTTTATAAGCTTCTATTTATAGGAGAATGGACTAAATAGTAACTGATTCACAGACGATCCAGATTTATTTACTAGTAAAACCACAACTGACGGTCCATATTGATTTACTATTAAAATCACAACCGACGGTCCATATTGATTTACTATTAAAACCTCAATCGACAGTCCATATTGATTTACTATTAAAACTTCAACCAACGGTCTAAAAACTTAGCACATCTCCCCATGGAATAATAAGCCAAACTTACAATAAATGCCTCATGACAAACCCCTCTATTTATATCAAAAATTGAATAAATATTTACCACAAATCACTTATGTTTAATAAACACATTTTTAATCTTTCAACAATTATTCATCATTAATATTATAACTCATAATATTGACAACCAAATCTTTCCCAGGAAAGAGGGGGCTTTTCGATAAGAATTTCTTCTTATTGGCGCACAATTAAATAACCAAACCACTTTCCTCTACAGAACTTCCAAGACATTGTCAATAATGCATATAATAATATGAATAATTATGTCATCTCAATTATTAATTTAATAATATAAAATATTATGCAGATGATACTGTGACAATAATTGAACAAACTGAGTGACTTCTTACATAAGCATCAATAATCAGAGATACTGTGAAATACCGTGTGCTACTGCGCAATAATGCGTATTACTGTACTTTTATCACCGGGTATTTCAAAAGCTTAACGGTAAAAGTTTTACCATTATTTTTATAAAAGGGTTATTTATGTCACTTTCTATATTCGACAGTTATTCCGTCAATGATTGCGCAATCGTACGAATATTCCCCGATAAAAAGAATATTCCCCGACACAACGAATATTTTATGATAACTTGCTTACTTTGTAAAATTTTCACATATCACCCTTAACTTTAACCTTTTATCAATTTAACTATTTGCTGAACAGAATAACAATTATAAGAAAATTGAATACTTTTATTTCATAAAATTCGGGGTCTTACACCAAGACGACAGAAAATCCACTTTAAGGTAAAACATTACCTTGAACGGTGATGTAGTGAATTGGAAAGGTTTCAAACAACAAATAGTTGATGGTTTAAGTGACAAAGACAAAGTATATAACTATAAATAAAGCTGTAAGTTGATTGTTTGGATGAAAAGTTCATTACAGAATTAGGAATATTTTTTAAGACTCATCTTGGATCTAAATATGTGGTGCGGCACTTTCATTTGATTAGAGGAATCATTAAAAGATGGGAAATCACTATAGAGATAGTGGACTCTCAAGAACAACATTACATATCCATATACTGAAGCTTATCCAGCAGCAGGATGATCGTTACTTAGAGAATAAGAGTATGAGATAACATGATGATTGGCTTTAGTTCAAGAGGGAGATTGAAAGTAGTATTCACACAAGCCAATCATGTTGATGATAAAACATATACTTTGTAACAATCTTATTCGTTTATTAATAAAAGTATTCTTTTACAAAAGGCTTTAATTTATCTACATGGTGTTGTTTTAATAATATGTGATAAACCCATAGTTTTAAGCAAAGCTTTTAGAATAATGATGAGATCATGCTAATGATATCTAAATTCTTAGATAGCTTAAAAAATAAAATGTTCCCAATCGATAGATTAATAAAAAGGGGATTAGTGAATTCAGATAAATTGGTACATACGTTGCTTGATCATTGGATGAGGATGATTGATCTCATAATCATTTGTGTGGAGACACTAAAGCAAGTATGTAGGTGCTTATTAGAGAATAAGTTCACTGAACGTGGCTTGCTAAGGAATACCTAATGGAGTTTTATTTGCCTATCCATAGGAATTCCATTAGTGATTGAGATCATCATAGTATCTTGTGTATGATGAGTTATACTTTGACTTATTCCTTAAGACCCTTAGGGTATATCAAAGGGTATGCTTGGATATAATAAGTTGTACATGGAGATAATGTATGATCAATAAAGAATCTACCGCTTCTAGTAAAAGAAGTTAAATATCCTATGTGATTCGATAAATGACAACACAGTAGTCCTTAGCCAAGGCCAAATAAAATTAGAAAGGAGTTTCTAATTTGCATTATTTAGAGTTGTGCATTTAAGAGTCGAAATACATATAATTAAATAAAATAAGACTTGACAGTAATTTCATGTCTTATATTTAATTGGGGTATTGTATGGTGGAAGAATTGAATTGTACGGTAACTATTTACTCAAATGTTCTTTTATGATTAATGTTAAAATCTATATTATCTGGAAAGTCGTTAATCGCTAGGGAGGCTTGTGCCTATTGTAGAATAAATATTATTTATTTAAATAAAATAATAGTTTAATTTATTTATTTAAATAAGATTAGAATTGTTCTAATTGATTTATTCACAACCGGTTTAATATGGAGAACCTAAAGGATCACACCATGAAAGAAATAATAATTATTTAAGAAGTTAATGGCATAATCGTAAAAATATGTTAAGTGTATTTAATTTAATCTATGGCGATAGAATAAATTAAATAACTTAATATTTATTATTTAATATTTTAGAAATATTAAATATTAATTAATAAGAGGAGTCTTATTAATATTATTACAATTATTTTTATTTTAATTTCTAAAGGAGTTTGGAAATTAATTTAATATAAGTACTCTAATTTATTCCTAATAAGATTAGGAGACTAATTAATTAAAAGAGTTTAATTAATTATCCCTAATAAGATTAGGGAGCTTAATTAATTAAATAATACCCTAATTTCTAATTAGATTAGAATGGTTAATTGATATCTTTATAAGATGAGTCTTATATAAGATATCAAGATACGTGAATCCAATTGTTAGAGAGTATGCTTTTTTCTACAGAAATAGGAAAAATTAGTGTTTGAGCCAAAACACCTTCTTCTTGAATATTTGTTCTTCCTTGGTGGATCACCTCTAGAGGCCAAACACTTAGGTGCTTTACGTTGATCAAAGGAAGGAATCAAACTAGGTGGGTTCAAGTTAAACGTGAAAAGGAATTTGAGGTGAACTCGAACCTGAGGAATCTAGTTCTACAAGGTTATGAATCTGTTCTCCATCTTTTTCTATTGATTGATAATTATGCACAAAGTATGATCATGGTGATGAGTTTGTATGAAAATTTTAAATTCCTGTTTTATCGTGCTTCTGCACCTTTTGTGTAATTTGATTGCATGTTCGCGCTATATATAAACTCAACACAAGTAATCACATATATCTGAACTATCCTTGCTTGTTTGGGGAGAATCCCCTACGTACTTGAGGTACTTGGAACTTTCTTCACTCCCCATACTAATCATGTTAACTCCCTCCTTATTGTGTTGAGGCAAAGGGTTATCTTGAACATGTGGCTGCTCTGGTTTTGTCACCGCGATATCGCCACTATCTATCAGGTTTTGGATCTTGTGCTTGAAAGACCAACAGTCTTGGGTATCATGGCCTGGAGCCCCATAATGATAAACACATTTCTTTCTTGGGTCAAAACTCTTCCCACTTGGATTGGCTGTGGAAGGAGCTGAACGATTTCATTTTGTGCTGTCAGAAGCTTGAGTATATTCTTAAGTGAGTCCCCTAAGGGTGTAAATATCATTCGACGTTTGTCCTCTCCAGTTCTTTAGAGCGTAGGATTTGAGTCCCCTAAGGAATAATTATTTCTTTGAACGGGAAAGTTTTAGTTGCCTCTCTGAGTTTGAGCTTGTTATACCAAGGATACATCCTCTTCTTTCTTCTAATAAACTCTTCAAGGATTATTCCCATAATTTCCAACCTGAATGTGCTCAGCCACAGTTTCTAAAGCAGTAAGGTCTTTAATCTTTCCAAACTTCAACCCCATCTCAGTCATTTCTCCGTGTTTGATCATTTCTGAGAATGGTTTTCCTATGCCTGCTAGGACTCTTTCATAGAACGGAGCTTCTTATATGTCGATGAATGTCATTAACATCTCAGTTTCTATCATTGATGGAATGACTTGAGCAGCCAAAGGTCTCCATCTTTGGGCATATTCTCCGAATGACTCAGTATTCTGCTTTTTAAATTTGGTAATTTGATATATGTCTAGATCCATTTGTGATTGGAAGCTGCATTGATTTAGGAAGGCCTGGGCTAGCTCTTCCCAGTAGTGAATTTTGGAATTGTCTAGTCAGGCATACTAGGCTCTGGCCTCTCCTGTCAGACTTTTCTGAAATAGTTGCATTCTCAGCTTCTCGTCCTCTTCATAAGATCCGAGTTCTCCAATGAACATTTTTAAACGAGTATACGGATGTCCCAATCCATCATATTTCTCAAAATTCGAGATTTGGAACTTTTTTGGATACCGATCCCCGGGAAAGATGCACAGGTCTAAGTAGGTAACACTTCCATATGCTCCAGTCCCTTTGATTGACCGGATGATTCTCCCATTTACTTTACTTTCTTTCGGATATCACCAATATCTCGATCTTCTTTGATATTGATGATTTTAGGGGTTTTGTTTGTTTGTTCATTATTTTGAGGTTCCAAAATCTGAGCTTCCTTTTTCTTGTCAGTATCTTAACCGCCACCTTGTTCGTAGGACTTTGTTCACATGGGTATTAGTTTACCCTGAGTACTTTTTTCTCGGATCTTTTAAGAAGACAACCAATTCTATTATCTAATGTATGAGTCCTTCAAATTCTTTTCGAGACACAAACCTGACCCTTGTTGGGTGCTTTCTTCCACGTTAATTGGTAGGCTTTTTACCTTCTTAGATTTGGATCTGGTAAATGGACCAATCTTGCCTACAATAAAAGTAGGTAGTTTAGTCTTAATAGACCTGAATTGTATTCATGCTATGTAATGTATCATGTGTAGGGGTTTTTTAATATTTTCCTGCAAAACAGATGTCAGTTGTTTTGATGACAGGATATCATGACAGGATTTGATATTTGACAATGAATCTGAAATAATTGATATTTAATATCTTACAAGAATTGACATTTACAACATTTAATATTTGACATAGAATTGAAAAGGAAAGGTATGAAGAGCCTTCCCTTCGCGTTTGGTTTATCAGAGGCTGACCTATCTTAGGTTTACTTTCACGGGCTTTTCGGTATGGAGGTTCCCAGATCATCGCAATCTACTAGATGGGAAGTTAATCCGATCTTTCAACTGGAATGGATCTAAGTGGTACCTTTCTTGAGCCTCACTTGGACTTAATCGCCATTGGAGTCCAGTAATCAGTGACCGACGGGTTCGCCTCGTGGTGGAGGAATCACACAACATACATTCATCGCGTCTCAACGCATGCAAAATGATGACATTGTGCGAAACACTAATTTAAAGTGTGATAAAGAGATATTCACACCCATTCAATGTAAAGACGTCATTTCACATACATGCACAAAGAATGGAATCAAAAAGATTGAAATGGGGCTTAACCTTATACTGTCCCCAGCAGAGTCACCACCTGTCGATGCCGAAAAAATTTCTCCCTCTTCCTAGGTGTTTCTTACCATTTATACTTTCTATGTGAATTTGTTTGATCTGAATGGTGAGATTTTTACGAAAAGACTGACATATAATGTCGACGATTTGAAAAGATTTTATTTTTATTGGTCTGAATTAGGCAGAGCCACCAGTTGATATGAGTTAAATGGTTGTACTAACTCAACTGAGTTTTGAAAGATTTTTCAATATGGCCCAATATTGGACTCTGTTTAATTGGTCTTGGAAACCGAGATTCATAGAGTTCAGGGGCTTAATTAAGCAGGGGGAAGATGTTAAGTAACTCCCAACTTCCGTGAAACACGGTTACCGCGCTTTTTATTCCCTAGTTTATGTGTATGTGTGTGTGTGTATTGCAGTTAATTGAGCCTATGTGCTTTATTTGAAAGTAGTGTTATGCCTCTTTTGTGCCTATATACAAAGGTTTTGACTTATATAAAAGTTTAATTTTAATACAAGGCATATAAAGTGATGTTTTGAAATCAAGGTTTTTAAACCCTTATGCTCGCATAGGAATTGAGGCCTTTAATACTTCCATTTTATTCCGTATTTGGCTTATTCTGATTTTTATTATCGAGATTATATATATATATATATATATATATATATATATGTCGCGCTCCTTATGGGCATGGAAGCCATCAAAGTATGTCCGAGCACCACACATAGGATTTTCATTATCACGGGGACCTTAAATACGGATAACCGTTTTAAGGTCTTAGATTTACAAGTACAAAATTTGCAAGCTAGCTGTACAAATGAAAAGGGTCCATCATGAGAGCTAGATATAGATCCGTCAGTTGGATCTTAGATGATGTGGCTCCTAGGCTCACATAAATTGCTCGCATAGGAAATATACTGAAATAAAACAGATATTTATACTAAACATCGCTAGACGAAGGATTCATCAGTTAAATTCTCGTTAGCGAGTAGCCCATAGCTTCCAGTTTCCTCTAGATACAGATCTAGGGTCACATGATTGCTAAAACTTACAAAAACTAAAAAGAAAACTAGATCTGTATATATCTTAGCCATTCTAGCTTCCAGGTTCAAGTGTTACAACTTTTGAACTGGTCAAAAGCTAAATCTGTCTAGATCTAGTACAGATCTAGTCAATAAAGCTCAAATATTGACTATTTAAAAGAAATGAATGGTTAAAACTTCAGATCTGACAAATATTAACCGCTAAAAAAGTATATATAATGCTTATATACGTATTAGAGTAAGCGAACAAACTAGATTTGGCAAAATCTTTCAGTGTTTCGCGAGAATGACTATCGAACAACTTCTGGCGCCTTTAGGAACAATTTCCACCAGTGAAAACTTGATATGTTGTAGTATATAAGTATAAGAGTGTTTACAAAGAAATTTTATAGGAATCAGAGTACGATTCGAGCTCCGTTTAGCTATTCTAGCCTCTATTTCTCTTGCTTGGGCCATTTTCTTTCCTAATTTTCTCTTAAAAGCCAAAGGGGGGATGAGTATATATAGAACCTGGTTTCTGAGGCCCCACTTACGGATGGGCCAGATGGACTCGGCCGGTGGGTCCCATTGTCTCAAGTACATGCACTCCGACCAACACGCAGTCTGCTTGAACCTTCATAACTTTCAATTCGGGAATTTGATGGAGTCGTACTATACCTTTCTGGAAAGCCCTTTTCGAGAGCTACACAATGACATGAGATTTGACCTTTTTTGAATCAAAGGAAATGGGTCCATGACAATATCTTTAAGTCTTCATAGTCTGTCCGTTGAGCTGTCTTACGCTGTTTTCACTTGGGATTGTTGTTATGGTTCTACATGACCTTCTTCATGGTAATTTAATTTGATTTGATGTTGAGTTCGCAAAATTAATCTTTTTCCCTTCAGAGTTTGTCCCAGGCTTGACATGGATACAACTACCTTTCTCGGGGTTATCTCTAGGGTTTGACTGTTGTCGACTCTTATCTGTCTTTAGGGTTATCTCTGAAGTTGATTTGATGATTTCCCGAGACTGTCGTCGGGGTTTATTTTGATGATTTTCTGAGGTTGTCTCTGGGGGTTTGGTTTGATGATTTCCCGGGGTTGTCTTTACCGGGGTCTGGTTTGATGATTTTGACTTCCAGGGTTGTGTCTGGAAATGAAAGACGATTCTGCCCTCCTGCATTGTTAGTAACGGGAATGAAAAATTTTGAGTGTCTACATGGGTAAAGTTTATAAAGTTCATTGAGTAATATTCCAATTCCAAATAATACATTATTATTATAAATAGAACAACAATTATTCTTAAATTTAATACCAAAAACTTCATTGTCCAACAACAAAATTGAAATAATGTTTCTAACGAGAACTTTAATACAATAATAACTTATTGACTTAAAAGATTTGCCCGTAGGCAATGCTAAACTATAAGTTCATATGGCTAATGCAGCAACCTTTTCTTCATTTCCCACACATAGGATTACTTATCCCTTATTTAGATTTCTACTTCTGCTTGTTCTCTACATAAAATTATATTTTATGAGAACCAAGCCGGTATCCAATACCCAAGTAGAACATTAACTTACAGAAAGATTTATTTCAATTATGAATAAACATGTATCTATAACCGAAGCTTCACTAAGCTTCTTCTGGTTAGCCTCTGCAAGATACTCCTCGCAATTTCTTTTCCAGTGTTCAGGCTTATTGTAGTGGAAGCAAACTCCTTTACTATCTACATCCGTTTTATTCTTATTGTCCTTTGTATTTTCCTTTCCTTTTACCTTCTTTAAATTTTTCTTCTTTTCAGAAGATCATTTGACCCATTTCCACTTCCTGGAAGTTACATCTACCAGTAAGACTTTATCTTTCTTGGCTGGAAAGTGACTTAAAACAATTTTCAACATGTTAAGCAACTCTGGCACGCTGAGATTTATCTTGCTCATGTGAAAATTCACAGTAAATTGTGAGGAGAAGTCCGGGAGTGACTAAAAGATCAAATCTTGACTCAACTCTCCATCCATTACAAAAATCCAGTTGTCCTAGTTAATGTTCAATCAAATAAATCATCTTATGGGCATGTATATGTACTATAGTGTAATCAGTCATTCTAAATCAGAAGAGCTCCTTAGATATCTGATATCTAGCAGTCCTACTTTTGTTGTCCGAAATTAGTATAGACAATTTACACGCAAGTATACATGGTCAACAAGTAATAAAGTAATAAGTAGAGTGTCGATCCCACGAGGAATATGATAATAATATTAAGGTAAGTACTAACTTTAAATTAATTCAATCTTATTTAAATAGTTGATTAAATATTATAAAACTAATTATTAAAATTAAATTACTAACAAGGATTAAAAATCGGATTTAAAAGTTAAGATTACAATTTCCCCAAATGTCTCATCTAAATATTATTAAATTGATTATTTAGAATTGCCAACAAAAAATCACTAATAGTTTATATAATCATTTTCCAAATAATTATATAGCTTATCTATTATTATTAATTTCACTATATTCCTATGAGAAACAATAATAATAAATTCATTAAGTATCATCTTCCACGCGTTGCTTGCGGTCTACAGGTATATTCTTATCTCGTCTACAAATTAGCATTTACTTCGAGGAAGAATTACTAATCACAAGTTATCATATTCAGATCTAAACATATAGTCCATCGTCCAATTTCATATAATTTATCACAATAATTGCTAGTTAGACAATCATTCTTAAAGCACAAAACATGATAAACGATTTAAATATAATCATTAATAGCCAATAATGAGAATAAATTAATTTAAACTAAAAATTGGGTTCAATTGCAATCTCAATCAAAAGCTAAGTCATAGTGTAGGAATAAAACATCGTCAATAAACCAAGTAACATCTTAGATTACAAAAATAAAAGGAAGAGAAAAGAAAAGAAAAATTGTGTCACGCAGCCTTACTCTCCAATTCCGCATTTAATCCTTATACTCCTTCTTGCTCCTTGAAAGCTAATGTGAAACCCTAACTTTGATGCGTGTTAGATCAGATGGTAGTCTCCTCTATAGGATGTTAGTCTCCCAAAATCATGTATCTTTATTGGTATTTATAGATCTCAAGTGAAAACCTATCATAAGTTGGCATCCTAGTCCAATTCCAAGTCAAAAACCATCCCAAAACTAGTCCTAATGCCTCAAGCACCGCGGCTCTCTATATTATCAGTTGCGGCTTCCATACAGAGCTAAGAATTCCTCTTTTTCCAGCCATGACTCCCAACATTCTGTCCACGGAAAACTCTATTGTCTTGATGGAACTTCTGAGCTATTTTTCTATTAGATATTGACTAAATCTCTACATAGTCTCATGTTAAGAGTTGTAGACTTGTAAATGTAGATGAATGTAGGCTTTTGAATAACCTCATTTGGAGTCTAGAAGCTCAAGTTATGCCGATTTGAAGTGAACTAGTCCAAAAATGAATCTAATCCAAATAAGGTTTGGATCAACTCACTTTGACACACTGTTTGGAGGTCTAAATGAACTCGGATTTTTTCCCACCATACATTTTTGGAAAGCTTGAGAAGTCCTCTACAAACTTCAAGAAGAAAACTTTCTCAATCTAAAACTCAAACACCATCTAAATCTCAGTTGAAGCTCTAGAGGTCAAATCGCCGAAAAGCTGTAAATCACAATATACTCCAATTTTACTCAAAATGCATCCATATAGCTCCAATTTAACTAGAATGCAACCAAATAGTTTCCAACTTCATTTATTACATTAAAACACATATAAGGGAATAGAAAATACTTGAAAACTTACAAATCATCATGTCAAAAGTACTAAATTTATAGGTATAAAAACCACTGATTAACTTTCCTCACCATTCAACTCTTTAAGGTGCAGAAGTATGGTAGGAGCATCCATGTTATCATGCTAATGCTAAAGCTCATTAATCATGGATGCGAGCATGATGCAAGCCACAATTGCATCATTGTGTAACTTTCTAAAAGTAGCAATCTTTTCCTCAAAGATATTGTCTGTAACCATTGCAGGGACAGACGTATTAAGGACATAAGATAGCTTTTCAGAGTTGAGAACTATTCTCAAATTCCTTAACCAATCCATGTAATTTGGTATGGTTAATTAGCATCTAATATGCTCCTCGGTGATAGTAATTTAGACGTTTGTAAATGAATTTTAATTTAACAACATTATAGCATACATTCATTTAATTAATTAGGAAAATAAATTAGGTCTTTATTTAAATTGGTATCTCCCACTATTTTTATTAAACTATATTACCTCAATATATAGTTCAAAAAATCTAATTAAAGATTTTCTAGTGACAAAAGGATTCCATTTCAAATATATATAGATTTGTGGTGACACAACAACTATATATAAATAAATAGGTAGACAACTATTGTCAATTACATCACTATGCAACTCCTTTTATTTTGCCTCTTAGATTATTATGATCAATTGGTGACACATCTGAATCAAAATTATCCAAGTTAAGACCAACGTAGCACTTCCATATAACTAAAGAGAAAAACATTGTCCTTATGGTGACACAACAAAACAACATAATTCAATTTCTTTATAAGAATCAAATGTGATAAAATAACATCTCAAAAAATTAAGATAAGCCTTGTGGTGACACAACAAACTTATAATGATTAATTGATACTTTATCATTTTATTATGCTAGAAGGAGATGTTCGATATTCCAAATATCTTTAAACGTTACAACTTAATATGATTTCTTTGAGGTTTCGTTATTATTTGACTTATCTTGTTTATCGTGTATGCGCGCGTGCACACACACACACACACACACACACACACACACATATATATATATATATATATATATATATATGTGTCATATTATTTAACATGCAAAACATATTGGATAATATATAATATATAAATAGTAAGCATGCATATATAGAATACTATATTATATCCGGATTGATTATGGACTTTTATTCTAGTTTGGTTAACTAGAGCCACCAAGTGAACCAAAAGATCAAACCTAGGGTCTAAGAAATGAATTTAAATATAACTATTACATTTAAACCCGGGCTCCATTACAAATGTGTCTTCAAGTGCTCCTTACTCCTTTGTCTCTAATTCTTCAATTAATTTTAACTAATCCTATTACATAAACTATTTACAATAAATAGAAACTTTGATTAACAGTCAAGGGAAAGTACATAGGAGAGAGAAATAAATTACATCAAGAAAAACTAGAGAAGACATGGTACGCAGATCCCATTTATAAAACTCATTCATTAATGCATTCTCATAGAATACAATCCAATCATCCATTGGTTAATAGTCCTAAATTAATCCCATTTATTATCATACATATCACCATATGAATCAATAAATAATATTCATCTCATGAATAATAAAACCATTCCATATATGCATTGATATCATTTAATGGGCAAAAGTTTGCTAAAATTTAGTTTTGAAACAAAATAAACCATTTTATTTTAATAAAAATTAAACTCCTTTAATTTTAGCAACCTGAAAACCTATTCTAGATAAAATAAACATCTTTATTTTATATTTATATCAGTTAAATAAACTATTTATGTTAATTAAAGAAAAACAAAAAAATTTAGAATTATATAGATAGGCGCGGTCGCGCCCAGAATGAACTGGAAACCGACGCGGCAATGCTGAAACCCCATAAATGAATTTCTGGGTTAGGGCGAGGTCGCGCTCCAGAATGAACTGGAAGTAGTGTGGTCACACTGAGTAGCAGAACAAGAAAAACTCGTTTTTGCCTAAAAAATTCGTTTAAAAGGCATACCCAAACATACATGGAATCATCAAAATCGATAATCAGCACAAGATTAGGCTTTGATACCACTGTTAGGTGTGTATATAACGCGAGGATGCAATCAAATTACACAAATTTTTTTATACAACCATCACCATGATCTTTTCTTATGCCTAATTATCAATTAAATTAAAGAGACGAAGATATAGAATCATACCTTTGTGGATCAAAGTTTCCTCGGGTACAAGTTCACTTCCAATTCCTCCGCGTTCTCCTTGAATTCATCGGTTGGATTCCTCCCTTTGATCAATGTTAGCCACCCAAAAGTTTGGCCTCTAGAGGTGATCCACCAAGGAATAAAATGTATCCAAGAAGATTGGTGTTGGCAAAACTCTAGTTTTTATCTCTATAGAAATTGTAAGTACTCTCCCAAGTATTGGAAGTGTGTAACCCTAACCCATAATAAGGCTCCTCTTATTTATAGATGTAGGCAACCCTCCTAAAATATTTAGAAATATAGTTTTATTTTAATTAATTAAACTCTTTTAATTAATTAGACTCATAATCCAATTAGGAACTTATGAGAGTACTTTTATTAATTAACTCCTAAACCCTTTTAGAAATTAAATAATAATAATATTAATAATAATAAGACTTCTCTTATTAATTTATATTTAAAATTTCCAAAATACTAAATAATAAATATTAACCTATTTAATTTATTCTATCACCATAGATTAAATTAAATATATTTAACTCATTATTACAATTATGTCATGTACTTCTTAAATAAATATTTTCCTTTTGTGGTGTGATCCTTTAGGTTCTCCATATTAAACCTAAGTGAATAAATCAATTAGAACAATTCTAATTTTATTTAAATAAATAAATTAAACTATTTAATTTATTTAAATGAAAAATGTTTATTTTACAATAAGGGTAAGCCCCCTTAGCGATTAACGACTTTTCAGATAATATAGATTTCAACATTAATCATTAAAGAACCTTTCAGTGAATAGTTACTGTACAATTCAATCCTTCTACCATACAATGTTTCAATTAAATATAAGATATTGAATTGTCAAGCCTTATTTTATTTAATTATATGTATTTCGATTCTCAAATGTACAATTCTAAATAATGCAAATTAGAGACTACTTTCTAATTTTATTTTGCCTTGGCTAAGGACTACTGAATTGTCATTTATCGAATCACATAGGACATTTTCTCCTTTTACTAGAAGCGGTAGATTCTTTATTGATCATTCACCTATCTCTATGCACAACTTATTATACCCAAACATACCCTTTGATATACCCTAAAGATCTTAAGGGACATGTCAAATTATAACTCATCATACACAAGATACTATGATGATCTCAAGTTCAAGGATCATGTAATGACCACAAAATTCATACAATTCAATTATCGACTTCGGTCAATAATAACACGTCTAACTTCTGATTTTACATCATTATTCGATGTTAAACTTAATAATATGCGGAATAATTTAAACTTTTATATCTTCTTACTTTAATTCCCTGAATCGAAACCTTTATCATTTACACATCTCTAAATCAATTTTATTTTGTGATTCGCTTCATCAAAGTTATTATATAGAATCTAACATTTTAATCTGATAACCTTTACATATCAGATAACTCAAACTTGACAGTTTATCCTTACATAATCATTGTAACTTATTATGTATATTTCTCAAAACCTTTATATTTACCTACCTTTAAACTATACTTAGCTTATTACTCACCTTATCAGAGTTAATTAAAAAAACTTGCATCCAGGTTTAATAACCTTTCATACAACAAACAAAACATAAACCTTATAACTCAACATCTATTAAACATCATACATTATTCAGAACCCTAAACATGGTTCAAATAATAATAATTCAGCCAAAGTGTATATATCTTCAAGTATCACATCTGATTCATGTCTTTCAAGTAGCACATAACTTTACCTTGAATCTTTAATCTGCAAAAGTAGTTATTTGCAAGGTTGAGCTCGACAACCCAATAAAATCTAACAATTTTCATGCATCACGTAGTACATAATAACATGCTCAATATATATCTCATAAACATTGGACTAACATAACATACATGCTACAGTTCATATAACAAGTATAAAATTGAGTTCCTTACTCAATCATCATGCTTTACTCCATCAACGTAGTCATAAATTGACTTTAACATTTCATACTTTCAACATATATATAACACATCATGATCTTTGCAATAAAAATTTAAAACAGCTAATCATAAAGTTCACATAGCAAATAGGAACTAAAAGACTTGCCTTGATCGTTGTTTACCAATAACAATTTAATAGCTAACAGTTATCTGCACTTCACGTGCCCTACACAATTATATAATCATACACATCAACTATTAGTCACATAGCAACGCATAGTAATTGCAATGTAAACTTTACTCTACATCTCATAACTCTTCCTCTTATCAATACACAATGTTCAATTTTATTACGTTAACTTTGACTTATACCTCACTATATTACTCCTTAAGTCATACTCGAAGTTCATTCAAGTGTTTAAGTCTTGCTAGGACTAATTATTGGTTTTATATTAACCTCATTTCATATCTTATAATATTCATTTCATTTCACTTAAACCACTTTTTACGTTCGCTAACACTTGAAACGGCGTTTCGACGTTTATTCGTCACACACCCAATTTGTCTCTCTTGTGTATGCTTAGTACACTTTTAAAATTTATCTAATACAACATTTTTTAATGTTAAGCATCATTATTAAAATTCATGGTTTATAACTTAAAATAACATCTTTTATCGTCAGAAGCACTACACTTGTATACGTGCATGCCCGACACCCTCCGATTGTCCCCGATAACACAATAGTCCTTAAGATGACCATTTTGACACCTGTTTCCGACCTCAAATCGAAAACCTTAAAGAATTAAAGTTGTAGGTCTATTCGTCCTCGTTTCGGATCATCTTGAATTGCCTCAATCGGAGTTCGTATGAAAACGTTATGCTTATTTTAGTAAAACATGTCCGGTCAAATTTTCTTAACTTAGGTAAATCAGACTACCCCCCAGTCGGGGCTGGGGTTTTTGTAGTTTAGAGGCCAGCCGGGGCGGAGGTACATTCTGCCATTTTCACCAATGAACATCATGAACACTACAGAAAGCCAAATTAGGCCTAAAAACTCCTTTCTAACAACCATACCAATCTACCCAAGGTGTAATATGTTTACAGAAATATGCACTAATGTTTCTAACACGTTTCTAACCACATAAACAACATAAACATCCAAATTACAAACCTTTACTTTCACTATTTCTATTATTTCTTCTTTTTTTTGACATTCATATCGAAATTCTTCACTGTGAATTCGTTTTACAACCAAAACTATTAGTTTCAATTACGTTGTTTTCGGTTCTTCATATATTTTCACAATCAATAACCAATTTACACTTATACTATGAATTGAGTACCAATTTTAATTCTAATTTAAGCCATATTCAACATATTTCACTGTTAAATAACTTCCTCCATACATAACATATTTATATGAAGTAAACTACTCTAAATCATATATTAACATATAAAACAGGTTTATCAACAACTATTATATATACAAATTATATAAATACAGAGAACTTTTCATACAATAGAAAACTAAAACTTTAAAAGAAAACTAGAAATAAGAAAAGTATGGTTATACCTTTGCTAGAAGATGATTACAACAACTACTTCTTCTAAATTCTCAACTTCACAGAGAATTTCCAACTTCATATATTAACATATAAAAGTATGGTTCTTTCTCTTCTTTCCAACTTACGTAACTTAAAAAATATAACGATAATATAATACGTATCACTATATAATATAAATATATGTATAACTGATGTCAATTATATCTTTTTGAAAAGCAAAAGCCATAAGGCTTGTTTGGCTAAACAACTCTAAAAATTAATAACTTAAAATCCTTATGCCTTGCTTGGTAAAACCTATTTAAATAAAAGACTTAACATTCATTAAGCATTGTTTGGAAAAACTGAATTAAACTCCATTAATTTATTTTAATAACTCATTTATAGTATAGTTTATGGTCACACTTTATTTAATCAAATTCTAATATTCAATTTAATTAAATCTAATAACAATTATTAATTCAATTTACCACATAAGCCACTACAACAGAATTATAATTTTCCTTATAATTATAATTTTATTTAACAAATTAACACATCACTTAAAATATTTACATAATTCAATAAATATTTGGAATTACAATTTAAAATTCTGGATTGTTACATCCTTCCCTTCTTATAAGGATTCTGTCCCTAGAATCACAGCTAAAACAATTCATTCGTCACATTCTTCCCTCCTTATAAGGATTCCGTCCTCGAAATCACTGAAACCCTACCTTACTCAGGTTTTCATAAAATCTCTTCGTTGAATAACTTCAACACATGACCTTAATATAGGTTTTATATTTCCTACTTCCACCATTCTTTATAACAAATTCTTATAAGTTTTATTTCATAATCTTTACTTAGACTCAATTATATTTGAGTATTAAATATTCTTTGACCCGTTCATTATCTTTCTGTAAGGATCATTATCATGTACTAGATTCTCAAACTCTGGGGACATTACATTCACCCCCTCTTCTACGAATTTCGTCCTCGAAATTTTATTTTTTACTCTTCATTCATTCAATCTATCAAAATAGATTTTACGTTAATACTTTATTCATTCATTGGGTTCTATAACTACTTTCTTTCCACAAAGATCTTTCTACAATTATTAAACTTTTCTATTAAAAGTTTTACATTATTCTTTGATAACTCATCTCCTTCTCATTTCAAAATTTCTGTTCTCACTTATTCAATATAGTTATCATTCAGTGTCGCATTCTACGACTTACTTCTTTCTTATGAATATCATCCTTACCACATTCGCCATTTAGAATAGCAAGAATCTTTCACAATTGCTCAATAATTGGGAAGCAGTATGAATAACTCAGGAATTTAAAAGATTCCAAATCATGTTGAGGGGTCACAAGACCTTGAACTACGTCCACGGTTATAAGTATTTCTTTTAACTTAAACCTTAACAGTTATTAGATTGTAGGGATTCCCGTACTTAGAGTGTTAATGTGACACCCCCAAATCCGGGTACTCTATTCCCACAGAATTTGGTGCTCATTATCCAAAACCATTACATCTAACTACCCATCATAAAGGTTAAAGACATAATTTTTTTAAAAACTTAAATAATAATCTTTCCCATTAAAGGGTTACATCATCTCAAAAACAATCCCAGTTAATCTAACCTTTAAATTATTACATAAGTTTGCGGAATACATCATATATTAAAACAAGTCTCATAAAGTAAAACATTTAACTACAATCAATAAATCCTTAGCACTTGGACATCTTGCCCTTTCCTTTGGTAGTAGACGGCTCATCGACTTTCTCAACTTTAGCTGCAGTGTTAAATGCAAGAGTGAGCAAACAATTGCTCAATGATATAAAGAATAGTAATGATAACAACATGAGAGTGAACAACGAATGCTGAACAATATTGAACTTGTTCTACGAATCAAAAATTGAAAACAAGTTCGAAATCAATATCTGAGGGTCTTAAGACCACGAACTACGTTTTCAGTATTTAGGTATTAATACCTCAACCTTAACAGTCATTTAGACTGTACAGACCCTTCTTAACGTACTTAGGGGGATCATCCCTTTGTACCATGTATTGTGCACAAATATCTAAATGTTACACGTATAAAATCCCCTATGTTAGGGTTGTTCGTCTCAGTTTGAATTTAGAATTTCCGCACTAAAGAAAGTTTAGCTCAGAACTAACTTATCAGTGGTTCTAGAATTTTAGAACACTATTCCATAATAGACTAGTTCAATCAATAAGAGTTTGCATATTACTTGGAGGTTTAATATAATCAATATAGAATTGAACAAGGTTATCAAGGTCAAAGATCGAATAACAACAATTTATAATTGAATAAACATGATATACATGCAAAGACAATATATAATTGAGTAAACACGGTATACATGCAAAGTGCTATATTCAAAAGAGTTAGAACAATCTCCTTTGAATCGATGTATTAAAACAACATATGCTTTGAAAAACATTAAGGAAAATGAAACTTGCTCGATGTAACGAATTGGGTTACAAGAGCTTGTACAATCATACACGAGATAGATTAGTTTTGCTCAACTTTAACATAGAATTTAGAAACTTTTACAATGATAATTTAGGAATAGAAAGCTTGTATTCTTATAAAGAGAATGAAGTTAGGAACTTGCTCAACGAAAGTTTAGGGTAAGAAAATTGCTTGTATGTAAGCTACACAAGTAATAATATTCCCCAATTACCATACATATATCATTGAAATCGCAACAACAATTAGTTACATTAACACCATTTCATTAGTTTAGTTTTCATTTTAATCAAGTCTATAATCCTTAAATTAGGACTTGATTATCCTACTCATTCACGTAACACGAAACTAAATTCTCAATTATATCATAGTATACGACATGGTGATTGTAAAATAATTCCAATTCAAATGACATCACATTACGAACTTTCACAACTTACTAATTCATAATCTATAATTTTGGCGTTGTGATTACAATACACTACTCTGCCTTGTAACATGTTTTTGGTCCCTTACAAACCATTAAATTATGTTAAGTTAACAATTTTCAAGCTATGCTGTTATCAGCTCATTACTAGGTCTCGATCGATCATCAAGCGCTTGGTTCGCGCCAGATTTTTACACTAGGTTTACAATTACCCACTCGTGAGCCACCAAGACCAAGAAACAGAGCCATGGCAAGGCATAAGCCTTTTGCATAGTAGCCACCGCACAAGGACGCATCAATTTCAGCTTTCGTAATCACAAACTTAGACTCTGTTAAAGGCCAAAAATACCAATTCCACATAATTTCACCACACTTCAACATCTAAAATTTTGTAATATCATAGTTAACCATGTTATTCATCATTCTAACTACACAAACATCATATATACACCAATTTGAAGAATCAAAACTATAGTTTTTCCAAATTTCTTCATTTTTACACTTTTAACGAATTTGATCACCACGAACTCGTTTCTTAATTAATTGACATAATTTAAACTACGTCGCTTTCGTTTCTTAAACTACTAACATAATCCAATAATAAATTATAGATTATAACACATATAGAGCATCAACTTTTGTACTTTCTAAAGCCATATTATATGAACATAAACACTGTTATTTGGAATCTTCTACTACAACCCAATTTCACGTGTTGGACAAACAAGTAACAATCATCCATGATGATTAACAGATTTCGCAAGACTGTATATACATATATATATATATATATATATATATATATATACAATTCATGTGATTTCCAAATCATATAGAATATATAGTACCCAAATTAAGAGTTAAAATCAAGAATAATTTATACCTTGATTTAGCAAAATGATAAGCAAACCCTTCTCTTCCACTTGACAATCACAAAAAATTCTCTCAAACTCTCACTCTCAATCTCCTCTGTGTTTTTCTCTTTTGACTCTCTCCAAACCCTCTCTGCTCTTCACTGATAGCTAACCTTAGAAAGACGAGTAGAAAATATAACTGGCCATAATCCCACGTTCTCTTTCAGTTTAAAAAGAACAAAAGATGTTATTTAAATAAACCAAAGGCCACAAGGCCTTATTTGGCTACCACTCATTCCCCTAACTAGATTATTTTAATAATATTTATATTATATAGTTTCCACTTGTCACACTTTAATTTGATTAATGTAAATAGCTTTAGTTTAGTTAATTTAAATAACTTATAACAATAATAATAATCTTATTATCATTATACTTATAATTATTAAATAATTATATATCTAATTTAATTAATAAATTAGAAACATCACTTTATTTAATTTATTTATTTCCTTTAAATTAAACAATTCATTTAATTTAATTATTTCCTTAAATATTAAGCAATTGATTTAATTTAATTATTTCCTTAAATTAAATCCTCCAGATAAATTATCATTATTCAATTTAATTAACACTAATCAAATTAATTCACCACAATTCATCAATTATTTATTTTTCTAAATAAATAAATTATTTAAAATATTTATTTAATTCAATAAATATTTAAATGAAATTACAGATTTCTCGATCATTACATCATTCCCTCTTTAAAAAAAATTTGTCCCCAGAATCACAACTAGAAAAATTTATTTGTTACATTCTTCCCTCCTTAACAAGATTATGTTCCCAGAATCGCTATCCAAAATCAAGCAAACAACTGAGGATAATTCTTCATCATAAATCTTTCAAGCTCCCATGTGGCTTCGTCAACATTGTGGTTTCTCCAGACTACCTTTACAGAAGGTATCACCTTATTCCTTAGTACCTGCTTTTTTTTGTCAACAATTTGAATAGGGACTTCTTCATAAGTTAAGTCTTTCTCAAACTGTAAGGGCTCATATTCTATTACATGCTTATAATCAGGCTTATATGGCCTTAATACTGATACATGGAAAATACTATGAATATGCTCCAACTCTGAAGGTAAAGCTACCTCGTACGCCACTTCACCAACTCTTCGAAGCACTTCAAAAGGTCCTATAAACCTAGGGCTTAATTTCCCCTTCTTGCCAAACTGAATTTTTCCCTTCCAGGGAGATACTTTCAAGAAAACATACTACCGACATTGAATTCTCTATTTTGTCGATGCTGATTGGCATATTTCTTCTGTCTATCTTGTGCTGCGATCAATCTCGCTCGAATAACCTTGATGATCTTGACAGTCTGTTGTACCAATTCTGGACCCAATAGCTGACGTTCACCTACCTCATCCTAGCATAATGGAGTTCTGCATTTTCTACCATATAACTCTTCGTAAGGCGGCATGCCAATACTCGCGTGATAACTATTATTATAAGAAAATTCCACCAATGGTAGATGGTCATCCCAATTTCCCTTAAAATCCATGATACATGCTCTGAGCATATCTTCTAGTGTTTGGATGGTTCTCTCACTTTGTCCGTCGATTTGAGGATGGTACGCTATGCTCATTCTCAGCTGTGTCCTCAAGCACTCTTGTAATCGTCTCCAGAAATTAGATGTGAAACGTGGATCTCTGTCTGAAACAGTGGACATAGGTACACCGTGTCTTGAAATAATTTCCTTCACGTATAGTTTTGCTAACCGATCTAGGGTAAATCAAAGCTTGATTGGCAAAAGTGTGCCGACTTCGTCCGTAGATCGACAATTACCCAAATGGCATCGCAACCTTACTGATTCGTTGGAAGACCTACCACAAAATCCATTGTGATATGCTCCAATTTCCATTATGGTATCTCCAACGGTTGTAACAATCTGCTTGGCCTTTGATGTTCAGCTTTGACTTTCTGACACGTTAAACATTTTGCCACGCATTCAGCCACATCCCTCTTCATATTCGGCCACCAAAAATGATGTCTAAGATCCTGGTACATCTTTGTACTCCCATGGTGAATCGAATATCTTGAGTTTTGAGCTTCACTCAGAATTTCCTCTTTAACCTTTGGTATTGGAGGAACCCAAATTCTCCCTTCGATTCGAAGTAACCCTTCCAAATCGATTTTGAATTTGTTTTCCTCACCTACACATACTCTCTATTTTATCTTTTCACAGTCTTCATCTTGAAGTTGTGCATTTTTCACCATATCCACCAACGTTGAATTGTTTTCCATCTGGAACAACTTTTCATCGGATTCTGTCAGATATTTAATTTCTAACTCCATCTTAGCCATTTCTGACACTAGCTTCTCCTGAACAGTCAACTACATTAACTTCTCCCGTCCCTTCCTACTTAGAGCATCAACAACACCATTCGCTTTTCCGGGATGATAGAAAATTTCGCAATCATAATCTTTGATCACCTCCAACCATCTTCTTTGTAACGACCCCAAAATTCATACAATACATTTACCAACTTCGATCGTTAATAATACGTCTAAATTCTGATTTTACATCATTATTCGATGTTAAACTTAATAATATACGGAATAATTTAAACTTTTCTATCTTCTTAATTTAATTCCTTGAATCAAAACCTTTATCATCTACATGTCTTTGAATCATATATAATTCATGATTCACTTCATCACAATTATTATATCAAATTTTACATTTCGACTCGATAACCTTTGCATATCAGATAACTCAAACTTTAACTTTACAACTCAACATAAAACTATACATCATAAAACATTTAGTACATCTCATGAATCTTAATCATGGTTTAAAGAAATGACAACTTTAGCTAAAAATATTAATCTTCGTGTATTATTTCTGATCCACGTCATTCAAGTAGCACATAGTGTTACCTTCAATCCTTAACCTGCAAAAATGGTTATTTTCAAGGTTGAGCTTGACAGCCCAACAAAATCTAACAGTTTTCATGCATCACGTAGCACATAATAACATGCTCAACATATATCTCATAAACATTGGACTAACATAACATACATGTTACAGTTCATATAACAAGTATAAATATGTATAAAGATTGAGTTCCTTACTCAATCAGCATGCTTTACTCAATCAACGTAGTCATAAGTTGACTTTAACCTTTCATACATTCAACATATATATAACACATCATGCTCTTTGCAATAAATACTTAAAACAATCAAATTCACATAGCAAATAGGAACTTAAAGACTTGCCTTGATCGTTGTTTACTAATAACAGTTTACCAGCTTACAGATATCTGCACTTCACGTGCCCTACACAATTATATAATCACTCACATTAACTATTAGTCATATAGCAACGCATAGTAGTTGTACTGTAAACTTTACTCTACATCTCATAACCCTTCCTATTATATATACACAATGGTCAATTTTATTGTGTTAACTTTCAACTTATATCTCACTGTATTTCATATTCGAAGTTCATTTAAGTGTTTAAGTCTTGCTAGGACTACTTATTGGTTTTATATTAACACTATTCAATATCTTATTATATTCATTTCATTTGATTTAAAACACTTTTTACGTTCATTATCACTTATCACGATGTTTCGACGCTATTTATTAAATCACCTTGATTTTCTCTCTGTTGTGTGTGCTTAGTATGCGTATTCAACTTATCTAATATATAATTTATTAATGTTAAGCATCATTATACTTCATAATATTCATGTTCTATAACTTATAACAACATCTATTATCGTCAACATCACAATACTTGTGTATGTACATGTCCGACGCCTTCCGATTGCTTCCGAATACACATCAGTCACAAATATGACCATTTTAACTATTGTTCTTGACCTCAAATTGAAACACTTAAAGAATAAAAGTTGTAGGTCTATTAGTCCTCGTTCTGGATCATCTTGAATTATTTCAATCGGAGTTTGTATGAAAACGTTATGCCTATTTTACTAAAACAGGTCAAAGTAGTCACACCTGACATACTTTGGGCACAGCTGCGCCCAATTAATCCTTGGGCATAGCGTAGCTTCATGTAGTCTTGCAAACAAACGCTCCAAATGACTTAGGGCACGCAGCTTGACTTACCCCATTAGCGTAAACGAGACACAGAGATTCTTTGTTCTTCGCGATTTTTGACCCTTTTTCTCCTACTAATCTTCATAACTTGAGTTATACAAATCCAAATTAGTCCATTGTTGATTCTATGGATTCGTAATTCATAGAACTATAACATACTATAATTCTAACAATTTATAAAAATATTAACCAACCTAAAATTTGACCCAAAACACATGTTCATACTCTATTTTCATGTTTTAACACATTTATCGAATTTTATCGTCACGACTTCGTTTCTTAACCAATTAAAACGATTTAAACTATTTTGGTTTTATTTCTTAACATACTAACATAATCCAACATCAATTTACAGATTATAACAAGTATTAACCATAAAATTTTGTACTTTCTAAAGCTAATTTTCATACATATAACACTGTTATTTCTAACTTCTTCCTACTAACCAATTCTCACAAATTTGATCATCAAATAGTACTCACACATGATTATTAACAGATTGTAAACCATGCATACATGTATATATATCAACCCAACGTAATTTCCAAATCATATAGCATAAACACTATCAAAACTAAGAGTTAAAATTGAGAATAGATTATACCTTTATTTAGCAAACCCTTCTCTTCCTCTTGACAATCTCAGAGAGTTTTCTCAAGCTCTCAACCTCAATTTTCCTCTGTGTTTCCTTCTTCCTTCTCTAAATTCTCTGAACTTATCCTTTAGGAATTATGCGCAACATATAACTTGACTCCTCTCTCTCTCACGTATACATCCGTTTAAAAAAATCAATAGGCGTCAGTTAAAATAAGCCAAAGGCCATAGGGCCTTGTTTGGCTAACCACAATTCTCCTTTACTAGTTTATTTTTATATTATTATATTATATGGTTTTTTATTTGTCACACATGCAACCCATTAGCATACACTTATAGTTATAATAATTATAATTTTTATTATAATTATACTTATGATTAATAAATAATTATATATCTAATTTAATTAATAAATTAGACTTAAATATCACTTTATTTAATTTACTTCTTTTTTTAATATTAAACAATTTAATTTAATTTAATTATTTCATTAAATTAAATCTTTCAAATAAAATTACCATTATTCAATTTCATTACTAAATTAATGCACCACAATTCATCAATTATTTATTTATCTCAATAAATAAATTAATTAAAATATTTATTTAATTCAATAAATATTTAAAATTAATTACTGAAATTCATTTAATTTCTTCATAGTTAACTTAACTATTAAACCTCATTTTCCCAATATATGAATATATATTTTCTCTTCATACTATATCACATATTTCAAAATATATATAAAGACGTATATAAATACTCAAACTCAAACTCAAAACATCTCATAATAAGAATTTTAATTATTAAATTCCTATTTTAATAACCTATAAAAATTCGGGTTGTCACATCCTTCCTCCTTATAAGGATTCCGTCATCTAATCAATTTAAACCTACCTTACTCAAAGCTTTCATCAAATCTCTTCGTTGAATAACTTCAACACATTGCCTTAATATAGGTTTTATATTTCCCACTCCCACCATTCTTGATCATAAATTCTTGTAAGTTTTATTTCATAACCTTTACTTAGACTCAATTATATTTGAGTATTATATATTCTTTAACCCATTCATTTCCTTTTTCTAAGGATCGTTATCATAAACACTCAGGATATTACATTCACCCATTCTTCTAAGAATTTCGTCCTTGAAATTTTATTTATTAATCTTCATTCATTCAATCTATCAAAATAGATTTTACATTTATTCATTCATTGGGTTCTGCAACCAACTTCTTTCTCTAAGGATCTTTCTAAGATCATCATATTCCTCACCTCTTCCTCTTCTAAGAGTTTCACATTTCTCTTCTTTCCGGACTTTCAATTCTTTCTTGAAATTATTATGTTTTGCTCAATTTTCTCATCCTTTACACTTTCACCTTTTAGAATAATAAGAATCTTCCACAATTGCTCAATAATTGGGAAGCGATATGAATAACAGGAATTTAAAAGATTCTAAATCATGCCGAGGGGTCATAAGACCTTGAACTACGTCCCTAGGTTATCAAGTATCTCAACTTGAACCTTTAACAGTCATAAGACTATACGGACCTTGAACTCTTCTCCAAGTTTAACAGTGCATCACCACTGTAAACCGTCTTTAACAGAATATTTAGCAATCACGCAGAATGAAAACACTCTCTGTAAGTACTCTAGGTGATCAGGCTATCGTACCCCTACGTCATGCACAACGTATTACATCTTAACATCGTAACGACTATATGCGTTACTTTCGGAACCATTGTCTCCGATAACATGTCCCCTTTTACAGGGTTGTTCACCTCAGCTTTTTAACATCTAAATCCGCACCAAAACAATTTGGTTTGGCATAACTTCTCAAAAAACGCTTGAATTTCATGAACATCTTTCAATATTCGTCTAGCTGAACAAAATAGCATAGACTTCTACAACAATTCGGACATCAATCGAAATATACACACATATATATATATATATCTTAAAAAAATTTCAAAAAACTTTTTATGGCGTCATAATTATGACATTGTCATATTAAATCTCACCATAGTGGGCTGACGATCATATGATCACATCCAACACCAGGTTCCATTGCATTGATGACTCCATCGTTTATTATATCACCCGATACATATAGTTAAAATATATTTTGAAAATTTAAAAGAAATCATTTTTTTATCTAGCCGAAACAAACAGCATAGATACGCGAATAATAGCATTGTTTTTAAAAATTCTTTGGTTCACTAGCATGATCCAATATTTTTTCAAAAATTAAAAGTACAACCATCGGCACGAAGTCAATAAATTTCAAAAATCAAGCAAAGTTAGACGATTTGGAATATCTAATTTTCTTCATCAATTTCAATCTTTACACTAAATATTCTTGTATTTCAACTTACAGTCCTCCTATATCCCCAGTATAGTTCATCAAACTTACTACACATTGGAAGTTTAGGAACTTGCCACAATAATATGAGTTTAAGAACTTATCATAGTCAGACCATAGGCGTCCATTCGCTGAGGGGTTCAAAACATACCATATTATTATGACTCACTAACTTACCATATGCATTAGTTTTAAGAACCGCACCTAATCCTAATAATATCTGACTAATCTTAATAATTTCTAACAATCAAATATACACATGAGAAATGAATCACCTTTTTGCCACATATACATTGATAGCGCGACACCAACATTCCAATGATTATCAATGTGATAAACTGAGTCCAAGCACAAAACCCTCACCCATACAAAGATTTGTACAACTTAGCTATCACATGAGTCCTCAATTGAAATCCCACCTAACTCTATCTTACTCTTAACTTGCTCTTTGCTCGATACGAATTCCTCGTATCACATTATCTATAACTCCTAATGAGTTTATCTTGTACATTTTCATAGTACATCAACTTCATAGCCTCAAGCTATAATTATTTAAACATTATATACTATCTTTCTTTTATATCCTAAACAGATCACGTCGTGATCTTATTCTATAATCATCTCCCTTAAAATTCTTTTCTTAACTCGTGATCGTTTTGTTTTATGATCCTCCTTCTTTCCTTTTTTATCATTTATGATTTGATTTATGCTTTTAATCTTACAGACTTTATCTACTCATCATTATTCGTTATCTTGGCAATTGGAGTTAGTTAACTCCCATTTCTTATCTTTATATCTCTTCAAAATTCTTCTTTGAATTTTCTTGTTTATATAACAATTCTTCCTTTAAGAATTTCTAACTTCATTTACATTGCTGAACAATTCATTCGAGTCTATAACAGTTTCAATACTTGGTACACATCGAGTCTATAACAGTTTCAATATGGTACGCTGAGTGGTTTCCCACAAACAACCAACAAACTAGGTTCTGAGTTGGTAGTTCGTATATACCTCCGCTCTATGAAGGGATCGTTTAGCCCAGATACCATACATCAACCATTAAAGAGTACAATTATATCATACTTAAATATAACTTTTATTCTTAACTTCTTTATCACTCTCTTCTTTTAGATATTGTCTATTTATTATCACCTTACATCCTTATTATTGGAGTTGGGTAACCCCACATTCATATTCCTTATAACTCTACGAGATTCTTCTTTGAATCCTTTCACGCATGTTTTAATCCCTCCTTTATACATTTCCTGAATTATTTCTTATTGTTCAAACTCTATTTGAGCTTATTCGTTCATTATCTTCACATCTCTTCTCTAAGGTTATAGCCTAAGGTACTCTTACCTAAGGTTTCTAACCTATCAGCTTTGATACCAACTGTAACGACCCCAAAATTCATACAATACATTTACCAACTTTGATCGTTAATAATACGTCTAACTTCTGATTTTACATCATTATTCGATGTTAAACTTAATAATATGCGGAATAATTTAAACTTTTCTATCTTCTTACTTTAATTCCCTGAATCAAAACCTTTATCATCTACATGTCTTTGAATCATATATAATCCATGATTCACTTCATCACAATTATTATATCAAATTTTACATTTCAACTCGATAACCTTTGCATATTAGATAACTCAAACTTTAACTTTACAACTCAACATAAAACTATACATCATAAAACATTTAGTACATCTCATGAATCTTAATCATGGTTTAAAGAAATAACAACTTTAGCTAAAAATATTAATCTTCGTGTATTATTTCTGATCCACGTCTTTCAAGTAGCACATTGTGTTACCTTCAATCCTTAACCTGCAAAAATGGTTATTTGCAAGGTTGAGCTCGACAGCCCAGCAAAATCTAACAGTTTTTATGCATCACGTAACACATAATAACATGCTCAACATATATCTCATAAACATTGGACTAACATAACATACATATTACAGTTCATATAACAAGTATAAAGATGTATAATGATTGAGTTCCTTACTCAATCAGCATGCTTTACTCAATCAACGTAGTCATAAGTTGACTTTAACCTTTCATACATTCAACATATATATAACACATCATGCTCTTTACAATAAAGATTTAAAATAATCAAATTCACATAGCAAATAGGAACTGAAAGACTTGCCTTGATCGTTGTTTACCAATAACAGTTTATCAGCTTACAGATATCTGCGCTTCACGTGCCCTACACAATTATATAATCATTCACATTAACTATTAGTCATATAGCAACGCATAGTAGTTGTACTGTAAACTTTACTCTACATCTCATAACCCTTCCTATTATATATACACAATGGTAAATTTTATTGTGTTAACTTTCAACTTATATCTCACTGTATTTCATATTCAAAATTCATTCAAGTGTTTAAGTCTTGCTAGGACTACTTATTGGTTTTATATTAACACTATTCAATATCTTATTATATTCATTTCATTTGATTTAAAACACTTTTTACGTTCATTATCACCTATCACGACGTTTCGACGTTTATTTGTCACCCGCCCAATTTGTCTCTCTTGTGTGTGCTTAGTATGCGTATTTAACTTATCTAATATATCATTTATTAATGGTAATCATTATTATACTTCATAATATTCATGTTCTATAACTTATAACAACATCTATTATTGTGACGCCCCCCAAAATAGGTATACATCACCCATCTTGGGTCGCCAGATACATGGTACTGGATACAAATACAAACTAATTATACAACAGTCGTGTAAAATATGACAAAACATATACTGTGAGTTTTAATACAAATATTGTTATCTAGACAATATCCACACTCAATGGAGTCCTCATTACATTTATTATTACTCTATTTCACAGAATAGTGAGGACTACTAATGCACCATCTAGGACCATCACTTTGTTCCCCGACTAGTCCCAGCTATGTTCTCATTTCCTGAAGTGAACAATGAAAGAAAGGGTGAGCTCAACTAGCCCAGTAAGAAATAATATGACTAAGATAATACAGAATTAATTATCGTTAGCCTTCAACAGTGTTAAACTGATACAATATAACAAACATTAAGTTTAACTACAGCGGAACAAGCAATCCATTAGAAGAGTCAAGTAGAGAATAAAATCTACCATCTTCTATGATTTAAAAAGTTTTTCATCACTTTTATCGCTGGGACTCAGCTTAATAAATAATCCACATCATTCATGCACTACGGTCAAGGACATTTTTTTAGTATCACGACCACGAATTATCCATGAACTACATGCCAAAGATAATCGCGTTTTCATCAACGGTCCTGATCATGCCATAAAACAATTCATCTTTGCACCCTTGGCCAAAGAGAATCCATAGCCATAATCATACCAAAAATTGTCCATCAATGCACTACGGCCAATGAGGACTTTCTCCACATCATTTGTAACATTACGGTCATGATTATACCGAATAATCCCTGGTCATAATCATACCAAGTCCATCTATGCACTACAAGGCACAGATGACTTTCAACATAATATATACATGAGGATCATAACAACGATATAAAGAATCAATTAAATGAGATAAAGGATAAATATTAAACATTTATAATATAATTTATCCAGGGTTCAAGAATATCCCAATGTTATCAATGACTTAATAATCTCAAAATCTAATATCATTAATATTATAACAATATTTTAATTATTTCTTAAATTTTTAAACAATTTATTTTAATTGTTTACACTTTACCAAATAATGCATTTAATCATTCAAAATGTCATACTCATAAGATTTCATCACCAATAATCAAATCTCTTATCAAAAATCTGCATATACCCTATATAGGATTTCCAAGTCATAAAATTCTATTTACAAATTTTCAACTTCACATAACATATTTAACTCATATACTCATAACTAGTGTATTTTCATGAAAAATACCAAATAAGTCCCAAAAATATTTCTTTTCTGGGATTTAGCAGAATATAGTCCCATAATGAACATATATTTTTCTCGGAATTTTTAAAATTCATTTACTATTTTTCAAAAATCAATTTCTAATTAATTCATTAAGAAATTAGCTACCTCAAGTTTAACTCTAGAAATTCCCAAATCTTGGCAGGATCTTACACATGTTAACGTGATCTTCTAGTTTAAATTTCATGATCATCGGAGTTATAGAACTCCGGTTATAGCGTTTTTCGTCGAAAAAACCTAAATATTGAAATAGTCATAACTTGCTCATTTTAAGTCGGAATGAGCTCATTTTTGGACAGAAGGTACTTTATACCATATATTTTCATGTCCCAAAAGGCCAAAATTGTTCTCACAAATTAAGTGGTCAAAAATGCCCTTTTAAAATTTCTGGCAGTAGCTGTTTTCCCATTTTTCACTTTTTCTTGCTTTGTTAAAACCCGTCCACACAAAAATCTACAACACCTTTTCCAGTGATTCCACTTGGATAAGTTAGGAAACTCATAGATCTAACTCTAGAACTTGACCACACTTAAAAATTCAAAATATAATAGGAGATATGGTCAATTGAATTTCATGTTCCATTTTCACCAAAATCTGATTTTTCACCCTTTGTGATTTCAAAGAAACTTTCATATTTTCACATAATAACCAGCATAACTCATCATAACACTTACTAATACTTCATATACCCATGATTTTAATCAGTTCAATGCTTTTATTATGACTCTCATCATAATCAACGTAACCAGATCATTTCCACAATTTAATAAGGAATGAATATAAAGGATCATTCGCCATGCATGTGGTAATCCACATAGACAGGTTATTCCAACAGAATAATAAAGAATAGAATAACAGTAGGATTCACCATGCGTACGATATAGATCGCATGCACGTGTTATTCCCAATGAATAATAAATAATGGAACCAGGTCCCATGTAAACGCACGTATGTGATATTCTTGACGTAATAATAATGAATGGAACCGGTCAAAGTAAATTCGCGACCGATGGATGTTCTAACGAATAATAAAGAATCGAATAACAACAGAAATCACCATGCATGCGGTACTTCACATGACGAAAGTTATTCTAATGTAATAATAAATAACGGAACCGTCGTCAAAGTAATTATGCCGATATATGATATTCCAATAGAATAATAAAGAATGGAATAACAACAAAATCACCATGCATGCGGTGATTGCAGATGACAAGGTTATTCCAACAGAATAATAAATAACGGAACCAAGTCCGGCGTAAAACGCACAAACAGGATATTCCAACAGAATAATAAAGACGGAACCAGGTCCGGCGTAAAATGCACAGATAAGATATTCTAACAGAATAATAAAGAATGGAATAACAAAAGCTCTCTTCATGAAAATGAAAGAAATAATACCCTTTACCTTAGAATAAAGCTGGATACTGGAATAGAGAGGTAGCAGACTTCTTTTCTTTTTTCTCTCTATAATTTCTCTCCATAATAATTGCTCTATAGCTTTAGTGAATTGGTGAGAAATGAAGGAAGACTGAGCTTCTATTTATAGAAAAATATAGTTTCGATAATTGCACGTTTTGGGGCTCGAAATATTACAGTACAATACCTTTAACTTTTCTTTCATTTTTAATTTAGTCCTACAAGTATTATCAAACTTGCACCACCTCCCCTAATAGTAAATAATGTGAATCAATAGTTCAATCATGTGAATCAATAGTTACAATCATGTTAAAATATGAATTACAATATAGTACGTCCATTTATACCTCCATTTTTTACTTAGTCATGCAAGTATTATCAATCTTGCACCAACTCCCATAATAGTATAAGAATGTGAATCAATAGTACACACATGTGAACAAATAGTTATAATCATGTGAATTAATAGCAATTAATTTCTCATTTATCCGATTAATTACCCGACTGGTCAATAAAACTTCCAGACATCAATTAATATCGAAATAAATGTAGATTTGCACTAACACTAATAATTCCAACACAATGGAACTATCAATTTCATTTTTAATCAACACAAACTTATTCATCATTAATATTATAACTCGCAATATTTAACAACCAGGTCGTTCCTAGGAAAGAGGGGGCTTTCTGATAAGGATTTCTCCTTATTGGCGCGCAATTAGATGATCAAATCTCTCCTTGACAGAACTTCTAGATATTGTAAATATTGTAATTTAATAATATCAATTAACTTTGTCGTCAAAATTATTGATTTAATAATATATCATATTATGCAGATGATACTGTGACAATAATCGAATCAATAATATGAGAGATATGATGCATCAATTACTATAGCAATAATTAAGAATAACTGAGTGACTTCTCACGTAAGCATCAATAATCAATACCGTGTGCTACTATGCAACCATGCGTATTACTGTACTTTTACTACCTGGTAGTTCAACAGTTTAACGGTAAAACTTCAGTCGTTATTTTTAAAAAAAGATAATTATGTCATTTTTTCAAATTCTTGACCGAGTAGGAAATGTAGCCTATAGACTTGCGTTACCTCCGAGTATGTCTCGTGTTCATAATGTGTTTCACATATCATGTACTTCGTAAATATGTGAAAGACCCGACCCACGTTATTGAGTTAGAACCGGACGAGATAGCCAAGACTTAACGTGTGAGGAGGTACCACAAGATCTTGGATAGGAAGGAGCATGTCCTACGCCAAGAAAGGTCATACCACAAGTTAAAGTTTTGTGGAGGAATCATGCTATAGAGGAAATGACACGGGAATTGAAAGCGGAAATGAAAGCGAGGTATCTTCACCTTTTGAAACACTGTATCGTCGTCAATTTAGAGGACGAAATTTCATAAGGAGGGGAGGTTGTAAGACCAAAATTTTTAAATAAAAAGGAATTTCCTTTATTTATTATTTTGAAATAGTAAGGGTTGATTTGATTAATGTGGATAGTTAAGGGTTAAATCACGCAAATATTTCAAAATAAGCAAGTGGTTATAAAATATTCATTATCGTCGGGGAATATTAGTTTGGTCGTGGAATATTAAATCTTTGTCGAGGAATATTAAATGCATTGACCTAGCGACCATGTGTGTGGCCCATGTAACTGCGAAAGCGATTGGATGAAAGCAGCACAAATATAAGTTGTTTTTAAATAACTTGGCGTAGTTATTCTGATTATCTTTGTTGGAATACCCGGTGGTTAAAATACACTAATACTGCGTTGTTAAGCGGTAGCACTGCGGTATTGCACCAATTATTGATTCTTACGTGAAGGCACTACTCAATAATGGTTACGATAATTCTTTATTCGATATTTTATTGAGTTAATAATTCTTGCGTTGATATTTTATATTCTTTGTTGTTTGATAATTGTCATTACACGATATTTTTCATTATCGAAGCAATAATTCATATTATCTGAATAATATTATTAGATAACATTATTGGCAATGTCTAGAAAGTTACATCTAAGGAGAGGTTTGGTCACCTAATTGCGGCGATGAAGAAGAAATTCTTATTGGAAAGCCCTCTTTCTCTGAGGAGCTGCACAGTTGTCAATATTGTGATTACATAATATTATTTGTGAATAATTAATTATTGATTTATATGATGAGGAAAATATTGATTTTATGTGGATATAGATGGAGAAAATTTTAAAATGACAATTGTTGAAAATTAATATTTTATCTTTTTACGATAAAATAATTCATTTAAATATATTATTTTAATAATATATTAATGGTGATATTTTACAACGAATGTGGGATATATGAGTATCTGAGGAGGAAGAGTATTTTTGTTGCAATAAATGTTTAAAACATGTTAAACATGTCGGTGGACCCCATTTATTGGTTGAAATTTGATTATAGCACATAAAAAATCGCCCATTTGTGGATTTCGGTCAATTTCTATTTGGAATTTGGAAAAACTTTCTTCTGCAAAGTTGTAGAAATTGAAATTCCTATAAAAACTCATGAGATTCGAATTTTCTGATGAAAGGGCTATTTATTATGAATTATTGAAGTTAGAAAGCTCAAAATAATTGATTTTTGGGAGTTTAAAATATTTTTTGTAAGAAAAACGTTTTTTGTTGCAATTGAGTGGCTCACATGTGTTATAAATGATCTGAAATCAGATTTCTAAGGTGGGCTTGAATATTTTTAAGAAATATTATTATTTTATTAAATTTTACTACCTTTGGTGTTCTAGCGTTTTCTATAAATAGGGTCTTGGGTTAGAATTGAAAATCACACGATGAAGCTGAAGTTTTCTCTCTCTATATTATCGGCGTATTCTTGTGAGTATTTTGAGTATACTTTGAGTATTGCTAGGCGGTGCAAGTTCCTTGACCTTATATACAGGTATTACTAGCTAGAAATCTTGATCTTTCGAGGTAAGGGATATTATTTTTTTATAAATGATATTATTTCTTCAATATCATTATCTTTGAAATGTTGATCTGAAGTTTTTATCAAATTTGGAACTTTTTCATGTTGGGGTTACTATTCATGGGTTACTATTCATGATTACTATTCACGATTACTATTCACGTTCTTATTCACGAGTTCTTATTCACGAGTCTTATTAAGCGGCGTGAAGATGTTTTTGTGGAATTTCTATCTTTTGGTGTCGGATTTACTATTCACGTATCTGGCCTTCTATTCGACGTATTCACGTATCTGATACTATTCATAGAAAAATAAAATTTCTTCTTTTAAATCAAAAACATATATTACGGATACTAACTTTGATTGTATCCATGTTTTGATCATTCTTGAATTTTACACCACTATGATTATTTTTTTGAGGTATTTTTGGACGTGGATAAAACCAAAATACGAATCCTTAATCCTTAATCCTTGTCATTTTGTTTCAATTGGATTCGTTTCTTTAAAAAAATATTTTTCATCATCCTCGGTCTTAAATGATGATATTATGGAATATCTTTGGCTTTAGTAAAGTGCAAATGAATGATTTCTTAAGAATATCTTTGGCACATAGTGCAAAGATGAATGATTTCTGAAGAATATCTTTGGCCGTGAGTGTGAAAGATGAGCAGTGTTTAAATGAACATGACCAAGTGATGAATATCTTTGGCACAGTAGTGCAAAGATGAATATTTGATTCGAGATGTATATTGATTGATGTTACGAGGATAAAAGATGAGCGATGAACTTTTAAATTCATACATAGAAGATAGTAGTTTGCATTCTCTACTTAACTCTTCTAATGAATTATTATTTCATTGCGAATATTGATTTAAAATTTGTTGTCTATTGTATTCTATTAGATTTTTCCTGTTGAAGACTAACGATAATTTGTTGTATATTATCTTAGTCATAATATTCTTTCTTGAGCTAGTTGAGCTCACCCTTTTCCTTTTTGTTCCATTTTTCTCGGGAGGCGAGAATATAAGCGAGTGCGAAGTGGGTATGGAATGAAGGTTTTAGAAAGGATTGTTTAGTAGTCCTCACCATTTTTGTAAAATAATGTATCAATAAATGTGATGAGGATTTATTTGAGTATAGATATTGTCTAGAAGATAATATTTGTATTCAAACTCACGATTTCTTGTTGTAATAATAAAGTTGTAGTTGTTTACGTACCATGTATTGACAACTTCGAGAATGGGTGATGTATACCTATTTTGGGGGCGTCACATTAGTATCGAGCTTAGGGATATGATCTCTGGCGGAGATCGGGGAATAGAACTAGGAGGGAGAGGCAGAAAAAATCCTTAGCTAGTGTGTCCTACCTAAGCTTATTTGTTAGTTGGTCGGTATATAGGGATATTATGTGATATATTGATTTCCTTAATTAACCCTTGTTTTATGAGCGATGTTTGAGAATGTCGTTGAGAATATTAACAATGGAAATGAGGGCCGTGGAGATGCTGTGTCTCACCAACGAGGAGAGCGTACAGCAGGTGGCAATGTTCTCTCCGTGAACAACACCATTGAAGCGAGATGATGAATGAGGGGATGTTTAGAAGTTTTTTGCGATTCATGCAAAATTAGACGAGGAGACTTCGTGTTCAAAATCTGAGGAGGAAATGATAGCAATTCACGGGTTGTCACACCCAAGCGATTCAAAGAGTTGGGACCACGAATTTAAGGAAAGCCGATCCGATCATGGCGGAAACATGGGTCAAACAAATTACCAAGATATTCGATGTCTTGGGATGCGGAGGAGAAACGAAGGTTCCATTCGCCACCTTTATGTTAAAGTGGCGAAGCGGACTCTTGGTGGAGAGTGCATGAAGCGTACCCATCCAAATACTTTTCGGCATGTCTTGGGAGACGTTTGAAAGCTATTTAATGACAAATACTTTCACGAAAGTGTTAAATCGTATGAAGGAAGTGGAGTTCATCAGTTGGAACAAAACAACATGGCGGTGTCTCGATGCGAGGCAAAGCAAAGTTTGCGAGTTATCGAGTTTTGCACCTCATTTGGTGGAGAATGAGGAGCGTATGGCGCGGATGTTTCTTAGAGGTTTGAAACCCGGCGTATGTCGATATCTCATTTCTCATAAATTTTCTCTTTATTTAGATGTTATAAGCAGGCTCAATTATTAGGCGAGATAACGAGTGCACGGTCAATCGAGGGACCACAACCGAGGATCGTATCGGAGATAGCGATCAATGAATAATGATAACTGCGGAGAAAAGCAGAGCAGACGAAAAATGGTAACCACTCTGGTGGTAATCATAGCCATGAAAATAGAAGAAGCGAGTCGGGAGGAGATTTTAAAAGAGGAGATTTAACAACGACCATGTGAAGATGATGATCTTGGCGTGACAATCGGTTCTAAGGGAGAGAACGCGACCACGGTCATATCTTACAAATCACGGAAAAGAGGGACATATCGGTCAAAAGCGCCTAGCAGTTCAAGGTATGCTATAATTGTGGAAAGGAAGGACATATCGCTCGAGATTATCATGATAGCGAAACCTAGTTCATTGAGGACGGTGACTCAAAAAATCGTCCCGAGAAAAGTCAAAGTCAACGATTAGGAAGAGCGTTTGTTGTGACTAGTCATAATCGAGGAACCCAAACGAGGTGATCACGGGTAAGCTATTTATAAATTCTTGCGAAGTTTATACCTTACTTGATCTGGGGTCTGCTACCCATTCATTTATCTCTCTGCTGCATGTGCTCAACGTTTAAACTTGACTCAGGAGAAATTAGACTTTGACCTATCTGTGGAAACTCAGTTAGGAGAAACTTTCATCACATCCATTGTTATAAATCTTGTTTGATTCAAGTTGGCACCATTACCTTACACATTGACCTTATCTCTTTAAAGATACTTGCTTTTGATGTGATTTTAGGGATTGATTGGTTAACTACTCATCATGCCAAAATTGATTGTTTTAAATAAGGTTGTTAGTTTTCATATTCTAACCAACCTTTTATGCAATTCAAAGCAACTAAACCATTAAAATCGATCAACATCATATCTAATCATAAAAGCTATTCGTTTATTAAAAAGCGGATGTCAAGCTTTCTTAGCCCATGTTATGGATTTGAATAAAGACACGTCAAATTTGAATAATATTCTGTTGTTATTGACTTTCTGGCGTATTTCTGAAGAACTTCCGGTCTACCCCGAGCGTGAAGTTGAATTCTTTATTGATCTTGAACTGGTACAAAGCCCATTTCTAAAACCCCATATCGAATGGCTCTATTGAACTTGAGAGTTAAAGGTCCAACTACGAGAATTGTTGGACATCGGTTTCATTCGTCTAGTACATCTCCTTGGGGTGCTCTGTTTTTATTTGTAAAGAAGAAAGAAGGAGTATGCGACTTTGTATTGACTATCGGGAATTGAACCATGTCACCATCAAGAATAGGTATCCTCTACCTCGTATTGATGACTTGTTTGACCGATTGCAAGGGCACGAATTCTTTTCAAAAATCGATCTTAGATTACGGATATCATCAATTGAAGATTAGAACGAGGATATTCAAAGCGCGCCTTGAACTTCGGTATGGGCATTATGAATTCTTAGTCATGTCTTTCGGACTAACTAATGCTCCTGCGGCTTTCATGGATATGATGAACCAAGTATTCAAGGAATATTTGGATCGATTCGTTGTTGTCTTTATTGATGACATCCTCATATATTCCAAAAGTCGTGAAGATCATGAGCACCATTTGAAATTTGGTACTCCAAAGGCCGTGAAAACCAACTATATGCCAAATTGAAGAAATGCGAGTTACGGCTTGAGGAAGTAGCATTCCTTGGGCGCGTGGTGTCGAAACATGGAGTATCTGTTGATCCGTGAAGATTGAAGCAATCTGAAGTTAGAACAACCAAAAGTCGGTGGTGGAAATCACGTAGCTTTTTGGGCTTATTTGGTTATTATCGGAGATTAGTGGAAGGGTTTTCTCGAATCGCTACTCCATTAACTTCATTAACTTCGGAAGGATACAAAATTCGTTTGGAGCGAAGAATGCGAGAAAAGTTTCCAAGAGCTTAAGAGGAGACTTATTTGACACTTGTTCTAACAATACCATCTGGTTCGGATGGATTTGTTATCTCTGATGATGCTTGAGCAAAGGGTTAGGATGTGTTCTCATGCAACGTGGGAAAGTCATAGCCTTTATGCCTCGCGACAACTTAAAGAGTATGAGAGAGAATTATCCTACTCATGATCTAGAGTTAGCGGCCCGATCGTTTTCATTTAAAAATATGGAGGCACTATCTATATGGGGAGAAAGTGGAGATATATTCGGACCATAAAAAGCCTTAAATATTTCTTCACTCAAAAAGAACTCAACATCTGGCGGCGACGTTGGCTCGAGCTATTGAAAGACTACGACCACACTATTCATACCATCACGGTAAAAGCGAGCGTGGTAGTGATGCGTTGAGTAGAAGATCATATCTGAGGAGCGAGTGCGATGATGTCAAGTATCTGGCGTAGAGCCAACTTTAATAGAAAAAGTTAAGGTTGCTCGAGCCACCCGAGGCCGGAGTGATCGTGATGAAGAAGAAAGTACAAGAAGGAGCTATTAGGGCGAGAATTGATGAAGAAGGAATACTTGAGTCCTCTCTGAGACTTTGTGTTCCTAACGACTCGATTTGAAGTACAAGATTATGATGGAGGCACATGATCGCCATTTGCAATCCATCACGGAAGTACTAAAATGTATCGTGATCTTGACATACATTTTGGTGGAACAATATGAAGAGAGAGATTGCAAAGTTTATCTCGATGTGTTTAACTTGCCAGCGTGTAAAGGCGGAGCATCTTGTACCTAAGGGTCCGTTGCAACCACTTGAGATTCCGGAATGGAAGTGGGAACACATTACTATGGATTTAGTTCACGGGTCTTCCTACGGTTTCTCAAGGCATCAATGCTATTTGGGTTATTGTTGATAGATTAACCAAGTCTGCTCATTTCTTGCCGTCTGGGAGACTTATTCCTTGAGCGTCTTGCTAGTATGTGCGTGAATGAGATTGTGAGGTTGCATGGCATGCACCAGTATCCATAGTTTGGATCGTGACCCAAGATTCACTTCAAGATTTTGGGTTAGCTTGCAAAAAAAGCTATGGAGCGCAGTTTGCGATTTAGTTGACATACCATCCCCCCAAGCAGACGAACAATCGAAGAGGACTATTCAAACTCTTGAAGATCTATTAAGACTCGTGTCCTAGACTTCAAGGGTAGTTGGGATAAGTATTTACCATTGGTGGAATTCTCCTACAACAACAGTTATCGAGCAAGTATAGGTGTGGCTCCATTTGAAGCATTATATGGGCGAAAATGTCGTTCTCCAATATGTTGGGATGAGGTGGGTGAAGCAACATTGTTGGGACCCGAGTTAATGCGTATGACTACCGAAAAGATCCAAATGATTCGACAACGTATACAAAGCGGCACAAGATCGACAAAAGAGTTATGCGGATCTTCATCGAAAGGCGTGGAATTTAATGTAGGGGATCATGTATTGTTGCGAGTTGCTCCATGGAAGGGAGTTACAAGATTTGGGAAGAGAGGAAAAGCTCGATCCACGATTTATTGGTCCATTTCAAATTCTTGACCAGAGTAGGAAATGTAGCCTATAGACTTGCGTTACCTCCGGTATGTCTCGTGTTCATAATGTGTTTCACATATCGTACTTAAATAAATATGTGAAAGACCGAACCACGTTATTGAGTTAGAACCCGGACGAGATAGCCAGAAGACTTAACGTATGAGGAGGTACTGTCAAGATCTTGGATAGGAAGGAGCATGTCCCTACAGCATGAAAGGTCATACCACAAGTTAAAGTTTTGTGGAGGAATCATGCTATATAGAAATGACACAGGAATTGGAAGCGGAAATGAAAGCGAGGTATCCTCACCTTTTGAAACACCGAGTGCGTCGTCGATTTCGAGGACAAAATTTCATAAGGAGGGAGGTTGTAAGACCCCAAATTTTTAAATAAAAAGGAATTTCCTTTATTTATTATTTTGAAATAGTAAGGGTTGATTTGATTAATGTGGATAGTTAAGGGTTAAATCATAAATATTTCAAAATAAGCAAGTGGTTATAAAATATTCATTATTGTCGGGGAATATTAGTTTGGTGGTGGAATATTAAATCTTTGTCGGGGAATATTAAATGCGACGAGCGAGCGACCATGTGTGAGCCCCATGCGGAAGCGATTGGATGAAGAAAGCGACAAATATAAGTTGTTTTTAAATAACAGGCGTAGTTATTCACAGATTATCTTGTTGGAATACTTGTGGTTAAAACACACTAATCGCGTTGTTGAGCGATAGCACCAGGTATTGCACCAATTATTGATTCTTACGTGAAGGCACTACTCAATAATGGTTCTGATAATTCTTTATTCGATATTTTATTGAGTTAATAATTCTTTGCGTTGATATTTTATATTCTTTGTTGTTTGATAATTGTCATTACGATTATTTTTCATTATCGAAGCAATAATTCATATTATCTGAATAATATTATTAGATAACATTATTGGCAATGTCTAGAAAGTTACATCTAAGGAGAGGTTTGGTCACCTAATTGCGCCAAGATGAAGAAGAAATTCTTATTGGAAAGCCCCTTTTCTGAGGAGGCTGCACGGTTGTCGATATTGTGATTACATAATATTATTTGTGAATAATTAATTATTGATTTATATGATGAGGAAAATATTGATTTTATGTGGATATAGATGGAGAAAATTTTTAAAATGACAATTGTTGAAAATTAATATTTTATCTTTTTACGATAAAATAATTCGTTTAAATATATTATTTTAATAATATATTAATAATGGTGATATTTTACAACGAATGTGGGATATATGAGTATCTGAGGAGGAAGAGTATTTTTGTTGCAATAAATGTTTAAAACATGTTAAACATGTCGGTGGACCCCATTTATTGGTTGAAATTTGATTATAGCACAATAAAATCGCTGGTTTGTGGATTTGAGGTCAATTTCTATTTGGAATTTGGAAAAACTTTCTTACGCAAAGTTGTAGAAATTGAATTTCCTATAAAAACTCATGAGATTCAAATTTTCTGATGAAAGGGCTATTTATTATGAATTATTGAAGTTAGAAGCTCAAAAAATAATTGATTTTTGGGAGTTTAAATATTTTTTTAAAAAAAACGTTTTTTTATTTTTAATTGAGTGGCTCACATGTGTTATAAATGATCTGAAATCAGATTTCTAAGGTGGGCTTGAATATTTTTAAAAATATTATTATTTTATTAAATTTTACTGCTTTGGTGTTCTAAGCGTTTTCTATAAATAGGGTCTTGGGTTAGAATTGAAAATCACACACGAGCTGAAGTTTTCTCTCTCTATATTATCGGCGTATTCTTGTGAGTATTTTGAGTATACTTTGAGTATTGCTAGGCGGTGCAAGTTCCTTGACCTTATACACGGTATTTCTAGCTAAAATCTTGATCTTTCGAGGTAAGGGATATTATTTTTTCATAATGATATTATTTCTTCAATATCATTATCTTTGAAATATTGATCTGAAGTTTTATCAAATTTGGAACTTTTTCATGTCGGGGTTACTATTCATGGGTTCTTATTCATGAGTTACTATTCACGAGTTCTTATTCATGAGTTCTTATTCACGATTCTTATTCACGAGTACTATTCAATTCATGAAGCGTGAAGATGTTTTTGTGGAATTTCTATCTTTTGGTGTCGAGTTACTATTCACGTATCTGGCCTATTCACGTATCTGACACTATTCACGTATCTGATGACTATTCATAGAAAAATAAAATTTCTTCTTTTTTGTCAAAATATCTATTACGGATACTAACTTTGATTGTATCCATGTTTTGATCATTCTTGAATTTTACACCACTATGATTATTTTTGAGGTATTTTTGGGCGTGGATAAAACCAAAATCTGAATCCTTAATCCTTAATCCTTGTCATTTTGTTTCCTTTGGATTGGATTCGTTTCTTTAAAAAATATTTTTCATCATCCTCGGTCTTAAATGATGATATTATGGAATATCTTTGGCACATAGTGCAAAAGATGAATGATTTCTTAAGAATATCTTTGGCACATGGTGCAAAGATGAATGATTTCTGAAGAATATCTTTGGCGTAGTGCAAGATGAGCAGTGTTTAAATGAACATGACCAATTGATGAATATCTTTGGCTGTGGTGCAAAGATGAATATTTGATTCGGATGTATATTGATTGATGTTACGAGGGATAAAAGATGAGCGATGAACTTTTAAATTCATACATAGAAGATAGTAGTTTGCATTCTCTACTTAACTCTTCTAATGAATTATTATTTCATTGCGAATATTGATTTAAAATTTGTTGTCTATTGTATTCTATTAGATTTTTCCTGTTGAAGACTAACGATAATTTGTTGTATATTATCTTAGTCATAATATTCTTTTTCTTGAGCTAGTTGAGCTCACCCTTTTCCTTTTTGTTCCATTTTTCTCTCGAGAGCGAGAATATAGCGAGTGCAGTCGGGGTATGGAATGAAGGTTTTAGAAAGGATTGTTTAGTAGTCCTCACCATTTTTGTAAAATAATGTATCGATAAATGTGATGAGGATTTATTTGAGTATAGATATTATGCAGAAGATAATATTTGTATTCAAACTCACAGTTTCTTGTTGTAATAATAAAGTTGTAGTTGTTTACATACCATGTATTGACAACTCGAATGGGTGATGTATACCTATTTTGGGGGCGTCACGATTAGTTATCGAGCTTAGGGATATGATCTCTGGCGGAGATCGGGGAATAGAACTAGGAGGAGAGGCAGAGTAAATCCTTGCTAGTGTGTCTACCTAAGCTTATTTGTTAGTTGGTCGATATATAGGGATATTATGTGATATATTGATTTCCTTAATTAACCCTTGTTTTATGGCGGTATTTGAGAATGTCGTTGAGAATATTAACAATGGAAATGAGGCCGTGGAGATGCTGTACTCACCAGCGAGGAGAGCGTGCAGCGGTGGCAATGTTCCTCCTGTGAACAACACCATTGAAAGCGAGATGATGAATGAGGGGATGTTTAGAAGTTTTTTGCGATTCATGCAAAATCGGACGAGGAGACTTCGTGTTCAAAATCTGAGGAGGAAATGATAGCAATTCACGGGTTGTCACAACCAAGCGATTCGAAGAGTTGGGACCACGAATTTAAGGGAAAGCGGATCCGATCATGGCGGAAACATGGGTCAAACAAATTACCAAGATATTCGATGTCTTGGGATGCGGAGAGAACGAGAAGGTTCCATTCGCCACCTTTATGTTAAAATGGCGAGGCGGACTCTTTGGTGGGAGTCATGAAGCGTACCCATCCAAATACCTTTCGGCGTGTCTTGGGAGACGTTTGAAAACTATTTAATGACAAATACTTTCACGAAAGTGTTAAATCGTATGAAGGAAGTGGAGTTCATCGATTGGAACAAAACAGCATGGCGGTGTCTCGATGCGAGGCAAAGTTTGCGAGTTATCGAGTTTGCACCTCATTTGGTGGAGAATGAGGAGCGTGTATGGCGGGATGTTTCTTAGAGGTTTGAAACCCGGCGTACGTCGATATCTCATTTCTCATAAATTTTCTCTTTATTGAGATGTTGTAAAGCAGGGCTCAATTATTAGAAGCGAGATAACGAGTACGGTCAACGAGGGACCCTGACGAGGATCGTGCTCGAGAGATAGCGATCAGCGAGAATAATGATAACTGCGGAGAAAAAAAGAATGACGACAAAAATGGTAACCACTCTGGTGGTAATCATGCCCGTGAAAATAGAAGAAGCGAGTCGGGAGGAGATTTTAAAGAGGAGATTTAACAACGACCATGTGAAGATGATAGTCTTGGCGTGAAAGCCCGGTTCTAAGGGAGAGAAACGACCACCGGTCATATACTTTACAAATCTGGAAAAGAGGGACATATCGGTCAAAGCGCCCACAGCAGTTCAGTTCAGGTATGCTATAATTGTGGAAAGGAAGGACATATCGCTTCGAGATTATGCGATGGCGAAACCTAGTTCAATGAGGGGTGACTCGAAAAAACATATCCCGAGAAAAGTCAAAATCAGCGATTAGGAAGAAGCGTTTGTTGTGGTATTTGTCATAATCGAGAACCCCCAAACGAGGTGATCACGGGTAAGCTATTTATAAATTCTTGCGAAGTTTATACCTTACTTGATCTGGTGCTACCCATTCATTTATCTCTCCTGCATGTGCTCAACGTTTAAACTTGACTCAGGAGAAATTAGACTTTGACCTATCTGTGGAAACTCAGTTAGGAGAAACTTTCATCACATCCACTTTTTTATAAATCTTGTTTGATTCAAGTTGGCACCATTACCTTACACATTGACCTTATCTCTTTAAAGATACTTGCTTTTGATGTGATTTTAGAGGATTGATTGGTTAACTACTCATCATGCCAAAATTGATTGTTTTTTACGTAAGGTTGTTAGTTTTCATATTCTAACCACACTTTGTTATGCAATTCAAGCAACTAAACCATTAAAATCGATCAACATCATATCTAATCATAAAGCTATTCGTTTATTAAAAAGCGGATGTCAAGCTTTCTTAGCCCATGTTATGGATTTGAATAAAGACACGTCAAATTTGAATAATATTCTGTTGTTATTGACTTTCTGGCGTATTTCTGAAGAACTTCTTCGTCTACCCCGAGCGTGAAGTTGAATTCTTTATTGATCTTGAACACAGTACAAAGCCCATTTCTAAAACCCCATATCGAATGGCTCTATTGAACTTGAGGAGTTAAAGGTCCAACTACGAGGAATTGTTGGACATCGGTTTCATTCGTCTAGTACATCTCCTTGGGGTGCTCTGTTTTATTTGTAAAAGAAGAAAGAGGGGAGTATGCGACTTTGTATTGACTATCGGGAATTGAACCATGTCACCATCAAGAATAGGTATCCTCTACCTCGTATTGATGACTTGTTTGACCCGATTGCAAGGGCACAATTCTTTTCAAAAATCGATCTTAGATTACGGATATCATCGGTGAAGATTAGAATCGAGGATATTCAAAAACGCCTTTAGAACTTCGGTATGGGCATTATGAATTCTTAGTCATGTCTTTTCGGACTAACTAATGCTCCTATGACTTTCATGGATATGATGAACCGAGTATTCAAGGAATATTTGGATCGATTCGTTGTTGTCTTTATTGATGACATCCTCATATATTCCAAAAGTCGTGAAGATCATGAGCACCATTTGAAGTTTGGTACTCGAAAGGCTTCGTGAAAACCAACTATATGCCAAATTGAAGAAATGCGAGTTACGGCGAGAGAAGTAGCATTCCTTGGGCACGCGTGTGTCGAAACATGGAGTATCTGTTGATCCGTGAAGATTGAAGCAATCTGAAGTTGGGAACAACAAAGTCGGTGGTCGGTGGTGAAAGCACGTAGCTTTTGGGCTTAGCTGGTTATTATCGGAGATTAAATGGAAGGGTTTTCTCGAATCGCTACTCCATTAACTTCATTAACTTTCGGAAGGATACAAAATTCGTTTGGAGCGAAGAATGCGAGAAAAGTTTCCAAGAGCTTAAGAGGAGACTTATTTGGCTGTTACAACAATACCATCTGGTTCGGATGGATTTGTTATCTCTGATGATGCTTGAGCAAAGGGTTAGGATGTGTTCTCATGCAACGTGGGAAAGTCATAGCCTATGCCTCGCGACAACTTAAAAGAGTATGAGAGGAATTATCCTACTCATGATCTAGAGTTAGCGGCGTGATCGTTTTCAGCGCTAAAAATATGGAGGCACTATCTATATGGGGAGAAAGTGGAGATATATTCGGACCATAAAAGCCTTAAATATTTCTTCACTCAAAAAAAGAACTCAACATCTGGCGGCGACGTTGGCTCGAGCTATTGAAAGACTACGACCACACTATATTCATACCATCCCGGTAAAAGCGAGCGTGGTAGGTGGCGCGTTGAGTAGAAGATCATATCTTGGGAACGAGTGCGATGATGTCAAGTATCTGCATAGAGCCAACTTTAATAGAAAAAGTTAAGGTTGCTCAAGCCACCAGGCCGGAGATGATCGCGTGAAGAAGAAAGTACAAGAAGGAGCTATTAGGGCGAGAATTGATGAAGAAGGAATACTTGAGTCCACTCTAGACTTTGTGTTCCTAACGACTACGATTTGAAGTACAAGATTATGATGGAGGCACACAATACGCCATTTGCAATCCATCCACGAAGTACTAAAATGTATCGTGATCTTGACATACATTTTGGTGGAACAATATGAAGAGAGAGATTGCAAAGTTTATCTCGATGTGTTTAACTTGCCAACGTGTAAAGGCGGAGCATCTTGTACCTAAGGGTCCGTTGCAACCACTTGAGATTCCGAAATGGAAGTGGGAACACATTACTATGGATTTAGTTACGGGTCTTCCTACGGTTTCTCAAGGCATCAATGCTATTTGGGTTATTGTTGATAGATTAACCAAGTCTGCTCATTTCTTGCCGATACGGGAGACTTATTCCTTGAGCGTCTTGCTAGTATGTGCGTGAATGAGATTGTGAGGTTGCATGGCATGCTGTATCCATAGTTTGGATCGTGACCCAAGATTCACTTCAAGATTTTGGGTTAGCTTGCAAAAAGCTATGGGCGCAGTTTGCGATTTAGTTCGGCATACCATCCCCAAACAGACGGACAATCGAAGAGGACTATTCAAACTCTTGAAGATCTATTAAGACTCGTGTCCTAGACTTCAAGGGTAGTTGGGATAAGTATTTACCATTGGTGGAATTCTCCTACAACAACAAGTTATCGAGCAAGTATAGGTGTGGCTCCATTTGAAGCATTATATGGGCGAAAATGTCGTTCTCGATATATGTTGGGATGAGGTGGGTGAAGCAACATTGTTGGGACCCGAGTTAAATACGTATGACTATCGAAAAGATCCAAATGATTCGACAACGATACAAAAGCGGCACAAGATCGACAAAAAAGAGTTATGCGGATCTTCATCGAAAGGGCGTGGAATTTAATGTAGGGGATCATGTATTGTTGCGAGTTGCTCCATGGAAGGGAGTTACAAGATTTGGGAAGAGAGGAAAGCTCAATCCACGATTTATTGGTCCATTTCAAATTCTTGGCCACCGAGTAGGAAATGTAGCCTATAGACTTGCGTTACCTCCAAAGTATGTCTCGTGTTCATAATGTGTTTCACATATCGTACTTAAGTAAATATGTGAAAGACCCGAACCACGTTATTGAGTTAGAACCCAGACGAGAGATAGCCAGAAGACTTAACGTATGAGGAGGTACTGTCAAGATCTTGGATAGGAAGGAGCATGTCCCCTACGCCTGAAAGGTCATACCACAAGTTAAAGTTTTGTGGAGGAATCATGCTATAGAGGAAATGACACAGGAATTGGAAAGCGGAAATGAAAGCGAGGTATCCTCACCTTTTGAAACACACCAGTGCGTCGTCGTCGATTTCGAGGGACGAAATTTCATAAGGAGGAGGTTGTAAGACCCCAAAATTTTTAAATAAAAAGGAATTTCCTTTATTTATTATTTTGAAATAGTAAGGGTTGATTTGATTAATGTGGATAGTTAAGGGTTAAATACATAAAATATTTCAAAATAAGCAAGTGGTTATAAAATATTCATTATCGTCTTAGGGAATATTCGTTTGGTCGTGGAATATTCGTGCTTTGTCGGGAATATTAAATGCGACAGTAGCGACCATGTGTGTGTGGCCCATAACTGGAAAGCGATTGGATGAAGAAAACGACAAATATAAGTTGTTTTTAAATAACGGCGTAGTTATTCTGAGATTATCTTGTTGGAATACCCGGTGGTTAAAACACACTAATACGCGTTGTTGAACAATAGCACACCAGATTGCACCAATTATTGATTCTTACGTGAAGAAGCACTACTCAATAATGGTTACGATAATTCTTGCTCAATATTTTATTGAGTTAATAATTCTTGCGTTGATATTTTATATTCTTTGTTGTTTGATAATTGTCATTACACGTATTTTTCATTATCGAAGCAATAATTCATATTATCTGAATAATATTATTAGATAACATTATTGGCAATGTCTAGAAAGTTACATCTAAGGAGAGGTTTGGTCACCTAATTGCGGCGCCCAAGAAGAAGAAATTCTTATTGGAAAGCCCCTCTTCACAGGACCTGCACGGTTGTCAATATTGTGATTACGTAATATTATTTGTGAATAATTAATTATTGATTTATATGATGAGGAAAATATTGATTTTATGTGGATATAGATGGAGAAAATTTTTTAAAATGACAATTGTTGAAAATTAATATTTTATCTTTTTACGATAAAATAATTCATTTAAATATATTATTTTAATAATATAATTAATGATGATATTTTACAACGAATGTGGGATATATGAGTATCTGAGGAGGAAGAGTATTTTTGTTGCAATAAATGTTTAAAACATGTTAAACATGTCGGTGGACCCCATTTATTGATGAAATTTGATTATAGCACATAAAATCGCCCGTTTGTGGATTTCGGTCAATTTTATTTGGAATTTGGAAAAACTTTCTTCTGCAAAGTTGTAGAGAATTGAAATTCCTATAAAAACTCATGAGATTCAAATTTTCTGATGAAAGGGCTATTTATTATGAATTATTGAAGTTCAAAGCTCAAAATAATTGATTTTTGGGAGTTTAAAATATTTTTTTAAGAAAAACGTTTTTTTTTTGCAATTGAGTGGCTCACATGTGTTATAAATGATCTGAAATCAGATTTCTAAGGTGGGCTTGAATATTTTTAATAAATATTATTATTTTATTAAATTTTACGCTTTGGTGTTCTAAGCGTTTTCTATAAATAGGGTGCTTAGGTTAGAATTGAAAATCACACCGAAAAGCCAAGTTTTCTCTCTCTATATTATCGGCGTATTCTTGTGAGTATTTTGAGTATACTTTGAGTATTGCTAGATGCGGTGCAAGTTCCTTCAAGACTATACCCTTATTCTAGCTAGAAGTCTTGATCTTTTCGAGGTAAGGGATATTATTTTTTTTTCATAATGATATTATTTCTTCAATATCATTATCTTTGAAATGTTGATCTGAAGTTTTTATCAAATTTGGAACTTTTTCATGTCGGGTTACTATTCATTCATGGGTTACTATTCATGAGTTACTATTCACGAGTTACTATTCATGAGAGTTCTTATTCACGAGTTACTATTCACGAGTACTATTCATGAAAGCGTGAAGATGATGTTTTGTGGAATTTCTATCTTTTGGTGTCGGAGTTACTATTCACGATATCTGGCCTTATTCACGATACTGCACTATTCACGATATCTGGTACTATTCAATAGAAAAATAAAATTTCTTCTTTTAAGTCAAAACATCTATTCGGATACTAACTTTGATTGTATCCATGTTTTGATCATTCTTGAATTTTACACCACTATGATTATTTTTGAGGTATTTTTGGACGTGGATAAAACCAAGTACTGAATCCTTAATCCTTAATCCTTGTCATTTTGTTTCACCGGATTCGTTTCTTTAAAAAATATTTTTCATCATCCTCGGTCTTAAATGATGATATTATGGAATATCTTTGGCTGTAGGTGCAAAGATGAATGATTTCTTAAGAATATCTTTGGCACATAGTGCAAAGATGAATGATTTCTGAAGAATATCTTTGGCCGTAGTCTGAGATGAGCAGTGTTTAAATGAACATGACCAATGATGAATATCTTTGGCACAGAGTGCAAAGATGAATATTTGATTCGGATGTATATTGATTGATGTTACAAGGATAAAAGATAGAGCGATGAACTTTTAAATTCATACATAGAAGATAGTAGTTTGCATTCTCTACTTAACTCTTCTAATGAATTATTATTTCATTGCTATAATATTGATTTAAAATTTGTTGTCTATTGTATTCTATTAGATTTTTCCTGTTGAAGACTAACGATAATTTGTTGTATATTATCTTAGTCATAATATTCTTTTTGTTGAGCTAGTTGAGCTCACCCTTTTCCTTTTGTTCCATTTTTCTCAGGAGGCGAGAATATAGCGAGTACGAGTCGGGGTATGGAATGAAGGTTTTAGAAAGGATTGTTTAGTAGTCCTCACCATTTTTGTAAAATAATGTATCAATAAATGTGATGAGGATTTATTTGAGTATAGATATTGTCTAGAAGATAATATTTGTATTCAAACTCACGCGTTTCTTGTTGTAATAATAAAGTTGTAGTTGTTTACATACCATGTATTGACAACTCGAAATGGGTGATGTATACCTATTTTGGGGGCGCCACACGGTTGGTATCGAGCTTAGGATATGATCTCCAAGGAGATCGGGGAATAGAACTAGGAGGGGAGAGACGAGTAAATCCTTCGCTAGTGTGTCCTACCTAAGCTTATTTGTTAGTTGGTCAGTATATAGGGATATTATGTGATATATTGATTTCCTTAATTAACCCTTGTTTTATGACAATTATTTGAGAATGTCGAATCGAGAATATTAACAATGGAAATGAGACCGTGGAGATGCTCAGACTCACCAACGAGGAGAACGTGCAACAGTGCTGGCAATGTTCCTCCCGTGAACAACACCATTGAGCGAGATGATGAACGAGGGATGTTTAGAAGTTTTTTGCTTCATGCAAAAATCGACGAGGAGACTCGTGTTCAAAATACGAGGAGAAATGATAGCAATTCACGGGTTGTCACAAACAAGCGCTTCAAAGAGTTGGGACCACCGAATTTAAGGAAAGCCGATCCGATCATGGCGGAAACATGGGTCAAACAAATTACCAAGATATTCGATGTCTTGGGATGCACGGAGGAACAGAAGGTTCCATTCGCCACCTTTATGTTCCGTGGGCGAAGCGATCATCGGTGGGAGTCTGTGAAGCGCACCCATCCAAATTACACTCAAAGATGTCTTGGGAGAGACGTTTGAAAGCTATTTAATGACAAATACTTTCCGAAAGTGTTCGTCATATGAAGGAAGTGGAGTTCATCGATTGAACAAAACAACATGACGGTGTCTCAAAGACGAGGCAAAGTTTGCGAGTTATCCGTGTTTGCACCTCATTTGGTGGAGAATGAGGAACGATGACGCGGATGTTTCTTAGAGGTTTGAAACCCCAAGATACGTCAAGATCTCATTTCTCATAAATTTTCTCTTTATTCAGATGTTGTAAATAGGGCTCAATTATTAGAGCGAGATAACGAGTAGTACGGTCACCGAGGGACCACAACCAGATCGTATCGTAGATAGCGATCAATGTAATAATGATAACTCAAGGAGAAAGAAATGACGGACAAAATGGTAACCACTCTGTGGTAATCATGGCCATGAAAATAGAAGAAGCGAGTCGGAGGAGATTTTAAAAGAGGAGATTTAACAACGACCATGTGAAGATGATAAAGGTCTTAAAAGAATCGGTTCTAAGGGAGGAGAACGACCACCCCATCATATGCTACAAATGCGGAAAAGAGGGACATATCACCAAACCGCCCACAACAGCTTCAAGGTATGCTATAATTGTGGAAAGGAAGGACATATCGCTCGAGATTGTACAAGAGCGAAAAACCTAGTTCAATGAGGACGGTGACTCAAAAGATCGTCCCGTAAAAGTCAAAGTCAACGATTCCGGAAGAGCGTTTGTTGTGACCGTCATAATGCGAGGAACCCAAACGAGGTGATCACGGGTAAGCTATTTATAAATTCTTGCGAAGTTTATACCTTACTTGATACCGGTTACCCATTCATTTATCTCTCCCGCATGTGCTCAACGCTTAAACTTGACTCGGAGAAATTAGACTTTGACCTATCTGTGGAAACTCCGTTAGAGAAACTTTCATCACATCCACTTCGCTTATAAATCTTGTTTGATTCAAGTTGGCACCATTACCTTACCTATTGACCTTATCTCTTTAAAGATACTTGCTTTTGATGTGATTTTAGGGATTGATTGGTTAACTACTCATCATGCCAAAATTGATTGTTTTCGTAAGGTTGTTAGTTTTCATATTCCTAACCAACCTCATTGTATGCAAAATTCAAGCAACTAAACCATTAAAATCGATCACCGTCATATCTAATCATAAAGCTATTCGCTTATTAAAAAGCGGATGTCAAGCTTTCTTAGCCCATGTTATGGATTTGAATAAAGACACGCCAAATTTGAATAATATTCCCGTTGTTATTGACTTTCCCGACGTATTTCAAGAACTTCCCTGGCCTACCCCGTAACGTGAAGTTGAATTCTTTATTGATCTTGAACCCGCATACAAAGCCCATTTCTAAAACCCCATATCGAATGGCTCCTATTGAACTTCAGAGTTAAAGGTCCAACTACGAGAATTGTTGGACATCGGTTTCATTCGTCCCAAGTACATCTCCTTGGGGTGCTCTGCTTTATTTGTAAAGAAGAAAGACGGGAGTATGCGACTTTTGTATTGACTATCGGAATCAACCATGTCACCATCAAGAATAGGTATCCTCTACCTCGTATTGATGACTTGTTTGACCAAATTCTGCAGGGGCACAATTCTTTTCAAAAATCGATCTTCGCTTACGGATATCATCACCAAGATTAGAACCGAGGATATTCCAAAGACCGCCTTCGTAACTCCTCGGTATGGGCATTATGAATTCTTAGTCATGTCTTTCGGACTAACTAATGCTCCTCGCGCGGCTTTCATGGATATGATGAACCGAGTATTCAAGGAATATTTGGATCAATTCGTTGTTGTCTTTATTGATGACATCCTCATATATTCCAAAAGCCGTGAAGATCATGAGCACCATTTGAAGTCGGTACTCCAAAGGCTTCGTGAAAACCAACTATATGCCAAATTGAAGAAATGCGAGTTCGGCTTGAGGAAGTAGCATTCCTTGGGCACGTGGTGTCGAAACATGGAGTATCTGTTGATCCGGCCAAGATTGAAGCAATACAAAGTTGGGAGCAACCAAGTCGGGTGATCAAGTACGTAGCTTTTGGGCTTAAATGGTTATTATCGAGATTCGTGGAAGGGTTTTCTCGAATCGCTACTCCATTAACTCAAATTTAACTCCTAAGGATACAAAATTCGCTTGGAGCGAAGAATGCGAGAAAAGTTTCCAAGAGCTTAAGAGGAGACTTATTTCGCACTGCTTCTAACAATACCATCCGGTTCGGATGGATTTGTTATCTACAAATGATGCTTCGTGCAAAGGGTTAGGATGTGTTCTCATGCAACGTGGGAAAGTCATAGCTTATGCCTCGCGACAACTTAAAGAGTATGAGAGGAATTATCCTACTCATGATCTAGAGTTGGCGGCAGCAATCTTTTCGCTAAAAATATGGAGGCACTATCTATATGGGGAGAAAGTGGAGATATATTCGCACCATAAAAGCCTTAAATATTTCTTCACTCAAAAGAACTCAACACGCGGCAATGACGCTGGCTCTCGAGCTATTGAAAGACTACGACCACACTATTCAATACCATCCCGGTAAAGCGAACGTGGTAGCGACGCATTGAGTAGAAGATCATATGCGAACGAAAGTGCGATGATGTCAAGTATACGCACAGAGCCAACTTTAATAGAAAAGTTAAGGTTGCTCAAGCCACCGACCCGGAGGCCGATGCGCGTATGAAGAAGAAAGTACAAGAAGGAGCTATTCCTAAGCGCGAGAATTGATGAAGAAGGAATACTTGAGTCCACTCTAGACTTTGTGTTCCTAACGACTGATTTGAAGTACAAGATTATGATGGAGGCACACAATACGCCATTTGCAATCCATCCTCGAAGTACTAAAATGTATCGTGATCTTCGACATACATTTTGGTGGAACAATATGAAGAGAGAGATTGCAAAGTTTATCTCGATGTGTTTAACTTGCCAACGTGTAAAGGCGAAGCATCTTGTACCTAAGGGTCCGTTGCAACCACTTGAGATTCCTAATGGAAGTGGGAACACATTACTATGGATTTCGTTACGGGTCTTCCTACGGTTTCTCAAGGCATCAATGCTATTTGGGTTATTGTTGATAGATTAACCAAGTCCGCTCATTTCTTGCCGATACGGAGACTTATTCCTTGAACGCCTTGCTAGTATGTGACGTGAATGAGATTGTGAGGTTGCATGGCATGCCCAGTATCCATAGTTTCGGATCGTGACCCAAGATTCACTTCAAGATTTTGGGTTAGCTTGCAAAAAAGCTATGGGCACGGATTTTGCGATTTAGTTCGCATACCATCCCCAAACCAGACCTGACAATCGAGAGGACTATTCAAACTCTTGAAGATCTATTAAGACTCGTGTCCTAGACTTCAAGGGTAGTTGGGATAAGTATTTACCATTGGTGGAATTCTCCTACAACAACAGCTTATCGTGCAAGTATAGTGTGGCTCCATTTGAAGCATTATATGGACGAAAATGTCGCTTCTCAATATGTTGGGATGAGGTGGGTGAAGCAACATTGTTGGGACCCAAGTTAGTACGTATGACTACCGAAAAGATCCAAATGATTCGACAACGTATACAAACGGCACAAGATCGACAAAAGAGTTATGCGGATCTTCATCGAAAGGACGTGGAATTTAATGTAGGGGATCATGTATTGTTGCGAGTTGCTCCATGGAAGGGAGTTACAAGATTTGGGAAGAGAGGAAAGCTCAATCCACGATTTATTGGTCCATTTCAAATTCTTGACCGAGTAGGAAATGTAGCCTATAGACTTGCGTTACCTCCGAGTATGTCTCGTGTTCATAATGTGTTTCACATATCTCGTATTTCAGAATATGTGAAAGACCCGAACCACGTTATTGAAAGTTAGAACCCCACGAGATAGCCAAGACTTAACGTATGAGGAGGTACCACCAAGATCTTGGATAGGAAGGAGCATGTCCTACGCTGCAGAAAGGTCATACCACAAGTTAAAGTTTTGTGGAGGAATCATGCTATAGAGGAAATGACCGGGGATTGGAAACGGAAATGAAAGCGAGGTATCCTCACCTTTTCAAACACTGTACGTACGACGCCAATTTCGAGGACGAAATTTCATAAGGAGGGAGGTTGTAAGACCCCAAAATTTTTAAATAAAAAGGAATTTCCTTTATTTATTATTTTGAAATAGTAAGGGTTGATTTGATTAATGTGGATAGTTAAGGGTTAAATACGCAAATATTTCAAAATAAGCAAGTGGTTATAAAATATTCATTATCGCTTGGGGAATATTCGTTTGGTCGTGGAATATTCATGATCGCTTGGAAATATTCGTATTTACCACAAGCCAAATGCCATGTGTGGGCCCCATAACTGAAAGCGATTGGATGAAGAAAACGACAAATATAAGTTGTTTTTAAATAACGGCGTAGTTGTTACCAAGTAATCTTGTTGGAATACCCTTGGTGGTTAAAACACACTAATACGCCGTTGTTGAACAAGAAGACACCCGTATTGCACCAATTATTGATTCTTACGTAAGAAGGCACTTCTCAATAATGGTTATAGTAATTACTGCTCAAAGATTTTATTGAGTTAATAATTGTCATATTGATATTTTATATTGTTTGTTGTTTCAATAATTGTCATTACACAAAGATTTTTCATTATCGAAGCAATAATTCATATTATCTCAATAATATTATTAGATAACATTATTGGCAATGTCTAGAAAGTTCGTCTAAAGGAGAGGTTTGGTCACCTAATTGCGCGCCAGAGAAGAAGAAATTCTTATTGAAAGCCCCCTTTCCCTGAACCGCCTCGTTGTCAATATTGTGATTCTCAGTAATATTATTTGTGAATAATTAATTATTGATTTATATGATGAGGAAAATATTGATTTTATGTGGATATAGATGGAGAAAATTTTAAAATGACAATTGTTGAAAATTAATATTTTATCTTTTTCTGATAAAATAATTCATTTAAATATATTATTTTAATAATATATTAACGGTGATATTTTTACAACGAATGTGGGATATATGAGTATACGAGGAGGAAGAGTATTTTTGTTGCAATAAATGTTTAAAACATGTTAAACATGTCGGTGGACCCCATTTATTGATCGAAATTTGATTATAAATTTCAGAAAATCGCCTGCTTGTGGATTTCGGTCAATTTCTATTTGGAATTTGGGAAAACTTTCTTCTGTAAAGTTGTAGAGAATTGAAATTCCTATAAAAACACGCGAGATTCAATTTTCTGATGAAAGGGCTATTTATTATGAATTATTGAAGTTCCGAAGCTCCGAAATAATTGATTTTTGGGAGTTTAAAATATTTTTTGTAAGAAAAATGTTTTTTGTTGCAATTGAGTGGCTCACATGTGTTATAAATGATCTGAAATCAGATTTCTAAGGTGGGCTTGAATATTTTAAGAAATATTATTATTTTATTAAATTTTACGCTTTGGTGTTCTAAGCATTTTCCTATAAATAGGTGCTTAGGTTAGAATTGAAAATCACACCGAAAATCAAGTTTTCTCTCTATATTATCGAGCGTATTCTTGTGAGTATTTTGAGTATACTTTGAGTATTGCTAGATTTGCAAAGTTCCTTCAAAGACTATACCCTATTTTTCTAGCTAGAAGTACTTAATCTTTCGAGGTAAGATATTATTTTTTTCATAATGATATTATTTCTTCAATATCATTATCTTTGAAATGTTGATCCGAAGTTTTTATCAAATTTGGAACTTTTTCATGCTCTGGGTTACTATTCATGGGTTACTATTCATGAGTTACTATTCACGAAGTTACTATTCATGAGTTACTATTCACGAAGTTACTATTCACGAGTACTATTCATGAATCGTGTGAATGTTTTTTTGGAATTTCTATCTTTTGGTGTCTGAGTTACTATTCACGATATACGGCACTATTCACGATACTCTGCACTATTCACGATACTTGACTATTCAATTTAAAAATAAAATTTCTTCTTTTCGTCTAAAACATATATTCGGATACTAACTCGATTGTATCCATGTTTTGATCATTCTTGAATTTTACACCACTATGATTATTTTTGAGGTATTTTTGGACGTGGATAAAACCAAGTACTAATCCTTAATCCTTAATCCTTGTCATTTTGTTTCACCGGATTCGCTTTTTAAAAATATTTTTCATCATCCTCGCCTTAAATGATGATATTATGGAATATCTTTGGCCAGAGTAGTGCAAGATGAATGATTTCTTAAGAATATCTTTGGCCTCAGAGTGCAAAGATGAATGATTTCTGAAGAATATCTTTGGCCCGTAGTGCAAAGATGAACAGTGTTTAAATGAACATGACCAATCGATGAATATCTTTGGCCCAGAGTGCAAGATGAATATTTGATTCCGATGTATATTGATTGATGTTACAGGATAAAAGATAGACGATGAACTTTTAAATTCATACATAGAAGATAGTAGTTTGCATTCTCTACTTAACTCTTCTAATGAATTATTATTTTCACCATGTAATATTGATTTAAAATTTGTTGTCTATCAGATTCTATTAGATTTTTCCCTCATTGAAGACTAACGATAATTTGTTGTATATTATCTTAGTCATAATATTCTTTACTTGAGCTAGTTGAGCTCACCCTTTTCCTTTTTGTTCCATTTTTCTCGTGGAGGCGAGAATATATAATTGTACGAAAGCCTCGGGGTATGGAATGAAGGTTTTAGAAAGGATTGTTTAGTAGTCCTCACCATTTTTGTAAAATAATGTATCAATAAATGTGATGAGGATTTATTTGAGTATAGATATTGTCTAGAAGATAATATTTGTATTCAAACTCACGCTTTCTTCATGTTGTAATAATAAAGTTGTAGTTGTTTCGCACCATGTATTGACAACTCGTAATAATAGTGATGTATACCTATTTTGGGGCGCCACATGATTTCAATAGGAATTCTCAGTAGTGATAGTAGTCTGAAGTAATCCTTGGACTTGAGATCATCATAGCATCTTGTGTATGATGAGTTATACTTTGACTTATTCCTTAAGACCCTTAGGGTATATCAAAGGGTATGCTTGGGTATAATAAGTTGTACATGGAGATAATGTATGATCAATAAAGAATCTACCACTTCTAATAAAAGAAGAGAAATGTCCTATGTGATTCGATAAATGACAACTCAAGAGTCCTTGGCAAGGCGAGAATGAAATTAGAAAGAAGTTTCTAATTTGCATTATTTGAGTTGTGCATTTAAGGATCGAAATACATATAATTAAATAAAATAAGACTTGACAATAATTCCATGTCTTATATTTAATTGGGACATTGTATGGTGGAAGGATTGAATTGTATTTTAGAAACTATTTACTCAAAGGTTCTTTAATGATTAATGTTGAAATCTATATTATCTGGAAAGTCGCTGATCGCTAGGAGGCTTATCCCTATTGTAGAATAAATATTATTTATTTAAATAAATTAATTATTTAATTTATTTATTTAAATAAGATTAGAATTATTCTAATTGATTTATTCACAACCTTTAATATGGAGAACCTAAAGGGTCACACCATAAAAGGAAAAATAATTATTTAAGAAGTTAATGACATAATCGTAATAATATATTATGTATATTTAATTTAATCTATGGTGATAGAATAAATTAAATAGCTTAATATTTATTATTTAATATTTTAGAAATATTAAATATAAATTAATAAGAGGAGTCTTATTAATATTATTACAATTATTATTATTTTAATTTCTAAAAGAGTTTAGGAATTAATTTAATATAAGTACTCTCATTTATTCCTAATTGGATTAGGAAGGAAAATTAGTTAAAGGAGTTTAATTAATTATCCCTAATAAGATTAGGGAGCTTAATTAATTAAAAGAATTTAATTAATTAAATAAAACCCAATTCCTTAATTGTTAAGGTGGGTTGCCCACATCTATAAATAAGAGGAGTCTTATTATGGGTGAGGGGGTTGTTGACTTTTACAACATACGACATAATTCCAATTGTTGGGAGAGTACACCCTTTCTATAGAGATAGGAAAAACTAGGGTTTGAGCCAAATACCCATTCTTCTTGAATCTTTATTTTTCCTTGGTGGATCACCTCTAGAGGCCAAACATATGGGTGGCTAATGTTGATCAAAGGAAGGAACCAAACCCGGTGGATTCAAGTTGAACGCGAAAGGATTTGGAGGTGAACTTGTACCTGAGGAAGCTCGATCTTCAAGGGTATGATTTTATTCTTTATCTTTTCGTTTAATTAATAATTATGCATAAAGGGTGATCCGGGTATATGGTTTGTAAAATTTTAAACTCTGATTTTTACACGCTTTCGCATTATTTTTGCAATTTGATTGCGCCCATGAATATTACAAACCTAACATTTCTAACTTCATTTACATTAATCAACATTTCATTCTAGTTCACCATTTTCATCATACATATCCATTTTCTATACTTGGTATACATCGAGTCTCTAATAGTTTCAATATGGTACGTTGAGTGGTTTTCCATAAACAACTAATAAACTAGGTTCCGAGTTGCTAGTTCGTATATACCTTCGCTCTATGAAGGAATCGTTTAGCCCAGATACCACACATCAACTATTAAAGAGTATAATTGTACCATACTTAAATATAACTTTTTATTCTTAACTTCTTTATCATTCTCTTCTTATAGACATTGTCTATTTATTATCATCTTACATCCTTATTATTGGAGTTGGGTAACCCCACATTCATATTCCTTATAACTCTGCGAGATTCTTCTTTGAATCCTCTCATCCATGTTTTAATCCCTTCTTTATAAATTTCTTAAATTACATCTTATTGTTCAAACTCTATTTGAGCTTATTCTTTTATTATCTTTACCTTCCTTCTCTAAGGTTATAGCCTAAGGTACTCCTACCAAAGGTTTCAAACCTACGGCTTTGATACCAGCTGTAATGACCCCAAAATTCATACAATTCAATTATCGACTTCGGTCATTAATAACACGTCTAACTTCTGATTTTACATCGTTATTTGATGTTAAACTTAATAATATGCAGGATAATTTTAACTTTTTTATCTTCTTACTTTAATTCCCTGAATCAAAACCTTTATCATTTACACATCTCTGAATCAATTTTATTTTGTGATTCGCTTCATCAAAGTTATTATATAGAATCTTACATTTTAATCCGATAACCTTTACATATCAGATAACTCAAACTTAACAGTTTATCCTTATATAATCATTGTAACTTATTAAGTACATTTCTCAAAACCTTAATATTCACCTACCTTTAAACCATACTTAGCTTATTACTCACCTTATCATAGTTAAAATAAAATAAAATTTACATCCAAGTTCAATACCCTTTTATACAACAAATAAAAGTTAAACTTTATAACTCAACATCTATTAAACATCATACATTATTCAGAACCCTAAACATGGTTCAAATAATAATAATTCGGCCAAAGTGTATATATCTTCAAGTATCACATCTAATTCATGTCTTTCAAGTAGCACATAACTTTACCTTGAATCTTTAATCTGCAAAAGTGGTTATTTGCAAGGTTGAGCTCGACAGCCCGCAAAATCTAACAATTTTCATGCATCACATAGCACATAATAACATGCTTAACATATAGCTCATAAACATTGGACTAACATAACATACATGCTACAGTTCATATAACAAGTATAAAGATTGAGTTCCTTACTCAATCAGCATGCTTTACTCCATCAACGTAGTCATAAATTAACTTTAACATTTCATACTTTCAACATATATATAACACATCATGCCTTTTGCAATAAAGATTTAAAATAGTTAATCATCAAGTTCACATAGCAAATAGGAATTGAAAGACTTGCATTGATCGTTGTTTATCAATAACAGTTTAACAGCTTACAGTTATCTGCACTTCACGTGCCCTACACAATTATATAATCATACATATCAACTATTAGTCACATAGAAACGCATAGTATTTGTAATGTAAACTTTACTCTACATCTCATAACCCTTCATATTATCAATACACAATGTTCAATTTTATTGTGTTAACTTTCGACTTATACCTCAATATATTACTTCTTAAGTCATACTCGAAGTTCATTGAAGTGTTTAAGTCTTGTTAAGACTATTTATTGGTTTTATATTAACCCTGTTCCATAGCTTATAATATTTATTTCATTTGACTTAAACCACTTTTTACGTTCGTTAACACTTGTCACGGCATTTTGACGTTTATTCGTCACACGCCCAATTTGTCTCTCTTATGTATGCTTAGTGAGCTTATACAATTTATTAAATACATCATTTATTAATATTAAGCATCATTATGTTTACTAATATTCATGTTTTATAACTTAAAACAACATCTTTTATCGTCAGAAGCACTACACTTGCATACGTCCATGCCTGACGCCCTCCGATTGTCCCCGAAAACACGATAGTCCTAAAGATGACCATTTTGACCCCTATTCACGACCTCAAATCGAATAACTTAAAGAATGAAAGTTTTAGGTCTATTCGTCATCGTCCCGGATCATCTTGAATTGCCTCAATCGGAGTTCGTATGAAAATGTTATGCTTATTTTAGTAAAAATGTCTTCTAAAATTTTCTTAACTTAGCCAAATCAGATTACCCCCCAGCTGGGGCTGGGGTTTTTGTACTACAGAGGCCAACCGGGGCGGGGGTATATTCTTCCATTTAAGAGAATGAACATCACGAACACTACAGAAAGCTAAATTAGGCCTAAAAACTCTTTTTTGACAACCATACAACCTACCCAAGGTGTAATATGTTTACAAAAATATACACTAATGTTTCTAACACGTTTCTAACCACATAAACAACATAAACATCCAAATTACAAATCTTTAATTTCACTATTTCTATTATTTCTTCTTCTTTTGACATTCATAGCGAAATTCTTCATTGTGAATTCGTTTTGCAACCAAAACTGTTAGTTTCAATTACGTTGTTTTCGTTTCTTCATATATTTTCACAATCAATAACCAATTGACACTTATACTATGAATTGAGTACCAATTTTAATTCTAATTTAAGCCATATTCAACATATTTCATTGTTAAATATCTTTCTCCATACATAACATATTTATATGAAGTAAACTACTCTAAATCATATATTAACATATAAAACAGTTTATCAACAACTATTATATATACAAATTATATAATTACAGAGAAAACTAAAACTTTAGAAGAAATCTAGAAATAAGAAAAGTAGGGTTATACCTTTGCTAGAAGATGATTACAACTACTAATTCTTCTAAATTTTCAACTTCACGGAGAATTTTCTCTTCTTCCTTCTCTCTTTTCTTTCTTTCTTTCTTCTCTTTTCTCTTCTTTCTCTTCTTCTCTGTTCTTTCTCTTCTTTCCAACTTACGTAACTTAGAAAATATAATGTATAATATAATACGTATTACTATATAATATAAATATATGTATAACTAATGTCAATTATATCTTTTTGAAAATCAAAATCCGTAAGCCTTGTTTGGCTAAACAACTCTGAATATTAATAACTTAAAATCCTTATGCCTTGTTTGGTAAAACCTATTTAAATAAAAGACTTAACAATCATTAAGCCTTGTTTGGCAAAACTGAATTAAACTCCTTTGATTTATTTTAATAACTCATTTATAGTATAGTTTATAGTCAAACTTTATTTAATTAAATTCTAATATTCAATTTAATTAAATCTAATAACAATTATTAAATCAATTTACCACATAAACCACTACAACAGAATTATAATTTTCCTTATAAATATAATTTTATTTAATAAATTAACACATCACCTAAAATATTTACATAATTCAATAAATATTTGGAATTTCAATTTAAAATTCTGGATTGTTACAGATCACTTGTATTACTATCACTATAGGAATTTATATTGATAGACAAGTAAAACTCCATTCGGTATTCCTTTAGTGAGTCACATTCCATGAACTTATTCTCCAATATGCATCTACATACTTGCTTGAGTAACTCCACACAAATGATTATGAGATCAATCACCCTCTTTCTAAGAGCAAACAAAGTATGTACCAATCTATCCGGATTCACTAATCCCCATTTTAGTAATCCAAAGATTAGGAACGATTTTAGTTTTAAGCTATTTAAGAATTTAGATCTCATTAGCATGATTATCATCTTGATTCTAAAAGAATTACTTAAAACTATGGGTTTATCACATATTGTGACAACCTGGAAAATCGGATAGTCCAGAATTTAAGATTTAAAGAATTAGTTATTAATAACATGAATTTTTATTAAATACTATTATGTGCTATGTGTTTATTAATCGTTCTAGAACCTAGGATGATTATTAATCGGGAGGATTCTGGCTATGAGCTAGACTGAACGAGTAAGAATTTTCAAGACAAAAATAAAATTTTTCCGGGAACAAAATATTTCTAGGGAAATAGACAAAATAGACAATATTCACCCGACGAAACCCTAAAGGTTGGTATGATTGTGGGGTATTGGTATGATTGTGATTCCTTAGACGTTAAGTAACGAGCGTAATGTATAACATTTTGATGTTATGACATGCTAATGAGAGATGAATGTAAAGCGTATAGACGCTGTGAACGCAACGTTGTTGCGATGAACTATCGGTCTTAGCATATAACGAACCATATGGCTTTGACATTAAGAAAGAATATTGAACATGGGGTTTAGATGATAGTAATGAATGAAAGCGATTAAAACCTTAGATAAAGGTTGAATGAGAGATTAAGGGATGAACAACGTAAACATTGAATACGTAAACGATCCTCATGAATCATATTTACGTCGGGCGAACATTCTAAGTATACATTGGTTATATGACTTAGACGTTGACGAAAGTAGTAAGTAAGATATGAATTATCAAGAAAGCCATAGCGAACGGTAAAAAGATTAAAGAAAGCCAGATGTGAGTCGGATGAGAATGTTAGAATGAAATGTAAATGTTGAACACTTTAACCAACGTGAAGGTTAAGTGTACGCGAATATTAAACGGTCTGAACCTACACCCCGTGTATGGTTTGACCGTAAGATAATGAAGACTAATGATTAAACCATGAATGGTGAAGAATCTGAATTTAAGACAAGTACACATAACGTAACGAAGCCGAGTTAATGATTAAATTGAATGATCGCTCTGAGTATACAAAAGATTGTATGACTTGGACGATAAAGAATGAATCCTGAGGTATGACTTTTAGTTGCCAGAAAGCTATAAGGAATAAGAGACTAACTTAACAAACGTTATAGTTTAATAGTTCATATAAATTAAGATAAGTTAGGTTGTAGTACAATTGTATATACAAAACTGGAAACCGATCTAACTCACTATTATGGGCAGTGTAGATGAGACGGGAACTTGTTTGTTGGTTGTTTGTGGGAAACCACTCACAGTACCATATGGACTACTAGCAGAGAAATGATATGTGCTCAGTCCTAGAGAAGTTATAAGAAGAATATAAGAATGTAAATCATCAATGATGATGAACGTATTGAGTAAGACATCTCCGTATGTCATAAAGCAATTAAGAGGTAAAGGAAGTTGGTCGCATAAACTTAGTTTGTAAGAACGTGAACCATAAGAAGTAAAGTTAAGTAAACCAATGCGTAAAGTCAAGTATATGACTAATTGGTGTATGTGTTATTTCCTATGTGTGCTACATAGGAATTGAATGAGCGCTTCAACAATAAACTATAAGTCAGGTCAAGCGCAAGAGCAAGTTTCCTAATTTCATTCATATTTTAAATGAATGCTAGTTTGTAAAACTTCTCAGATGTTGAACTTGAGAAGTTCTATCTATGTGAAAATGTGTGATATTTGTAAAAGGTGTTAGAATATATGAGGCCTTGTGCCACAATTTGAACACTTCGGTGTTTTTGTGAGATGAACTGTTCTATGATTGAACTGTTCAATATGAGAATGTTCTGTATATACATGAACCGTTATTGTTAAGTCTGTGCTATTGATTCTAGCCAGATAGAATGTGTATGAAGGAGAGTAGAGAATGAAAGTATTTCAAAGTGAATGTGACTAATGTTTTAAAATAATAGGAATCGAGATTATTCCTATTATTCAAGCTGCTTCATAACCTTTGTTCGGTTATTGAGGTCTTAAAAGAATGTTTGAATTCTTAAAGTTGTTTGTTCAACTGTTATGACTTGTTGGGCAATTGAATGCTCACACTTGCTTAAAATAAAAAAAATTCAGTGAACGATGTTAGAAGAACTTTAGGATCCCGTAAAGATCAAGCTGATCGGTATCCAGAAGAAGTACCATTTATTATATGAATGAGCGTGAAGATCAAGCAAAGACTTGTAATATAGAATGATAGAATTAAACTACAGAATAGTTTAATGAATGATTATGTATCCTTGGTGGCTGATAAAAGTCACTTGTACAAGATGTAAAGAATAATGTAATTATCATTATTTATAATGGAAGAGGTTATAAGGTTTTAGAACCTGGGATTCTAGGATGTATGTTGTTATATTTAGCTATATAATGATGTATGTTTGGAAGAAGATGGGATCGTGACGTATGGAATTTGAATGTGAAAATAGACCGAATTTCGGGGCGTTACACATATAATATGACAACACCATGTAGATAAAGTAAAATGTTCTTAATAAATTAATTCTTTTATTAATAAATGAATAAGATTACAAAGTATATGTTATATCATATCAAATATGATTGAATTGTGTGCATACTACTTTCATAGTAGTGCGGCCACGCTGTGACGCCCCCAAAATAGGTATACATCACCCATTTTGAGTCGCCAAATACATGCTACAGAATATAAATATAAACTTAATTATACAACAATCGTGTAAAATACGACAAAACATAAGGTGGGAGTTTCAACACGAATATTTTCTTCTAGACAATATCCAAACTCAAATTCAATATTATTATAATTATTATCCCACTATTTCACAGAATAGTGAGGACTACTAATGCACCACCTCGGACCATTACTCCGTTCCTCGACTAGTCCGGGCTATGTTCTCATTTCTTGAAGAGAACAATGAAAGTAAAGGGTGAGCTCAACTAACCCAGTAAGAAATAGTATGACTAAGATAATGCAGAATAAATTATCCTTAGCCTTCAACAGTATAACAACTGATAGAATATAATAGACAACAAGTTTTAGATCAACAACTGCAGCAGAATATGCAATCCATTAGAAGAGTCAAGTAGAGCATGATGTGACGCCCTCAAAATAGGTATACATCACCCATCTTGAGTCGCCAATTACATGGTACAAAATTCAAATACAACTTAATAATACAACTGTCGTGTAAAATATGACAAAACATAAACTGAGAGTTTTAATACAAATATTGTCTTCAAGACAGTATTCAACTCAAATGGAGTCCTCAATACATTTATTATCACACTATTTCATAGAATAGTGAAGACTACTAATGCTATCATCTGGACCGTCACTCCGTTCCCCGACTAGTCCCGGCTACGTTCTCATTTCCTAAAGAGAACAATGAAAGCAAAAGGGTGAGCTCAACTAGCCCAGTAAGAAATATTATGACTAAGATAATGCACAATAATTTATCGTTAGCCTTCAACAGTGTTAAACTGATAAAATATAACAAACATCAAGTTTAACTGCAGTGGAACAAACAATCCATTAGAAGAGTCAAGTAGAGCATAAAATTTACTATCTTTTATGATTTAAAAGGTTTTTCATCACTTCTATCGCCGAGACTCAGCTTAATAAATAATCCACATCATCGAATCACCCCTGCATTACGACCAAGAATATTCTTTAATATCACGACCATAAATTATCCATGCACTACGGGCCAATGATATTCGTGTATTCATCAATGGTCATGATCATGCCAACAACTGTCCATTAATGCACTACGGCCAATGAGGACTTTACCACATCATTTGTAATTACTACGGTCATGATTATACCGAATAATCCCTGGTCATAATCATACCAAGTCCATCTATGCACTACAGGCCACATATGACTTTTAACATAATATAAACATGAGGATGATGACAATGATATAAGAATTCAATAAAACAAGTTCAAGGATAAATTTTTAAATATTTATAATTTAATTTATCCAGAAATCAATAACGTCCAAATTGTCAACATGATACTACTTCGTGGAGTAAAATTCAAGAATAATATTGTACCAAAAGTAATTTGGACCGAAAACGAATTAATTTTTATCATGAATAGTACTTCAGGAATAGTAACCCCATGAATAGTACTCTGGCATGAAAAAGTTAAAACTTATCAAGAATGCTCAGAATAATATTTCCATGAAAAGATGCTGGATGAAGCGCAAATATCAAGGATATTCTACTAATTTCATGGAGTTTAGAAGCTAAAAAATTAACAAAACGAGTATCGAATTCGAAATCTGAAACGAAATAATATTACTTACATACTATAGAGTATGAAAAAAAAATATTATTTCAAGCGAATATTGAACAAAAATAACATCCCTTACCTTGAAAAGAAGAGTATTCCAACTGGTATAGCGGGGATATTCTTGAAGAAAACTTTTACTATTTTCTACGCTCAAAGCTTTCTAAAACTAGAAAGAAATACGCTCAATATTATAGAAGAAGGATTCTCTAATTCTGGTGTGATTTTTAATTCTAACTAAGCATCCTATTTATAGGATAATTGAAGGGGTACTGTTTGATCACGGGTGTACCGAATATGATTTCACGAATGAAATATTTAGCAGTCACGGATGTTATATATCCAATAAAATAAAAATAATATATATATATATATAAGCACATGGTGCTTTGAAAAAAAACACTCCCTCCGTGATGCATTTTGTAAGATTCCTCACCCCACCCCCATTTTGTCAACTTCTAATATATATAAATAATATAAACACTCCCTCCACCATACGTAATTTTCATTCACCCACCAATTTCATCACCCACCACACCCATTATAATATATATATATATATATATATATATATATATATAATGCGTATATATATATATATATATATTTATACTGAATAACTTTTCACCGATTATTTTTTTTAAAATGGATAAATGGGAATCCAAATAATAAACAAAATTTACAACAAATACTTCATAAAAATCCTCTCAATATTTTTAACAACATTTATCATTATTATTATAATTCGCAATATTTAACAACCAGGTCGTTCCCAGGAAAGAGGGGGCTTTCCGATAAGGATTTCTCCTTATTAGCGCGCAATTAGGTGACCAAACCTCTCCTTGACAGAACTTCTAGACATTGTCAATATTGCAAATAATAATATGAATAACTTTGTCATCTCAATTATTGATTTAATAATATATAAAATATCGACAATAATTGAATCAAATAACATGAGATACCATGCAACAATTATTGTAGCAATAATTGAACAAAACTGCGTGACTTCTCACGTAAGCATCAATAATCAATACCGTGTGCTACTATGCAACCACACGTATTACTGTACTTTTAACACATGGTATTTCAAAAGTTAACGGTAAAACTTTTTCCGTTATTTTCATAAAAGATATTTTTGTCGTTTTCTCAAATTCGACAATAATTCTGTAGTGGGGTCCACCAATGATTGTGCCGTCGTACAAATATTTCCTGTTAAAATGAATATTCCCCGACCAATCGAATATTACTCACAACTTGCGTACTTTGTAAAATTTATAAATATTACTCACAACTATAACATTATATCAAATTTACTCCATAATCTTCAAAAATGATATTTATAGAAAATTGATCTTTATTCATAAAAGTTGGGGTCTTACAACCTCCCTTTCTTATGAAATTTCGCCCTCAAAATTAGGGTACATACTTGGTATGATGAAGAGGTGAGGATACCTTGATTTCATTTCAGATTCTAACTCCCAGGTCATTTCCTCAACATCGTGGTTTCTCCATAAAACTTTAACTTGAGGTATAACCTTGGAGCGTAGAATATGTTCCTTCTTATCCAAGATTTTAACAAGTACCTCTTCATACGTTAAATCTTCCGCTATTTCGTCCAGTTCTAACTCAATAATGTGGTTCGGGTCTTCCACATATTTACGTAACATGGATATGTGAAAAACGTTATGAACACGAGACATACTTAGCGGTAAATCGAGTCTATAGGCCACAGCTCCTACTCGATCGAGGATTAAAAATGGGCCAATGAATCAAGGATTGAGCTTTTCTCTCTTTCCAAATCACGTAACGCCTTTACATGGAGAAACACGTAACAACACATGATCTCCAATATTGAATTCCATGTCCTTTCGATGAAGATCATCATAACTCTTTTGTCGATCTTGTGAAGTTTTTATACGTTGTCGGATCATTTGAATCTTTTCCATAGTCATACGTACCAACTATGGTCCCAACAATGTTACTTCACCCACCTCATCCCAACATACTGGAGAACGACACTTTCTTGCACACAACGCCTCGAATGGAGCCATGCCAATACTTGTTTGATAACTGTTGTTGTAGGAAAACTCCACCAATGGTAAGAACTTGTCCCAACTTTCCTTGAAGTCAAGGACATAGAGTCTTAATAGATCTTTAAGAGTTTGAATAGTCCTCTCTGACCGCCCGTCCGTTTGAGGATGATAAGCCGAACTAAATCGTAAATCCGTGCCCATAGTTTTTTGCAAACTATCCCAAAATCTTGAAGTGAATCTTAGGTCTCGATCAGAAACTATGGATTCTGGCATACCATGCAATCTTACAACCTCGTTTATGTACATACGAGCAAGACGTTCAAGTGTATAAGTTTCTCATATAGGTAAGAAATGAGCAGACTTGGTTAATCTATCAACAATGACCCAAATTGCATTTATACCTTGAGAAACCTTGGGAAGACCAGTAACGAAATCCATGGTAATGTGCTCCCACTTCCATTCTAGAATTTCAAGTGGTTTTAATGGACCTTTTGGCACTCGATGCTCCGCCTTGACTCGTTGACAAGTTAGACACCTTGAGATAAACCCCGCTATCTCTCTCTTCATATTACTCCACCAAAATGTATGTCGAAGATCATGATACATTTTGTTACTCCCAGGATGGATTGCAAACGATAACCTCCATCATGATTTTATACTTTAAATCAGGGTCGTTAGGTACCAAAGATTAAGGAAGAAATTTTGAGCGAGGCTCATAACTCACGATATTCGATTCACCCTGGTAGTACCAAAATGTACCAAGATCTTCGACAACATTTCTGGTGGCCGAATTTGAAACGAGAGGTTGCAGAATGTGTTGCCAAGTGTTTGACATGTCAGAAAGTGAAAGTAGAACATTAGAGGCCGAGTGGTTTACTACAACTTTTAGAGATTCTAGAATGGAAATGGGAACATATTACGATGGATTTCATGGTTGGCCTACCGATAACTCAAAAGGCTACGACGCAGTATGGGTTATTGTTGACCGAATGACGAAATTCGCACACTTCCTTCCGATCAAAATCAGATTCAACTTAGATCAGTTGGCAAGGTTATATGTGAAAGAGATTATTTTAAGGCACGGAGTTCCGGTGTCAATTGTCTCAGATAGAGATCTACGTTTTACGTCGAACTTCTGGAAACATCTACAGGAATGCATGGGTACACAGTTGCAAATGAGCATGTCATATCACCCACAGACAGATAGACAGAGTGAAAGAATAATTCAGACATTAGAAGACATGTTAAGAGCTTGTATAATGAACTTTAAAGGAAATTGGGATGACCATCTACCGCTCGTAGAGTTCAGCTACAACAACAGTTATCACGCTAGTATAGGCATGCCGCCTTATGAAGCGTTATACGGCAGAAAGTGTAGAACTCCGCTATACTGGGATGAAATTAGCGAAAGACAATTACTAGGCTCGGAATTAGTACAGCAGACAGCCGAAATAGTCAAAGTGATTCGAACAAGATTGATAACAGCTCAACATAGACAGAAGAAATACGCCAATCCACACCATAAACATGTTGAGTTTGAATCGGGTAGTTATGTGTTCTTAAAGGTCTCTCCCTAGAAGGGAAAGAACAGGTTTGGAAAGAAAGGGAAATTAAGCCTAAGATTAATTGGACCCTTTGAAGTTCTGCGAAGGGTCATAAAAGTTGCTTATGAGGTAGCCTTACCTCAAACTCTAGAGAATGTCCACAACGTTTTCCATGTCTCAGTTCTATGACCTTACAAACTCGATTACAAGCACGTGATTGAATATGAACCCCTATATTTTGACAAAGACTTATCTTACGAAGAAATTCATGTTCAGATTGTCGACCGAAAAGAGCAAGTTCTAAGAAATAAAGTAATACCTTCTGTTAAGATAATTTGGAGGAACCACAACGCTGAAGAAGCCACGTGCGAACTCGAAGAGAATATGAAGAAGAATTATCCTCATTTATTTACTTAGATTATTATAAATGATTCTGGGGACAGAATCTTTGTAAGGGGAAGAGAATGTAACAGGACGAATTATTTGAGTTGTGATTATGAGGACATAATCCTTTTAAGGGGGGAAAGATGTGACAACCGAGACTTTGTAATTTAATTTAATATTTATTGGATTTAATAAATATTTTTTGATGAATTAATTATTAGATTAAATAATTAATTGATGAAATTGTGGTAGATTAATTTAATTATATGTGTTATATTTATTAAATTAATGTGGAGAATTTTATTATTTCAAAGTATGTAATTATGTGAGCTTATTGTCATCAAAAAGAAATATTTAATAAGCCTAATATTATTTTAATTAATTTAATAATTAATTAGAGATTTAATAATTTGACATTATTAATAAATGAGAAATTTAATTATGCGACTGTGAATTAATGAGGAATTATTTTATTTTACTGAAATTAAATTAAACTAGATATTTGATTTATTATTTAATTGGGGGTGACATTATTAAACTATAGTATAGGAAATTAATTAAAATAATTAGAAGGCATATTTATGTTTCAAGCCAAACGAGGCCTTATGAGGAGTTGGGGGCAGTTAAACCACGCATGGATTAACTGACCTCAACTGTGTGCATAAATGACAAGTCAGTTTTGTTTTACGTATTTTTCATTAAGCGTTCAACCTGAGAGTCAAAGAGATTTCAGAGAGATTTCAGAGGAATTATGGGAGAAACTTTGTGATTGAAGTAGTATCTGAAAGAGAGATTGTTATCTTTACTCACTCTACGCTCTGGGTATTTCTCTCCAACCCAATTCTCATTTTTACGTCGTTAAGCTTTCATGAAAATGGTTTCTAATTTCTCTGTTAAATCTCTGTAATTGGAAATTTTATTGATTTTGTGGATGTAAATGTGATAATATGTTAGCATAACATGTTTTACCATGTATTAGATGGTTCCATATCATCAATTTCATAATATTATAATGTATGTTGTTGTTTCAAAAATTACAGAGTATAGAATATGGCCATATGGCCCTTATACATAAAATTAATATGTCAAACATAAATTATTTTGTAAAACTCACACTTGTATATGATTATGCATGCTAAAACGAAGAAAACAAAACTTTAATGGATGGATTTGGTGTTATAACGAATCCATAGTGTTAAATTTTATGTTTTTGTTCAAAACCTACAAAAACATCAAGAACAGTAAAATTACATGTTTTAATTCGGTGATTATGTGTTTTAATTGGTTAAAATTTCTCTATAAAGGTTGGGTAATGATTATGTACGAATTCTAGTTTATGGGTATGTTTAATTTGATGAATTTAATGACCATGAAATGACAAATTCACCTGATTCCGTGTTCTTAATCGCGAATTAAATTGAAAATCGGAGTTTCGCGGCAAGGCGCCAACTCTGTGCCTAAAACTCATGCATGTCACCGCTAGCGCCAAGAATAGGCTTAACAGTGGCGTCGCAGTGCCACTTAGCAGAATGGTCTAGAAATGAGTTTTTTTTTATGTTTAAGTCTAGCAATGTGTTGGTAACTTAATCTAATGAGCATAAAAACATGTTAGACATATAATGAGGTGTTAAAATAAATTCTTAACATGTCAATAACACATTTATGTGTGAATTGAATGATTGAATGCATAGTTAGTTTATCGTTCATGAAGTGTTAATTGTAACAATGAGTGAAGTAATTTGACTAAGTATAGTCATGAATTCGAGTTAGACAAAAGAATGATCTTGTAATGATTAGTATGTTATATTTGACTGGTATTGTGAACGTAAATGATATGTAGGATTAAATCAAGGAACGAGTATAATTAACGTGTAATCTACGCACGAGGAAAGTTTCCTAGCCCTACTCGTTATCATTATATAAGTTTATAAGTTGTCTCTTTACATCGACCAAATTCTCGTTATTATTGATCAAGTCCATTTTATTATAATAAAGTGTATTAATCTTTCAAAGTATGATTCTGTTATACAATAATTATTCTATTGTATACCCTTTGAGATTGCCATTCAATTTAAATTATCAGTTACTGTTGAACCTTGTTAGACTAGTGAACCCTTAATGATTTCACTAGTCCATAGTTGATGAGCATTCTAAATTTCAGAACCCTTGATGAATTATCCAAACCAAACTTCCTTTGGTGCGGACTCTAATGTCAAACTGAGATGAACAACCATATATAGGGGATTACTTATGCATTAGCGTTAAGATATTGTGCACAGTATGATACTAAGGGTTGATCCCCCTAAGTACGAGAAGAAGAGTCCATATTCTTATGATTGTTAAAGGTTTCAGGTATAAACACTTGACAACCTAAAACATAGTTCAAGGTCTTATGACCCTCAGAAGTTCTTTTGTCTCTTGCTATTCATTCTTGATTCAAAAGCTGAGTTTTCTATTTCAGAAGTCTTTGATTTTTTCGCATGTTATTATTCATTTGTTATATTGTTATACTTGTGGCAATCGTGCTCACTCTTGCGTAATAATAACATTGCAGTTAAGAACGAAAGATCAAACGAGCCTTCCACTAGTAAAGGCAAGGGCAAGATTAGCAAGTAATGAAGACTAGTTATTTATGTGGTTATGTAATGATATTTAGACTTGATGTTATTTAAGACTTGTTTTTGTTTATGATTCCGCATAGATATTTAAGGTTAGAGTGACCTGGGATTGTATTTTATGCAGATGATGTAACCCCATAAGGGGAGATTTATTTATTTAATTCTATCTATTGCATGGTTGCTTTATTTATAGGTAGATAGATAGATGATTTTTGTACAGTGAACACCAAATCCTGCAGAAATGGAAGTACCTAGATTTGGGGGTGTCATAGGTTGGTATCAAAGCTGTAGGTTATGAACCTTAGGTGGGGGAACAACCTTAGGTAGTAGCCTTGTAGGAGATTGAGAACATAGTAGTGGTAAACTCTTATCGAGTTATAAGAAATGAATTTCTTAATTCATTGAAGATAATAAAAGACTTTATGTGCTTATGTGTTACATTATATGTTCGCTAGCACGGATTAGTAACTAAAACTTAAAATTTTGTTGTCAGGATGTCGGATGTTAGAGGAGTTAGTCGAGCTGGGGAGGAGGAACCCCGAGTACCTACAGAGGAGGAGCCCCGAGACATTCATGTCATCAGGGAATAGTTGGTACAGAGAGAGCCATGTCCTTTGATCACTGTTGTTGGTCAGGAGCATGAGCCTGAGACGAATCTAGAGGAGGATTCTGATGAAGAAAAGGAGGAAGAGGAGTTCCCACTGAACTCCATCGATGCTGAGATGTATGATGCGCTTTATGATCGTAACATAGAGTTACAGGACACTATTCAGGAGCTGAAGGAGAGGGTTGTTATTCCGCAGATTACCATCGAGCAGAAGGATGGGGAAATTGTAACTCTTCACACATGTTTAGGAAACGTGGAGTGGGATTTGGTTCACGAGAAGGGTCAAACCGAGGAGAAGTCTGAAGAAATAGAAAAGTTGAAGAAAGATCTGAAAGAGAGCTCCAAAAGACTAGCTATAGCAGAGGAGGGTTGGGTAAGAGAGTTACGTCGTTCAGATCTTGCTGAGGAGGATTGTCGTGCAAAGAAGGCTAAACTTGGGGAGACGTACTCTACACTTCAAAATGCAATGGATGAGGCCCAGGATCGAGTTATGAGATACCCAATCCAGTTTGAAGGACTACCATCATATATGCTAGATCGCAGGACGATGTCTCGCATCATGGAAGAGGAACGTGGCAAGGCTATTAAGCGCCTTAACAGGCAGTGATAGAATTAGTTTGATTATGTGAAAACTATTTGGTAGTTTAAGATGTAAATTCCGATGTGTTAATAAACAAAGGAATATTTTAATGCTTTAAATCCTGTAGATTCTTTACCTCGGGATAATTGATGTAAATAGCAGTGATGCTATCGTATGATGTTAAAACTTTTGAATTTGAATGAAAATGTCAGAGTTTATTTGAATTGATGTGTTAAGTGAATTATGATTAAATGTTTTAGTTAAGCCTTAAATGTTTAAGAGATTGAATAAAGACCTAATAAGCGTATATTCTTAACAGAAATATGTCGCCTAGAAGAAGACAAAACCATCAGCAAACTCAAGAAGAACCAATGAATAACAACAATGACGCCAATGCTAACTCTGTTCAGCAATTGGTGAACCTATTAGCTGGGGCAATTAACAATCAACCACAAGCTCAACCAAACACCTCGTTCAAGGATTTCAAGGTGGTGGGACCGCCAGAGTTTAAGGGCTCCATAAACCCAATTGAAGCTCAGACCTGGGTTATGGAGATGGAGAAGGTGTTCGATGTCACTAGAGTAAGGGAAGACTAGAAAATCGCGTATGCAACATTCATGCTGAAGTTTGAAGCCAGTTATTGGTGGCAGGCAAACAAAGTACAAGGAGGAGAAGGTGTAATAACCTGGGAGAGATTCAAGGAGATGTTTTTCGAGATGTACTTTCCGACCAGCTCGCAGAACCAAATGGAGGTTCAGTTTCTGGAATTGAAACAGGGGAGTATGTCCGTAGCAGATTATGCGGCAAGGTTCAACGAGTTGGCTAGGTTCGCCACATACCAAGTGCATACTGATGAGAGGAAGGCAAGACATTTCGAATAGTGACTGAAGCCCTGGTTGTATAGCAAGGTGTCAATGTTCCAATTGAACACTTTTGCTGGAGTGTTAGAGAAGGCAATACTCGTTGAAGGTGGAAGTGATGCGGTAACTAAATATAATCAGGATCACAAGAAGAAAAAGTGTGAAAATGAAGGAACTAACAAGACTGGTGGAGGTAGCACGGGAGGTAGTAATAATCAGAAGAGTAAGTGGTCTGATAACTCGTCAGTTGGAAGTCAACAAGGAGGGCAGAAAAAGAAGATCGAAGCGTGCCCAACCTGTGGGAAAACTCATATGGGAGTTTGCATGAAGGGAAAACGAGTGTGATACAATTGTGGTTAGGAAGGCCACATAACACCTAACTGTCCTAACCCAAAGAAGGGTGCCTGCTTCATTTGTGGCTCAAAGGATCATCTTACAAGGGATTGTCCTAAAAATGGATCTGGAGGGACGAGATCAGGAGGGAATAGAGGAAACAACGGTGGAAGCACTCTAACTATTGCAGACCAATCAGAACCAACCGAATCGACCACGGAGAACACTCAACATGACGATCACGGGATGCAAATCCAGGTCTCGCGATGTGGTGTCAGGTATCATTCCGATTAATAAAGTTAATGCTTATGTATTATTTGATTCGGGTGCTACTTGTTCATTTATATCCGATGACTTTGCTAAGAACTTAGAATTGCTTAAGGACGAGTTACAATACCCCATGAACATAGAAATTGCGAATAGAGAAATAATCCATGTTAAGTACGTGCATAAGAACTATAGAGTGGATATTAAGGGTAATATCATGAACATAGATCTTATCCCTATTCAACTTGGAGAATTCGACGTTATTTTTGGTATGGACTGGTTATCCAATTATGGGGCAGAAATTAACTGCCAGAAGAAGAGTATTAACCTTATGACTCCGTCAAAGGTTGTGTTTTATGGCAGTAAGTCGCCTAGGCAAGCGAGTTGTCTGACGATGATGCAAGCCAGGAGGTTATTAAGGCAAGTCTGTGTAGGATATCTAGCTTACATAGTCGATAGTCGTAAAGAGAATTCAAAAATAGATGAGATACCAGTAGTGAGAGATTTTGCAGACGTATTTCCGGATGATTTTCCAGGACTTCCTCCAGATAGAACAGTTGAATTTGTGATCGATTTGGCTCCAGGATCGGCTCCAATATCGAAGGCACCATGCCGAATGGCACCGGTAGAGATGAAAGAATTGATGGTCCAACTACAAGAATTACTAGACAAGAAGTATATCCAACCAAACGTATCACCGTGGGGAGCACTAGTTTTATTCGTGAAGAAGAAGGATGGGACAATGCGGCTCTGCATCGACTATAGAGAATTGAATAAGGTCACGATAAAGAATAGATATCCATTACCAAGAATCGACGACCTGTTCGATCAGTTAAAAGGAGCAAGATACTTTTTAAAGATAGACTTGAGGAGTGGTTATCATCAATTGAAGGTGAGACCAGAGGATGTACCGAAGATAGCGTTCAACACACGATACGGTCACTATGAATTTTTGGTAATTTCATTTGGTCTAATAAATGCTCCTGCATCATTTATTGGCTTAATGAATGGAGTGTTCAAGCCGTTTTGGACAAATTCGTAGTGGTATTTATAGATGATATTTTGGTATATTCAAAAACCAAAGATGAACATGAAGAGCATTTGAGGGTGACATTAGAGACATTGAGAAGGGAGAAGTTGTATGCCAAGTTTTCAAAATGTGAATTCTGGATTGAAAGAGTACAATTTCTTAGACATGTGATCGATAGGGACGTAATTTCGGTAGATCCCTCCAAAGTCGAAGCTGTGATTAACTGGGATCAGCCGAAGACGCCGTCAGAAGTAAGAAGTTTTCTCGGATTGGCAGGTTATTAAAGAAGATTCATTTAGGATTTTTCCAAGATCGCAACTCCATTAACGAATTTGACTAAAAAATTGGTGAAATTGGTTTGGACAGAGAAGTGTGAGGAAAGCTTTCAAGAATTAAAGAAGAGGTTGAGTTCAGCACCTGTGTTATCTCTTCTGGATGATACAGAAAATTTTGTGGTTTATAGTGATGCATCATATAAAGGACTTGGTTGTGTGCTTATGCAGAACGACAGAGTCATTACGTATGCGTCACGATAATTGAAGGATTATGAGAAGAGGTATCCGACCCATGACTTGGAGTTAGCTGCAGTGGTTTTTGCTTTGAAAATCTGGAGGCACTATCTCTATGGGGAGAAGTGTGAAATTTATGCAGACCACAAGAGTCTAAAATATATTTTTACATAGAAAGACTTAAACATGCGCCAAAGAAGGTGGTTGGAGTTAATTAAGGACTACGATTGTGAGATTCTATACCATCCGGGTAAGGCAAATGTGGTTGCCGATGCCTTAGGTAGAAAGGGCCGAGAGAAACTGATGATCTTGACCGATCAAGCAGAGTTAATTTCAGCAATGGAAAAGCTGGAATTAGAATTGAAGTGTCATATAGAGATTGATGAGAAGTTATTTTAGATGCAATCTGGTAAAACTCTACTAGATAAAGTTAACGAGGCTCAACTTCAGGATGACGAATGTAAAATGGTTAAAAAGAAGATATTCGAAGGAACCGAATCAAGATTCAAGATTGATAGGGAAGGAAAACTGAGATTTGAGAATAGAATTTGGGTACCGCCGGTACCAAAGATTAAGGAAGAAATTTTGAGCGAGGCTCATAACTCATGATATTCGATTCACCCTGGTAGTACCAAGATGTACCAAGATCTTCGACAACATTTTTGGTGGCCGAATTTGAAATGAGAGGTTGCAGAATGTGTTGCCAAGTGTTTGACATGTCAGAAAGTGAAAGAAGAACATCAAAGGCCGAGTGGGTTACTACAACCTTTAGAGATTCCAGAATGGATATGGGAACATATTACGATGGATTTCGTGGTTGGCCTACCGATAACTCAAAAAGGCTACGACGCAGTATGGGTTATTGTTGACCGAATGACGAAATCCGCACACTTCCTTCCGATCAAAATCATATTCAACTTAGATCAGTTGGCAAGGTTATATGTGAAAGGGATTATTTCAAGGCACGGAGTTCCGGTGTCAATTGTCTCAGATAGAGATCCGCGCTTTACGTCAAACTTCTGGAAATGTCTACAGGAATGCATGGGTACACAGTTGCGAATGAGCACGTCATATCACCCACAGACAGATGGACAGAGTGAAAGAATAATTCAGACATTAGAAGACATGTTAAGAGCTTGTATAATGGACTTTAAAGGAAATTGGGATGACCATCTACTAGCTCAGAGAGTTCAAATACAACAACAACAATTACTAGGCTTAAATGTGTATGCAACGATGAAGTTAAATTAAATAGTCAAAGTGATCCGAACAAGATTGACAGTAGCTCATGATAGACAGAAGAAATATGTCGATCCACACCGTAAAAATGTTGAGTTTGAATCGGGTAGTTATGTGTTCTTAAAGGTCTCTCTCTGGAAGGGAAAGATCAGGTTCAGAAAGAAAGGGAAATTAAGCCCAAGATTCATTGGACCCTTTGAAGTTCTGTAAAGGGTCGGAGAAGTTGCTTATGAGGTAGCCTTACCTCCAACTCTAAAGAATGTCCACAATGTTTTCCATGTCTCAATTCTATGACCTTACAAACTCGATTACAAGCACGTGATTGAATATGAACCCCTACATTTTGACAAAGACTTATCTTATGAAGAAATTCCTGTTATGCTAAGGTAATTTGGAGGAACCACAACGCTGAAGAAGCCACGTGGGAACTCGAAGAGGATATGAAGAAGAATTATCCTCATTTATTTACTTAGATTATTATAAGCGATTCTGGGGATAGAATCTTTGTAATGGGGGAGAATGTAACAGGACGAATTGTTTGAGTTGTGATTCTGAGGACATAATCCTTTTAAGGGATGAAAGATGTGACAACCGAGACTTTGTAATTTAATTTAATATTTATTGGATTTAATAAATATTTTTTGATGAATTAATTATTAGATTAAATAATTAATTGATGAAATTGTGGAAGATTAATTTAATTATATGTGTTATATTTATTAAATTAATGTGGAGAATTTTATTATTTCGAAGTATGTAATTATGTGAGCTTATTATATTAAAAAGAAATATTTAATAAGCCTAATATTATTTTAATTAATTTAATAATTAATTAGAGATTTAATAATTTGACATTATTAATAAATTAGAAATTTAATAAGTATAGGAAATTAATTAAAATAATTAGAAGGCTTATTCATGTTTCAAGCCAAACGAGGCCTTATGAGGAGTTGGGGGCAGTTAAACCACGCATGGATTAACTGACCTCAACTGTGTGCATAAATGACAAGTCAGTTTTGTTTTACGTATTTTTCATTAAGTGTTCAACCTGAGAGTCAGAGAGATTTCAGAGAGAATTCAGAGGAATTGTAGGAGAAACTTTGTGATTGAAGTAGTATCTGAAAGAGAGATTGTTATCTTTAATCACTCTACGCTCTGGGTATTTCTCTCCAACCCAATTCTCATCTTTACGTCATTAAGCTTTCATGGAAATAGTTTCTAATTTCTCTGTTAAATTTCTGTAATTGGAAATTTTATTGATTTTTTGGATGTAAATGTGATAATATGTTAGCATAACATGTTTTACCATGTATTAGATGGTTTCATATCATCAATTTCATAATATTATAACGTATGTTGTTGTTTCAAAAATTACAGAGTATAGAATATGGCCATATGGCCCTTCTACATAAAATTAATATGTCAAACATAAATTATTTTGTAAAATTCATACTTGTATATGATTATGCATGCTAAAATGAAGAAAACAAAACTTGAATGGATGGATTTGGTGTTATAACGAATCTATAGTGTTAAATTTTATGTTTTTGTTCAAAACCTTCAAGAACATCAAGAACAGTAAAATTACATGTTTTAATTCGGTGATTATGAGTTTTAATTGGTTAAAATTGCTCTATAAAGGTTGGGTAATGATTATGTACGAATTCTAGTTTATGGGTATGTTTAATTTGATGAATTGAATGACCATGAAATGACAAATTTGCCTGATTCTGTGTTCTTTGCGAACTAGAAATTCAAAAACTGGAGTTTCAATCACAGCGCTAACTCCAGGTCTAAAACTCATTGCCATGAAGCCACTGCAATACAAGAAAGACAAAAATCCTCAAGCCATGGCCTTGCCAAGAACTTAGCTTAATGGTGGCCATGGCTACCAGTTAGCAGAATGGTCCAGAAATGAGTCTTTTTTTTTTTTTCAAGTCTAACAATGTGTTGGTAACTTAATCTAATGAGCATAAAAACATGTTAGACATATAATGAGGTGTTAAAATAAATTCTTAATATGTCAATAACATATTTATGTGTGAATTGAATGATTGAATGCATAGTTAGTTTATCGTTCATGAAGTGTTAATTGTGACAATGGGTGTAGTAATTTGACTAAGTATAGTCATGAATTCGAGTTAGACAAAAAAAATGAGCTTGTAATGATTAGTACATTATATTTGACTGGTAATTTGTGAACATAAATGATATGTAGGATTAAATCAAGGAACGAGTATAATTAACGTGTAATCTACGCACGAGGAAAGTTTCCTAACCCTACTCGTTATCATTATATAAGTTTATAAGTTGTCTCTTTACATCGAGCAAATTCTCGTTAGTATTGATCAAGTCAATTTATTATATTAAAGTGTATTAATCTTTCAAAGTATGATTCTGTTATACAATAATTATTCTATTGTATACCCTTTGAGATTGCCATTAAATTTAAATTATCAGTTACTGTTGAACCTTGTTAGACTAGTGAACCCTTAATGATTCGACTAGTCCATAGTTGATGAGCGTTCTAAATTTCAGAACCCTTGATGAATTATCCAAACCAAACTTCCTTTGGTGCGGACTCTAATGTTAAACTGAGATGAACAACCTTGTATAGGGGATTACTTATGCGTTAGCGTTAAGATATTGTGCATAGTATGGTACTAAGGGCTGATCCCCCTAAGTACGAGAAGAAGAGTCCATAGTCTTATGCCTATTAAAGATTTAAAGTATAAACACTTGACAACCTAGGACATAGTTCAAGGTCTTATGACCCTTAGAAGTTCTTTTGTCTCTTGCTATTCATTCTTGATTCAAAAGCTGAGTTTCCTATTTCAGAAGTCTTTGATTTATTCGCATGTTATTATTCATTTGTTATATTGTTATACTTGTGGGCAATCGTGCTCACTCTTGCGTAATAATAACATTGCAGTTAAGAACGAAAGATCAGACGAGTCTTCCACTAGTAAAGGCAAGGGCAAGCTTAGCAAGTAATGAAGACTGGTTATTTATGTGGTTATGTAATGATATTTAGACTTGATCTTATTTAAGACTTGTTTTTGTTTATGATTCCGCACAGATATTTAAGGATAGAGTGATCTGGGATTGTATTTTATGCAAATGATGTAACCCCATAAGGGGAGATTTATTTATTTAATTTTATCTATTGCATGGTTGCTTTATTTATGGGTAGATAGATAGATGATTTTTGTACAGTGAACACCAAATCCTGCAGAAATGGAAGTACCCGGATTTGGGGGTGTCACAAAGAAAGCTTGACATCCATTTTTCAATAAACGAATAAATTTATGGCTTGATATGACAGTGATTGATTTTAGTGGTTTGGTTGCTTAAATTCGCATAATAGGTTGGTTAGGAATATGAAAGCTAACAACCTTACGAAAACAATTGATTTTAGCATGATGAGTAGTTAACTAATCAATCCCTAAAATCACATCAAATGAAAGTATTTTCAAAGAAATAAGATCGACAGGTAACGTGCGGTTATCGATTTGAATCAAACAAGACTTATAAACCGTAGATGTAATGAATGTTTCTCCCAATGGAGTTTCAACAGATAAGTCAAAGTCTAATTTCTCCGGAGTCAAATTTTAACATTGAGCGCAAGTAGGAGAAATAAAGGAATGGGTAGAACCGGTATCAAATAAAGTATAAACTTCGCTAGAGTTTATGATTAGCTTACCCATGATCACCTCGTTCGGATTCCTCGCTTTTTTGGAGGTTACGACAAACGCTCTCCCTTGAACTACCAGTTTTGTATTGTCTGGGACACCCTTTGATGTCTCCATCCCAGCTGGACTTGACTTTGGTGCATGACAAAATCGAGCTAGGTGACCTTCTTTTCCACAATTCTAACACGCTTTAGACCGTATCATGCAGTTTGGACTTATGTGTCCTTCCCCTCCACATTTGTAACATACAACCGGTGGTCATTCTCCTTCCTTAACAACAGGTGCTGGTGCTGACATCTTTCCATCCTTGTTGAATCTCCTCTTCTTGAAATGTCCACTCTTATTGTCATGGCCATGATTACCACCAAAGTGATTATCATTTCTGGCATGTTGATTCACTCCACGTTTGTTGTCACCGCTTCGATAACCGCTACCACTGCTATTATCGACTTGTCGGTTGCTCTCTCTTGGTTGGGTTGACTCATTATCGCGCTCCAATAACTGAGCCCTATTCACAACATCTGAATACAAACACAGTTTGTGAGAAATTAGGTATTAACGTATCTCAGGTTTCAAACCTCTTAGAAACATCTGCGTCATTCTCTCCTAATTATCAACCAAGTAGGATGCAAATCGAGATAACTTGGCAAACTTAGCTTCGTACTGCGCCACGGTCATATTGTTTTGCTCAAGCTTGATGAACTCTACCTCCTTCATGTGACTAATACTTTCAGGAAAGTACTTGTCATTTAACAGCTCTTGGAACTTCTCCCAAGACAGTTTGAGTGTGATGCTTAGTTTATCCTTCCATTCTTTTATAAATATGATGCTTAGTTTAGAAATGAAAATCACACTAGAATCAGAAAATTCTTCTTCTATAATATTGAGCGTATTTCTTTTGAGTTTAAGAAAGTTTTGAGTGTAGAAAATAGTGCAAGTTTTCTTCAAGAATATCTCTGTTATACCAGTCAGAATTACTCTTCTTTTGAGGTAAGGGGTATTATTTATTTCATATTTGTTTACGATATTATTTTTCATATTCGTAAGGAAATTTTTTTCGTTCAATATTCGTAAGGAATATTATTTTTGTTCAATATTCGTAAGGAATATTATCTTCGTTCAATATTCATAGGAATATTATTTTTGTTCAACAGTTGTAAGGGGTATTATTTATTTCATATTCGCTTACGATATTATTTTTCGTATTCGTAAAGAATTTTATTTTCATTCAATATTCGTAAGAAATAATATTTTCTTCCATACCCTGTAGTATGTAAGTAATATTATCTCATTTTAGATTTCGAATTCTACACTCATGTTAATAAGTATTGCTTCTATACTCCTTGAAATTAGTAGAATATCCTTGAAATTTGTGCTTCATCTAGTATCATTTCACAAGGATATTTTTTTGAACATTCTTGTTAAATTTTAAGCTTTTTCATACCGGAGTACTATTCATACATACGACACTATTCATACGTATGACACTATTCATAAATACGGTACTATTCATACGTATGACACTATTCACGAAGTACTATTCACGAGGTACTATTCACAAGGTACTATTCACTCGGGTACTATTCACCTAGCGTACTATTCATGACAGAAATTGATTTCTTTTTTATCCAAATTATTTTTGAAACAATATTATTCTTGAATTTTACTCCACAAAGTAGTTATCATGTTGACAATTTGGACATTTTTAAACTCTGGATAAATTAAAAAAATTTAATATTTATCCTTGATTTCGTTTGATTAATGCTTATATCATTGTCATCATCCTCATGCTTATATTGTGATGAAAGCTATCTTTGGCCTATAATGCATAGATGTATTATTGATTGGTATGATTATGACTATGTATCGGTATAATCATGGCCTGTAATGTTACAAATGATGTGGTAAAAGTCCTCATTGGCCCGTAGTGCATTGATAGACAGTTGTTGGTATGATCATGATCATGGGTTCTCTTCGGCCAAGGGTGCAAAGATGAATTATTGTTTGGCATGACCATGATCATTGGTGATAATAACAAATATCCTTGGCCCGTAGTGCATGGATGATTCGTGGATGTGATAATAATAAAATTGATGATAAACTTTTAAATCATAGAAAATAGTAGATATTATGCTCTACTTGACTCTTCTAATGGATTGTTTGTTTCGCTGAAGTTAAACTTGTTGTCTATTGTATTCGATCAGTTTAAAACTGTTGAAGGCTAACGATAATTTATTTTGCATTATCTTAGTCATAATATTCTTTATTGGGCTAGTTGAGCTCACTCTTTTCTTTCATTATTCTTTTCAGGAAATGAGAATATAGCTGAGATTAGTTGGGGAATGGAGTGATGGTCCAAGATGGTGGCTATAGTAGTCCTCATTATTCTATGAAATAGTTTGATAATAAATGTAATGAGAACTCCATTTGAGTTTGGATATTATCTACCAGATAATATTCGTGTTAAAACTCTCAGCTATTGTGTTGTCGTATTTTGCACGATAGTTGTATAAATTAGGTTTGTATTTAAGTTATGTACCATGTATTTGGCGACTCAGAATGGGTTGTGTATACCTATTTTGGGGGCGTCACATAATAGTTATATTCAAATTTTATTCTTGCACCCTAGGCTTGACCTTTTAGTTCATGGTGGCTCCAATAAACCAAATTAGAATTAAGTCCATAATCATCCCAAGTAGAATATAGTATTCAATATGTGCATGCTAATTATTGTCGAAGTTGGGATTTTTACTGTCCCTTTTCTATTCTTGTCTTTTGGTGTTCTCATGTTAGGTGAGATTTGTTTGAAAAAATAAGTGGTGAAAAGGTCCGACATGTATATGTCAACGATTGGACTGTAAGAGTCGCCAGTTGGTATTTTTACATGGTTGCACGAACTCAACCGAGAAAAGGTTTGCACATTGACCAAGTGATGTAACACTACTAAACTGCTCTGTGAAATCGAGATTCGTTAGGCTCCGGGGGCTTGATTATGGCGAGGGAAGGTGTTAGCACTCCCCGACATCCGTGTTACAACGATGACCACCACTTTTCAATTAAATTTTTATATGAATGTGTGTGGTGTATGTGGGTCAATGTGCAATTATCTGGAAGTAGTGTTATGTCTCGTTTGCACCTATTTACAAAGGGTTTGAATTTTGTATAAAAGTTCAGTTTGAACAAGATATAGCAGTGATGTTTTATAAAAGAGGTTTTTCAAATCCTTATGCTCAATAGTAATTGAGGCCTTTGATACTTCCATTTTATTATATGATCGGCTTGATTGCTTTTATTTTCGAGATGCGAAGCATCTTCGAGAAAATAATAAACATAGCAATGCCAAACTCTTTGTGGGCGTAAGACCCCAACTTTTAGGAATAAAATTGAATTTTCTATAAATATCATTTTTTTAATATTATGGAGTGAATTTGATATAATGTTATAGTTGTGGGTAATATTTATAAATTTTACAAAGTACGCAAGTTGTTATATAATATTCGATTGGTCGGGGAATATTCGTTTTAACAGGAAATATTCGTACGACGACACAATCATTGGTGGACACCATAACGGAATTAATGTCGGATTGAGAAAACGACAAAAATATTTTTATGAAAATAATGGCGGAAGTTTTACCGTTAACTGTTGAAACACCTCAGTGTTAAAAAATACGATGTCTGGCGTGGGTTGCATAGTAGCACACGGTATTGATTATTGATGCTTACGTGAGAAGTCACTCAATTTTGTTCAATTATTGTTACAGTAATTGTTGCATAGTATCTCACGTTATTTGATTCAATTATTGTTGATAATTTATATATTATTAAATCAGTAATTGGGATAACAAAGTTATTAATATTGTTATTTGTAATATTAACGATGTCTAGAAGTTCTGTCAAGGAGAGGTTTGGTCACCTAATTGCGCGCCAATAAGGAGAAATCATTATCGGAAAGCTCTCTCTTTCCTGGGAACGACCTGATCGATTAATAGTGTGAATTATAATAATGATGATGAATTTTGTTTTATTATTATTATAAATGTAATAAAATAGAAAACTTTTTATATATAACAGAATACTTTTTATAAAGTTTTATTTTATTTGATTATAAATAGAATATAATATATTTTATTATGCATAGTGCCTGCATAGTGTTTGCATAGTAAAATCTTTTTATATAAAATAGAATACTGTTATAAAGTTATTTGTTTTATTAGATTTTAAATAAAATATATAAATATATAATTATATATATGTATATTTTGTCGTGCACCAAAGTCAAGTCCAACTAGGACAGTGGCACCAAAGGCGGATACGGACAAAACATAGTCGGTGGTTTCAGGAAGAGCGTTTTTTCGTGACTTCTCAAAAAGCGAGTAACCCGAACTAATTTATCACGGGTTAGTTAATTATAAATTCTTGCGAAGTCTATACCTTATTAGATACCGGTTCTACCCATTCTTTTATTTCTCCTACTTGCGCTCAACGTTTAAATTTGACTCCGAAGAAATTAGACTTTGACTTATCTGTTGAAACTTCGTTGGGAGAAACCTTCATTACATCCACTGTTTATAAATCTTGTTGATTCAAATCGACACTTTCACGTTACATGTCGATCTTATTTCTTTGAAAATACTTATCTTTGATGCGATTTTAGGAATCGATTGGTAAACTACTCATCATGCTTTTCATAAGGTTGTTAGCTTTCATATTCCTAACCAACCTATTATGTGAATTCAAGCAACCAAACCACAAAAGTCAATCAATGTCATATCAAGCCATAAGTAAAGAGCCCCGAGCCCTTCGCTGGTGACTTCCAAGTCTTGGAATACACCAAAGCTAGAATATCCGTAGGGGTCGTTGTGAATAACGGTGGCAAGTTGATAGATATCAATGTGACGTGTTATCCAAGTCTTGGATGAGGGTCATAGTTTTGAATGATATTTCTATTATTAATAAATTTCCTGACGTATTCTTAAAGACTTCTTAGCCTACCCCTAGAGCGTGAAATTGAATTTTGTATTGACCCCAGTACAAAACCCATTTCTTCAACCCTTAAATATTTCTTCAACCAAAACGAACGTATAATGCGCCAAAGAAGTTGGCTCGAGCTGTTGAAGATTACGATTATACCATTCAATATCATCATGGAAGAGCGAACATGGTAGCTGACGCGTTGAGTAGAAGATCGTATGCGTTTATGAGTGCGATGTTGTTAACACAAAAACCTATTTCGTATAACTTACAAATGATGAAGATAGAGTTATAAACACTAGAGACCCACGTGAAGATAACGAATATACGAGTAGAATCGACTTTAATCGATAAAGTTTAAGCCGCTCAAATAACACACCTGGAGCTGATGAATAAGAAGAAGAAGGTTCAAGAAGGCAGTATTCTAAAAGCAAGAGTCGATGAATAGAGGAAATCTCAACCCTCAATTTAATTGGCCCATTTGAAATCCTCGATCGAGTAGGAACTGTGGCCTATAGACTCATTTTACCGCCAAGTATGTTGCATGTTCATAACATTTTTCATGTATCAATGTTACGTAAATATGTGGACAACCCGAACCACATTATTGAATTAGAACTAGACAAGATAGCAGAAGATTTAACGTATGAGGAGATACGTGTTAAAATCTTAAATAAGAAGGATCTTATTCAACACTCAAAGGTTATACCTCAAGAGTTAGAATCTGAAATGAAGTCAAGGTATCCTCATCTCTTCAGCATACCAGGTACGTACCCTAATTTCGAGGGCGAAATTTCATAAGAAGGGGAGGTTGTAAGACCCCAACTTTTAGGAATAAAAATGAATTTTCTATAAATATCATTTTTTTTAATATTATGGAGTGAATTTGATACAATGTTATAGTTGTGGGTAATATTTATAAATTTTACAAAGTACACAAGTTGTTATATAATATTCGATTGGTCGGGGAATATTCATTTTAATAGGGAATATTAAATGCGACAACACAATCAATCATCAGTGGATCCTACAAAAAATTATTGTCGGATTGAGAAAACGACAAAAATATTTTTATGAAAATAACAGCAGAAGTTTTACCGTTAACTGTTGAAACACTCGGTGTTAAAAGGACAGTAATACGCGTGGTTGCATAATAGAACACGGTATTGATTATTGATGCTTACGTGAGAAGTCACTCAGTTTTGTTCAATTATTGCTAAAGTAATTGTTGCATAGTATCTCACGTTATTTGATTCAATTATTGTCGATAATTTATATATTATTAAATCAATAATTGAGATAACAAAGTTATTAATATTGTTATTTGCAATATTAACGGTGTCTAGAAGTTACATCAAGGAGAGGTTTGGTCACCTAATTGCGCCAATAGGAGAAATCCTTATTGAAAGCCCCTCTTTCTGGGAACGACACAATTCGATTAATAGTGTAAATTATAATAATGATGATGAATTTTGTTTTATTATTATTATAAATGTAATAAAACAAATTTTTTTATATATAAAATAGAATACTTTTTATAAAGTTTTATTTTATTTAATTATAAATAGAATATAATATATTTTATTATCCATAGTATTTGCATAGTATTCTGCATAGTGTTTGCATAGTAAAATCTTTTTATATAAAACACAATCTTTGTTATAAAGTTATTTATTTTATTAGATTTTAAATAATATATATATATATATATATTATAAATAGAATATATTATATTTTATTGCATAGTGTCATTTCCATTCTCCTATAAATAGGATGCTTAGTTAGAATTGAAAACACACCAGAAATTCAGAGAATTCTTCTTCTATAATCTTGAACGTATTTCCTTAGAGTTTTAAGAAGCTTTTAGCATAGAAAACAGTACAAGTTTTCTTCAAGAATATCCTCGCCCTACCAGTCGGAATACTCTTCTTTCTAAAGTAAGGGGTATTATTCTTTTGTATTCATGAAGAGAGTTATTTTCTTTCAATACTCGTAAGGGTTGTTATTCCATTCTTTATTATTATGTTGGAATAACCTGTCTATACGAAGTACCGTATACATAGTAAAATTCTTCTGTTATTCCATTCTTTATTATTCTGTTGGAATAACCTGTCTGTGCGACCTATCGCATGCCTGGTGAATTTTGTTGTTATTCCATTCTTTATTATTCTGTTAGAATAACTTATCTGTGCGGTCTATCGCATGCCTGGTGAATTCTGTTGTTATTCCATTCTTTATTATTCTGTTGGAATACCATATCTGTGCGGTCTATCACATGCCTGGTGAATTCTGTTGTTATTCCATTCTTTATTATTCTGTTGGAATATCCTGTCTGTGCGGATTACACATGACATGGTTCGATTCTTTATTATTCTGTTGGAATAACCTGTCTATGTGAATTACCGCATACATGATGAATGATCCTTTGTATTCATTCCTTATTAAATTATGGATATGATTTGTCTACGTGGAGTACCACATGGCGGGCAAAAATCCATTTGAAGTTTCATATAATCTAATATACTTAGTTTGTTAAAGTTTTGGCTTTTATACTCCATGAAATTAGTAGAATATCCTGGATATTTGTTGTGACGCCCCCAAAATAGGTATACATCACCCATCTTAAGTCGCCAAATACAGGTACAAAATTCAAATACAACTTAATTATACAATAGTCGTGTAAAATATGACAAAACATAATCTAAGAGTTTTAATAAGAATATTGTCATCTAGACAATATCCACACTCAATGGAGTCCTCATTACATTTATTGTCACACTATTTAACAGAATAGTGAGGACTACTAATGCTATCATCTGGACCGTCACTCTGTTCCCCGACTAGTCCCGGCTACGTTCTCATTTCCTGAAGAGAACAGTGAAAGAAAGGGTGAGCACAACTAGCCCAGTAAGAAATATTATGACTAAGATAATGCAGAATAAATTCTCATTAGTCTTCAACAATGTTAAACTGATAAAATACAGTAAACATCAAGTTTAACTGCAGCGAAATAAGAAATCCATTAGAAGAGTCAAGTAGAGCATGATATCTACTATTTCTATGATTTAAAATGTTTTCAACAATTTTTATCGCTAAAACTCAGCTTAATAAATAAACCACATCATCGAGTCATCCCTGCACTACGGGCCAAAGATATTCATTAAATCATCAATGGTCATGACTATACCGAATAATCCCTAGTCATAATCACACCAAAAACTGTCCATCAATGCACTACAGGCTACTGAGGACTTTTACCACATAATTTATAACATTACAGGTCATGATTATACCGAATAATCCATGGTCATAATCATACCAAGTCCATCTATGCACGTAAGCCAAAGATGACTTTCATCACAATATAAGCATGAGGATGATGACAATGATATAACAATTCAATAAAACAAGTTCAAGAATAAATTTCAAAGATTTATAAGTTAATTTTTCTTGAAATCAATTTCGTCCAAATTGTCAACATGATACTGCTTTGTGGAGTAAAATTCAAGAATGCTCAGAAGAATATTTCCATGAAAAGATACCGGATGAAGCGCAAATATCCAGGATATTCTACTAATTTCATGTAGTATAGAAGCCAAAACTTTAACCAAATGAGTATCATAGAATATATGAAACTGCAAATGGATTTTCACCCGCCATGTGGTAATCCACGTAGACAGATCATTTCCACAATTTAATAAGGAATGAATATGAAGGATCATTCACCATGCATGTGATAATCCACATAGACATGTTATTCCAACAAAATAATAAAGAATGGAACCAGGTCATGCATAATCCGCACAGACAGTATATTCCAACAAAATAATAAAGAATGGAATAATAAAGAATACAACATGCATGTGATAGACCGCACAGACAGGTTATTCCAAAAGAATAATAAAGAATGGAACCAGGTCTAGCGTAATCCGTACAGACAGTATATTCCAACAAAATAATAAAGAATGTAATAACAAAGAATTCACTATGCATGCGATAGACCGCACAGACAGGTTATTCCAATAGAATAATAAATAATGGAACTAGGTCTAGCGTAATCCGCAAAGACAGGATATTCTAACAGAATAATAAAGAATGGAATAACAGAAGAATTTCACCATGTATGCGGTGCTTGGCATGAGCAGTTATTCCAACATAATAATAAAGAATGGAATAACATAAGCTCTCTTCATGAATACTGAAAAGAAATAATACCCCTTACCTTAGAAAGAAACTGGATACTAGAGTAGAGAGGTAGCAGACTTCTCTTCTTCTTCCTCTCTATTATTTCTCTCTATAATAATTGCTCTATAGCTTTAGTGACTTGGTGAGAAATGAAGGAAGAATGAGCTTCTATTTATAGGAAAATATAGTTTCGATAATTGCACGTTTTTGGGCTCGAAATATTACAGTATAATACCTTTAACTTTTCTTTCATTTTTAATTTAGTCCTGCAAGTATTATCAAACTTGCACCACCTCCCCTAATAGTAAATAATGTGAATCAATAGTTATAATAATGTGAAAATATGAATTACAATATAGTACCTCCATCTATACCTCCATTTTTAACTTAGTCATGCAAGTATTATCAATTTTGCACCAACTCCCCTAATAGTACAAGAATGTGAATCAACAGTACACACATGTGAACAAATAGTTATAATCATGTGAATTAATAGCAATTAATTGCTCATTTATCCGGTTAATTACCCGACTGGTCAGTATAACTTCCAGACATCAATGAATATCGAAATAAATGTCGATTTCCACTAACACTAATAATTCCAACACAATGGAACTATCAACTTCATCTTTAATCAACAAGAACTTATTCATCGTTAATATTATAACTCACAATATTTAACAAGCTGGTCGTTCCCAGGAAAGAGGGGGCTTTTCAATAAGGATTTCTCCTTATTGGCGCGCAATTAGATGACCAAACCTCTCCTTAACAGAACTTCTAGTCATTGTAAATATTGCAATTTAATAATATGAATAACTTTGTCGTCTCAATTATTGATTTAATAATATATCATATTATGCAGATGATACTGTGACAATAATCGAATTAATAATATGAGAGATATGATGCAACAATTACTATAGCAATAATTGAGTATAACTGAGTGACTTCTCACGTAAGCATCAATAATAAATACCATGTGGTACTATGAAACCACACGTATTACTGTACTTTTACTACCGGGTAGTTCAACAGTTTAACGGTAAAACTTTCGCCGTTATTTTTATAAAAAGATAATTATGTCATTTTCTAACTACGACAATACTTCCGTTGTGGGGTCCACCAATAATTGTGTCGTCGTACGAATATTCCCTGTTAAAACGAATATTCCCCGACCAATCAAATATTATATAACCACTTGCTTACTTTGCAAAATTTGTAAATATTACCCAGAACTATAACATTATATCAAATCCACACCATAATATTCAAAAATATATTTCGAAAAATTATTTTTTATTCATAAAAGTTGGGGTCTTATAACCTCCCCTTCTTATGAAATTTAGTCCTCGAAATTAGGGTGCATACCTGGTATGTCGAAGAGGTGAGAATACCATGATTTCATCTCAGATTCTAAATCCCATGTCATTTCCTCCACACCGTGGTTTCTCCACAAAACTTTGACTTGAGGTATAACTTTAGAGCGTAGAATATGATCCTTCTTATCCAAGATTTTAATAGGTAACTCTTCATACATTAAATCTTCCTCTATCTCGTCTGGTTCTAATTCAATAATATGGTTCGGGTCTTTCACATATTTACGTAACATAGATATGTGAAAAACGTTATGAACACGAGACATACTTGGCGGTAAGGCGAGTCTATAGGCCACAGTTCCTACTCGATCGAGGATTAAAAATGGGCTAATGAATCGAGGATTGAACTTTCCTCTCTTTACAAATCTTGTAACTCCTTTCCATGTAGCAACACGTAACAACACATGATCTCCAATATTAAATTTCACGTCTTTTCGATGAAGATCAGCATAACTCTTTTGTCGATCTTATGAGGTTTTTATACGTTGTCGGATCGTTTGAATCTTTTTCATAGTCATACATACCAAATTTGGTCCCAACAACGTTGCTTCACCCTCCTCATCTCAGCATACTGAAGAATGACACTTTCTTCCATACAATGCCTCAAATGGAGCCATGCCAATACTTGCTTGATAACTATTGTTGTAGGAAAACTCCACCAATGGTAAAAACTTGTCCCAACTTCCTTGAAGTCAAGGACACAAAGTCTTAATAAATCTTCAAGAGTTTAAATAGTCCTTTCCGACTGCCCATCCGTTTGAGGATGATATGCCAAACTAAATCATAAATCCATGCCCATTGCTTTTTGCAAACTAACCCAAAATCTTGAAGTGAATCTTGGGTCTCGATCAGAAACTATAGATACTGGCATACCATGCAATCTTACGGTCTCGTTTATATACATACTAGCAAGACGTTCAAGTGTAAAAGTTTCTCGTATCGGTAAGAAATGAGCAGACTTGGCCAATCTATCAACAATGACCCAAATCGCATCTATGCCTTGAGAAACCTTGGAAAGACCAGTAACAAAATCCATGGTAACGTGCTCCCACTTCCATTCTAAAATTTCAAGTGGTTGCAATGGACCTTTTGGTACTTGATGCTCTGCCTTGACTCGTTGACAAGTTAGACACCTTGAGATAAACCCCGATATCTCTCTCTTCATATTACTCCACCAAAATGAATATCGAAGATCACGATACATTTTGGTACTCCCAGGATGGATTGCAAACGGTGTGTTGTACGCCTCCATCATGATTTTATACTTCAAGTCAGAATCGTTAGGAACACAAAGTTTGGAGTTGACTCGAAGTATTCCTTTTCTTCGATTCTTGCTTCTGAAATAGCACCTTCTTGCACTGTCTTCTTCATACGCAATTTGGCTACTTGCAACTGATCAAACAGGTCATCAATGCGAGGCAATGGGTACCTATTTTTGATGGTGACATGATTCAACTCCCGATAATCAATACAAAGTCGCATACTTCCATCTTTCTTCTACACGAATAGAACAGGAGCACCCCAAGGAGACGTACTAGGACAAATGAAACCGATGTCTAACAATTCCTGTAGTTGGGTTTTTAACTCTTGAAGTTCAATAGGAGCCATTTGATATGGGGCTTTGGAAATGGGTTTTGTACCAGATTCAAAGTCGATACAAAATTTAATTTCACGCTCTGGGGGTAGGCCAAAAAGTTCTTCAGGGAATACATCAGGAAATTTATTAACAATAAAAATATCATTCAAATCTGATGTATCTTTATTTAAATCCGTGACATGAGCTAAGAAAGCTTGACATCCGTTTTTCAATAAACGAATAGCTTTATGACTTGATATGACAGTGATTGATTTTAGTGGTTTGGTTACTTGAATTCGTATAATAGGTTGGTTAGGAATATGAAAGCTAACAACCTTACGAAAATAATCGATTTAAGCATGATGAGTAGTTAACTAATCAACCCCTAAAATCACATCAAATGAAAGTATTTTCAAAGAATTAAGATCGACAGGTAACGTGCGGATACCGATTTGAATCAAACAAGACTTATAAACCATGGATGTAATGAAGGTTTCTCCCAACGGAGTTTCAACATATCAGTCAAAGTCTAATTTCTCCGGAGTAAAATTTAAACGTTGAGCGCAAGTAGGAAAAATAAAGGAATGGGTATAACCGATATCAAATAAAGTATAAACTTCGCTAGAGTTTATGATTAGCTTACCCGTAATCACCTCGTTCGGATTCCTCGCTTTTTGGGAGGTTATGACAAACGCTCTCCCTTGAACTACCGATTTTGTCTTGTTTGGGACACCCTTTGATGCCTCCATCCCAGCTGGACTTGACCTTGGTGCATGACAAAATCGGGCTAGGTGACCTTCTTTTCCACAATTATAACACGCTTTGGACCGCATCGTGCAGTTTGAACTTATGTGTCCTTCCCCTCCACATTTATAACATACGACCGGTGGTCGTTCTCCTTCCTTAACAACAGGTGCTGGTGCTAACGTCTTTCCATCCTTGTTGAATCTCCTCTTCTTGAAATGTCCACTCTTATTATCATGGCCATGATTACCACCAAAGTGATTATCATTTCTGGCATTTTGATTCCCTCCACGTTTGTTGTCACCGCTTTGATGACTGCTACCACTGGTATTATCGACTTGTCGGTTGCTCTCTCTTGGTTGGGTTGACTCATTATCGCGCTCCAATAATCGAGCCCTATTCACAACATCTCAATACAAACACGGTTTGTGAGAAATTAGGTATTAGCGTATCTCGAGTTTCAAACCTCTTAGAAACATCCGCGTCATTCTCTCCTCATTATCAACCAAGTGGGATGAAACCGAGACAACTCGTAAACTTAGCTTCGTCTTTGCTACGGTCATATTGTTTTGCTCAAGCTTGATGAACTCTACTTCCTTCATGTGACGAATACTTTCAGGAAAATACTTGTCATTGAACAGCTCTTGGAACTTCTCCCAAGACATTTTGAGTGCGGCAGGTTGAGTACGCTTTACAGATTCCCACCAAGTCACCTCTGCTGCATAACATGAAGGTGGCAAAGGGAACTTTTTGCTCCTTGGAGCATCCCAAGACATCAAATATCTTGTTGATCTGCTTTATCCACGTCTCCGCCTTAAGTGGTTTTGGCTCTCCAAAATACTCCGATGGTCCCAGCTCCTTGAACTGCTTAGCGGTGACTGTCCGAGAGTTGTCAGTGTTTCCACCTGCATTTTGGACAAGACCTGCTTTCGCCTGATGTTGCATGAATTGCATAAAGCCTCTAAACATCCCATCGTTCACCATTTCATCGGTGTTATTGTTTACATGAGTATTATTATCTTCCTGTTGCACATTATCCTGGGCATTAATCTGTGGTGACTCAACGGTCTCATGTGCTTCATTATTTATCTCAACATTTTCGGATGCCATTTTCAAATACTGCCACAAAACAAGGGTTAATTAACATATCACATATTATCCCTATACTCTGACCTACCAATTAAATACCAAATAAACTTAGGTATGTCATACTAGCGAAGGAATTCCCGTCTCTCCCCTCCTAGTTCTTTCTCATATCTTAGCCAGGGATCATATCCTTAAGCTTTGATACCAACTATGACGCCCCCAAAATAAGTATACATCACCCATCTTAAGTTGCCAAATACATGGTACAAAATTCAAATACAACTTAATTACACAACAGTCGTGTAAAATACGACAAAACATAATCTAAGAGTTTTAATAAGAATATTGTCATCTAGACAATATCCACACTCAATGGAGTCCTCATTACATTTATTGTCTCACTATTTAACAGAATAGTGAGGACTACTAATGCTATTATCTGGACCGTCACTCCGTTCCCCGACTAGTCCCGGCTATGTTCTCATTTCCTAGAGAGAATAATGAAAGAAAGGGTGAGCTCAACTAGCCCAATAAGAAATATTATGACTAAGATAATGCAGAATAAATTATTACTTTTCTTCAACAATGTTAAACTGATAAAATACAATAGACATCAAGTTTAACTTCAGCGGAATAAGCAATCCATTAGAAGAGTCAAGTAGAGCATGATATCTACTATCTTCTATGATTTAAAATGTTTTCATCAATTTTTATCTCTGAGACTCAGCTTAATAAATAAACCACATCATCGAGTCATCCTTGCACTACGGGCCAAGGATATTCATTAAATCATTAATGGTCATGACTATACCGAATAAACTCTGGTTATAATCATACCAAAAACTGTCCATCAATGCACTACTGGCTACTGAGGACTTTTACCACATCATTTATAACATTACAGGTCGTGATTATATCGAATAATCCCCGGTCATAATCATACCAAGTCCATCTATGCATGTAAGCCAAAGATGAATTTCATCACAATATAAGCATGAGGATGATGACAATGACATAATAATTCAATAAAACAAGTTCAAGAATAAATTTTAAAGATTTATAAGTTAATTTATCTTGAAATCAATTACGACAAATTATCGACATGATCTTGCTTTGTGGAGTAAAATTCAAGAATGCTCAGAAGAATATTTTCATGAAAAGATACCGGTTGAAGCACAAATATCCAGGATATTCTACTAATTTCATGGAGTATAGAAGCCAAAACTTTAACCAAATGAGTATCATAGAATATATGAAACTACAAATGGATTTTCACCCGCCATGCCGTAATCCACGTAGATAGATCAATTCCACAATTTAATAAGGAATGAATACGAATGATCATTCACCATGCATGTGATAATCCACATAGACATGTTCTTCCAACAAAATAATAAAGAATGGAACCAGGTCATGCGTAATCCGCACAAACAGGATATTCCAACATAATAATAAATAATAGAATAACAGAAGAATTCACCATGCATGCGATAGACCGCACAGACAGGTTATTCCAACAGAATAATAAAGAATGGAACCGAATCTAAGCGTAATCACATGCGAACAGGATATTCTAACGAGAATAATAAAGAATGGAATAACAAAGAATTCACCATACATGCGATAGACCCATGCATGAATGTGTTATTCCAATGAATAATAAAGAATGGAACCAAGTCTAGCGTAATCACTTACGCATGTGATATATTCCAAATGAATAATAAAGAATGAAATAACAGAAGAATTTCACTATGTATGCGGTACTTCGTATAGACAGGTTATTCCAACATAATAATAAAGAATGGAATAACAGAAGCTCTCTTCATGAACACGAAAGAAATAATACCCCTTACCTTAGAAAGAAACTGGATACTAGAGTAGAGAGGTAGCAGACTTCTCTTCTTCTTCCTCTCTATAATTTCTCTCTATAATAATTGCTCTATAGCTTTAGTGACTTGGTGAGAAATGAAGGAAGAATGAGCTTCTATTTATAGGAAAATATAGTTTCGATAATTGCACATTTTGGGGCTCAAAATATTACAGTACAATACCTTCAACTTTTCTTTCATTTTTAATTTAGTCTTGCAAGTATTATCAAACTTGCACCACCTCCCCTAATAGTAAATAATGTGAATCACTAATTCAATCATGTGAATCAATAGTTATAATCATGTGAAAATACGAATTACAGTATAGTACCTCCATCTATACCTCCATTTTTAACTTAGTCATGCAAGTATTATCAATCTTGCACCAACTCCCCTAATAGTACATGAATGTGAATCAACAGTACACACATGTGAACAAATAGTTATAATCATGTGAATTAATAGCAATTAATTGCTCATTTATCCTAAGTTAATTACCCGATTTGGTCAAGATAACCTCCGGACATCAATTAATATCGAAATAAATGTCGATTTCCACTAACACCAATAATTCCAACACAATGGAACTATCAACTTCATCTTTAATCAACACGAACTTATTCATCATTAATATTATAACTCACAATATTTAACAACCAGGTCGTTCCCAGGAAAGAGGGGCTTTCCGATAAGGATTTCTCCTTATTGCACGCAATTAGATGACCAAACCTCTCCTCGATGTAACTTCAGACATTGTAAATATTGCAATTTAATAATATGAATAACTTTGTCGCCTCAATTATTGATTTAATAATATATCATATTATACAGATGATACTGTGACAATAATCGAATCAATAATATGAGAGATATGATGCAACAATTACTATAGTAATAATTGAGTATAACTGAGTGACTTCTCACGTAAGCATCAATAATCAATATTGGGTAGTTCAATAGTTTAACGGTAAAACTTTCGCCGTTATTTTTATAAAAAAATTATTATGTCATTTTCTAATTACGACAATACTTCCGTTGTGGGGTCCACCAATGATTGTGCCATCGTACGAATATTTCCTGTTCAAACGAATATTCCCCGACCAATCGAATATTATATAACAACTTGCTTTCTTCGCAAAATTTATAAATATTACCCACAACTATAACATTATAATCAAATCCACACAATAATATTCAAAAATATATTTTGAAAAAATTATTCTTTATTCATAAAAGTTGGGGTCTTACATTTGCGCTTCATCTAGTATCTTTTCATGAAAATATTCTTCTGAGCATTCATGAATTTTGCTCCACAAAGAAGTATCATGTTGACAATTTGGACATTATTGATTTCTGGATAAACTAAAATTTTAATTCTTTAAAATTTATCCTTGAACTTGTTTTATTGAATTATTATGTCATTGTCATCATCCTCATGTTTATATTATGTTGAAAGTCATATGTGGCCTGTAGTGCATAGATGGACTTGGTATGATTATGACCGAGGATTATTCGGTATAATCATGGCCGTAAATGTTATAAATGATGTGGTAAAATTCCTCGTTGGTGTAGTGCATTGTTGGGATGCTTATTGGCATGATCATGACCATTGATGAAAACACTAATATCATTGGCCCGTAGTGCATGGATAATTTGTGGTCGTGATACTAATGAATATCCTTGGCCATAGTGCAGGGATGTTGTGGATTATTTATTTAGTTGAGTCTCAGCGATAAAAGTGATGAAAAACCTTTTAAATCATAGAAGATAGTAGATTTTATTCTCTACTTGACTCTTCTAATGGATTGCTTGTTCCGCTGCAGTTAAACTTGATGTTTGTTATATTTTATCAGTTTAACACTGTTGAAGACTAAGGATAAATTATTCTGCATTATCTTAGTCATAATATTTCTTACTAGTCGGGGAACGGAGTGACGGTCTAGAGGATAGCATTAGTAGTCCTCACTATTCTATGAAATAGTGTGATAATAAATGTATTAAAGACTTATTTTGAGTTTGAATACTATCTAGAAGACAATATTTGTATTAAAACTCACAGCTCATGTTGTATATTTAAGGTTGTATTTGTATTACATACGCGTATTTGGCGACTTCGTAGCAGTGATGTATACCTATTTTGGGGGTGTCACAGTGGGAATGAGAGCCATCTAAGGAAATTCGAACACCGTAAATAATGTACAAGCTGATTACAGCCGAAAATATCCATCACGAGAACCGAATCTAGATTCAGGAGACTGAATCTGTGATCACATGATTCCTAGGCTCACATGATGTAGCAGTTTGTATAAAAGTTGTAAACAATTAAATATATAAAAGCTGTAAATATATATATATACAGACGGTTAACCACCACGAAGCGAACTTTATGGGGGACTAGAAATGTAAATATATAAAAGCGGTAAATATATATATATAGAGACAATCAACCAGCACGAAGAAACTCCATGGGGGATTGGAAAAATAAATAAAGCAGTAAAAACGATCAACCGCCACGAAGTAAACTCCAGGCGGAACTAAATGTAAAGAAAGCAGTAAAAGGCCACGAAGTAAACTCCAGGCCTGACAGAAATGTATATATATATAAGCGGTAAACACACCGGATATTATATTCAGGCTCAATCAAACAGAGTTTAATGGTAATAATATATATATAAGTATTTATATATATATATATAAAAGCAGTAAACGCTCCGGATATAAAATCCAAGCTCATCGAACAAAGTTCGACAATAGTTTATATATATATATATATATATATATATATATATATATAATATAAGCAATAAATGCTCCGGATGTGAATTCAGGCTTATCAAACAAAGTTCGACAACAATTTATATATAAGTATATATATATATAAAAGCAATAAATGCTCCGGACGTGAGTCCAGGCTCAATCGAGGCATAACTTCAATGATGTTAGTCCATATATATATATATATATATATATATATATATATATATATAAAAAAAGAAATAAAAAGCCACGGATCGAAGTCCGGGCATACACACGCAACACGACTCTCAACGTGAAGAATGGTGTGTGCACAGTAGTGGAGAAAGGCTTTAAGAAATATAAGAAGGCTTATAGTGGACTACCAAAGAAGACTTCAATAGCTTTAAATGGATGAACACTCGGTTCCCACTGGTAAAATATAGCAATACATAAGATGACAAGTGATTAAAATGAGAAAGCACTCAGTTTATAGTGTGTACAGAGCAAATTGGACAGGGCTTCCTCGCTTTTTCTCTATACAAAATGGCCACCCCAAGCCCTCTATTTATATAGGGGGGAGCCGCAGGTGCACCTGCGGCTGCCCGGGGTGACCCGGGCTCTGCAGGTCCCACCGTCTCAAAGTATGTGCACGCATACAACGTGATGTCCGCTTGGACTTTTAGAACTTCAATCCGAGCATCCGATTTAGGTGTATAAGACCTTTTTCGGAGTGCTGTTGTCGAGAGCTACACAAATGACATGGGATTAGAGGTTGTACGAAGTTAGGAAGATGGGACCATGCCCTTGGTCTTCAAGTCTTTAAATTCTATCTGGTGTGCTGTCTTATGTAGTAGTCACTCGAGATTGGAGCTATTGGTTCTTGTAGGACACTACTGTGTAGAATGTATGTTGAAATGTGTTGAGACGGTGCGCATGTGGGATCGAGGTAGCAAAATGATGATTTTTCCCCTCAACGGGGTTATCTCCAGTTTGGGCTGATATAGCAGTCGTTGCTCAGGGTTATCTCTAAGATTAGGCCGCTGCAAGTGCTGAATGTCTTCAGGGTTGTCTCTGAGGTGTGTCTGACCTCCCGGGGTTATCTCCGGGTTTGGGACTGAGTGCCTCGGGGTTATTTCTGAGGTTGAAGTTGATTCCTGGGTTGAAATGAGCTTTTTCGGGGTTATCTTCGGAACTACAACTGCACTCCTCAGGGTCATCTCCGAGGTTGATGCTGAAACTCCCGGTGTTATTTTCGGGACTAGGGCTGAGTATCTCAGGGTTGTCTCCGAGATGGAACTGCCTTCTCCAGTGTTATTTCTGAAATTGGAACTGTATTCCTTGGGGTTGTCTTCGAGGTTGAAACTGAAACTCCAAAGGTTATCTCCGGGACTGTAGCTGGATATCTCAGGGTTATCTCTGAGATGGAAAACTAAGGATTCTGGGGTTGTCTCTGAAATTGAGTTGATTTGCTCCCAAGGTTATCTTTGGAAGACAATTCTGCCCTCCTGCCAGCTTAGTAACAGAAATGCAAAATTTCGAGTGTCAACAATTATATAGTAAATATATTATTATACATGTTGATGTATGTTTAATATGATGTGTGTGTATATATATATATATATATATATATATATATATATATTTGCATACGCGTTAAACAAGATGAGATAATTAATAATAAAAACCCTCAAAGATAATATATTAAGTTGATTGCATTCAAAGACATTGGAGAATGTTGAACTTAGTCTTCTAGCATGGTAAAGCAGTAGAGTATTTGAATATTTAATATGAGTTTGTTGTGCACACACAAGAATTGTATTAAATATTTTATATGTTGCTTATTACATTAGATGTTTATAAGGAATTGAACGATACCATTTTGTTATGCACATAAGGACTGCATATTTCTCTTCACTTATATGGAAATGTTGGGTCTAACTCAACTTAGATAATTTTAGTTTGGATGTGCACACACATGACCATTATTATCTAAGAGGAAAAATTACAAAAGGATTTACAAGTAGATGTAATTGAAAAAAGTTGTCTACCTTTTGAATAAATATGTAGTTTGTTGTGCACACACAAGGCTATATGTTTATTACAATAGGATCCTTTCTCACTAAGCATATTTTACAAATTCGTTTAAATAAGATTTGCCGAACTATATATATAGAGGGTTATATAGTTTAAAGAAATTGTTGGAGACACCATTTTAATAAAGATCTAAATTAATTTAGTGATTGATAATGAATGCATGCTAATGTTATTAAATTTCACTTATAGAATTTTACTATGCCTAATTTACTATCATTGCGGAGCATATTGGATGCTAATAAGTTAATTGGGTTGAACTATACAGATTGGTTAAGGAATCTGAGAATATTTCTCAAGGCTGAAAAGCTCTATTATGTCATTAATTTGTTTTTCCCTATAATGGTCACAGAAAATGCCTCTAAGGAAGAGCTTGCTACTTTTAGAAAGTGTCAAGATGACGCACATGTGGCTCAGTGCATTATGTTGGCGTCCATGATTAATGAGTTACAGCGTCAACATGAGAAAATAGATGTGCCTACTATGTTGTTGCACCTTCAAAATTTATATGGTGAGCAAAGTAGGGTGGCTAGATATCAGATATCTAAGAAGATCTTCCGATCTAAAATGACCGATGACACTATGGTACAAACATATGTCCTCAAAATGATCAATTTGATTGAACAATTAGGACAACTGTGTTTTGCTATGGAGGGAGAGTTCAACTAAGATTTGATCTTGCAGTCAATCCCGGACTCCTTCTCACAATTTGTTATAATTTTCTCATGAACAAGCTAGATGTCATCCTGCCTGAGTTGCTTAACATGTTGAAAGCTGTTGACAGTCACTTTCCAGTCAAGAAAGAACAAGTCTTATTGGTAGATGAGCCTTCTAATAAGAGGAAGTGAGCCAAAAGATCTTCTGAAAAGAAGAAAAATTCAAAGAAGGCAAAAGAAAAGGCAAAAACAAAGGACGATAAGAATAAAACTGATGCAGATAACAGATAAGTTTGCTTCCACTGAAATAATCTTGGACACTAGAAAAAAAACTGGAAGGAGTATCTTGTGGAGGCTAACCAGAAGAAGCTTAATGAAGTTTGGGTTACAGATACAGGTATGTTCATGATTGAAATAAATCTTTCTATAAGTCAAGGTTGTACTTGGGTATCAGAAACCGGCTGTGGTTCTCATAAATGTAATTTTATACAGGGCCTAAGCAGAAGTAGAAAGCTAAACAAAGGAGAAGTGAAATGTGGGAAATGAAGTAAAAGTTGTTGTATTAGCCGTAAGAACTTATAGTTTAGCATTATCTACGAGCAAGTCTATTAAGTTAATAAATTGTTATTATGTTCCAATTCTTATTAGAAACATTATTTCTATTTCGTTGTTGGACATTGAAAGTTTTGGTATTATATTTAAGAACAATGGTTATTCTATTTATAATAATAATGTTTTGTTTATAATTGGAAGTTTACTTTGTGGACTTTATATACTTGACTTACATGAAAAATGTTTTGCAAATTAAACAAACTAGTAAAAGAAAAGGCAATGCTCATTCAAAAGTTGAGTATATGTATTTGATGAAATACAAGTCTGAATCATTTGAAAGGTTCAAAGAATTCAGAAGTGAAACAAACTAACAAAGTATTAGGATTCTTCGATTGGATAGAGGAAGGGAATACTTGAGCAATAAGTTTTTAAATCATCTTAAAGAAAAATGATATTTTCTCACAATGGACGCCTCCTAATATGTAATAATTGATTGGTATATCTAAAAGGAAAAATTGTACCTTGTTAGACATGGTGCAATCCATGATGATTTTTACCAAAATTCCAGTATCCTTCTGGGGTAATGCCCTAAAAATGGCTGCATATCTACTAAATAAGGTACCCTCAAAATCTGGCACCAAGACTCTATATGAGTTATGAACAGGGAGGAAACCTTATCTTACGCATGTTAAGATAAGGGGTTCTCCAGCTTATGTGAAAAGGTTTCAATAGGATAAGCCTAGGACAAGATCTAACAAGTGCAAATTTGTGGGACATCCTAAAGTAAGGTTAGGTATAATTTTAATAATCTTATGAGCAAAAGGTGTTTGTTGCGAAACACGCTAACTTCTTGGATAAAGGAATTTATCATTGAAGGGGCTAGTGGGAGGATAACATATCTTAAAGAAATTCAAGAACCAAAAAATACTATAGGTCAAATAGAAAAACTTGTAAATAGACCTATTGTGCCACAACTGAGTCATAAATCTGGATGAGTACCAAAGATACCTATGAGGTATGAAGTCATCATAGATGATGATGATGAGTAACACATTATAGAGGATGATGATCCAGTTGTAGACACTCGAAAATTCACTTTCCCTGGACTAAGAAAACGAGACAGGTTAAGCGAGTGAAAAAAATAAAAAATTTGGAATCAAGAAAATTTAAAAGATGGAAATGAGATCATCTAAAGTCATAGAAGAGAAACCCCTGCTAAGAGTTGTGTTACTCATAGTGCACATGTTATATGATGTTAATTCTATAATGAACAATGTCTAGAGCAAAGACGAGGTATATTCGATAAAAAGATATAAGTCTTTTGAATTTGATCTTACCCATGACTAATGACCATGGATGCTTAAAAGTTTTCTTGCGATTTCATAACCTGTTAAAAGAAAAATTCGTTAAAAGGAAAGAAGAAAGAAAAAAAATAGCCTTTAAATTAGCGATTCAAAACTTGCTTCGAAGAATTTCATTTTTATACTCAATTTCAAGATCTTTAGCAATAAGATAAGAATTCCAACAAATACGAGTTAAGTGGAAGACTCAATAAGCATTTAATTTCATGAACTTTAACTTCATATGCCTTGTTAATAAGATTATACTACTTATTATATCAAAGATATCCCTGACGACCTGAGCCATCAAGCTTTTGGCACATTTTTTTCATTCATCTGATGTGCAGGATATTGCTAACTCTTGACATGGTTAAAAAAACGAGTTCTTATATGAATCCCCATAACAACATGCAAAAAGGTTGGGGCATTTTTTGCAATTTAATGAAATAAAAGGAATCGAAGGTGAGATCAAACTTCTCATCAAAAGGAATGAGAGAACTCCGGAAAAAAATTACGACGATATATGCATGTTACAAAAAAAGAAGGGAAAATTTCCCAAGAGAATCCTTAACTCAAAAACAAGCACCTCGTAGGTAAAACAGTATCATAAGACCACACAAGGGTCAGTTCTAACCGACGATTTCAAAATACAAAGCATGCATCATGATACACAGTAATAGAACATATGCGAGAATTAATCAAATCAACCCCTTACTATTTCAAAATAATAAATAGAGGAAATTTAATTTTATAAAAAAAATTAGGGTCTTACACTCTTCATCATCCGTAGGGAATCTCATAGCTTTGAAAACATTAAATTTCACCTTTTGGTCTTGTACTCTCATTGTTAACTCTCCTTTTTGCACATCAATGAGAGTCCTCCTAGTTGCCAAGAATGGCATCCCTAAGATAATAGGAATGTTCTTGTCCTCTTCATATTCCAAAATGACAAAACCTACTGGGAATATAAACTTATCAACCTTTACTAGTATATCTTCAACAATCCCCCTCGGATAAGTAACTGATCTGTCTGCCAACTATAGTGAGATGTTTGTAGGTTTCAGTGCTGGTAATCCCAACTAAGTGTACATAGATAATGACATGAGATTCACACTTGCACCCAAGTCACACAAACATTTGTTGAAGGGTATGTTCTTAATTGTGCAAGGAATTGTGAAACTCCCTGGATCCTTCAACTTCAGAGGCAACTTTCTCTGCAATATAGTACTACATTCCTCTGTCAATGCAACAGTCTCATAGTCTTCTAACTTCTCCTTCCTAGATAGAAAGCCCTTCATAAACTTTGTATAGCTCGATATTTGTTCTAGGGCTTCTACAAAAAAAATATTAATCTGTAACTTATTGAAGATTTATAAAAACTTTGAGAACTATTTGTCTAATTTCTTCTTTTGAACCCTCTGCTAAAATAGTGGTTGAGGATAGACAAGTGGTTCAACATCTGCCTGATTCTTATCCCCTTGCTTGTCTTCATCCTGTTTCCCTTCAATCACCTTTTCTTCTTTTTCCTTAACATCTTTCCTTAACAATTTTTTTGCATTTAACCCCTCTAGATGTTTTCCACTTCGCAACGTGATAGCTTAACACTACTCATGATTTCCCCTTGGATTTTTCTCAGTGTCACTCGGTAAAGTTCCTTGTGGTCTGTTATTCAATGCCATTGCAAGTTGTCCCATCTGATTTTCCAAACTTTTAATCGTCGCCGCTTGTGTTTTCATACCTTCCTCATTACCGAATATATACTTCAATAATAGCTCTTCCAAATCTGACTTTTTCTCATGCTACAGAGCTAATTGTTGATGCTAATTTTGGAAACTGGGGGGATAAGATGGTCGTGGAGCTTGCTGATTTTGATTGTTACTCCACGAGAAGTTCGGATGGTTCCTTGCCCCAAGGTTATAGGTATTTTGATATGGATTCAGAGGTCTATTATAACTACCTACAAACTGAACTACTACCAGATTGATAGCACACTGATCTATCGGATGTTCCCCCGCACACAATTCACACACATATGCCACATGTTGAACCTGTACTGTGAGACCCCAAATTTTATGAATAAAGATTTAAATTTCTCGAAATATTTTTTTTGAATATTATGGTGTGGATTTGATATAATGTTATAGTTGTGGGTAATATTTATAAATTTTGCAAAGTATGCAAGTTGTTATATAATATTCGATTGGTTGAGGAATAATCTTTTTGTCGGGGAATATCCGTACGATGGCATAATCATTGGTGGACCCCACAATAGGAGTATTGTCGTAGTTAAAAAACGACAGAATTATCTTTTTATAAAAATAACTACGAAAGTGTTACCGTTAAAAAACTGTTGAACTACCCGTAGTAGTAAAACTACGATGTCTGGCGCGGTTGCATAGTAGCACACACTGTATTGATTATTGATGCTTACATAAGAAGTCACCGGTTATACTCAATTATTGCTATAGTAATTGCTGCATCATATCTCTCATATTATTGATTCAATTATTGTCACAGTATCATCTGTATAATATGTTATATTATTAAATCAATAATTGAGACGACAAAGTTATTCATATTATTATTTGAAATATTGACAATGTCTAGAAGTTCTGTCAAGGAGAGGTTTGGTCACCTAATTGCACACCAATAAGGAGAAATCCTTATCGAAAAGCCCCCTCTTTCTTGGGAACGATCTGATTTTTAAATATTGTGAATTATAATACTAATGATGAATAAGTTCGTGTTGATTAAAGATGAAATTGATAGTTCCATTGTGTTGGAATTATTAGTGTTAGTAAAAATCAACATTTATTTCAAAAATAATTGATGTCTAGAGGTTATATAGACCAATCGGGTAATTAACCGGATAAATGAGCAATTAATTGCTATTGATTCACATGATTATAACTATTTGTTCACATGTGTGTACTATTGATTCACATTCATTTACTATTAGGGGAGTTGGTGCAAGATTGATAATACTTGCATGGCTAAGTTAAAAATAGAAGTATAGATGGAGGTACTATACTTTATAATTCATTTTCACATGTCTAGAACTATTGATTCACATGATTTCTTTGTTAGGGGAGGTGGTGCAAGTTTGATAATACTTGCAAGACTAAATTAAAAATGAAGAAAAAGAGGGAGGTATTATCTTCAGTAATATTCTGAGCCCGAAAACGTGCAATTATGGAAACTATATTTTCCTATAAATAGAAGCTCATTCTTCCTTCATTTCTCACCAATTCACTAAAGCTATAGAGCAATTATTATAGAGAGAAAAAGAAGAAGAAAGTCTGCTACCTCACTATTCCAAAGATCCGCTTTTCTTACGAGATAAGGGTATTATTCTTTCGTATTCATGAAAAGAGTTATTTTCTTTCAATACTCATAAGGGTTTTTATTCCATTCTTTATTATTATGTTGAATAACTTTGTCTATGCTGATATCGCATACATGGTGAAATTCTTCTATTATTCCATTCTTTATTATTCTATTGGAATAACTTTCCGTCATGCGATCTATTGCATGCCTGGTGAATTCTCATGTTGTTATTCCATTCTTTATTATTACATTTGGAGTATCACATGCATGCGGATTCTGCATGACACAGTTCTCATTCTTTATTATTACATTGGAATATCCTGCTTATGCGGACTACGCATGACACGGTTCAATTCTTTATTATTCTGTTGGAATAACCTGTCTATGTGGATTACCGCATGCATGGTGAATGATCCTTCGTATTTATTTTTTTATTAAATTGTGGAAATGATCTGTCTACGTGGATTACCGTATGGCGGGTGAAAATCCATTTGCAGTTTCGTATATTCTATTATACTCATCTAGGATATCATTTCTTTTGTACTTGTCATAAAGTATCATTTTCTTTGGTATTTTTTCGTTACGAGTTACTATTCATGGGTTACTATTCACCTGATTACTTTTCACTCTAGTATTATTCACTCGGGTATTCGGGGCACTTTTCGTGCCGGAGTACTATTTACGAGTTACTATTCATGAGTTACTATTCACCCAATTACTATTCACTCTAGTATCATTCACTCGAGTATTCAGGACACTTTTCATGTCGAGGTACTATTCACGGGGTACTATTCCCGAAGTACTATTCACCCAAAAAATATATTTCTTTTTTGTCCAAATTATTTTTGGTACATGAATATTATTCTTGAATTTTACTCCACAAAGCAGTATCATGTTGACAATTTGGACGTTATTGAGTTCTGGATAAATTAAATTATAAATCTTTAAAATCTATCCTTGAACTTGTTTTATTGAATTATTATGTCATTGTCATCATCCTCATGTTTATATTGTGATTAAAGTCATCTTTGGCTTACGTGCATAAATGGACTTGGTATGATTATGACTAGGGATTATTCGGCATAATCATGACTTTAATGTGACAAATGATGTGGTAAAAGTCCTCATTAGCCTGTAGTTCATTGATGGACAGTTGTTGGTATGATTATGACTATGGATTATTCGTTATAATCATGACCATTGATGATTACATGAATATCCTTGGCTGTGGTGCAGGGATGATTTGATTTTATTTATTAAGCTGAGTCTCAGCGATAAAGTTGATGAAAAACTTTTTAAATCATAGAAGATAGTAGATTTTATGCTATACTTGACTCTTCTAATGGATTGCTTATTTTCGCTACAGTTGTTGATCCAAAACTTGTTGTCTACTGTATTCTATCAGTTGTTATATTATTGAAGGCTAAATATAATTTATTCTGCATTATCTTAGTCATAATATTTCTTACTGGGCTAGTTGAGCTCACCCTTTCTTTCATTGTTCTCTTCAGGAAATGAGAATATAGCTGGGACGAGTCGGGGAATGGAGTGATGGTCCAGGATAAATGGCTTTAGTAGTCCTCACTATTCTGTGAAATAATGTGATAATAATTGTAAGGAGGACACCATTGAGTGTGGATATTGTCTAGATGATAATATTCTTGTTTAAACTCTCAGCTATGTTTTGTCGTATTTTACACGACTGTTGTATAATTAAGTTTTTATTTGAATTTTTATACCATGTATCTGGCGACTCGAGATGGTTGATGTATACCTATTTTGGGGGCGTCACAGTTGTTATCAAAGCTTAGGGATATGATCCTTGGCTGAGATGTGAGACAAGAACTAGGAGGGGAGAGACGGGGAATTCCTTCGCTAGTATGACCTACCTTAGTTTATTTGGTATTTAATTGGTCGGTCAGAGTATAGAGATAATATGTGACATGTTAATTAACCCTTATTTTGTGGCAGTATTTGAAAATGGCATCCGAAAATGTTGAGATAAGCAATGAAGCACATGAGACCGTTGAGTCACCAACAATCAATACCCAGGATAATGTGCAACAAGAAGACAATAATCCTCAGGTAAACAACAACACGATAATAATCATACCGGTGGCAACGGCCATCGAAACAATGATAACCATCGTGGGGGAAATTATCATGCCAAGAATGGTAACCACTTCGGTAGTAATCATGGCCAAGATAATAGGACTGGAAATTTCAAGAAGAAAAGGTTCAACAACGATGGAAAGAAAGCAGCACCAACACCCATTTTCAAGGAAGGAGAACGACCACCAATTGTATGCTTCAAATGCGGACGGGAGGGACATATTAGTCCAAACTGCGTGATGCAGTCCAAAGCATATTACAATTGTGGAAAAGAAGGTCACCTAGCCTGATTTTTTCGTGCACTAAAGTCAAGTTCAGCTGGGACGGTGGCACCAAAGGCGGATACGGAAAAAACAAAGTCGGTGGTTTCAGAAAGAGCATTTTTTGTGACTTCTCAAAAAGTGAGTAACCAGAACAAAGTTAGCACAGGTTAGTTAATTATAAATTCATGTGAATTCTATAACTTATTAGATACCGGTTCTACCCATTCTTTTATCTCTCTTGCTTGCGCTCAACGTTTAAATTTGACTTCGGAGAAATTAGACTTTGACTTATCGGTTGAAACTTCGTTAGTAGAAACCTTCATTTCATGTGCTATCCAAGTCTTAGATGAGAGTCACAATTTTTATATGATATTTCTATCATTAATAAATTTCCTGATGTATTCTTGAAGACTTCTTGGCCTACCCCCAGAGCGTAAAATCGAATTTTGTATTGACCCCAATACAAAACCCATTTCTAAAACCCTCAAATATTTCTTCAACTAAAATGAACGTATCATGCGCCAAGGACGTTGGCTCGAGCTGTTGAAGATTACGACTATACCATTTAATATCATCGTGGAAGAGCGAACGTAGTAGGCGGCGCTACGAGTAGAAGATCGTATGCGTTCTGAGTGCGATGTTGTTAACACAAAAACCCATATCGTATAACCTACAAATGATGAAGATAGAGTTAAAGACTCTAGGGACCCACGTGAAGATAACGAATATACGAGTAGAATCGACTTTAATCGATAAAGTTAAAGCCACTCAAACTACACACCTGGAGCTGATGAAAATGAAGAAGAAGGTTCAAGAAGGCGTTATTCTAGAAGCAAGAGTCAATGAAAAGAGGGAATATCAACCCTCGATTTAATTGGCTCATTTGAAATCCTTGATCGAGTAGGAACTGTGGCCATAGACTCGTTTTACCGCCAAGTATGTCGCGTGTTCTTAACATTTTTCACGTATCGATGTTACGTAAATATGTGGATGACCCGAACCACATTATTGAATTAGAATTAGATGAGATAGCAGAAGATTTAACATATGAGAACATACGTGTTAAAATCTTGGATGAGAAGGATTATATTCGACACTCAAAAGTTATACCTCAAGAGTTAGAATCTAAAATGAAGTTAAGGTATCCTCACCTTTTCGGCATACCAGGTACGTACGTAAATTTCGAGGGCAAAATTTCATAAGGGGGGGAGATTGTGAGACCCCAAATTTTATGAATAAAGATTTAAATTTCTCGAAATATTATTTTTGAATATTATAGTGTGGATTTGATATAATGTTATAGTTGTGGGTAATATTTATAAATTTTACAAAGTATGCAAGTTGTTATATAATATTCGATTGGCCGGGGAATATTCTTTTTGTTGGGGAATATCCGTACGACAACACAATCATTGGTGGACCCCACAATATAAGTATTGTCGTAGTTAGAAAATGACAGAATTATCTTTTTATAAAAATAATGGCGAAAGTGTTACCGTTAAAACTGTTGAACTACCCGTAGTAGTAAAAGTACGATAAATATCGTGGTTGCATAGTAACCTACGGTGTTGATTATTGATGCTTACATAAGAAATCTCTCAGTTATACTCAATTATTGCTACGATGAATTGATGCATCATATCTCTCGTATTATTGATTCAATTATTGTCACAAAGATCATCTCGTATAATATGTTATATTATTAAATCAATAATTGAGACGACAAAAGTTATTCATATTATTATTTGCAATATTGACAATGTCTAAAAGTTACATCGAAAGAGGGTTTGGTCACCTAATTGCGCATGATAAGGAGAAATCCTTATCGAAAGCCCCTCTTTCTGAGGAACGACACGGTTGTTAAATATTATGAATTATAATATTAATGATGAATAAGTTCGTGTTGATTAATTATGAAATTGATAGTTCCATTATGTTGAAATTATTAGTGTTAGTAAAAATCGACATTTTTTTCGATAATAATTGATATCTGGAGGTTATATTGACCAATCGGAGATTAATGCTTAGGATAAATGAGCAATTAATTGCTATTGATTCACATGATTATAACAATTTGTTCACATGTGTGTACTATTGATTCACATTCATTTACTATTAGGGGAGTTGGTGCAAGATTGATAATACTTGCATGACTAAGTTAAAAATAGAGGTATAGATGGAGGTACTATACTATAATTCATATTTTCACAAGTCTAGAATTATTGATTCACATGATTTACTATTGATTCACATGATTTACTATTAGGGGAGGTGGTGAAAGTTTGATAATACTTGCAGGACTAAATTAAAAATGAAGAAAAAGAGGGAGGTATTGTACTGTAATATTCTGAGCCCGAAAACATACAATTATCGAAACTATATTTTCCTATAAATAGAAGCTCATTCTTCCTTCATTTCTCACAAATTCACTAAAGCTATAGAGCAATTATTATAGAGAGAAAGAAGAAGAGAAGTCTGCTACCTCACTATTCCAGTATCCAGTTTTCTTCTGAGGTAAGGGGTATTATTCTTTCATATTCATGAAGAGAGTTATTTTCTTTCAATACTCATAAGGGTTGTTATTCCATTATTTATTATTATGTTGGAATAACTTTGTCATGCAAAAAATCTTGCATATATGGTGAAAATCTTCTATTATTCCATTCTTTATTATTCTCATTGGAATAACTTTTATCTATCGCGATTCATCGCATGCACAGTGAATTCTGTTGTTATTCCATTCTTTATTATTCTGTTGGAATATCCTGTCTCTACGGATTACGCATGACTTGGTTTCGTTCTTTATTATTCTGTTGAAATATCCTGTTTGTACGGACTACGCATGACCTAGTTCCATTCTTTATTATTCTATTGGAATAACCTGTCTATGTGGATTACCGCATGCATGGTGAATGATCCATCTACGTGGATTACCGCATGGCGGGTGAAAATCCATTTGCAGTTTCGTATATTCTATTATACTCATCTGGGATATCATTTCTTTTGTACTCGTCATGAAATATCGTTTTCTTTGGTATTTTTCTGTTACGAGTTACTATTCACTCGATTACTATTCACTCTAGTATTATTCACTCGGGTACTCGGGGCACTTTTCGTGCTGGAGTACTATTCATGAGTTACTATTCACGAGTTACTATTCACCCAATTACTATTCACTCTAGTATCATTCACTCGGGTATTCGGGACACTTTTTGTGTCAGGGTACTATTCACGGGGTACTATTCTGAAGTACTATTCACGGGGTACTATTAACCCAAAAAATATATTTCTTTTCTGTCTAAATTATTTTTGGTACATGAATATTATTCTTGAATTTTACTACACAAAGCAATATCATGTTGACAATTTGGACGTTATTGAGTTCTGGATAAATTAAATTATAAATATTTAAAATTTATCCTTGAACTTTTTTTATTAAATTATTATGTCATTGTCATCATCCTCATGGTTATATTATGATTAATGTCATCTTTGGCTTACGTGCATAGATGGACTTGGTATGATTATGACCAGGGATTATTTGGTATAATCATGACCGTAATATGACGAATGATGTGGTAAAAGTCCTCATTGGCCTATATTTCAATAATGGACAGTTGTTGGTATAATTATGACCAGGGATTATTCGGTATAATCATGACCATTGATGATTACATAAATATCCTTGGTCGTGGTGCAGGGATGATTCGATTTTATTTATTAAGCTGAGTCTCAGCAATAAAGTTGATGAAAAACTTTTTAAATCATAGAAGATAGTAGATTTTATGCTCTACTTGACTCTTCTAATGGATTGCTTATTTTCGCTGGAATTGTTGATCTAAAACTTGTTGTCTATTGTATTCTATTAGTTGTTATATTGTTGAAGGCTAAGGATAATTTATTCTGCATTATCTTAGTCATAATATTTCTTACTGGGCTAGTTGAGCTCACTCTTTCTTTCATTGTTCTCTTCAGGAAATGAGAATATAGCTAGGACAATTCGGGGAATGGAGTGATGGTTCAGGATAAATGGCTTTAGTAGTCCTCACTATTCTGTGAAATAATGTGATAATAGTTGTAATGAGGACACCATTGAGTGTGGATATTGTCTAGATGATAATATTCTTGTTTAAACTCTCAGCTATGTTTTGTCGTATTTTACACGACTGTTGTATAATTAAGTTTTTATTTGATTTTTTGTACCATGTATCTGGTGACTCAAGATGGGTGATGTATACCTGTTTTGGGGGCGTCACATGTACTCCCGTGAGGGCATCCATTTTCTTTGACAGCGCTGAAATTTGAGTCGTTAAAGCCGTCACTCCATCTACCTCTAACACTCTAGCTGCCTTAGGTTGTGTCATTCTTGCTATTGGCCACTGGTAGTTGTTAGCTGCCATTGTCTCAATCAATTCATATGCCTCCTCAAATCTTTTAGCCATAAAAGCTCCTCCTATACAAGTGCGAAGATTACTGTTCAACCCGTTGTAGAAGGTGTTCATCTGCAGCCACTTGGATAATCCATGATACGGACACTTCCTCAGTAATTCTTTATATCTCTCCCAAGCTTCGTATAGAAACTCCCTATACTATTGTTCAAATGTTGTAATCTCATTCCTCATCTTTATAGTCTTCGCTGGTGGGAATAATTTTGCCAAATATTTCTAAGCTAGGTCATCCCAAGTAGTGTTGATCCTGATGGCAGTGAATGTAACCAACTCTTTTCCTTGTCTCGCAGTGTGAATGGAAACAAACGTAGCTTAATTGCCTCATCAGATACCCCATTGTACTTGTAGGTATCACAAATCTCCAGAAAGCTAACCAGATGCTCGTTCAGATCATCATTAGTCAATCCCCCAAACTGTACCAAATTCTGTATCATCTGAATTGTGCCAGGCTTGATCTCAAAATTGTTTGTTGTAATTGTAGGCCTTGTAATGCTTGACTGAATTTCAGTAACCCTTGGTGTGGCATAGTCCCTAAGTGCTTTCTGATCCTCTGCAACCATCTTTTCTTGAGTTCTCCCTAGTTTCCTTAATCCACTTACTCAACATCTGAAACCTTTTTTCAATGTCGTCCTCGTAAGGAAGTAAATATGGTTTCTTTGATCGAGTTTGCATGCACTAATTAAGAGAACCTGAAATAAGAAATAAACGAAAATAAAAATAAAAATAAAATGTTTAACTAAAATTGAGATAATTAAATTGATATTAAAAGTAATAAAAACAAATATCTGCCCCCAGCAATGGCGCCAAAAACTTGTTGGGTGTAATCTAATTAAGCACGACACGTAAATATACGTGATCAACAAGTAATATAATGATAAGTCAAGTATTGTTCCCACAGAGACATAAATCAATTTTAATCTAACAATTACCAGCTTTATATTATCTCAATTTTATTAAACTAACCAATCTAATTCTGTAATTAATGAAAAACTAATAAACAAAATAAAAATTAACTAACAATCACAAATTTTACTCAGATAATGGAGAATTAAGCCTACAACTTCACTTTACGCTTCACTCGAATTATCACAAATAGTCATCTCTCAATGTACTAAACCCGTATCAACTTAAATCCACAAATAATAGAATTAAGCCAAACACCCTAATTAATTAATTTACTATATTTCTATGTGAATTATAATTAAAGAAGGTTTAAATCCCAAGTTCTTACACGATTACATGTGATGCATAGGTATATCTCTATCCTAAACATACATTATGAATTCCATCAAAAACACAGAAATCACAAACACATGCTACTATGACCAAGTCTAAACCCATATTTCATCTCTCGAATTCATACAAGTTCACATAGAATTGGTGATCAAGCAACTCATAGATTACTAAAAAATCATAATAGATGAACTGAAAAATAGCATCATTGTATTAAAATCAAAGCATGATAATCCTCATTACACTTAAAGATCCATAATAAGCTTAATAAGTTAATTTAGTTCATAACTAGTGAAATAAACACTGAATAGATCAAAGAAATCAACATCCCAATTATAAAACTGAAATTAAAGTAAAAGAATAGTAATAGAACCACCCTTCTCTTCACTCTAATCTGCAATCTTCGTGTTCCTTTCTCCTTGCCTCTGTTCCTCCAATTCTTCACAAAACTAGGTCTTAAAAGTTGAAGTTGATGATTCATTGTTCAATGAATCTTGAATTATTGAATGGATTTGAGAAGTCTCTGTTATTGTATCTGAATTCGTCCTCTTTCGAAGTCCCAATCGCGTCCAAAGTCCACCAAGCCACGCCATAACAATAATAGAAACACATCAGAACTCTTCTCTCTTGGTCGCGTACCCCCGCCCCGGCGGGGTATCAAGCTTCTGGATAATGTATACTCCCACCCTAGCGGGGTGTTTTCTTTATAAAAGGCCCGCCCCGGTGGGGTGTTGTTCTATACTTGCTGATTTTCTACTACATTGCTAGCCTTTCTTGCCACCATCTTGTTTTAGCTAACATGTACTAACCTTGTGCATAAACATACACAAAACATATAAAATGATATAAAAATATATGGATTAGGCGTTGTTTAAATCATAATAGGCATCTGATTCGTAGGTATGAAACTCACTCATCAGCACACATGCACTAAGATTTTCTGACCAAAAGTCCAAGAACTGAGCTCGGCCTAGCCCAATTTCTTAGCCATCCTCATGTGTGCGAGGCCATCCCTTTTTCCTCAATCATGTTATTAATGAAAGTAGTATGCACACATGCCAATCATGTTTGATGATAAAGCATATACTTTGTAACAATCTTATTCATTTGTTAATAAAAATTATTAATTTATTAAAGGCTTTTAATTATCTACATGATGTTGTTTTATAATATGTGATAAACCCATAATTTTAAGCAATGCTTTTAGAATAATGATGATGATCATTCTAATGAGATCTAAATTCTTAAAAAGCTTAAACTAAAATAGTTCCCAATGGTTGGATTACTAAATTGGGGATTAGTGAATCCGGATAGATTGGTACATATGTTGCTTGCTCATTGGATGAGGATGGTTGATCTCATGATCATTTGTGTGGAGACACTAAAGAAAGTATGTAGGTGCTTATTAAAGAACAAGTTCATTAAACGTGGCTCGCTAAGGAATACTTAATGGAGTTTTACTTGCCTGTCAATAGGAATTTCTGTAGTGATAGTAGTACAAGTGATCCTTGGACTTGAGATCATCATTGTATCTTGTGTATGATGAGTTATACTTTGACTTATTCCTTAAGACCCTTAGTGTGACGCCCCCAAAATAGGTATACATCACCCATTTTGAGTTGTCAATAACATGGTACAGAAACAACTATAACTTTATTAATACAACATAAAAACTGTGAGTTTAAAAACAAATATTGTCTTCTCGACAATATCAACACTCAAATAAGTCCTCATTACAATTATTGGTACATTATTTTACAAAAATGGTGAGGACTACTAAAAGAACTTTCTAGAACATTCATTCTATACCCCGACTAGTACTCGCTATATTCTAGCCTCCTGAGAAGAAAAATGGAACAAAAAGGAAAAGGGTGAGCTCAACTAGCCCAGTAAAGAATATTATGACTAAGATAATATAGAACAAATTATCATTTGTCTTCAACAGGGAAAAATCTGATAAAATACAATAGACAACAAGTTTCAGATCAATATTTGCAGCGAAAATAATAATTCATAGATGAGTTACATAGAGAATGAAATCTACTATAATCTTTGAATTTAAAAGTCCATCATCAATATTTTATCCCTGTAACATAAATCAATATTCATCTTGAATCAAATATTCATCTTTGCACTACATGCCAAAGATATTCATCAGTTGGTCATGTTCATCTCAACACATGTACATCTTTGCACTACAGGCCAAAGATATTCATAATAAAATCAACCATCTTTGCACTACAGGCCAAAGATATTCAGTAATATCATCTTTTAGGACTGAGGATGATGAAAAATATTTTAAAGAAAACGAATACAGTGAAACAAAAGAACAAATATTAAGGATTCGTACGTTAAACAGTCCAAGTTCAAAATACTTCATAAATAACCATAGTGAAGTAAAATTCAAGAATGATCAAAACATGGATATGATCAAAGCTACATAATCGATATTTTGGAAAAAAAAATGAAAATTTAATTTTTCTGTGAATAGTGCCGTATACGTGAATAGTGCCATATACATGAATAGTAACCCCACACTAAAAGACAAGAATTTCACAAGAAAAATCTTACCAATAATCCGGCATAATGATATTAGAAGAAATAATATCATTTTTTTAAAAAATAATATCCCTTACCTTGAAAAGAATAGTACTTCTGGCTGAAATTTCAGATATAACGCTGAAGGAACTTGCACCGTATAACAACACTCAAAATATCAAAATACTCACAAGAATACACTCGATAATATAGAGAGAGAAAACTTCAATTTCTGGTGTGATTTTCAATTCTAACCTAAGCACCCTATTTATAGGAAAATGCTTAGAACACCAAAGTAGAAAATTTAATAAAATATTAATATTTTTAATAAATCTTCACGCCCACCTCTTGAATCTGAATTCATCATGTTTTCAATACTAGTGGGGCCCACCAACAATAACAAAAACGTTTTTCTTAAAAAAATAATTAAAACTTCCAAAAATTAATTACTTCGGAACTTCAATAATTCATAATAAATAGCCCTTTTGTCAGAAAAATTCGAACCTCGTGTCTTCTCTATAGGAAATTCCATTCTCTACAACTTTGTAAGTTTAAGTTTTTCCAAATTCCAAACAAACAGAAATTGACCGAAATTCACAAACGGACGATTTTACAGGCTATAATCAAATTTCAGTGAAGAAATGGGCCCACAGACATGTTTAACATGTTTTAAACAACTTTTGCAACAAAAATACTGTTCCTCCTCATATATTCATATATCCCACATTCATTGTAAAAATATCACCATTATTATATTATTAAAATATAATAATATATTTAAATGAATTATTTTATCAAAAAAGATAAAATATCAATTTTTCAACAATTGTCACTTTAAAATTTTCTCCATCTATATCCACATAAAATGAATATTTTCCTTATCATATAAATCAATAATTAATTATTCACAAATAATATTACGTAATCACAATATCGAATAACCGTGTCGTTCTTGGGAAAGAGGGGCTTTCCAATAAGGATTTCTTCTTCTTTTGGCAATTAGGTGACCAAACCTCTCCTTAGACAGAACTTTCTAAACATTGCCAATAATGTTATCTAATAACATTATTCCAATAATAGGAATTATTGATCTGATAATGAAAATACTATGTAGTGACAATTATTGAAACAACAATAATATAAAATATCAACGTAGCAATTATTGAATCAATAAAATAAAATATTAAACAGTAACTACTGTAAAAATTATTGAGTAGTGCCTTCTTACGTAAGAATCAATAATTGGTGCAATACAGGTATACTTCTTGTGTTTTAACCACCGGGTATTTTAAAATTATTAACGGTAACAATTACGCCGTTATTTATAAACAACTTATACTTGTCGTTTTCTTCATCCAATCGCTTTCCGTTATGGGGCCCACACAAGGCTGCGTCGTTGTACAAATATTCCCCGACAGTAAGAATATTCCACGACCAAATGAATATTCTCCGATAAAAATGAATATTTTATAACCACTTGCTTATTTAAAATATTTTCGCATTTTACCTGTAACTAACCACATTAATCAAATTAACCCTTACTATTTCAAAATAATAAAATAGAGGAAATTTAATTTCATTTATAATAAGTTGGGGTCTTACAACCTCCCCTCCTTATGAAATTTCATCCTCAAAATTGACGTACGTACCTGGTGTTTCAAAAAAGTGAGGATTCCTCGCTTTCATTTCCGTTTCCAACTCCCAGGTCATTTCCTCAATAGCATGGTTCCTCTACAAAACTTTGACTTGTGGTATGACCTTTGTGCGTAGGACATGCTCCTTCCTATCCAAGATCTTGACAGGTACCTCTTCATACGTTAAGTCTTCTCGTCCGGTTCTAACTCAATAACGTGGATTGGGTCTTTCACATATTTACGTAGCACAGATATATGAAAAAAATTATGAACACGAGACATACTTGGAGGTAATGCGAGTCTATAGGCCACATTTCCTACTCGATCAAGAATCTGAAATGGACCAATAAATCGTGGATTGAGCTTTCCTCTCTTCCCAAATCTTGTAACTCCCTTCCATGGAGCAACACACAACAATACATGATCCCCAATACTAAATTCCACGTCCTTTCGATGAAGATCCGCATAACTCTTTTGTCGATCATGTGCCGTTTGTATACGTTGTCGAATCATTTGGATCTTTTCTGTAGTCATACGTACCAAATCGGGTCCCAATAATGTTGCTTCACCTACCTCATCCCAACATATTAGAGAGCGACACTTTCATCTATACAATGCTTCGAATGGAGCCACACCTATACTTGCCTGATAACTGTTGTTGTAGGAGAATTCCACCAATGGTAAATACTTATCCCAACTCCCTTTGAAGTCTAGGACACAGAGTCTTAATAGATTTTCAAGAGTTTGAATAGTCCTCTCTGATTGTCCGTCCGTTTGATGATGGTATGCTGAACTGAATCATAAATCTGTGCCCATAGCTTTTTGCAAGCTAACCCAAAATCGTGAAGTGAATCTTGGGTCACGATTCGAAACTATGGATACTGGCATGCCATGCAATCTCACAATCTCATTCATGTACATACTAGCAAGACGTTCAAGGGAATAAGTCTCCCGTATCGGCAAGAAATCAGCAGACTTGGTTAATCTATTAACAATAACCCAAATAGCATTTATGCCTTGAGAAACCGTGGGAAGACCCGTAACGAAATCCATGGTAATGTGTTCCCACTTCCATTTCGGAATCTCAAGTGGTTGCAATGGACCCATAGGTACTTGATGCTCCGCCTTTACATGTTGACAAGTTAAACACCTTGAGATAAACTTTGCAATCTCTCTTTTCATATTGTTCCACCAAAATGTATGTCGAAGATCACGATATATTTTGGTACTTCCAGGATAGATTGTAAATGGTGTATTATGTGCTTCCATCATGATCTTGTACTTCAAATCAGATTCGTTAGGAACACAAAGTTTGGAGTGTACTTGAAGCATTCCTTCTTCATCGATTCTTACTTCTGGAATAGCACCTTCTTGTACTTTCTTCTTCATACGCATTAGCTCTGGGTCTGTGGCTTGAGCAACTTTAACTTCATCGATTAAAGTTGGTTCTATGCATATACTTGACATCATCGCACTCGTTCTCGCATATGATCTTCTACTCAACGCGCTACTACCACGTTTGCTTTTCCAGGATGGTATTGAATAGTGTGGTCATAATCTTTTAACAACTTTCGAGCCAACGTCGTTGCTTGCATGTTGAGTTCCTTTTGGGTGAAGAAATATTTGAGGCTTTTATGGTCTGAATATATCTCCACTTTCTCTCCATATAGATAGTGCCTCCAGATCTTTAGCGCAAAAACGACTGCTGCCAACTCTAGATTATGAGTAGGATAATTCCTCTCATACTCTTTAAGTTGTCGCGAGGCATAGGCTATGACTTTCCCATGTTGTATGAGAACACATCCTAACCCTTTGCCTGAAGCATCGCTATAAATAACAAATCCATCCGAACCAGATGGTATTGTCAGAACATGTGCCAAAATAAGTCTCCTCTTAAGCTCTTGGAAACTCTTCTCGCATTCCTCGCTCTATACAAATTTTGTATCCTTCTGAGTCAATTGAGTTAACAGAGTAGCGATTCGAGAAAACCCTTCCACGAATCTCTGATAATAACTAGCTAAGCCCAGAAAGCTACGTACTTCGATCACTGACTTCGGTTGCTCCCAACTTTGTATTGCTTCAATCTTCGCCGGGTCAACAGATACTTCATGTTTTGACACCACGTGCCCAAGGAATGCTACTTCCTCAAGCCAGAACTCGCATTTCTTAAACTTGGCATATAGCTTGTTTTCACGAAGCCTTTGGAGTACCAGCTTCAAATGGTGCTCATGATCTTCACGGCTTTTGCAATATATGAGGATGTCATCAATAAAGACAACAACGAACTGATCCAAATGTTCCTTGAATATCCAGTTCATCATATCCATGAAAGTCGCAGGAGCATTAGTCAATCCAAAAGACATGACTAAGAATTCATAATGCCCGTCATCGAGTTCTCGAAGGCGCTCTTTGGAATATCCTCGCCTAATCTTCACCGATGATATCCGAATCGAAGATTGATCTTTGAAAAAATTATGCTCCTTGCAAACAGTCAAACAGGTCATCAATGCAAGGTAGCGGATACCTATTCTTGATGGTGACATGGTTCAATTCCCGGTAGTCAATATAAAGTCGCATACTCCCATCTTTCTTCTTTATAAATAAAACAGGAGCACCCCAAGGAGATATACTAGGACGAATGAAACTGATGTCCAACAATTCCTGTAGTTGGACTTTTAACTCCTGAAGTTTAATAGGAGCCATTCGATATGGGGTTTTAGAAATGGGCTTTGTACCAGGTTCAAGATTAATAAAGAATTCAACTTCACGTTCTGGGGGTAGACCGGGAAGTTCTTCAGGAAATACGTCAGGAAATTTACTAACAACAGAAATATTATTCAAATTCGACGTGTCTTTTCAAATCCATAACATGGGCTAAGAAAGCTTGACATCCGTTTTTCAATAAACGAATAGCTTTATGACTTGATATGACAGTGATTGATTTTAGTAGTTTAGTTGCTTGAATTCGTACAATAGGTTGGTTAGGAATATGAAAACTAACAACCTTACGAAAACAATCAATTTTGGCATGATGAGTAGTTAACCAATCAATCCCTAAAATCACATCAAAAGCAAGTATCTTTAAAGAGATAAGATCAACAGGTAATGTGATGGTGCCAACTTGGATCATACAAGATTTATAAACAGTGGATGTGATGAAAGTTTCTCCTAATGGAGTCTCCACAGATAAATCAAAGTCTAATTTCTCCGAAGTTAAGTTTAAACGTTGAGCACAAGCAGGAGAGATAAATGAATGGGTAGCACCGTTATCTAGTAAGGTATAAACTTCACAAGAATTTATGATTAGCTTACCCGTGATCACCTCGTTTGGGTTCCTCGCATTTTGACCAGTCACGACAAACGCTCTTCCAAGAACCGTTGACTTTGACTTTTCTGGGACAGCCTTTTGAGTCACCATCCCCGCTGGACTTGGTTTCGCTACCGTACAATCTCAAGCGATATGTCTTTCTTTTCCACAATTATAGCATACCTTGAACTGTTGTGGGCAGTTTGGGCTGATATGTCCCTCTTTTCCACATTTATAGCATACAACCGGTGGTCGTTCTCCTCCCTTAGAACCGAGCTTGTTCTTTGGCACCGACGCCTTCACATGGTCGTTGTTGAATCTCCTCTTTTTAAAATCTCCTCCCGACTCGCTTCTTTTATTCTCATGGCCATGATTACCACCAGAGTGGTTGCCGCTTTTGTCCATATTTTTCTTTCTCCGCTGATTATCGTTGTTCTGATGACTTATGTCACCGGTATGATCCTGGTTGTGGTCCCTCGGTTGAACGTACTCGTTATCTCGCTCTAATAATTGAGCCCTGTTGATAACATCTGAATAGAGATAAAATTTATGAGAAATGATATATTAACGTATGCCGGGTTTCAAACCTCTCAGAAAACATCCAGGTCATATGTTCTTCATTCTCCACCAAATGAGGTGCAAACCTGGATAACTCTGCAAACTTTTCCTCGTATTGGGACACCGTCATATTATTTTGTTCCAATCTAATAAACTCCACTTCCTTCATATGACGAATACTTTCAGGAAAGTACTTGTCATTGAACAGTTTCTGAAACGTCTCCCAAGACATGTTGAGTGCAGCTGGATGGGTACGCTTCACAAATTCCCACCAATAATCTGCCTCATTACGGAACATAAAGGTGGTGAATGGAACCTTCTGTTCCTCCGTGCATTCCAAGACATCGAATATCTTAGTGATTTGCTTGACCCACGTTTCTGCCTTAATCGGATCCGGCTTTCCCCAGAATTCTGGTGGTCCCAACTCTTTGAACTGCTTAGCCGTGACAAACCGTGCGTTGTTATCATTTCCACCTATATTTTGTGCACGAGTCTCCCTCGTCTAATTTTGCATAAACTGCAAAAAGCTTCTAAACATCTCGCTGCTCATCATCTCGCTTTCGGTGGTGTTATTCACGGAGGAACATTGCCACTGCTTGACGTTTCTCCTCGTTGGTGAGTAAAGGTGTCTCCACGGTCTCATTTACTCCACTCATTAACATTCTCGATTGACATTCTCAAATCTTGCCATAAAACAAGGGTTAATTAAAGAAATCAATATATCACATAATATCCCTATATACTGACCAACCAACAAATAAGCTTAGGTAGGACACACTAGCGAAGGATTTACTCGTCTCTCCCCTCCTAGTTCTATTCCCCGATCTCTGCCAGAGATCATATCCCTAAGCTCTGATACCAACTGTGACGCCCCCAAAATAAGTATACATCACCCATTTTGAGTCGTCAATAACATGGTACAGAAACAACTACAACTTTTTTTAATACAACATAAAAACTGTGAGTTTAAAAATAAATATTGTCTTCTAGACAATATCAACACTCAAATAAGTCCTCATTATAATTATTGGTACATTATTTTACAAAAATGGTGAGGACTACTAAAATAACTTTCTACAACCTTCATTCCATACCCCGACTAGTACTCACTACAATCTCGTCTCCTGAGAAGAAAAATGGAACAAAAAGGAAAAAGGTGAGCTCAACTAGCCCAGTAAAGAATATTATGACTAAGATAATATAGAACAAATTATCGTTAGTCTTCAAAAGGGAAAAATCTGATAAAATATAATAGACAACAAGTTTCAGATCAATATTTGCAACGGAAATAATAATTCATAGATGAGTTACGTAGAGAATGAAATCTACTATAATCTATGAATTTAAAAGTCCATCATCAATATTTTATCCTCAGTAACATAAATCAATATTCATCTTGAATCAAATATTCATCTTTGCACTACAAAAGCCAAAGATATTCATCGATTAGTCATGTTCATCTCAACACTGTACATCTTTGCACTACGGACCAAAGATATTCATAATAAAATCAACCATCTTTGCACTACAAAGCAAAGATATTCAAGAATATCATCTTTTAGGACCGAGGATGATGAAAATATTTTAAAGAAAACGAATCCAAAGAAACAAAAGAACAAATATTAAGGATTCGTACTTTAAACAGTCCAAGTTCAAAAATACTTCATAAATAACCGTAGTGAAGTAAAATTCAAGAATGATCAAAACATGGATACTATCAAAGCTAGTATCCATAATCGATATTTTGGAAAAAAAAACAAAAATTTAATTTTTCTATGAATAGTGTCGTATTCGTGAATAATGCCATATACGTGAATAGTAACCCCGACACTAAAAGACAAGAATTTCACAAGAAAAATCTTACCAATAATCCGGCATAATGATATTAGAAGAAATAATATCATTTTTAAAAAAATAATATCCTTACCTTGAAAAAGAATAAGATTTCCGGGTGGAATATCGATATAACGTCAAGGAACTTGCAGAATAGATTATAGCAACACTCAAAATATCAAAATAGTCACAAGAATACGCTCGATAATATAGAGAGAGAGAACTTCAGTTTCTGGTGTGATTTTCAATTCTAACCTAAGCACCCTATTTATAGGAAAATGCTTAGAACACCAAAGCAAAAAATTTAATAAAATATTAATATTTTAATAAATCTTCACGCCCACCTCTTGAATCTGAATTCATCATGTTTTCAATACTAGTGGGGCCCACCAACAATAACAAAAAACGTTTTTCTTAAAAAATAATTAAAACTTCCAAAATTAATTATTTGAAACTTGAACTTCAATAATTTATAATAAATAGCCCTTTTATCGGAAAAATTCAACCTCGTGTCTTCTCTATAGAAATTCCATTCTCTACAACTTTGTAAGTTTAAGTTTTTCCAAATTCCAAACAAATGTAAATTGAATCAAATTCACAAACGAACGATTTTACGTGCTATAATCAAATTTCAACAAGAAATGGGCCCACGAGACATGTTTAACATGTTTTAAACAACTTTTGCAACAAAAAAATATTGTTCCTCCTCATATATTCATATATCCCACATTCATTGTAAAATATCACCATTATTATATTATTAAAATATAATAATATATTTAAATGAATTATTTTATCAAAAAGATAAAATATCAATTTTTCAACAATTGTCACTTTAAAATTTTCTCCATCTATATCCACATAAAATGAATATTTTTCTTATCATATAAATCAATAATTAATTATTCACAAATAATATTACGTAATCACAATATCGAATAATCGGTAGCCTCTGGAAAGAGGGGCTTCCAATAAGGATTTCTTCATCTTTGGTAGCGCAATTAGGTGACCAAACCTCTCCTTAGATGTAACTTTCTAAACATTGTCAATAATGTTATCTAATAATATTATTCCAATAATATGAATTATTGATCCGATAATGAAAATACTATGTAGTGATAATTATTGAAATAACAATAATATAAAATATCAACGTAATAATTATTGAATCAATAAAATAAAATATTGACAAGATAATCATCGTAATAATTATTGAGTTGTGCCTTCTTACGTAAGAATCAATAATTGGTGAAATACCGTGTATATCGTGTTTTAACTACCGGGGTATTTTAACAAAGATAATTGGTGAATAACTACGCCTTTATTTAAAAAACAACTTATACTTATCGTTTTCTTCATCCAATCGCTTTCCGTTATGGGGCCCACATACAAATTGCGTATTGTCGCATATCTAATATTCCCCCGACAAAGTAAGAATATTCCACGACCAAAACGAATATTATCCGATAAAATGAATATTTTATAACCACTTGCTTATTTAAAATATTTGCGCATTTTACCCATAACTAACCACATTAATCAAATCAACCCTTACTATTTCAAAATAATAAAATATAGGAAATTTAATTTCATTTATAATAAGTTGGGGTCTTACACTTAGGGTATATCAAAGGGTATGCTTGGATATAATAAGTTGTACATGGAGATAATGTATGATCAATAAAGAATCTACCGTTTCTAGTAAAGAAGAGAAATGTCCTATGTGATTCGATAAATGATAACCCAGTTGTCCTTAGCCAAGGCAGAATAAAATTATAAAGGAGTTTCTAATTAGCATCATTTGGAGTTGTACATTTAAGAGTCGAAATACATATAATTAAATAAAATAAGAATTGACAGTAATTCTATGTCTTATATTTAATTGGGACATTGTATGGTGGAAGGATTGAATTGTAAGGTAACTATTTACTCAAAGGTTCTTTTATGATTAATGTTGAAATCTATATTATCTAAAAAGTTGTTGATCGCTAGGAAGGTTTATCCCTATTGTAGAATAAATATTATTTATTTAAATAAATTAATTGTTTAATTTATTTATTTAAATTAGATTAGAATTATTCTAATTGATTTATTCACAACTAGTTTAATATGGAGAACCTAAATGCTCATACCATAAAAGGAAGAATAATTATTTAATAAGTTAATGGCATAATCGTTATAATAAATTAAGTATATTTAATTTAATCTATGGTGATAGAATAAATTAAATAGCTTAATATTTATTATTTAATATTTTAAAATATTAAATATAAATTAATAAGAGGAGTCTTATTATTATTATTACTATTACTATTATTTAATTCCTAAAGGAGTTTGGGAATTAATTAAAAAAAGTACTCTCATATATCCTAATAAGATTAGGTGGCTAATTAATTTAAAGAGTTTAATTACTTATTCCTAATAAGATTGGGAGCCTAATTAATTAAAGAAGTTTAATTAATTAAAATAAAACTCAATTCGTTAATTGTTAAGGAGGGTTGCCCACATATATAAATAAGATGAGTCTTATTATGGGTGAGGGTGGTTGACACTTTCAAAACATGTGAATACGTGATTCCAATTGTTGGAGAGTACACTCTTTTTTATGAGAGATAGAAAAACTAGGGTTTTGCCAAACACCCATCTTCTTGAATCTTTCTTCTTCCTTGGTGGATCACCTCTAGAGGCCAAATATTTGGATGGCTAACGTTGATCAAAGGAAGGAACCAAACCCGGTGGATTCAAGTTGAACGCGAAAGGATTTGGAGGTGAACTTATACCTGAGGAAGCTCGAATCTTCAAGGGTATGATTCTTGTTCTTTATGTTTTCATTTAATTAATAATTGTGCATAAAGGATGATCCGGGTATATGGTTTGTAAAATTTTAAAACTCTGATTTTTCACGTTTCCGCTTATTTTATGCAATTTGATTGCGTCTAAGAATATTACAAACCTAACAGTGACATCATAGCCAAACCTTTATGCAAACTATTGATTGTCTTGATTTGATATATATGTTGATATGTGTTTAGAATAATTTAATTGGGCATAATTTGTTGTATAAAAATTATTAAAAAATAAAATAAAATAAAAATTCAATTAAATGAATCTGTTCCTCTGAATTCCGTTATTCATGAAACTGTTTTCTCCTTTTCGAAAACGTTAATCAGGGTCACCTGATTATATTTTATATATATGTGTGTATTATGGTTAATAAAGTTATAGGATGATTCTTGTGAATGACTTTTCAATTCACGTGTTGCTATATATATATATATATATATATGATATATATATATATATATATATATATATATATTATTCTCAATTATTTTATAATTAAAATAAAAATTTATTTTAATCTTAAAATAAAAGGTTTATTTTAATCTTAAAATAAAAGGTTTATTTTAATATTAAAAGAAAAGAATTTATTTTAATTTTAAAATTGGATTTCATGCTAACTAATTAGAGTTGGAATTGGATTCCATGATAACTAATTGGAGTTGAAATTGGATTTCATGTTTCCTTAAATAAAGGAGTTTATTTAGATATGAAATTTCTAAATAAAGTAGTTTATTTGTGAATAGGAAATAGAATCCGTATTTCCCTAAATAAAGTGTTTATTTAGATATGGAATAAGATTTCATATTATTCAAAATAAAGGAGTTTATTTGTGAATATGAAAGAGAATTCATGTTTCCTTTAATAAAGTTTTTTTATTTTTTTTTACTTGGAATTGGATTCCATAATTAATTAAAATAAATGAGTTTATTTTGATTAAAGAATTTGATTAAAATAAAATAGTTTATTTTATTCAAAATTAGATAAATTAAAATAAAAGAGGTTTATTTTGATTTAAATTTGAATTAAAATAAAGGAGTTTATTTTTATTCGAAATTAGAGTTTATACTAACTAAATTTGCCCATTAAATGATATCAATATGTATATTGAATGTTTATTATTCATGAGATGAATTTTATTTATTATACATATATAGTTGTGAATGATAATAAATGTGATTGATTATGGACTATTGACCAATGCGATTGAATTTTATTTTAGTTGGATGAATGAATATATGTGTTTTATTAAATGGAGTCTGCGTACCTCGTCTTCTCTAATTTTTCTTAATGTAAATTCTAACTCCCTCCTATGTACTTCCCCTTGACTGCTGATCAAGGTTTCTATTTATTTTAAATAGTTTTGTAATAGAAATAGTTAGAATTAATTTTGAAGAATTAGAGATCAAGGAGCAAGGAGCGTTTGAAGACCTGTTTGTAATGGAGCCCCGAGATTTAAATGTAATAGTTATATTTAAACTTAATTCTTGCACCCTAAGTTTGACCTATTGGTTCACTTGGTGACTCTAGTGAACCAAACTAGAATAAAGTCCATAATCAATCTAGGTAGAATATAGTATTCTATATGTGCATGCTTATACTATATATATATATATATATATATATATATATATATATATATATATATATATATATATATATATATATATATATATATATGCATTTACATGTTAATTAATATGACGTGTATTTTATATATATATATATATATATATATATATGCACGCTAAATAAGATGAGACAAATTAATAACAAACCCCTCAAATATTTTATATTAAGTTGTAACGTTCAAAGATATTTGGAATATCGAACATCGCCTTCTAGCATGATAGAAACAATAGAGTATTGAATATTTAATATGAGTTTGTTGTGCACACACAAGGCAAGTATTAAATATTTAAGATGTTATTTTATTACATATGATGTTTATAAGGAATTGAACATTACTGCTTTGTTGTACACACACAAGGGCTGTAGTTTTCTCTTCACTTATATGAAAATGTTGGGTCTGAGTTAACTTAAATCATTTTAGTTCGGATGTGCACACACTTGATCATTATAATCTAAGAGGCAAAATACAAGGAGTTGCATAGTTGATGTAATTGACAAGAGTTGTCTACCTATTTATTTATATATAGTTTGTTGTGCACACACACAAGGCTATATACATTTGAAATAGGATCCTTATTCTCACTAGGATATATTTAATTAGATAATGTCGAACTATATATATTGAGGGTAGTTTGAAGAAAATAGTGGGAGATACCAATTTAAAATAAAACCTAATTTATTTTGGTAATTAATAAAAGAATGTATGCTAAAATGTTGTTAATTACAAATTCATTTATAGAATTTTATAATGTCTAAATTACTATCACTGCGAAGCATATTAGATGTTATTTAACCTGGCCGAATTAAACGGATTGGTTAAGGAAATTGAGAATAATTCTCACAGTTGAAAAGCTATCTTATGTCCTTAATACGCCTATCCCTGCAATGGTTGCAAAAAATGCCTCTAAAGAAGAGATTGCTACTTTTAGAAAGTGGCAAGATGATGCACAGTTGGCTCAATACATCATGCTCGCATCCATGAGTAACGAGCTTCAGCGTCAGCATGAAACTATGGATGCTCTTACTATATTCCTGTACATCAAGTAGTTGATGGTGAGGACAATAGGACTAATAGATATCAGATATCTAAGGAGCTCTTCCAATTTAGAATGACCAATGACACTACATTATAGATAAAAGTCCTTAACATTATCAATTTGATTGATCAATTAGGACAATGGGTTTTATCATGGATGGAGAGTTGAGCCAAGATTTGATCTTGCAGTTACTCCCGGACTCCTTCTCACAATTGTTGTGAATTTTTCATATGAACAAGCTAGATATCAGCCTCACTGATATCCTTAACATGTTGAAAAATGTTAAGAGTCACTTTTCAACCAAGAAAGACCAAGTCTTACTGGTAGGGGCCAAAGGATCTTCTAAAAGGAAGAACGATTCTAAGAAGATAAATAGAACAGGCATAAACAAAGGATAATAAGAACAAAACTGATATGGATAGCAAAGGAGTTTGCTTCCACTGCAATAAGCCTGAACAATGGAAAAGAAACTATGAGAAGCATCTTGCATAGGCTAACCAGAAGAAGTTTAATGAAGTTTCGGTTACAAATATAGTTTTGTTCATGATTGAAATAAATTTTTCTTTATGTCAAGGTTCTACTTGGCTATTGGATACCAACTTTGGTTATCATAAATATAGATTTATGAAAGGACCAAGCAGAAGTAGAAAGCTAAACAAAGGATAAGTAATCCTATGTTTGGTAAATAAAGCAAAGGTTGCTGCATTAGCCATAGGAACTTATAGCTTAGCAATGCCTACGGGAAACTCTATTAAGTTAATAAGTTGTTATTGTATTCTAGTTCTTGTTAGAAACATTATTTCCATTTTGTTGTGGGACAATGAAATCTTTGGTATTATATTTAAGAATAATTATTGTTCTATTTATAATAATAATGTTTTGTATAGAACTGAAATATTACTTAATGGATTTTGTATACTTGACTTATGTGAAAAATTATTTTTCAAATTGAATAAACTAGTATAAGAAAAAGGAGATGATCGTTCAAAAGTTGAATATGTGTATTTGCTGAAATACAATTGTGAATTATTTGAAAGGTTCAAAGAATTCAGAAATGAAATAAATTGGCAAAGTATTAGGATTCTTTAATTTGATCAAGGAAGGAATAAATACTTGTGCAATAAGTTTCTAGATCATCTCAAATGGTTTTCTCATAATGGACGCCTCCTGATACACAATAATTGATTGATGTATCTAAAAGGAAAAATCGTACCTTGTTGGAGATGGTACGGTCCATAATGATTTTACCGACATTCCAGTATCCTTGTGGGATAATGTCTTAGAAATGGCTACATATCTACAAAAAGGTAACCTCAAAATCCGGCCACAAAACTCCATAAAAGTTATGGACAGGAAGGATTCCTAATTTTAAGTAAGTTAAGATAAGGGGTTGTCCAACTTATGTGAAAAGGTTTCAAAGGATAAGCTTGGCATAAGATTTGACAAATATAGATTTGTGGGACATCCTAAAGTAAGTTTAGGGTATATGTTCTATAATCCTACTTAGCAAAAGGTGTTTGTTGCAAAATATACTGCCTTCTAAGATAAAGATGTTTATCATTGAAGGGGCTAGTGGGAGGATAATAGATCTTGAAGAGTTCAAGAATCACAAATCACTATAAGTTAAATAAGAGGAACCTGTAGATAGACCTAATGTACCACAATCGAATCGTAAATCTGGAATAGTACCGAAGATACCTGGGAGGTATGGATTCATCATAGATGATGATGATGAGGTACGCATCATAGATGATGATGATCCAGTTACATACGATGAGGTAAGAGTTGTAGACACTCAAAGAAATAGATTGAAGCAAGCTTCTCAAAAATGGAACATTAATTTTGATGAAATAATCAAAAGAGTTTGATTTTATCAAAAACAAGAATAAACCTAGTGTGTACAAAAGGGTTAGTGGGAGCGTCGTGACACTCCTAGTATTATATGTTGATATACTACGGATAAGGAATGACATACCAATGCTACAATTAGTAAATATAAAATTATCTAAATATTCCTCCACGAATGATTTGGGAAGAGTATCGTTATTGGGGATACAAATCTATATAGATAGAGTTAATATGATGCTCGACTTAACCCAAGGAACGTATATTCATTTGATGCTAAAGTCGTTTAGCATGGCAAACTCCAAGAGTTGTCTCATGTTGATGAGTCATGGAGTGTATCTCTCCTAATAGTCCCCATAGACTCATAAAAGATAGATCGTATGAGTAACTATCATGTATGCAATGAAATATACGAGACCTGATGTTGATCAGTCATATTCTAGAGAAGTTCACTATGAGTCAGTGAAAAACAACTTAAAGTACTTAACCAGCACTAAGGATGTGTTCATATTCATGGTGGGTCTAAATTAAAACTAGAGGGCTTAACAGACTCAAGTTTTTCAGACAAACCAAGACGACATAAAATCCACTTTAAGGTAAAGGGTTACCTTGAACGGTGGTGCAGTGAATTGGAAAGGTTTCAAACAACAAAGAGTTGTTGGTTTAGTGATAAAGACAAAGTATATAGCTATAAATGAAGCTGCAAGTTGATTGTTTCGATGAAAAGTTCATTATAGAACTAGAAATAGTTCCTAAGTCTCATCTTGGATCTAAACATGTGTTGTGGCACTTTCATTTGATTATAGGAATCATTAAAAGATGAGAAATCACTATAGAGATAGTGGACTCTGAAGAACAACATTACATATCCATTAACTAAAGCTTATCCAACAACAGGATAATCGTCACTTAGAGAAGAAGGGTATGAGATATCATGATGATTGACTTTAGTGCAAGTGGTAGATTGAAAGTAGTATGCACACAAGCCAATCATGTTTGATGATAAAGAAAATACTTTGTAACAATCTTAATCATTTATTAATAAAAAGTATTAATTTATTAAAGGCTTTTAATTATCTATATGATGCTATTTTATAATATGTGATAAACCTATAGTTTTAAGCAATGCTTTTAGAATAATGATGATGATCATTCTAATGAGATCTAAATTCTTAGAAAGCTTAAAACTAAAATAGTTCCCAATTGTTGGATTACTAAATTGGGGATTAGTGAATCTGATAGATTGGGTACATACGTTGCTTGCTCATTGGATGAGGATGATTGATCTCATGATCATTTGTGTGGAGACACTAAAGCAAATATGTAGGTGCTTATTAAAGAATAAGTTCATTGAATGTGGCTCGCTAATGAATACTTAATGGAGTTTTACTTGCCTGTCAATAGGAATTCATGTAGTGATAGTAGTACAAGTGATCCTTGAACTTGAGATCATCATAGTATCTTGTGTATGATGAGTTATATTTTGACTTATTCCTTAAGACCCTTAAGGTATATCAAAAGATATGTTTGGGTATAATAAGTTGTACATAGAGATAATGTATGATCAATAAAGAATCTACCGCTTCTAGTAAAAGAAGAGAAATGTCACATGTGATTCGATAAATGACAACACGAGAGTCCTTGGCGAAAGCGTAAATGAAATTAGAAAGGAGTTTCTAATTTGCATTATTTGAGTTATACATTTAAGAGTCGAAATACATATAATTAAATAAAAGAAGTCTTGACAGTAATTCCATGTCTTATATTTAATTGGGACATTGTATGGTGGAAGGATTGAATTGTATGGTAACTATTTACTCAAAGGTTCTTTTATGATTAATGTTAAAATCTATATCATCTGGAAAGTCGTTGATCGCTAGGAATGCTTATCCCTATTGTAGAATAAATTTTATTTATTTAAATAAATTAATATTTTAATTTATTTATTTAAATAAGATTAGAATTGTTCTAATTGATTTATTCACAACAGGTTTAATATGGAGAACCTAAAGGGTCACACCATAAAAGGAAGAATAATTATTTAAGAAGTTAATGACATAATCGTAATAATAAGTTAAGTATATTTAATTTAATTTATGGTGATTGAATAAATTAAATAGCTTAATATTTATTATTTAATATTTTGGAAATATTAAATATAAATTAATAAGAGAAGTCTTATTATTATTATTATTATTACTATTATTATTATTTAATTCCTATAGGAGTTTAGGAATTAATTAATAAAAGTACTTTCATATATCCTAATAAAATTAGGTGGCTAATTAATTAAAAGAGTTTAATTAATTATTCCTAATAAGATTGGGAGCCTAATAAATTAAAGAAGTTTAATTAATTAAAATAAAACTCAATTCCTTAATTGTTAAGGAGGGTTGTCCACGTCTATAAATAAGAGGAGTCTTATTATGGGTGAGGGTGGTTGACACTTTCAAAACACGTGAATACGTGATTCCAATTGTTGGAGAGTACGCTCTTTTTCTATGAGAGATAGAAAAACTAGAGTTTTGCCAAACACCCATCTTCTTGAATTTTTCTTCTTCCTTGGTGGATCACCTCTAGAGGCCAAACATTTGGGTGGCTAACGTTGATCAAAGGAAGGAACCAAACCCGGTGGATTCAAGTTGAACGCGAAAGGATTTGGAGGTGAACTTGTACCTGAGGAAGTCGAATCTTCAAGGGTATGATTCTTGTTCTTTATATTTTCGTTTAATTAATAATTGTGCATAAAGAATGATCCGGGTATATGATTTGTAAAATTTTAAAACTCTGATTTTTCACGTTTCTACTTATTTTATGCAATTTGATTGCGTCCAAGAATATTACAAACCTAATAATTAAGCCCAACTTAAAAAGTACTAATATACACATGAAAGGTTCTCAAAATAGACAATGTGAGACTTTTGTCAAAACTAAAAATTTTGAAGCACATCCAACATACCAAAGTACCAACAAATGGGTAGAAATGTTAAAGAGCCAACGAGAGCGATTTTCTGAGATCTGGAAGGACGTTATGCATGAAATGGGAAGTAGAGAAGGATAACTCATAAAAGAAAAATCATTTTCATAGGCATACAAAAAGCCAAGGTATGTCAAAAAATGTAAGATGAAGACAAGTTGGGTGGTGGGGAAACATAGCACTGCTGTAGTACTTTTGCATTGTAGGGAAAAGCCATCTACAATACAAATTTATCAAATAATATATGATCACACAAGAACTAATAATTCTACAAATAAGAGATATATTTCTAAAATGTTTCAAGTAAAATTTTAGGCCTTTAATGTACCCTTAATAGTAGCTTAGAATTTAGTATTACAAGAAATGACAATAAAAATGGCAAATTAAGAATCTTATACTACTTTATAATCCTAAAATAAAAATGCATCTCTTTTTTTCTTGGAGACTACTAAGAGTAAGCACTGAATCATCAATATTGCAATTAGAAATACTAATGGACATATTTTAAATTTCTTAATCAACTGGAGTAGAAAATAGATGAAAATAATTGTACGATAAATTTGACTTGCAACAAAAGCCCAAAAAAAATCAAGTTAAAAGCATCATATACGTAGAAATTAAAGACAAGTAGTCAAATATAACATGGTTTAACAAGTTAACAATGAACGCACCTGATATTAGTATTAATATTAACCTTAAAAAGAAAGAAGAAGAAAATTATGCAGTAGTTCTTCGAGGGTTTCTAGTTTCTAGTACTTAATTCACTAAATTATTGATAAACTATAACACATAAAGGAGGAGAAAAAGCGAGAGTCACCTATCGGGTTTTTGGAAGATATAATTAGCTGGTGTTGACCATTGAAGGCTGAAAAAGATGAAATGACAAGTTTCACAAACTCATTCATCAGCTAAAAATAGTAAACACCATTAGAGAGCAAAGAAAAGAAATTGTTAATTAGACTTTTTTTTTTTTTAATCTTGCTTGCTAACTAAGCTACTATATTTATACTAATTGTCATCCCAACTATCTAAGCTTAAAAAACATAAAATCCCTTATAAATAATTAACTTATTACAATATCAACCTTGTACATTTATAAATTTATAACCATCAGTAACATGACTTCTCGAGCTATTATGTTGTGTATCTAGACTTGTATAACAAGCATGAACTTGTAATGTTGTATTAGATATTGTTATGACAAATACAATAAATTAATGTAGAAAGTTCAAGACAATAACAACGTTTTACGTGGAAAACCAAATCGAGAAAAAACCACGAAGGAGACAGAAGAAATCCACTAAATAAATATCTGAAGAATACAAGATAAAGAGAGAACTATGAGAATTCTTAGAATACTTCTGAATGTCTCTACTCCATTTAATTCAAATAATTAAACATGAATAAAGAATGCATTTATATTAAATAATTTTTTTTATTACTTTTAATCTTCTACTTGCACTAAAGTCAATCTCCTTGTTATCTCATATCCATCTTCTCTAAGTGTGATCTAACTGCTGTTGAGTTAATGCTTTAGCAAATGGATCTGGAATATTGTTCTGAGAGTCCACTACCTTTATAGTGACTTCTCATTTTGCAATAATTCCCTAATCAAATGAAAGTGTGACAACGCATGTTTGGATCTCAGACGAGACTTAGGAACCATTCCTAATTTTGTAATGAAATTTTCATCTAAACAACAAACTTTACAGCGTCATTTACAACTATATACTTTGTCTTTGTCACTAAATCAACAACTCCTTGCCATTCAGAACTTTTCCAACTCATTGTACCACCGTTCAAGGTAACCATATACCCTAAAGTGGATTTGTTGTTGCATTGGCCAGTCAAAAAAATATGAGTCTGTATAGCCTTCTAGTTTCAAATCAGATCCACCATAAATCATAAACACATCATTAGTACTTGTTAAGTACTTTAGGATGTTATTTACTGTCCTATAGTGATCTTCTCTATAAATTAACTGATCACCATCAAGACTCATATATTTCATTCCATACATGATAGTTACTCATGCGATTTCTCTTTTCAGCTGTCTTTGGGTACAATTTCTTAGAGAGTTACACTCCATGGCTCATCAACATGAGACCACTCTTGGGGTTTGTCATGCTAAACCCCTTTAGCATCGAATGAATATACGTTCCTTAGGTCAAACCGAGCATCTTTTTGAATCTATCTATATAGATCTTCATCTCCAAAATATAGGATGTTTCTCCCAAATCATTCATGTAGGAATATTTAAACAACTTTATCTTTACTGATTATAACATTGGTGTGACGCCCCAAATCCAGGTATCTTCCAACTCGACAGATGGTGCTACACGGTACTCATAATCATACATTCATTCCATTGAAACAACAACACAATGAGTGTATTAACTACATTATTATTACATTCATAATAAATCCTTTCCCAGGTTCATAAACTGAATACATTATTCGTTGTTCATAAGTATAATACATACAAACATACTAGTCTATTACAGGATAACTAACTATCCATCTTAGCATTGCCTTTATCTTTCTTAGAAATCTCAGTTTGTTCGGCCTTAGCTGCAATAATATAATTCAAGCAAGAAGTGAGCATAACTAGCTCAGTAAGTCTAACAAAGGATAATATCAATACCACGTCGAGAATTATATGATTATCTTCTATAACTAAACAAATAGCTATGAAGTACTATGAAACATTGACTAGCACTTCTCATTTCATAACAACAATTCCAAAGTATATATAATAGCTTAGAAATTCTGAACCGGTCGAAAGACCATGAACATACTCTTTTCATTTTCATACATAAAAAGGACATCTCGGCACTAAGGTCGTACATCCGATATTTCTTACGAGCACTTCTAGGTGATCAGCCTATAGTACTCTATGTTGATCAACACTCATCCGTTAAACGTATTTACGTTTAAGTTTTGTCAACCTCACGTGCCCATCGAATAATCGATGAAAAATACATTTGTTTATTCATATACAAACTTACCTTTGAATCTGTACCAAATACTTGGCATAGGATAGCGTTAATAGTTCTATATCGAAAGACTTGTAAGCAAATCAATCTAACTCTTAAGAATAGTCTAGCCGAGTTAAAACTGGCATCGATCTTTTCGTAAAATAATTCATGCATCTCAGAACATGAATTACAAAAAACTTGGCTAACACGAAGGTTAGACAAGCGTTAAGAAAACTTGCCTTCACACGTCTTTGAATTCAATATTCAACCGTTCTCACTCTTTACAGAATTTACATGATATATTCACATAGCACATTGTAATTAGCTACCAAACAATCTAATCACATTGTTATTACCAATTTCTTTCTCTTTTATGTCTTAAAAGAATTTATTTCATTATTAAATGTCAATTCGACTTACTATTCTTTCTCTTGTTAACATTCTTACGTTATTAACCAAAACTTGATCATTATTGGTGAAGTACCAATGTTGAATATAATTTACTTTCTTACTCTTTACGTTCTTTGTTTAATTCTCCATTAAACAACATTTACATTCCTAAAGTCATCACTAAGTAAGTGATTTAAAGTTAATCTTACTATATATGTTAAGTACATTCATGTTCCATTATTGATTTACAACCACTTGGGATTAGAAACCAAGTTATTCAACAAACTCTCATTCTTACGACGTGATGCGCTGGCGACTCTAGCACATCATCATTGGCGTTATACCTTAATTAACAATGGGGAAGTCCGGACTCGAGCTACTCGACATGACATTCCTTCTGCAATAGTAGTGAAATGCTGCTACCACCACTTCGATGACCAATCTTCCTATTCACGGCGCTCCGGCATGACCATTAACACTTGGGTTGGTGCTACGGCGCCTCCCTTGAGTCTCAGTTGACTTTGACAGTTTGGTTTTTCTACAAACTTTCCGGGCTCATAACTTATTCGTTTTACATCCAAATTGGCTCCTTAAAAATCCATTATCTCCTAAATCATGTGCACTATGATTTCATCAGAAAATATTTCATTTTCAAATCTTTTAACACGAAATTCACCGATTAGTTCATTATTAAGCGTTCGTTTATCGTTCGTGAGCGTTCAAAGCTCGTTTTCTTCGTTCTAAGTCAGAATTCGATGATTCTTAAGTCCACGACTCTTGAATACCTTATCTCACGTGATGCCACTAAAGACCAAAGTACCCAAGTTACACGGCAATTTTTGACTACTAATCCGAGATTTCTACGTTTTCAACGTTTAACGCCGAATCTCGAAAATTTTGTCATAACTTCGTTACTCGTGTTCTATATGCCAAATCAAATGAAACAACTCCATTGAGTCATCATCTACATCCTAACCAAGCAATATGCACATACCCTAACAATGATGGTTTTCAATTTGTCCATCAACAATCAAGTTAACGTTAAAAGGTTTCCTCGGTTTAAACTTACGTAATCACTTATGATTTCTACTTAAACATAACTTATCAATGTTTTAATCATTAATAGCCATCCTTATCCCTTCGGAAGAGACATGCTCCACCAATCTACGTTTCTCTACAAAAAATAAATTGAAAAGATCGAAGACTAACGTTTACAAAATATTACCTTTTCATTCTTCGCATTCTTGCTAAAAACTCTTATGATTTGCTTCAAGGTAGCTTGATTACTTGTTTCTAGCTCTCTCTCTCTCTCTCTCAATATATGTTGGCTAATGTTTGTAAAATATCAAATGACCAACCTAAGCTTCTTTATATAGGAAATTTAAATGGAGGGAAAAATGGTAAATTGGCCACCTCCTTAGTACTTAGCCACCAAGTAATGGCTTTACTTGGGCTCCAAGTGGCCGACCCACATGACTTGTGGGTCCCCCCATGGGGTTTACCCATTTGGTGACCCATCGGTTCCATTCACTTTTCAGTTTCTTGGATCGGGCTTGATTTAACCTAACATTGGGCCATAACTTGGGCTTCATTTCACTTAACATTGGGCTTGGCATAATGCAAGTCCAATTGAATTCTACAAAGTCCATGAACTCAAAGTCCATTAAGACTAATCGTATTTTACGCATTCAATTATTATATTCTCTTCGTTTAGTATTCATATAATATTTGTATTATACGTCGTACTATTCTTTGTACTATACTCGTATTCTAACTAATATCATACTCGTATATCGTACGTATAATAACCCTAATCATTATACGCATTACATTTCCTTCTCAAAAATCACTTTTCCTAACCCTTAGGTTTAAGTCCGCAGGCGAAAACTTCGTTTACCATAACTCAAATATTATTGGATATTTCATCTCGACTTAGAATTCTATAATTCCCGAGCAGAAATGGATGAATAGTGTTTTTATAGAAATTTCTTGGAAAACTTTTTTTCGTCTTGGAAATTCAAAACAATTAATTCTAGCACATAGCCAAAATCCTAACCACATTCGCACATTCTAGGTCATATAACGACATTCAAATAGCTTACTCACATAAATAATCAATTACATTCATTTAATCCACATAATCAAATAAAAATTTAATTGATTTAAAAATTCGATTTTCTCGGGCGTTACAATTGGTATGTCATTCCCTATCAGTAGTATATCAACATATAATACTAGGAATGTCACTACACTCACATTAACCTTTTTGTACATGCATGATTAATCCTCGTTGTTGATAAAATCAAAATCTTTGGATTATCTCGTCAAAACAAATGTTCTATCTTCGAGAAACATACTTCAATCCATAAATGGATCGTTGTAGCTCATATGCTTGATTACTGCAACCTTTAAAATAAATCCATCTGGTTCTATCATTTATACATTCTCCTCAAATTATTATCGAGGAAGGGCGTCTCCATGTCCATTTGCTAGATTTCATAATAATAAGTTATAATCGCAAGTAAAATTTGAATGGACTTAAGCATTACTACCGATGATAAGGTTTTATCACAGTTAACTCCTTGGCTTGACTTTATTTGAAACCTTTTGTCACCAGTCTGGCTTTATAACCTTGCCATTTGCTCCAATCTTTCTCTTAAAGAACCATTAAACCAAGTTCACACTTAGTTTTCATACATGGAGTGTGAAGCCCCCAAAACAGGTATACATCACCCATTCCGAGTCGCCAAATACATGGTACAGAATACAACTACAACTTAATTATACAACTGTCGTATAAAATATGACAAAACATAGTTGATAGTTTTAACACGAATATTATCTTCTAGACAATATCCAAACTCAAATTCAATCACGTTACAATTAAAATCACACTATTTCACATAATAGTGAGGACTACTAATACAACCATCTGGACCGTCACTCCATTCCCCGACTAGTCCCAGCTATATTCTCACTTCCTGAAGAGAATAGTGAAAGAAAAGGGTGAGCTCAACTAGCCCAGTAAGAAATATTATGGCTAAAATAATGCAGAAAAAATTATCATTAGCCTTCAACGGTATAACAACTGATAGAGTACAATAGATAACAAGTTTTGGATCAACAACTGCAGCGGAAATAACAATCCATTAGAAGAGTCAAAGAGCATAATATCCACTATCTTATATGATTTCAAAAGTTTATCATCACTTTTATCGCTGAGACTCAGCTTAATAAATAATCCACATCACTGAATTATCCGTGCACTATGGGCCAAGGATATTCATTAGTATCACGACCACGAATTATCCATACACTACGGGAGAAGGATATTCGTGTTCACCAATGGTTATGAACATGCCAAACAATAATTCATCTTTGGACCATTGGCTAAAGAGAATGCATTGTCATGATCATACCAACAACTTTCCATCAATGCACTACGGGCTAATTAGGATTTTTATCATATCATTTTTAACATTACAGGTCATGATTACACCGAATAATCCCTGTCATAATCATACCAATCAACAGTTCATCTTTGCACCCTTGGCCGAAGATGACTTTCATCACAATATAAGCATGAGGATGATGACAATGATATAAGAATTCAATTAAACCAAATCAAAGATAAATATTAAATACTTTAAATTTATCCAAAGTTTAAAAATGTCCAAATTATCAACATGATACTATTTTGTGGAGTAAAATTCAAGAATAATATTGTATCAAAAATAATTTGGACAGAAAAGAAATCAATTTCTGTCATGAATAGTACCCCGTGAATAGTTCTTTTTGAATAGTACCCGTACGTATGAATAGTGTCGTACGTATAAATAGTGTTGTATAAATGAATAACACCCATGCATAGTACTCTGACATGAAAAGCTTAAAAATGAACAAGAATGTTCAGAAAAATATCCTTGTAAAACGATACTAGATGAAGTGCAAATTTTAAGGATATTCTACTAATTTCAAGGAGTATAGAAGCAATACTTTAACAAAAGTGTAGAATTCAGAATCTGAAACGAAATAATATTACTTGCATACTGCAGAGTATGGAAGAAAATATTATTTCTTACGAATTTTGAACAAATATAACATCTCTTACAACTGTTGAACGAAAATAATATTCCTTACGAATATTGAACGAAGATAATATTCCTTACGAATATTAAACGAAGATAATATTTCTTGCGAATATTAAACGAAATAAAATTTCTTACGAATACAAAAAATAATATTGTAAGCGAATATGAAATAAATAATACCCCTTACCTCAAAAAGAGAGCAATTTTGACTGGTATAGTGGATAAATTCTTGAAGAAAACTTTCACTATTTTCTACACTCAAAGCTTCCTTAAACTCTAAAGAAATACGCTCAATATTATAGAAGAAGAATTCTCTGATTCTGGTGTGATTTTCTTTTCTAAACTGAGCATCCTATTTATAGGAGAAGGGAAGGATACTATTTGGATGCACAGTAAAGGAAGTTCACGGATGAACAGAAGATTCACGGGCGAAAACTTTTTGATTTTCTAATTTTTTTTACTATGCAAACACTATGCATAATAAAATATAATATATTCTATTTTTCATAAAAAAAAACAAAACTTATTATAATAATAATAATATAACATATACTCCCTCCCGTAACCATAATTATTCCACCCGTAGTTTTCAAAAAAAATTCATTACACGTGGGCCCCACCACATATCATTATCATATATATATATATATATATATATATAATAAAACTGAGATAACTTTCTCCGGCGATTTTTAAAAAATGGGTAAGTGGGAGTCCATATAATACGTCAAAATTACAACAAACACTTCATAAAAAATCCCCTTAATATTTTTAACAACATTTATTCATCAATAATATAACTTGCAATATTAACAATCATTCCCAAGAAAGAAAAGGCTTTCTGATAAGGATTTCTCCCTATTGGCGCGCAATTAGGTGACCAAACCTCTTTCCTCGATAGAATTTTCTAGACATTGTCAATAATGCAAATAATAATATGAATAACTTGTCATCACAATTATTGATTTAATAATATAAAATATTATAACAATAATTGAATCAATAACATGAGATACTATGCAGTAATTACTGTGGTAATAATTGAATAAAACTGAGTGACTTCTCACGTAATTATCAATAATCATTACCGTGTGCTACTATGCAACCACGCGTATTACTGTACTTTTACCACTAAGTATCTCAATAGTTAACGGTAAAAATTTCGCCGTTATTTTTATAAAAAGTTATTTCTGTTGTTTTCTAACTCCGACAGTAATTCCGTTGTGGGGTCCACCAAGGATTGCGCCGTTGTACGAATATTCCCTGATAAAATGAATATTCCCGACCAATCGAATATTTTATAACAGCTTGTATACTTTTTAAAATTTGTAAATATTACCAACAACTATGACAATATATCAAATCCACACCTTAATATTGAAAAAAATATTTCGGGAAAATTAAATTTTTATTCATAAAATTTAGGGTCTTACAACCTCCCCTTCTTATGAAATTTCATCCTCGAAATTGGTGTACGTACCTGGTATGTCGAAGAGGTGAGGACACCTTGATTTTATTTTAGATTCTAACTCCTAGGTCATTTCCTCAACATCGTGGTTTCTCCACAAAACTTTAACTTAAGGTATAACCTTGGAGCATAAAATATGTTCCTTCTTATCCAAGAATTTAACAGGTACCTCTTCATACGTTAAATCTTCCGCTATCTTATCTAGTTCTAATTCAATAATGTGGTTTGAGTCATCCACATATTTACGTAACATCGATACGTGAAAAACATTATGAACACGTGACATACTTGGCGGTAAAGCGAGTCTATAGGCCACGGTTCCTACTCGATCGAGGATTTTAAATGGGCCAATGAATCAAGGGTTTAGATTTCGTCTCTTTATCGATTCTCGTTTTTAGAATAATGACTTCTTGCACCTTCTTCTTTATATTCATCAGCTCTGGGTGTGTAGCTTGAGCGGCTTTAACTTTATCGATTAAAGTCGATTCTAATCGTATATTCGTTATCTTCATGTAGGTTCTTGGAGTCTTTAACTCTATCTCCATCCTTTGTAAATTAAATAAAATGGGTCTTTGTGTTAACGACGTCGCACTCGTAATCGCATACGATCTTCTACTCAACGCGTCAGCTACCACATTCGCTTTTTCCATGATGGTATTGAATGGTATTATCGTAATCTTTCAACAGCTCGAGCCAACATCTTTGGCGCATGATACATTCGTTTTAGTTGAAGAAATATTTGAGGTTTTAGAAATGGGTTTTGTATCGGGGTCAATACAAAATTCGATTTCACGCTCTAGGGGTAGGCCAAGAAGTCTTTAGGAATACGTCAGGAAATTTATTAATGATAGAAATATCATTCAAAATTGTGACTCTCATCCAAGACTTGGATAACACGTCACATTGATACCTATCAACTTGCCACCGTTGTTAACGACGTCCCCTACAGAAAGTTTGGCTTTGGTGCATTCCAAGACTTTGAAATCACTAGCAAAAGGCTCGGGGCTTTTTACTTATGGCTTGATATGACAGTGATTGACTTTAGTGGTTTGGTTACTTGAATTTGAATAACAGGTTGGTTAGGAAGGCTAACAACCTTACAAAAACAATTAATTTTAGCATGATAAATAGTTAACCAGTCAATTCCTAAAATCACATCAAAGGCAAGTATTTTCAAAGAGATAAGATCGACAAGTAACGTGAGGGTGCCGATTTGAATCAAATAAGATTTACAAACAGTGGATGTAACAAAGGTTTTTCCTAGCTGAGTTTTAACAGATACATCAAAGTTTAATTTCCCAAGAGTCAAGTTCAAACGTTGAACACAACTAGGTGAAATAAAAGAGTGGGTAGAACCGGTATCGAATAAGGAATAGACTTCGAAAGAGTTTATGATTAACTTACCGGTGATAACTTTTTTCGGGTTCCTCGACAACCGCTCTCACTTAAACTACTAGCTTTGACTTATCTGGGACATCCTTTCGCGTCGCCATCCCAGCTGGACTTGACTTCACTACACGACAAAATCGAGCTAGGTGACCTTCTCTTTTGTAATTGAATCACACTTTGGGTTGTTGCGTACAATTTGGACGGATGTGTCCCTCCTGTTCGCATTTGAAATATACGACCCGTGGTCGTTCTCCTTCCTTCGAAATGGGTGTAGGTGCTGCTGTCGATGTCTTTCCGTCATTGTTGAATCTTCTCTTCTTAAAGTTGTTCTCACTTAGTTCACCTTTCCTATTATCTTGGCCATGATTACCACTGCAGTGGTTACCATTTCTGGCATGATAATTTCCTCCACGATGGTTATCGTTGTTTCGATGGCCATTTCCACCGGTATGATTATTACCGTGTTATAGGTCGTTGCCTTTTGGTTGAGCTGACTCATAATTGTGTTCAATAAATGAGCCCTATTCACAACATCTGAATATAAACAAAGTTTGTGAGAAATGAGGTATTGATGTATTTCGGGTTTCAAACCTCGCAAAAATATTCTCGTCATTCGCTCCTCTTTATCAACTAAATGGGATGCTAATCGGGACAACTCGACAAACTTAGCCTCGTACTGCGACACGGTCATATTGTTTTGCTCCAGCTTGATGAATTCCACCTTTTTTATGTGACGAATACTTTCGGGAAAGTACTTGTTGTTGAACAATTCTTGGAACTTCTCCAAAGACATCTTTAGTGCTGCAGGTTGAGTACGTTTTACAGATTCCCACCAATGATCTGCATCTTCTCGCAACATAAAGGTGGCAAAGGGAGCCTTTTGCTCCTCTGAGCATTCCAAGACATCAATTATCTTGGTGATTTGCTTTATCCACATCTCTGCCTTAAGTGGTTTGGCTTTCCCAAAAACTCCGCTGGTCCCAGCTCCTTGAATTGCTTAGCGGTGACCAGCCGTGAGTTTCCAGTGTTTCCACCTGCATTTTGAATAGGAGTCTCTCTCGTTTGGTTTTGCATTAATTCAAAAAAATTCCTAAACATACCATTGTTCATCATTTGGTCGGTGTTATTGTTTACACGAAGATTATTGCATTCTTGATGCACATTGTGAGATCCCGAATTTTATGAAATAAAAGTATTCAATTTTTCTATTTTGGTAAATAGTTAAATTGATAAAAGTTTAAAGTTAAGGGTCATATTTGAAAATTTTTCAAAGTAAGCAAGTTGTCATAAAATAACCGATAGTAAAAGAACAATAATACGCGTGGTAGCATAGTAGCATACGGTATTGATTATTGATGCTTATGTGAGAAGTCACTCAGTTATACTCAATTATTGCTACAATAATTGATGCATCATATCTCTCATATTATTGATTCAATTATTGTCACAGTATCATCTGCATAATATGTAATATATTATTAAATCAATAATTGAGACGACAAAGTTATTCATATTATTATTTGTAATATTGACAATGTCTAGAAGTTCTGTCAAGGAGAGGTTTGGTCACCTAATTGCGCGCCAATAAGGAGAAATCCTTATCGAAAGCCCCATCTTTCCTGGGAACGACCTGATTGTTAAATATTTTGAGTTATAATATTAATGATGAATGTTATTAAAAATTGAAGTTGAGTTCGGAGTTTAATTTGGAGACGCGGACGTGATATTTGAGTCCGGAACGATGAAATTAGTAGAAATAGACTATAAACACAAAATTTGATGGGGTTGACTTTTTGGTCAAAAAAGTCAACAGTTGATATTTTCAAAAAAAGTCAAACTTTGAAATTTCAAAAATGAATTTATTGAGAAAAATATTTTCATTGTGTTGGGATTGTTAGTGTTATTAGAAATCGACATTTATTTCGATAATAATTGATGTCTGGAGGTTATATTGACCAATCGGGTAATTAATCGAATAAATGAGCAATTAATTGCTATTAATTCACATGATTATAACTATTTGTTCACATGTGTGTACTATTGATTCACATTCATGTACTATTAAGGGAGGTGGTGCAAGATTGATAATACTTGCATGACTAAATTAAAAATAGAGGTATAGATGAAGGTACTATATTATAATTAATTTTTTCACATGTTTAGAACTATTGAGTCACATGATTTACTATTGATTCACATGATTTACTATTAGGGGGGGTGGTGCAAGTTTGATTATACTTGTAGGACTAAATTAAAAATGAAAAAAAAGAGGAAGGTATTATACTGTAATATTTCGAGAGCCCCAAAATGTGCAATTATTGAAACTATATCTTCCTATAAATAGAAGCTCATTCTTCCTTCATTTGTCACTAATTCACTAAGTCTCACAAGAGCAATTATTATAGAGAGAATTATAGAGAGAACGAAGAAGAGAAGTCTGCTACCTCACCATTCCAAAGATCCGCTTTTCTTCTAAGGTAAGGGTATTATGAATTACATTCATTCAAGAGAGTTATTTTCTTTTAATACTCGTAAGAGTTGTTATTCCATTCTTTATTATTATGTTGGAGTAACCTGTCTATGTGAAGTACCGCATATATGGTGAAATTCTTCTGTTATTCCATTCTTTATTATTCAGTTGGAATAACTTTGGTAAGTGCTTATCGCATGCCTGGTGAATTCTATTGTTATTCCATTCTTTATTATTATGTTGGAACATCTTGTGCATGCATTTTTACGCATGACTGGTTCAATTCTTTATTATTACATTGGAACATCACATACTATCGCGGATTCTGGCGTGACCTCGTTCCATTCTTTATTATTACATTTGGAATATCCTATCTGCAAGTGCGGATTACGCACGACCTAGTTCTATTCTTTATTATTCTTTGGAATAACTCGTACTACATGTGGATTACTCAGTATGCATGGTGAATGATCCTTCGTATTCATTCCTTATTAAATTGTGAAAATGATCTGTCTACGTGGATTACCGCATGGCGGGTGAAAATCCATTTACAGTTTCGTATATTCTATTATACTCATCTAGGATATCATTTCTTTTGTACTCATCATGAAATATCGTTTTCTTTGATATTTTTCTATTATGAGTTACTATTCACGGGTTACTATTCACTCTAGTATTATTCACTCGGGTATTTGGGGCACTTTTCATACCGGAGTACTATTCATGAGTTACTATTTACGGGTTACTATTCACCCAATTACTATTTACCCGAATATTATTCACTCGGGTATTTGGAGTACTTTTCATGTCAGGGTACTATTCACGAGGTACTATTCCAGAAGTACTATTCACAGGGTACTATTCACGGGGTACTATTTACCCGAAAAATATATTCTTTTCTGTCCAAATTATTTTTGGGGCATGAATATTATTCTTGAATTTTACTATACAAAGCAGTATCATGTTGACAATTTGGATATTTTTAAACTCTGGATAAATTTAAAGTCTTTAATATTTATCCTTGATTTCGTTTGATTTGATTTCGGTTAATTATTGCTCATATCATTGTCATCATCCTCATGCTTATATTGTGATGAAAGTCATCTTTGGCTTACGTGCATAGATGGACTTGGTATGATTATGACCAGGGATTATTCGGTATAATCAAGACCGTAATGTAACGAATGATGTGGTAAAAGTCCTCATTGGCCTGTAGTTCATTGATGGACAGTTGTTGGTATTATTATGACCGGGGATTATTCGGTATATTCATGACCATTAAAGATTACATTAATATCCTTGGCCCGTAGTGTAGGGATGATTCGATGATGTGGTTTATTTATTAAGCTGAGTCTCAGCGATAAAGTTAATGAAAAACTTTTTAAATCATAGAAGATAGTAGATTTTATGCTCTACTTGACTCTTCTAATGGATTGCTTATTTTCACTGCAGTTGTTGATCTAAAACTTGTTGTTTATTGTATTCTATCATTTGTTATACTGTTGAAGGCTAAGGATAATTTATTCTGCATTATCTTAGTCATAATATTTCTTAGTGGGCTAATTGAGCTCACCCTTTCTTCCATTGTTCTCTTCAGGGAATGAGAATATAGCTGGGATGAGTCGGGGAATGGAGTGATGATCCAGGATAAATGGCTTTAGTAGTCCTCACTATTCTACGGAATAATGTGATAATAATTATAATGAGGACACCATTGAGAGTGGATATTGTCTAGATGACAATATTCTTATTGAAACTCTTAGATTATGTTTTGTCGTATCTTACATGACTGTTGTATAATTAAGTTTTATTTGAATTTTGTACCATGTATTTTCTGGCGACCCAAGATGGGTGATGTATACCTGTTTTGGGGGCGTCACAGTTGGTATCAAAGCTTAGGGATATGATCCCTGGCTGAGATGTGAGACAAGAACTAGGAGGGGAGAGACGGGGAATTCCTTTGCTAGTATGACCTACCTAAGTTTATTTGGTATTTAATTGGTCGGTCAGAGTATAGGGATAATATGTGGCATGTCAACTAACCCTTATTTTGAAACTATATTCTAGAATGATATCTGAAATACAGGAGATGAGAAATGGGAAAATCATGATAGAGAGGAAATCACCGGGAAGATACAATCCGAAAAGAAAGCAAGGTATTCTTATCTCTTCGAACTACCAGGTACATAAATTTCGAGGGCGAAATTTCATAAGTATGGGAGATTGTGAGATCCCGAATTTTATGAAATAAAAGTATTCAATTTTTCTATTTTGGTAACTAGTTAAATTGATAAAATTTTAAAGTTAAGGGTCATATTTGAAAATTTTTCAAAGTAAGCAAGTTGTTATAAAATAACCTAGTAAAAAAACAAAGATGTCTGGCATGGTTGCATAGTAGCACACTGTATTGATTATTGATGCTTATGTGAGAAGTCACTCAGTTATACTCAATTATTGCTACAATAATTGCTACATCATATCTCTCATATTATTGATTCAATTATTGTCACAGTATCATCTGCATAATATGTTATATATTTTTAAATCAATAATTGAGACGACAAAGTTGTTCATATTATTATTTTCAATATTGACAATGTCTATAAGTTCTGTCAAGGAGAGGTTTGGTCACCTAATTGCGCGCTGTTGTGTAAAATCTATATATGCACAACACGCAAGTATACGTGGTCAACAAATATTAGAGTGATGAGTAGAGTATCGTTCCCACAGAGACTAACTAGCAATAATCTTAACTTACAATTACCAATTTCCTATTAACCCTAATTTTATTAAACAAGTCAACAATAATTAAAATTAAAGACTCTAAATTAAAGAATAATTAAACTAACACAAAACAATCATAAATATCAAAATCTAGAATTTTAAACAGTTAATGGAGAATTAGACTTATGATTTCACCTTAAGCTTCACTCTGATCTCAACACCTTAATTCCAATTCAATTCAATATCCTAGTTTATTAATCAAGAAGACGAACATAGTATTAACCACCTCTCGATGCACTAATATCGTATTAACGTAAATCCACAATGAAGATAAAAACACGTTAAACATCTTAATCAACTAACTCACTATATCTCTATGTGAATTACAATTAAAGAAGATTTAAGATTAAGTTCTCTATCCGATTACATGCGATGTCAAGCATATCTCTACCTTAACATTCATCAAGATTCTGCTATTCACAAAATTCATGAACACATGCTATATTACTTAAGTCTAGATTTGAATATCCTCTCTCGATTCCAAACAAATCCACAAAGAATTGTTGATCAGACAATTCATAAATTCACGGTCAAATCAATATAGATAAATTGGAAATAGTTTATTGAAATGGAAATCAAAGGTTACAAAATCATCGTTTCACTTAGAGATCCATAATAAGCCTAAAAAGCGAATTAGTTCATAATAAACCAAATAAACACTGAATAAATCATAGAAATCATTCTTGTGATTACAAATAATAGCCTAAGACAAAGAATATTGAGAACACCCTTCTTGTAGCCTAAAATCACAATCGTCTCGAAAATCTTCTTGAAATACTCCCCCAAAGCTTGCTATGAAAAACTCAGATTCTATCTTTGTCTTCTGCCTTGTGTGTTGTTGAATGCGTTGTTAATTGAGTAATAGATGTCCAGAACACAAGTCCCAGCCGAAATTCCCTTCAATTAGAGTTCCATTTGCTATCCAAATGCTAGAAACCATGCCCAAGAAGAATTTCAATCATAGCAGGACAACTTCAGAATCGACACCCCCCACCCCGGCGGGGGTGTATGTACTATAAACGCCCACCCCAGTGGGCCACCTTTCTGTCAAGCTCCCTTGAAGACCCCCCGCCCTGGCGGGGGTGTATAGGCTAATTATGCCCACCCCGTTGGTCTACCTATCTGCTAAACGATTATGAAGACCCCCACCCCGTGGGGTATATAAATCTAAACATACCCACCCCGTGAAAGTGTATCTTGCCAGATGACTTCTTTGAATTTCATGCTACTCCAATTTTTGTCTAATTAACTTCAAATCATTCCAATTAACTCCAAATGTATGTTGAAAGCCACAACCACCATCATACACATGCAATAACATAAAACGAGTAAAAAGGAACATGATCACAAGAATTTAGCAACAAATAAGCATGAAATGGACATTGATTCGCGTATATAAATTCCATTTATCAAAATCCCCCAAACTTAAACCATGTTAGTCCTCGAGCACAAAACACTATATGCAATGCAATGAAATGAAATGAATATGACCTCACTTATATGCTTTTAAATCCAACAATATCGCAGAATCAAGATTATCTTAACGGCCTCAGCGAAAACAAGCAACTATACAATATCAACCACCGAAAACCATTTTATAATTCCGTTTCAATCCTCCAATCTCAAGTCATCATCACTGGTGTAGTGTGTGTGTGCAACATCCATGATAACCGATACGGACTCAAATTAAATACATAATCAATCTCTTAGAAGGACTCATACTACGCAAACTTAAAAATTCCAAAAATAGACAATTCCAACTAAAACTAAACAATCACTAAACTCAGGGGTTCAAGCAGAGTACTTATACAATTTTCATATTTACTTTTTTTGATTTTTTATTTTTTTTTAAACACGGGGGCTTTTTGCTCTTTTCCCGTTTTATTCACATTTCTTTTTTTTTAATACATACATGACTGTGCAATGTCTCATCCCATTAGGCTGACCATGCTACCCCTTAGCAAGCTTTCAACCAACGACTCCCAGACCATACAAGACCTTACGGCGCTAGGTGTAAAGACAATCCCCTCGGGCATACTTGCTCAAGTAAAAAAGGTCCCGAAACAAGACTAGTCACGACATAAATATACTCTTTTTTTTAGATGAAAATAAGCTTATATACCCCACATATCATCCCCCAAACTTAGGTTCTTGCTTAAGTTTTTGCCTTCACTATCTATCATTGTCGTTTTCTCATTCACTCTAGCATTATCCTTTAAATACTATTTATGTATCAATTTGAACTGATCAATCAACACAGATGTTTATTAAATCGTGCTATCCTTTTATACCAGTTTCAAACAAGCTCAAGATTCGATTCATAGCAAAAATTGTATCACAGTTCTAATAGTCAATACTGTAATTGTTAACTTATTGTCAATCACATCATTGGCCCACAAATAATATAAACTACAACATCAAAGGACTTACACAAGCACAATATTTAACTAACTAATTTTATTTTTTTTTAAACTGATAACAAAATGCATAATAAAATGCACTATTTACAAAACTAATTACTATGCAATGACCAACATTAACCTAACTACTATGTATGCACCTAAGCTATCATGCAATACTGAAATTAAGATGCAATACTAAAATTTAAATGACAAAATGCAACCTAAGTACTACATATGCATGCAAACATGTATTTAAATCCCCCAAACTTAAGTAATACAATGTCCTCAGTGGATGAATAATCAATATAAGTACTTGAGGACTTCCCTGCTATCGCTTAAGCCTGAGGAGGTGGTTGTTGTTCTTCTTCGTCCGAATCACTTGTTGGAAACCTCGGCATTGGTCCGGAGTTCTTTGGTAAGAAATTGTCTTTGCCGGTTGAAGCTTTGAAGAGTTGTGTTCAGAGAAGCAAAAGATGCGTTCATGGCATCGAACATGTACTCTTGCCTCATTGCCAATCGCTGCATTTCCCAATGTGTTGCCTTGTTGTGCGCATTTATTTGATTTTGAAAATTAAGGAACTGAGAACTGGATATGGCCTCGGCCTGCGGTACCTGCTCAGCCCCTTGATCGCCCATTGCTTCATCGTCATCCCCCAATGTCTCTGTAGCATTAACGTCATCTTTTGAATCCGACGGGAAAATGAACCCCAGACCACGCGGATGTGACTCGCCCCTGCCCATACAGAATACAGCGCTATCATTCTAGAATCAAATAATGCAAGCGGCATTTGTGTGGGCTCATCATCAGGCCATCTAACCCCGGCGTTGTGACACAACCCACAAATGAGTGATGGGTGTGGCAAGCCTCCAGAAAAACTTCCACGTAAGTACCGGTGAATGGAGGAACAGATAATGGTCCCGACGTCGATAATGAAATCTTGCACAATGGCGTACAACAGTAGCTCCTTCTCTTTGGTGACATCCGAGGTATGTTAGGACGAAAGCCATTTTGCGCATAGGAATGCGTACCAGATTTTGCCATACCGGCTAAGGTCCTTTCTATGGAACACGGTGCCTCCCTTATGACCCTTAATCCAAGAAGTTCCCGGCTTTGTCATCTCCGTGATTATAGCATCATAGTCCGGGTCAAAATTTCTTAGATGAGCATAATGGTAGTGGCGAGGTACCCGTAATTGGTAATAAGTATTGATTGTATCGGTGCTGAATGGAACCAATCGACCTCGCACAAATGCGTGGAATGGTTCTTTGTCCTCAGCTTTTGCATAGAACTCTTTTACAATGTTAACAACGGTGGGTTCTGGCTCCTCGATGAATTTGGTCCATCCTTTTTGGTAAATTTGAGGCATAAGCTCTCCATCGTTAGGATCCGGTGCCAACCCCTGCTCCGGTATAAGGGCTTTGGTGAGCATGTAGTCATACCGGTCGGCGGAGGCAGCACTTGCAAATTTCTGGCGATCGAAGGTGCGGGTTAGCTGAGAAGATGACCGTGAGCTTTCTCCCCTTTGGCGTTTAGAAGATGATTGTGAAGCCATGATTTCTCTCTAGCTCTCAAGTATACTCTATGAATGCTTTATATCAATTGTTGTGAGAGATATGGTATGAGATGTAGTGATATATATATATATATATATATATATATATATATATATATTGGTGGAAGAAAGTGGTCTATTGGTGGATTGAAGAGGTGGTGTAGTTAATGGAGTTAAGGTAGTAGTGGGTAGTGGTTATGAGGTTTAATTGAGATAGTGGGTGATTGGGCATGGGAGGAGGTTACCTAACTGCCACCTTTGTCTTTTGAATTTCTAGACCCCCATACAGTGAGGGTATTGTGTGCTGAAGGCCTACTCGGTGGGCTATGTTTCTGTCTAACATGTTTGGTGACCCCCAGGCCGTGAGGTTATAGTTAAAAAGAGCCCACCCCCGGCATGCCTGCTTGTCGAGCTCTTTCTTTTCTCGCACTTTAGTTCACTTTTGCTTCATTTTACTCACTTAATGCTCCATTTTCCATCCCTGCATGACATAAAACATGAAGATTAGTGAGTTTCTTTTTTAGTGTGATGTATTAGCGTTGAGAGATTAACTTAACTAGACTTTCATTGTATGCTACTAACTTTTAATTGAATAAAACTATATTATAATGAAATATAAATGAAAAATACGAGAAATAAACTAAAGATTGGGTTGCCTCCCAATTAGCACTTGATTTTAAGTCGTTCAGCCTAACCACTTCCTGCTCATGTTGTGTCGGTCAATGTGATGGCTATCACGTCGGAGTTGGCTTCTCCACCCCAATAATGCTTCAAATGGTGTCCATTTACTTTGAACGTATCTAGTAGATTTTGACTGTAGAGTTCCACTGCTCCATGAGAGAAAACCCGTTTGATAGTAAATGGTCCCGACCATCTCGATTTAAGCTTTTCGGGGAACAATTGTAACCGTGAGTTGAACAATAGTACTGATTTACCCGGCTCGAATGTTCGGTCCATAATTTTCTGGTCGTGTCATCTTCTTACCTTTTCTTTGTAAATTTTGGAATTCTCATAGGCGTGAAGGCGAAATTCATCGAGTTCATTCAATTGAAGTAATCTTTTCTCCCCTACAGCTACTTGATCAAAATTGAGTTTCTGTACTGCCCAATATGCCTTATGCTGTAGCTCGATCGGTAAGTGACATGCCTTTTCATACAGTAGTTAATATGGTGACATACCGATTGGTGTCTTGTATGCAGTCCGGTATGCCCATAATGCATCATCCAATCTAAGCAACCAATCTTTCCGACTCGGATTCACCACTTTCTCTAATATATTCTTGACTTCTCTGTTTGATACCTCAGCCTATCCACTTGTTTGAGGGTGATACGTTGTAGCTACCTTGTGATTGACTCCATACTTAGCCAAAAGAGTTGTAAACAATTTATTGTAAAAGTGACTACCTTCGTCACTTATTATTGCTCTTAGTGTGCCAAACCTTGTGAAGATGTTCTTTTGCAGGAATTTGAGGACCACCTTGGCATCATTGGATGGTAATGCTGCAGCTTCAACCCACTTCAATACGTAATCCACTGTGAGTAGAATATATTGATTGTTCAAAGACGAAGGGAATGGCCCCATGAAATTGATACTCCATACATCAAAGATTTCCACTTCAAGAATCGTTTGTAAAGGCATCTCATTCCGTTTTGAAATATTTCCCACCCTTTGGCACCTATCGCATTTTTTGACAAAATGGTGGGCATCTTTGAATAATTTAGGCCAATAAAAACCAGATTGCAACACCTTCGTTGTTGTCCTCTCACTCCCATAATGTCCACCATACGCAGATGAGTGACATTCAGGCAAAATGTTCTTCACTTCACTATAGGGGACGCACCGTCGAATCATTTTGTCGGCGCATTGCTTGAACAAATATGGTTCGTCCCACATGTACCATTTCACGTCATAAAGAAATTTTCTTTTACATTATCTTGTGAGGTCGGTGGTAGAATGTTGCTCACAAGGAAATTTTCATAATCCCCATACCAAGGAATCTCTCACTGAAATCCCAAACAATTGCTCATCCGGAATGACTCATTAATCTCACATCTGTCGTCTTTCGTTTTCCCTTGGTTTTCCAACCTAGACAAGTGATCGGCTACTTGGTTCTCCGTCCCCTTTCTATCCCTTATTTCTAAGTCAAACTCTTGAAGTAGGAGAATCCACCGAATAAGGTGTGGCTTAGCATCCTTTTTCGCTATCAAGTATCGAATCGCTCCATGGTCTGTGTAGACTATCACCTTAGTCCCGATCAAGTAAGCCCAAAATTTGTCAAACGCATACACCACTGCAAGCAATTCCTTTTCTGTGGTTGTGTAATTCATTTGGGTTTTCATAAGTGTTTTGTTGGCATAGTATATGGCGTGAAACACCTTATCTCGACGTTGGCCCAAAACAGCCCCAACCACGAAGTCGCTTGCACCACACATAAGCTCGAATGGCATGCTCCAATCTGGTGTGACTATAATGGGGGCTGTAGTCAATTTTCTCTTTAATAAGTCAAAAGTTGTCTTGCATTCTTCATCAAAGCTGAAAGTCACATCCTTCTCTAAAAGACTGCATAGGGGTTTCACAATTTTAGAGAAGTCTTTTATAAACCTCCTGTAGAACCCAGCATGTCCCAAGAAACTCCTAATACTCTTAACTGAGCTCGGTGGAGGCAGTTTTTCAATAGTTTCCAGCTTTGCTTTGTCAACCTCCAATCCTTGAGCCGATACATTATGGCCCAAGATTATGCCCTCTTCAACATTGAAGTAGCATTTTTCCCAATTTAGTACGAGATTCGTGTCCTTACATCGCTGCAACACCATGACCAGATTCTTTAAGCAAATATCGAAGCTCTCCCCGTAGACCGAAAAGTCATCCATGAAGACTTCAACATTTTTCTCCACCATATCTGAAAAATTGCCATCATACACCGTTGGAAAGTTGCAGGTGCATTGCATAACCCGAATGACATCCTCCTGAATGCAAATGTGCCATAAGGGCACGTGAATATCATCTTTTCTTGATCCTCCGGAGCGATGACTATCTGGTTATAGCCCGAGTATCCATTCAACAAATAGTAATACTCATGTCCCGCCAATCTATCCAACATTTGATCAATAAAGGGCAGCGGGAAATGGTCTTTTCGGGTTGCCTTGTTCAATTTTCTATAATCCATGCAAACCCTCAAACCTGTCACTATTCTAGTTGGTATTAATTCGTTGTCCTCATTCTGCACCACCATCATTCCTCCCTTTTTCGGCACGCACTGGACCGGACTAACCCATTTACTGTCAGAAATTGGGTAGATGATACCGGCATCCATCCACTTCAAAATTTCCTTCTTCACAACTTCCTTCATAATCGGGTTAAGTCGTCGCTCTTGTTCCACTGTTGGTTTTGCTTCATCTTCAATCAAAATCTTGTGCATGCAAAATGAAGGGCTGATTCCCTTTATGTCCACTATCGTCCACCCAATAGCTGATTTGTGTTCCCGAAGAACCCTCAACAACTTTTCTTCTAGCAATTCGTTAATTGCAGCTGAAATAATAACAGGTAAAGAATTTGAATTGCCTTAATACACATACCTGAGGTGTTTAGGGAGTGGCTTAAGTTCCAACTTTGGTGGCTCTTCCAATGATGGTTTCAGTTTTTCTACAACTACTTCCTCCATGTGCAATGGTTCAAACGGTGTTCTGAATCTGAAACTCGTGGCAATGAGTCTAGCATTTGTAAATAATCCACTAATTCTGGGTCGTCGATCTCTTCATCCCCCAATAACGTTGTTTCTAACGGATCATTGACCAAACTCTTACTCATATCGTCACTAATGATTTGCTTAATTAAATCCATTCGAAAACATTCTTTTTCATCCGTAGGGAATTTTATGGCCTTGAACACATTGAATTTTATTTCTTGATCTTGGACCTTCATAGTCAGTTCTCCTTTTTGTACATCTATGAGTGTCCTACCCAAAACCAAAAATGGTCTCCCTAGGATAATTGGCATGTTCTTGTCCTCCTCAAAATCCAGAATGATAAAGTCCGCGGGGAATATAAACTTATCCACTTTCTCTAAAATGTCCTCTACTATGCCTCTCGGATATGTGACTGACCTATACGCCAACTGTAATAAAATATTTATAGGACTTGGCACGAGCAAACCCAATTCTGTGTAAACTAACAATGGCATAAGGTTTACACTCGCCCCCAAATCACAAAAAAACTTGCTGAAATGCATATTCCCGATCGTGCATGGAATAGTGAAGCTCCTCGGGTCCTTGAGTTTTGGTGGTAATTTCTGCTGTAATACCACACTACACTCCTCTGTTAGTGCAACTGTCTCAAAATTTTCCCATTTCTTCTTCCTTGACAAAATCCCCTTCATAAATTTTGCGTAGCTCGGCATTTGCTCTAGGGCTTCTGCAAATGGTATATTGATCTGAAGTTTCTTGAGCACTTCCAAAAACTTTGCAAATTGCTTGTCTAATTTCTATTTTTGGACCCTCTGCTGAAATGGTGGTGGTGGATAAATAATTGGCTCATTGTTCAGCTTTATCTCCTAATTCTGCTTATCCTCACCCTTGTTTCCTTTAACAACGTGACTGTCATCAACTTTTTCATCTGAAGTCGCTGACTTTTCTGCATTAGTACCCTCAAGATGTTTCCCACTCCGCAATGTGATTGCCTGACACTGTTCATGGTTACCCTTCGAATTTCTCTCTGTATCACTTGGTAGGGTCCCTTGTGGCCTATTATTGAGTGCTAAGGCAATTAGCCCCATCTGATTTTCCAGGTTCTTGATGGCTATTGCTTGAGTTTTCATGGATGCCTCATTACTCGTTATATATTTCGACACCAATTCCTTAAAATCTTATTTCCTTTCATGATGTTGGGTTGGTTGTTGTTGATTCTAAAAACCTGGGGGATATGACTGTCGTGGAGCTTGATGTTGCTGATTATTTCTCCACGAGAAATTCGGATGATTCCTATTTCCTTGATTGTATGTGTTACGGTATGTGTTCTATTTACATTATAATTGCCCTGGCTACAACGATGTTGGGTTTATCGTACATTGATCCGTTGGGTGCTCTCCCGCACATAACTCACATATAACTGCCACTTGTTGTGCTTGTTGAGCCTGTACCCCTGTCATAGAATCCAACTTCTTCGAAAGTGCTTAAATCTGTGCTTGTATAGCTGTCACACCATCCACTTCTAAAACCCCGACTGCCTTTGCGTGTGTTATTCTCGCTGTGGGCCACTGGTAGTTGTTAGCCACCATGGTTTCAATCAAATCATACGCTTCCTCGTAACTCTTGGCCATGAATGCTCCGCCCGACGCTGCATCAATACTAGTTCTAAGATTCCCATATAGTCCGTTGTAAAAGGTGTTCATTTGCAGCCACTTGGGTAATTTATGATGTGGGCATTTTTTGAGCAATTCTTTGTATCTCTCCCAAGCCTCATATAACGACTCCCCATGTTGCTGCTCAAACATTGTTATCTTGTTCCTCATCTTTGCAGTTTTTTCTGATGGAAAGAATTTGGCGAGGAATTTCTGAGCTAAGTCCTCCCATGTAGTTATCGATCCGGGTGGTAGAGAATGCAACCAACTCTTTGCCTTGTCCCATAGAGTGAATGGGAATAAGCAAAGTCTAACCGCATCATCTGACACCCCATTATACCTAAAGGTGTCGCAAATTTCCAGAAAGTTGACTAGATGCTCGTTCGGATCGTCATTTGCCAACCCCCCAAACTGAACTGAATTCTGAATCATTTGAATCGTTCCAGGCTTGATTTCAAATGTGTTGGCAGCTATTGCGGGCCTGGTGATGCTTGACTGCAGTTCAGTCACCTTGGGTGTGGCGAAGTCCCTTAACGCTTTCTGATCTTCGGCTGCCATTTCCTCTTCCTTTTCAGATGTTTCAAATTCTTGCCTCGTTTCCTTGATCCACGTACTCAACCTCTAAAACCTTTTCTCTATGTCGTCCTCAAACGATAGCAAGTCTGGATTTTTGGACCGAGTTTGCATAAACTGTTTTCAACACCTAAAATAGAAGGACAAAACAAAAATAAAAATATCTAAGTAAAACTGGATTAATTAAACTGATATTGTAAAACTATTAAGATTTATACTAAGTAGTCCCCGGTAACGGCGCCAAAAACTTGTTGTGTAAAATGTATATACGCATAACACACAAGTATACGTGGTCAACAAGTAATAGAGTGATGAGTAGAGTATCATTCCCATAGAGACTAACTAGCAATAATCTTAACTTACAATTACCAATTTCTTATTAACCCTAATTTTATTAAACAAGTCAACTCAATAATTAAAATTAAAGACTCTAAATTAAAGAATAATTAAACTAACACAAAACAATCACAAATATCAAAATCTAGAATTTCAAATAGTTAATGGAGAATTAGACTTATGATTTCACCCTAAGCTTGACTCTGATCTCAACACCTTAATTCCAATTCAATTTAATATCCCAGTTTATTAATCAAGAACACGAACGTATTATTAACCACCTCTCGATGCACTAATACCGTATTAACGTAAATCCACAATGAAGATAGAAACACGTTAAACACCTTAATCAACTAACTCACTATATCTCTATGTGAATTACAATTAAAGAAGGTTTAAGATTAAGTTCTCTATCCGATTACATGCGATGTCAAGCATATCTCTACCTTAACATTCATCAAGATTCTGCTATTCACAAAATTCATGAACGCATGCTATATTAATTAAGTCTAGATTTGAATATCCTCTCTCGATTCCAAACAAATCCACAAAGAGTTGTTGATAAGGCAATTCATAAATTCAAGCTCAAATCAATATAGATAAACTGGAAATAGATTATTGAAATGGAAATCAAAGGTTACAAAATCGTCGTTTCATTTAGAGATCCATCATAAGCCTAAAAAGCGAATTAGTTCATAATAAACCAAATAAACACTGAATAAATCATAGAAATCATTCTTGTGATTACAAATAATAGCCTAAGATGAAGAATATTGAGAACACCCTTCTTGTAGCCTAAAATCGCAATCGTCTCGAAATACTCCTCCAAAGCTTGCTATAAAAAGCTCAGATTTGATCTTTGTCTTCTGCCTTTTGTGTTGTTAAATGCGTTGTTAATTGAGTAATAGATGTCCAACACACAAGTCCCAGCCGAAATTCCCTTCAATTAAAGTTCCATTTGCTATCCAAATGCTAGAAACCATGCCTAAGAAGAATTTCAATCATAGAAGGACACCTTCAGAATCGACACCCCCCCCTTACGTGAAGGTGTATGTCTGATAAACGCCCTCTTGTTGAACCACCTTTCTCTCGATTAAGCTCCTTGAAGACCCCCTTCCCCACGAAGTGTGTAGGCTAATTATGCCAACCCCTGGGCTACTACCGTCACTAAACGATTATAAGACCCTCATACCGTGGTAGTATATAATCTGAACATGCCTACCTCGACGGGGGTGTATACTGCCAGATGACATACTGAATTTCATGTTATTCTCCAATTTTGCTCTAATTGACTTCAAATCATTCCAATTAACTCCAAATGTATGTTGAAAGCCACAACCACCATCCTACATATGCAATAACATAAAATGAGTAAAAAGAACATGATCACAAGAATTTAGCAACAAATAAGCATGAAATAGACATTGATTCGCGTATATAAATTCCACTTATCACACGCCAATAAGGAGACATCCTTATCGGAAAGCCCCCTCTTTCCTGGGAATGGCCTGATTGTTAAATATTGTGAGTTATAATATTAATGATGAATGTTATTAAAAATTGAAGTTGAGTTCGGAGTTGAATTTAGAGACGCGGACGTGATATTTGAGTCCGAAACGATGAAATTAGTAGAAATAGACTATAAACACAAAATTTGTTGGGGTTGACTTTTTGGTCAAAAAAGTTAACAGTTGACTTTTTCAGAAAAAGTCAAACTTTGAAATTTCAAAAATAAAATTTTTGAGAAAAATATTTCCATTGTGTTGGGATTGTTAGTGTTAGTAGAAATCGACATTTATTTCGATAATATTTGATGTCTAGAGGTTATATTGACCAATCGGGTAATTAATCGAATAAATGAGAAATTAATTGCTATTAATTCACATGATTATAACTATTTGTTCACATGTGTGTACTATTGATTCACATTCATGTACTATTAGGGGAGGTGGTGCAAGATTGATAATACTTGCATGACTAAATTAAAAATTGAGGTATAGATGAAGGTACTATACTATAATTAATTTTTTCACATGTTTAGAACTATTGAGTCACATGATTTACTATTGATTCACATGATTTACTATTAGGGGAGGTGGTGCAAGTTTGATTATACTTGCGGGACTAAATTAAAATTGAAGAAAAGAGGAAGGTATTATCTTTGTAATATTTCGAGCCCCAAAATGTGCAATTATTGAAACTATATTTTTCTATAAATAGTAGCTCATTCTTCCTTCATTTCTCACCAATTCACTAAGTCTCACAAGAACAATTATTATAGAGAGAAATTATAGAGAGAAAGAAGAAGAAAAGTCTGCTACCTCACTATTCCAAAGATCCGATTTCTTCTAAGGTAAGGGGTATTATTCTTTCGTATTCATGAAGAGAGTTATTTTCTTTCAATACTGTAAAGAGTTTTATTCCATTCTTTATTATTGTGTTGAAATAACTTTTATCTACATCACAATCTGCATACATGGTGAAATTCTTACATTATTCCATTCTTTATTATTCATTTGGAATAACATGTATGCATGGTCTGTCATCGCATATGCAGGGGAATTTTGTTGTTATTCCATTCTTTATTATTACGTTGGAATATCCTGTTTGTGCGGATTACGCATGACACAGTTCCATTCTTTATTATTACATTAGAATATCACATGCATGTGCGAATTACGTATGACTTTGGTTCTATTCTTTATTATTACATTGGGAATAACTTTTATGCATGCGGTCTATCGTATGCACGGTGAATTCTTACATTATTCTATTCTTTATTATTACATTGGAATAACTTTTATACATGTGGATTACTGGTATGCATGGTGAATGATCCTTCGTATTCATTCCTTATTAAATTGTGGAAATGATCTGTCAACGTGGATTACCTCATGGCGGGTGAAAATCCATTTGCAGTTTTGTATATTCTATTATACTCATCTGGGATATCATTTCTTTTGTACTCATCAGGAAATATCATTTTCTTTGGAATTTTTATGTTATGAGTTACTATTCACGGGTTACTATTCATGGGTTACTATTCACTCTAGTATTATTCACTCGGGTATTTGGGGCACTTTTCATGCCATAGTACTATTCACGAGTTACTATTCACGATTAGTATTCACCCAATTATTATTCACCCAAATATTATTCACTCGGGTATTTGGAGTACTTTTTATGTCAAGGTACTATTCACGAGGTCTTATTCCCGAAGTATTATTCACAGGGTGCTATTCACGGGGTACTATTTACCCGAAAAATATATTCATTTCTGTCCAAATTATTTTTGGTACATGAATATTATTCTTGAATTTTACTCTACAAAGCAGTATCATGTTGATAATTTGGATATTTTTAAACTCTGGATAAATTTAAAGTCTTTAATATTTATCCTTGATTTTGTTTGATTTGATTTCGGTTGATTTTTGCTTATATCATTGTCATCATCCTCATGCTTATATTGTGATGAAAGTCATCTTTGGCTTACGTGCATAGATGGACTTGGTATGATTATGACCAGGGATTATTCGGTATAATCATAACCGTAATGTAACGAATGATGTGGTAAAAGTCCTCATTGGCCTGTAGTTCATTGATGGACAGTTGTTGGTATGATTATGACCAGGGATTATTCGGTATAATCATGACCATTGATGATTACATAAATATCCTTGGCCTGTAGTGCAAGGATGATTCGATGAAGTGGTTTATTTATTAAGCTGAGTCTCAGCGATAAAGTTGATGAAAAACTTTTTAAATCGTAGAAGATAGTAGATTTTATGCTCAACTTGACTCTTCTAATGGATTGCTTATTTCCGCTGCAGTTGTTGATCTAAAACTTGTTGTCTATTGTATTCTATCAGTTGTTATCTTTGTTGAAGGCTAAGGATAATTTATTACGCATTATCTTAGTCATAATATTTCTTCTTTGGGCTTGTTGAGCTCACCCTTTCTTTCATTGTTCTCTTCAGGAAATGAGAATATAGCTGGGACGAGTCAGGGAATGGAGTGATGGTCCAGGATAAATGACTTTAGGAATCCTCACTATTCTACGAAATAATGTGATAATAATTATAATGAGGACACCATTGAGAGTGGATATTGTCTAGATGACAATATGCTTATTGAAACTCTTAGATTATGTTTTGTCGTATCTTACACGACTTTTGTATAATTAAGTTGTATTTGAATTTTGTACCATTTATTTTCTGGCGACCGAAGATGGGTGATGTATACATGTTTTGGGGGCGTCACATGCATTATCCTGGTTATTGATTGGTGGTGACTCAACGGTCTCATGTACTCCATTGCTTATCTCAAAAATTTCAGATGTCATTCTCAAACACTATCACAAAACAATGGTTAATTGACATGCCACATATTTATCCTTATATTCTGACCAACCAATTAAATAACAAATAAACTTATCTAGGTCATACTAGCGAAGGATTTACCTGTCTCACCCCTCCTAGTTCTAATCCAACGTCTCAGCCAAGGATCATATCCCTAAGCTTTGATACCAACTGTGACACCCCCAAAACAGGTATACATCACCCATTCTGAGTCACCAAATACATGGTATAGAATATAAATATAACTTAATTATACAACTATCGTGTAAAATACGACAAAATATAGCTAAGAGTTTTAACACGTATTTATCTTCTGGACAATATCCAAACTCAAATTCAATCTCATTACAATTATAATCACACTATTTCACAAAATATTGAGGACTACTAAAACAACCATCTGGACCAACACTCCATTTCCCGACTAGTCCCAGCTATATTCTCACTTCCTGAAGAGAACAGTGAAAGAAAAAGGTGAGCTCAACTAGCCTAGTAAGAAATATTATGACTAAGATAATGCAGAATAAATTATCATTAGCCTTCAACAGTATAACAACTGATAGAGTACAATAGACAACAAGTTTTGGATCAACAATTATATTGAAAATAACAATCCATTAGAAGAGTCAAGTAGAGCATAATATCCACTCATCTTAATAAATAATCCACATCACTGAATTTTCTATGCACTATGGGCCAAGGATATTTATTAGTATCACGACCACGAATTATCCATGCATTACGAGCCAAGGATATTCGTGTTTTCACCAATGGTCATGAACATGCCTAACAACAATTCATCTTTGCACCCTTGGCCGACAAGAACGCATGGTCATGATCATACCAACAACTGTCCACCAATGCACTACGGGCCAATGAGGACTTTTACCATATCATTTGTAACATTACAGGTCATGATTACATCGAATAATCCCTGGTTATAATCATACCAATCAACAGTTCATCTTTGCACCCTTGGCGGAAGATGACTTTCATCACAATATAAGCATGAGGATGATGACAATGATATAAGATTTTAATTAAACGAAATCAAGGACAAATATTAAAGACTTTAAATTTATCAAAAGTTTAAAAATATCGAAATTGTCAACATGATGCTGTTTTGTGGAGTAAAATTCAAGAATAATATTGTATCAAAAATAATTTAGACAGAAAAGAAATCAATTTCTATCACGAATAATACCCCAGGTGAATAGTACCCCATGAATAGTACTTCATGAGTAGTACCTGTATGTATGAATAGTGTCGTACGTTTGAATAGTGCCGTATAAATGAATAATACCCATGAATAGTACTCCAGCATGAAAAGCTTAAAAATGAACAAGAATGTTCAAAAAATATCCTTGTGAAACAGTACTAGATGACGCGCAAATTTCAAGGATATTCTACTAATTTCAAGGAGTAAAGAAGCAATACTTTAACAAAACGAGTGTAAAATTCAGAATCTAAAACGAAATAATATTACTTACATACTACAGAGTATGGAGAAAAATATTATTTCTTACGAATATTGAACAAAAATAACATCTCTTACAACTGGTGAACGAAAATAATACTCCTTACGAATATTGAACGAAGACAATATTCCTTACGAATATTAAATGAAGATAATATTTCTTGCGAATATTAAACGAAATAAAATTTCTTACAAATACAAAAAATAATATCGTAAGCGAATATGAAATAAATAATACCCCTTACCTCAAAAAGAGAGCATTTTCGACTGGTATAGCGGATAAATTCTTGAAGAAAACTTTCACTATTTTCTACACTCAAAGCTTCCTTAAACTCTAAAGAAATACACTCAATATTATAGAAGAATAAGTCTTTGATTCTAGCGTGTTTTTCTTTTCTAAACTGAGCATCCTATTTATAGGAGAAGGGAAAGATATTATTTGGATGTACAGTAAAGGAAGTTCACGGATGAATAGAAGATTCACGGGCGAAAACTTTCTGATTTTATAATTTTTTACTATACAGACACTATGCATAATAAAATATAATATATTCTATTTTTCATAAAAAAAAACAAAACTTATAATAATAATAATAATAATAATAATAATAATAATAATAATAATAATAATAATATAACTTATACTCCCTTCCGTGACCATAAGTATTCCACCCATGGTGTGACGCCCCCAAATCCGGGCATCTTCCAACCCGACATATAGTGCTACACAGTAATCATAACTATACAATCATTCCATTGAAAACACAACATAATGAATGTATTAATTATCTTCTTATTACAATCAAAGTGAAATCCTTTCCCAGGTTCATAAACCAATTACATCATTCGTTGTTCGTAAATATAATACATACAACCATACTAATCTATTACAAGATGGTTAACTATCCATCTTAGCCTTGCCCTTATTTCTCTTATCATTCTCAGAATGCTCGACTTTAATTGCAATCGTATAATTCACGCAAGAAGTGAGCATAACAAGCTCAGCAAGTTTAACAAAGAATAATATCAATACCACATTCGTGAATTATATGAAAATCTTTCATAACTGAACAAATAGTCATGAAGTATTATGAAACATTAATACTTAATAATCATAACATCAATTCCCAAAGTATATAATAGTTTAAGAATTTTGAACCGATCGAAAGACCATGAACTGTCTCTTTCTATTTCCATACTTGAAAAAGACATCACAGCACTAAGGCTGTACATCCAGTATTTCTTAAGAGCACTTCTAGGTGATCAGCCTATAGTACTCTATGTTGATCAATATTCATCAATTAAATGTATTTACGTTTAAGTTTTGGCAAACTCGTGTGCCCATCGAATAATCGATGAAAAATACTTTTCTTTGTTCATAGACAAACTTACCTTTGAATCCGTACCAAATACTTGGCATAGGATAGCGTTATCATTTCTATATAGAAAGATATGTATATTTCAATCTATCTCTTACGAATAGTCTAGCCGAGTTAAAACTGGCATTGACCCTTTCTTTAAAATCATTCATGCAACTCATTACAATGAATCACAGAAAACTCGACTAACACGAAGGTTAGACAAGCATTTAACAAAACTTGCCTTCAAGCGTCTTCGAATAATTTATTCTACTGTTCTCAGCCTTTACAGAATCTACATGATATATTCATATAACACACTATAATTAGCTACCAAACAATCAATCATATTGTTTCTAACAACTCCTTTCTATTCTATGTTTTAGTTGACTTCATTTCATTAATAAAGTCAAATTAACTTACTACCCTTCATCCCGGCTTGTTAACGATCTTACGATATTAACCGGACTTGATTATCATTGGTGAAGTACCAATCTTGATTACCGTTCACGATTTATTTATTAACACTTCGTGTTCTTCGTTACCATACTAACAAATCGCTTCAATTCCTAAGTTCATCACCATATACACTAGTATATGCAACATAGGAATAGTTTTAGTATGTTCATTAAGTATATAAACTTATCTTATATTGGTTTTGAAACAATTGAAATCAAAACCTAACTTGTCTAACAACTCCACTGTCTTGGCGCCACAGCGTGACCCTTCTATGCTACAACTACAGCTTTTAGATTTCAGGTTCTGATACCTAAGCCGGTTTTTGGCCATGCCAATGAAACTCCTTCGTATGAATGGCGATGTGGCACCACTCTTCAGTAGCTTATTACACTGTGCACAGCGTTGTAGTGTGGCACAACAAGCCTTATCTGGCGCTGCGGCGCCAGACCTCAGACTCAAAAAAAAAATGACAGTTAACAATTTTAGTGAACTTCTTGGCTTCATAACTTCTTCGTTATAAGTCCGATTTGGTCCGTTCGAAAGCCTACAACTCATAAATTACATACTCTTAATGTTCATATAAGAATTTTACAATTCCAAATCCGTTAACTCAAAATTCACTTCTAAGTTCAATATCGAGCGTTCGTTAAACGCTTTCGAGCGTTCAATACTCATTTTCTTCATTTTAAGTCAAAATCCGACGATTCTTGAGTCCACGTCTCTTAAATACCCTATCTCATATGTTGACATTGAAAACCAACATTTCCAAGTCACACAGCAACTTTCGACTACTAATCCGGAATTCCTACGTTTTTGACGTTTAAAGTCTATTTCCGTAAAATTCGTCATAACTTCGTTACTAGTGTTTTATATGCCAAATCAAATGGAACAACTCCATTGATCTCATATCTACATCCTAACCAAGCAAGTTGCACATATCCTAATAGTGATGGTGTTCAATTTGTCAATCAACAACCATGTTTATTATTCTATATTTCCTACGGTTTAAACTTACGTAAACCCTTATGATTTACATTTATACATGACTTATAATTGTTTTACTCATTACACGCTATCCTTATTCCTCCATAAGAGGTATGCTCCACCAATCTATGATTCTTTACAATCAAAGAAATCAAAAGGATGGGAAACTAATATTAATAGAATATTACCTTTCTGATCTTTATGTTCTTGCTAAAACCTTCAATGAAAAGCTTCAAAGTGAGATGATTGCTTATGTCTAGCTCTTTCTCTCTCTCTCAATCTAAGTTGGACAACTCTTGGAAAACCACCAAATTACCAAAATATGCCTTCTATTTATAGGAAACTTAAATGGAGGGCATTATGGTCAAAAGGTAACCTCCTTAGTATTCACTTCTTTCTCACCAAGTAATTTACTTGGTGATCGAGTAGGACACTTTACTTGCCCACCAAGTGGCCGGCCCACATGGTCATAGGTCATCCCCATGGGTTGCCCCGTGGGTCTTACCCATTCGGTGACCCATCGGTTCGATCCACGGTTTGGTTTCTTGAATCGGCCTTAATTAACTTAACGTTGGGCCTTGACTTTGGCTTAAATACATAATTCATTGGGCTTGATTACTCAATTAATCGGGCTTGATATAATTCAAATCCAATTGGATTATACTAAGTCCTAAACTCTAAGTCCATTATGTTAGAGTTTATGCCCTATAGGTCAATTATTTGATATAATTGCTTAACGTTTTGATATTATATTTGATTGAATAAATGAATGATTTTATTATTGTTTTATTTATTGCGTTATATAATTGTTAACATAATAAAATTCCTTAGAATAGTGATACAAATTATATAGTTTCAAGTATGTGACTTGAACATGAGATTATATAATTACAATTAGTATCATTGTTCTTAAATGTCCCTAGTCGAGTATCATTGTTGATGGGACAACATTGATGCATTGAGACTAGTATGTGGATTAACCAATGACCAAATCTCATTGGTCATAAATATATGAGATATTAAGTCGATGCGTAGAGTACATGTTGAGAGAACGATGTCTTTGGACGGACCCACCATGAGAATTCTATGTGGAGCATTCTGCGAAGTGTCATTAGAAATTCTCATAGTGATAATGACCTGAAATCACTATATTACTACACGGGAATTTATGTACATTGATATCATCAAATGTCACCTTTAATAGGGTGGACTATAAAGCTGATTATTGGGTACATCATAAATCATGTGAGGAATATGAGTGATCTAGATGAAATTTAACCCTCCTATATATTAGGGATGATATCCATAGGCCTCTTGATTGAGTATGACTATGAAATGCATGGCCTTGCTCAAATAGTGATTTGTTTCATATAGTCTGCTCATTGATCAAGAAAACTCAGATAAAATTATGAAGAGTATGACACATTCCATGACTCGAGTTTAATCTAGGATATTAAGGTTAAAAGGATTAAATTACATTGAAACATTGGTCACGAAAAGGTTGTATCGAATCATCGATCTTATTATTACTTGGGTAGCAGTGATGCATTACTAGATGCCGCTCACTGTTTATAATTTTATAATATGATTTTAAAATTATTGCCAGCGTAATAATAACCTATAGGTCACACACATAGAAACGTAATTTAAAATGGAATTAATTTAAATTTGAAGGATTTAAATATATTAATATGATTAATAGTATTTAAATCACAAATTTAAATTAAAAGGATAATTTAATATATATGTATATTAATTAAGTAAGACTTAATTAAGATATATATATATATATATATATATAATTTAGGATTTTTTTATTAAAATACGTTTTGATTAATCCCTTTTTAACTACTATATATATGATATAGTAGCCACTTAGGTAATATCATAACATCATAACCTAATATTTCTTAGAGAGAGACTAGAGAAAGCAGTTCTAAAATCCATTCCTTTTGGTGGCTAATCTTTGCGATTCCGTTTCTTTGCGAGATCATCTGACGATTTCTTGAGGCGTTAGTGTGAATCTGTAGTAGAGCGCGATTCGTTTGGATTGCGTTGGAGATTGAGCACATCAATTTGAAGCATTTTCATATTCGGTATAATTTCTAACCACTGAATTAATTATTTTCGCATGGATCCTGTTTAGGGTTTCAGAAATTGTTTTAAATTATTCTATTTTTTATTTGTGCGTTTACGTGTTTGAAACCCTATAGTGGTATCGAGCTACTTACAAAACAATTAATTCGGATAACGTGTTTAATTGTTTTCGATATATATGGTATGTGATGATCTGATTTCTGCGTCTGAAATTGATTATATTATTTTCGATATATATGATATATGATGATACAATTTCTGCGAAGCTGTTAATTGAGTATATGATATTACATAATCGACATATTTTGATATTATAAATATCGATAATAGATATGCATGTATATGATGTTACATTAATTGAGTATATGATATTACATAATCGATATATTACGGTATTATGAATATCAGTAATAGATATGCATGTATATGTTATTCTGTTAATTGTATCTTATATGGCATAATAATAGTATTCAGTTTAATATGATTAATTGGAACTTGACATATATGATATGTATCGGGTGTATTATTATTATGACTATTTTGGTGTATTAAAATACGTGATTCTGAAACTGTTTCAGAGAATCATTTGGAAAAATTCTACAATCTGATTGTAGTTAAAATCGTCGTTTCCCAAACCCACGCTTTCATTGACGATCGGTGAGACCACCCACGTAAATCGATCGATCGGCCGACCACCGCCAGCTTGAAGAGACCCCCATGGACCCCGTCGTGAGAGCAACACGATGGTCGTGACCCCAATTTGTTATATATATTTTTTCTTTAATTTTATATAAACTGTTATATGCTTATTGTGATATGCATGGTGCACTGATTATGGCCTTTTAACCCATAGGTTAGTGGTTTTGGTTTTTGAAATACGGCTTGCATGTACGTGCCTTTCTATAAATTCTAATGTAAAATTCTCTTCTCATCTAAATCCCCTCGAATGTAACTCGAGGTTTCTTTATGTCATGTAATAATCACATGTCGATGAAGATGAAAAGATGAAGGACACGATGGAAAGATGATGATGGAGAGGAGGCACATGCTTGAGGAAGATCGAGGAAGCTATTTATTTTAAGATCTTTTACCACCTTAGATTGACCTTGATCTTTCATTAGCTTGAAAAAGATTGACGATTGGATTGGGCCATAAGCTGTGACACATTTAATTTTGCACTTTATTTATGCTTATATGCGATATGATATGATAAATAATAATGCATGCTTAATAAGATTAAAATTGGTGAGATCTAAATTTATTAATAAAATCCCTCATTAAATTATTAAGTCTTAATCGGATGCCTTCCAATGAATAACACTCATCAAGACCTTGATCGATAGATGTAGGTTTGCCAAAGCAAAAGTACCTATTTATCTAGGTAAGATGTGATAGGATAATTGTGATATCCAAACTGTTAAAATCATTGGGCTGACTTAACTAAGTTATCTCGATAGGATTGTGGACTTAGAAGCATAGAGTTTGGTAGGTACCATTAGATGGACTAGAAACAATTGTTGTTTACCAAACTATCCAGAGTTATATATGATATAATTGACAAAAGGGTTGTCTACCTAAATAATTGTGTTTTAAGAGACTAGCCAAAGCTAACTTAGGGCATAATGAAATATGGATCTTGGCTCACTAGAAAGATTTAATTGAAAATGCTTTCCAAATTAATGGTGAGGGCTATTAATTTGAATAAAATAGTGGGAGGTATATTTTGAATGTACTATTATCAATTACATAATATCAACTCTGCAATTTGACTTATTATTTTTTGCACTTATAAATTGTAGATATCAATGGCAAACAACAACAATACAAGTAGTCTTTCACTCGATCGGTCCTTGAGAAGAGACAAGTGAGTGGAATTAATTTCCTTGGTGGCATAGGAACTTGAGGATTGTCCTCAAACAAGAGCGCAAGCTATATGTCATTGAAAAGCCCATTCTGCGGCACCGGTTATCTTTGCACTGCGTCAGTGAGCATAATGCTTACAAGAAGCATCAAGATGATGCTCTGGACGTGAGTTGTCTCATGCTAGCAACTATGAACACTGAGCTTCAGAAGAAACATGAGTTAATGGATGCTTATGAGATAATCGAGCATCTCGAGAAATTGTTGAAGGGGCGTGCTCGACGGAAAGGTATGATCTGAGCAAGGCATTGTATCAACTTTGCAAAATGGGTGAACGTGATCCAGTTGATCCGCATGTGCTGAAAATGATTGGGTATATTAAGTACCTTGATAGGTTGGGTTTTCCAATCACTCTGGAGGCCCAAACAGATCTTGTTTTGCAATCCCTGAACAGCAACTATTCTCAATTTGTCATGAATTATCTTATGAATGAAATTGCGAAACCCCTTACTGAGTTGTTGAGCATGTTAAGAACTGTCAAAAACAACATGAAAAAGGTAGGACCCGCTCCCATAATGATGGTGCAAAAGTGGAATGCTAAGGGAAAATGGAATGGCAAGAAGAAGATAGGATCTAATTATGGTGCCAAACCTAAATCCAAAACCAAATAGGCTTTAAAACCTAAAGGTGGGGTGCCGAAAGAAGGTGATTGTCACTTTTGTGGAAAACCTGGACACTGGAAGAGGAATTGTCTTGCTTATTTGGAAGAAGTGAAGAAAAGGAAAGGAAGTGGGACTTCTGATTCAGGTATATATGTTATAGAAGTCAACTTGTCTACTTCTACATCATGGGTATTAGATCTTTGGATGTGGTTCTCACATTTGTGTTAATGTGCGGGAAACTCAGAAGGAGTAGAACTTTAACAAAAGGAGAGGTTGACTTACGTGTTGGGAATGGAGCAAGAGTTCTTTGCCTTGGCGTAGGAACTTATCATTTATCTTTACCCTCTGGGCTAGTTTTAGAATTAGAAGATTATTATTTTGTGCCTGCTATAAGCAAAAACATTATTTCTGTTTCTTGTTTGGACAAGAAAGGTTTTTCATTTATAATAAAGAACAACCGTTGTTTGTTTTACTTAAATGATATATGTTATGGTGTTGCACAATTGTTTAATGGTCTTTATATTCTTGATTTGGAAATGCCTATCTATAACATAAATACAAAACTATTTAAATCAAATGATTCAAATCATCGTATCTCTCGCTTGCATCGTTTGGGCCATATAAATGAGAAACGCATATCAAAACTCCATAAAGATGGATTTTTGGTTTCATTTGATTTTGAATCATATGAAAAATGCGAACCTTGTTTATTAGGTAAGATGACTAAAGCCTCTTTCACTGGACACAGTGAACGGGCTAGCGATATATTGGGACTTATACATAGTGATGTATGTGGACCCATGAGTTAGATTAGCAAGAGGTAGGTTTTATTACTTCATTACATTTCTTGGCGACTTGATGAGACACGGATATGTGTATCTTATGAGACACAAATCCAAATCCTTTGAAAAGTTCAAGGAATTCAAGAATGAAGTTCAAAACCAATTTGGCAAAAGCATAAAAGCCCTTCGATCCGATCGAGGAGGTGAATACTTAAGCCAAGACTTTGATGACCTTCTAAAGGAGTGTGGTATTATATCACAGCTCACTCCACATAGAACACCACAATGGAATGGTGTGTCTGAGAGGAGGAATCGAACCTTGTTGGACATAGTACGATCAATGATGAGTCATGCAGATCTTTTAATAAGCTTCTGGGGTCATACCCTAGAGACAGCTGCATTCACACTTAACCGTGTTCCTACAAAGATGGTTCAGAAGACACCATATGTGATGTGGACTGGGAAACGTCCTAGTATGTCGTTCATGAAGATTTGGGGTTGCGAGGCATTTGTAAAACGTCTGGATTCTGACAAGCTCGGACCCAAATCTGACAAATGTAATTTTGTGGGATACCCAAAAGAAACAAAAGGGTATTATTTCTACAAACCTTCTGAGAACAAAGTGTTTGTTGCTCGAACTGGTATTTTTGTAGAAAGAGAATTTGTCTCTAAAGGAAACAGTAGGAGGAAAGTAGAACTCGAAGAAATTCGAGAACCACAGAATATCATTGAAACTGAGTTAGAACATGAGCAGGAACCACAAGATGTTATGGAAAGTGAACACCTTCAAATTAAACAAGGAATTAAATGATCTGGTAGGACACGCCAAGAGCAGAGAGATATTATGGATATCTTATGACTCAAAACGGCGATGTGATGCTCATAGATCAAGATGAGCCTGCTTCCTACCAAGAAGCTATGAATGGACCAGATTTTGAGAGATGGCTTGAAGCCATGAGATCTGAAATGGACTCCATGTCTACTAACCAAGTATGGACTTTGGTTGATCCACCCGAAGGGGTAAAACCAATAGGGTGCAAGTGGGTTTTCAAGAAGAAAACCGACATGGATGGTAATGTACAAACCTATAAAGGCCCACTGGTAGCAAAAGGTTTCAAACAAGTTCAAGGTGTTGACTATGATGAAACCTTTTCTCCAGTGGAAATGGTTAAATCCATCAGGATCTTACTTGCTATTGCAGCTTTTTATGATTACGAAATCTGGCAGATGGATGTCAAAACTGCTTTCCTTAATGGAAATCTCCTTGAAGATGTACACATGACACAACTTTGAGGTTTTGTCGCTCCAAAGGATCTTTGGAAAGGTATGTGGTACTGAACGATCCATTTATGGATTGAAGCAAACCTCTCGGAGTTGGAATCTTCGATTTGATGAAGTAGTCAAAGAGTTTGGCTTTATTAAAAATGAAGATGAACCTTGTGTATATAAGAAGGTTAGTGGGAGTCACATTGTATTCCAGATATTATATGTTGACGACATATTAATTATTGGGAATGACATTCCTTCATTACAGGCTGTAAAAAATATGGTTAGGAAAATCTTTCTCCATGAAAGATGTAAGCGATGCAGCCTACATTTTAGGTATCAGGATCTATCGAGATAGATCGTGAAAAATGATCGGCCTAAGTCAGAGTACATATATTGATAAAGTGTTGAAACGGTTCAGCATGCAAGAGGCAAAAAAGAGGACATTTACCCATGACTCGTGGTGTAAAGATCTCTAAGGCCTAATGTCCTAAATCACAAGATGATGAGGAGCATATGAGAAAGATCCCTTATGCTTCGGCAATTGGATCTATCATGTATGCAATGATATGTACTCATCCGGATGTCTCGTATGCTTTGAGCATGATGACGAATACTGATCGAATCGGTGAAGATCATCGGATTGCGATCGAAGAATATCCTCGAAGTACCTTAAAAGGACTAAGGATTCATTCTTGGTATATGGAGGTGAAGATGAACTAGCGATAAAGGGTTATCTGAGATGCTAGTTTCCAAACTGATAATGATGATTATAAGTCTCGATCAAGTTTTGTATTTTCCCTTAATGGTGGTCTTTGTTAGGCTGGAAGAGTTGAAGCGAGAGCGTTAGCCGATTCTACAAAGTGTGAGTATATTCTTTGCTTCTAGTGCGCGCCAAGGAGGTCGTATGGATTAAAAAGTTTATCAACGAAACTAGGTGTTGTTCCAACCATTGTTGATCCGGTTAAGCTATCTTTGTGATAACAATGGAGCCATTACGCACGAGCTAAGGAACCCGAGATCTCACCAATGATCCAAGCATATACTTAAGCGGTACCATCTCATCCGTGAAATCATTGATAGAGGAGATGTACATATAGGAAGAGTGCTGTTGATGATAATGTTACGAGATCCATGACCAAGGCTTTGTCGCAACCAGAAGCACCCACACGACGGTCACACTAGTTCCATGGGTATTAGATATATGAGTGATTGGCTCTAGTGCAAGTGGGAGACTGTTAGAGTTTATGCCCTAGAGGCCAATTATTTGATATAATTGCTTAACGTTTTGATATTATATTTGATTGAATAAATGAATGATTTTATTATGGTTTTATTTACTACGTTATATAATTGTTAACATAATAAAATTCCTTAGAATAGTGATACAAATTATATAGTTTCAAGTATGTGACTTGAACATGAGATTATATTATTACAATTAGTATCATTATTCTTAAATGTCCCTGGTCGAGTATCATTGTTGATGGGACAACATTGATGCATTGAGACTAGTATGTGGATTGACTGATGACCAAATCTCATTGGTCATAAATATATGAGATATTAAGTCGATGCGTAGAATACATGTTAAGAAACGATGTCTTGGACAAACCCACCATGAGAATTACATATGGAGCATTATGCGAAGTGTCATTAGAAATTCTCATAGTGATAATGATGTAATGGTCCTCCGACCTGAAATCACTATATTACTACACGGGAATTTATGTACTTTGATATCATCAAATGTCACCTTTAATAGGGTGGAATACAAAGGTGATTATTGGGTACGTCATGAATCGTGTGAGGAATATGAGTGATCTAAATGGAATTTAACCCTCCTATATATTAGGGATGATATCCATAGGCCTCTTGATTGAGTAGGACTATGAAATGCATGGCCATGCTCAAATAGTGATTTGTTTCATATAGTCTGCTCATTGATCAAGAAATCTCAGATAAAATTGTGAAGAGTATGACACATTCCATGACTCGAGTTTAATCTAGGATATTAAGGTTAAAAGGATTAAATTACATTGAAAAATTGGTCACGAAAAGGTTGTATCGAATCATCGATCTTATTATTACTTGGGTAGCAGTGATGCATTACTAGATGCCGCTCACTGTTTATAATTTTATAATATGATTTTAAAATTATTGCCAACGTAATAATAACCTATAGGATCACACACATAGAACGTAATTTAAAATGGAATTAATTTAAATTTGAAGGATTTAAATATATTAATATGATTAATAGTATTTAAATCACGAATTTAAATTAAAAAGGATAATTTGTATATATGTATATTAATTAAGTAAGACTTAATTAAGATATATATATATATATATATATATATATATAATTAGGATTTTATTAAAATACGTTTTTGATTAATCCTTTTTAACTACTATATATATGATATAGTAGCCACTTAGGGTAATATCATAACATCATAACCCTAGCCGTTCTTAGAGAGAGACTAGAGAGAAATAGTTCTAAAATCTATTCCTTTTGGTGGCTAATCTGCATGATTCCGTTTCTTTACAGATCGTCTGACACGTTGTCAGGCGTTCGTGTGGAATCTGTAGTAGAGCGCGATCCGTTCGGATTGCGTTGGAGATTCGAGCGCATCAATTTCAGAAGCATTTTCATATTCAGTATAATTTCTAACCACTAAATTAATTATTTTTGCATGGATCCTGTTTAGGGTTTCGGAAATTGCTTTAAATTGTTCTATTTCCGCTGTGCGTTTTTATGTCGAAACCCTACACATTACACTAATCGTATTTTACACGTATAATTCTCATATTCTCTTCGTATAATACTCGTATGATAATCGTATTGTACTTCGTATTAAATCTTCATACTATGCTCGTATGCTAAATAATATCACACTCATATAACGTACGCATCATTGTCGTAATTCATTATACGTATCTCATTTCCTTCTCGGAAATCATCCTTTTCAACCCTTAGGTTTTAAGTCCGCAGGCGAAAACTTTGTTTGCCATAAATGAAATATTATTAAATATTCCATCTCGTCTTCATATTCTATCATTATGCATTTCTCAAAATTTCAAACTTAATTCCTGAGCAGAAACAGATGAATAGTGTTTTTACCAGAATTTCTCAGAAAACTTTTATTTTCGTCTTGGAAATTCAAAACAATTAATTCTAGCACAAAGCCAGAATACTAACTACATCCGCACATTCTAGGTCATAGAACGACCTTCACATAGCTTACTCACATAAATAATAAATTAAATTCATTTAATTCATACAATCAAATAAAAATTTAATTCTCATATAAATCCAATTTTTCTCGGGGTTACATTCTCCCCCCCTTATAAGGATTATATCCCCAGAATTTCGCTTATAATTACATAAAAAATGAGGAAAATTTTCCTTCATTTTACTTTCGAGTTCCCACGTTACTTCTTCAGCATTTTGGTTTCTCCAGATCACCTTCACCGAAGGTATTATCTTATTTCTCAAAACTTGTTCCTTCCTATCAATAATTTGAAGTGGAAGTTCTTCATATGATAAATCTTTTTCTATCTGAATAGATTCATACTCTATTACGTGTTTATAGTCCCACATAGGGGCTTGACACGCATACACGTAAACATATTGTGAATACGGTCCATTTCTGGAGGTAAGGCTACTTCATAAGCTACCTCTCCAACCCTTCTTAAGATCTCGAAAGGTCCTATAAACCTTGGACTTAACTTCCCTTTCTTTTCAAAATGTATCTTCCCTTTCCAAGGCGATACTTTCAAAAAGACATAAGACCCTACATCGAATTCTCTCTTTTCTCTGTGAAGATCGACATACTTCTTCTGCCTATCTTGAGCCGCTACCAATCGAGTACGTATTAGCTTTACCATATCCGTCGTCTGTTGTACCAACTCAGGTCCCAACATCCGACGTTCACCCATTTCATCCCAACACAATGGAGTTCGACACTTCCTTCCATACAACGCTTCGTAAGGCGGCATGCCTATAATAGCGTGAAAACTATTGTTGTACCCAAATTCTACCAATGGTAGATGATCGTCCCAACTCCCTTTGAAATCTATAACGCAAGATCATAACATATGTTCAAGCATTTGAATTGTCCGGTCACTTTGTCCATCCGTCTGAGGATGATACACCGTACTCAATCTCAACTGCGTTCCCATTTGCTCTTGCAAACTCCTCCAAAAGTTTGATGTGAATCATGGATCACGATCTGACACAATCGAAACAGGTACTCCATGTCTTGAAATAATTTCCTTGATATAAAGCTTAGCTAATTGGTCTAGGTTATGCCTAACTCTTATTGGTAGAAAATGAGCCAATTTCGTTAATCGATCCACTATCACCCAAATAGCGTTGTATCCTTTCCTTGTCGTTGGAAGTCCCACTACATAGTCCATTGTGATGTGCTCCCATTTCCACTCTGAAATTTCTAATGATTGCAACAACCCGCTCGGCCGTTGGTGTTCAGCCTTAACCTTTTGACAAGTTAAGCACCTACTAACATATTCCACTATCTCCCTTTTCATGTTTGGCCTCCAAAAGTTCTGACGAAGGTCTTGATACATCTTCGTACTACCGGGATGTATTGAGTACCTCAAACTATGGGCCTCACTCATTATCTCCTCCTTTAATTCAGAATTATTTGGAACCCAAATTCTTTCATCAAAACGAAGTAATCCCCCCGTATCGTGGTTATACTTAGTCTTTTCTTCATCTTCTATCCTCTTCTTCATATGCTCGCATTCCTCGTTGCTCAATTGTACTTCCTTAACACGTTCTACTATGGTCGGTTGAGTCTATATGGAAAATAACATATCCTCTGCTTCATCCGATAATTTAACTTCTTCTAATTCCATTCTCGCCATCGCTGTTACTAACTCATTCTGAGTTGTTAACATTGACAGTTTCTCTCTACCCTTTCTACTTAGCGTATCGGCTAATACATTTGCTTTCCCCGGATGATATAAGATATTACAATCGTAATATTTTATTAGTTCCAACCACCTTCTCTGCCTCATATTCAACTCCTTCTGTGTGAAGATATATTTCAGACTTTTATGGTCCGTATATATCTCACACTTCTCACCGTATAGATAATGCCTCCATATTTTTAAGGTAAAAACTACAGCTGCCTGATGAGTGAGTTTTATACTCATAATTGAGTGCGTCTGAGCTTAATCTTTTGGTTGATTTTAAGTGTTTGTGTTTATTCATGCATGTTTTATGTTTTTTTGTAGGAATTGGGACAAAAGCTGAAAGTAGTATGCACACAAGCCAATCATGTTTGATGATAAAGCATATACTTTGTAACAATCTTATTCATTTATTAATAAAAAGTATTAATTTATTAAAGGCTTTTAATTATCTACATGATGCTGTTTTATAATATGTGATAAACCCATAGTTTTAAGCAATGCTTTTAGAATAATGATGATGATCATTCTAATGAGATCTAAATTCTTAGAAAGCTTAAAACTAAAATAGTTCCCAATCATTGGATTACTAAATTGGGGATTAGTGAATCCAGGATAGATTGAGTACATACGTTGCTTGCTCATTGGATGAGGATGATTGATCTCATGATCATTTGTGTGGAGACACTAAAGCAAGTATGTAGGTGCTTATTAGAGAATAAAGTACCTTTGAGCATTGGCTCGCTAAGGAATACCTAATGGAGTTTTATTTTGCTGTCGATAGGAATTCTGTAGTGATAGTAGTCAAGTAATCCTTGGACTTGAGATCATCATAGTATCTTGTGTATGATGAGTTATACTTTGACTTATTCCTTAAGACCCTTAGGGTATATCAAAGGGTATGCTTGGGTATAATAAGTTGTACATGGAGATAATGTATGATCGATAAAGAATCTACCACTTCTAATAAAAGAAGAAAATGTCCTATGTGATTCGATAAATGACAACCCACCCGAGAGTCCTTGGCGGCGAGAATGAAATTAGAAAGGAGTTTCTAATTTACATTATTTGGAGTTGTGCATTTAAGAGTCGAAATACATATAATTAAATAAAATAAGACTTGACAATAATTCCATGTCTTATATTTAATTGGGACATTGTATGGTGGAAGGATTGAATTATGCGGTAACTATTTACTCAAAGGTTCTTTAATGATTAATGTTGAAATCTATATTACACGGAAAGTCGTTGATCATTAGGGAGGCTTATCCCTATTGTAGAATAAATATTATTTATTTAAATAAATTAATTATTTAATTTATTTATTTAAATAAGATTAGAATTGTTCTAATTGATTTATTCACAACCTGGTTTAATATGGAGAACCTAAAGGGTCACACCATAAAAGGAAGAATAATTATTTAAGAAGTTAATGGCATAATCGTAATAATATGTTATGTATATTTAATTTAATCTATGGTGATAGAATAAATTAAATAGCTTAATATTATTATTTAATATTTTAGAAATATTAAATATGAATTAATAAGAGAGTCTTATTAATATTATTACAATTATTATTATTTTAATTTCTAAAAGAGTTTAGGAATTAATTTAATATAAGTACTCTCATTTATTCCTAATTGGATTAGGAAGGAAAATTAATTAAAGGAGTTTAATTAATTATCCCTAATAAGATTAGGGAGCTTAATTAATTAAAAGAATTTAATTAATTAAATTAAAACCCAATTCCTTAATTGTTAAGGTGGGTTGCCCACATCTATAAATAAGAGGAGTCTTATTATGGTGGTAGGGGTTGTTGACTTTTTCAACAGACATAATTCCAATTTGTTGGAGAGTACCCTTTTCTATAGAGATAGAAAACTAGGGTTTGAGCCAAATACCCTTCTTCTTGAATTTTCTTCTTCCTTGGTGGATCACCTCTAGAGGCCAAACATTTGGGTGGCTAACGTTGATCAAAGGAAGGAACCTAACCCGGTGGATTCAAGATTGAACGCGAAAGGATTTGGAGGTGAACTTGTACACGAGGAAGCTCGATCTTGAGGGTATGATTTTATTCTTTATCTTTTCGTTTAATTAATAATTATGCATAAAGGATGATCCGGGTATATGGTTTGTAAATTTTTAAACTCTGATTTTTACCTCGCTTCCGCACTTTTTATGCAATTTGATTGCGTTATGAATATTACAAACCTAACAAAAGCTACTTGGATCGACGTTTGGGGTTGCTAGATTCGCGTTTTTGGCTTGCTATTTACATAGCAGTCACTTCAAAGCCAATTTGAGTATTTCTCTGGACCTTATTTTGAAAACCTCAAAGAATGAAAGTTGTAGATCTATGTCATCTCTTTCCGGAACATCTTGAATCATCAAAATCTGAGTTCAGAAGAAGAAGTTATGGCTATTTTTCCAAAGGATGTCAGAGCAGAAAATTTTTAAAAATGGGGCCAGCACTGGGGCGCCCAAACCAAGGCTATTTGCAGCGTCGGGGCACTAGGGAGCGATGTTCGGTAGCCATGTGCCCAGTATTTGGGGCCTGGGAAGAGTTTGTGAGGCTTGGACGCGTTTTGGGGCGAATTTTGACACCTTTTTTACTCCAAATTGGATTGGGTTTGTTCCTAAGATAAAATTGGACTTGTAACCTATAAATACATGATGTAAGGCATAAAATAAAGGGAGATTACATAAATTAGACTACATAAAACACTCCATTAAATTTGAATATAAACCCTAGTTCTTAATTAGCCATTGAAGATTGAAGCAAATTGAAGAACATTGAAAGATCGAGAGCGAAGAGAAGCGAAGAGCAAGAAGCGAGAGGGAGCATCGATTTCTTGACAAAAGATTCTATTCTCTTCTCTTATCATACTTTTATCTTTTAATGTCTATTCAGTTGTGGATTCTTGGTTTTAATTCATTAATTATGAACTAACTCTTTTATTAAGATTTCAATTGAACCTTTTATGTCTATAAATTACTTATTCAATGTATTCCAATTATTTGTGTCAAATTGAATTGTTTATCTTGTCTTGAGCCTATTGATTAATTATCTGATCAGTAATTACCTTGTTACTCTAGAAGGAATTGAAAGAGGAATTCTAGGGTTAGAATTGGTCATGATAACATGTGACTTAATTATTTGCATAACGGATAATTAGGTTCATGAATTGAATGGAAATATCTATTCACCGCATGTAACACATAAGAAATTGGAATTGAAGGAGTTTAATTCAATTGTTTTGCATAGGAATATAGCAAGATTAATCTAGATTAAATAGAAGTCAATTGATCACTTGGAAAAGGACTTTTGACATTTGAGAATTTCTGTTAACAATTCCGAAGGCATAATAATTGGAATAATTGGATAATTGATTTATAGTTCATAATTGGGGATATTGAAGTCTTAATCTTTATTTATCTGAATTCATTCGTTGAGTCTTAATCTTTATTTATTTGAGTCTTAATCTTTATTTATTTGAATTAATTGTCTTAATCACAATTTGCGATTGTTTAAATAAAATTAATTTGGTTAAGAATTAGTACTTGGTAATTTTTATTAAATAATCCTCGTGGGAACGATACTTTTCTTATCACTTTATTACTTGTTGACCGTGTATACTTGCACGTATTCATTGATTGCGAAATCGACCAACAAGTTTTTGGCGCCGTTGCCGGGGAATTTATTTAATAATTATTTACCAATATTAATTTCAATCAAATTAGTCTAAATTTAAATATTTTTATTTTTATTTTTCATTCTCTTCCTATATTTCTCTCTTTTCAGGTACAATGGATGACTTTGCGTATCAATGGCCATACACGAAGATGACTCAACCAAGGGAAATAGGGATTGATGGACTTAATACATCTTCTATAGAGCCAATACAAAATGAGGCAAATTTGAAGACGTTGGAGGTTATCACAGCCCAACGGAGTCAAAGGATGGCAAGAATGACTCAACCAAGGGGAGCGAAGATTGACAGACTCGAGAAACTTTCTGCATTGTCAGCACAGATTGAGACACTTTCGAGGAGGTTAGGAGCTTTTGAAGCTCAACGTCGTCAAAGTGTGGCGGTTACTTGTGATTATTGTGCTGGAAATCATATGAGTCATCAACGCACCATCAGTTTCGAGCCGGTACAGTATGGTGGTGATTACCCCAATAATTATGTCTATCCCAACAACTATCATCAGGATTGGGGGTATCATCCGGGGTTTTCATGGAGTGACAATCAAGCTCAAGCTCAAGCGCCGAGACAACAAAACACATCCGAATTTCAAAATTAGATTCAACAACAACCAGAGAGGAAATCAAGTTTGGAAGAAGCCTTGGAAAAATTCATTAGAGCTACTGACAAAAGGAACAAGACAAAATATTGAATCAAGTAGAGCTGAATATGAAAAGCCAAGGTGCGTTGATAAAGAATCTGGAAAATCAAGTGGGGCAGATAGCACATGCACTGAATAACCGACAACTTGGAACACTCCCGAGTGACACAGAGAAAAATCTGGGCAGATATGAGCATTGCAAGGCTATGATTTTACGCAATGGAAAGGATTTACAAGAGACTCTCAAGGACACTGGAAAAAGGGACAACGCGACAAAGGAAAAAAAGGAAATTGTGGAAACCGAAAAACGTCAAGATGAGCCACAAGATGTTGAAAAAGAGGAAACAACTGGGAACCAAGAAAAGGAGATCAACAAAGATTTAACTGTAAGATTTAATGAAGATGAACCGATTTCATTAGTATCCCATGTGCCTCCTCCACCAAAGTTCAATAATCAAGGCAGTTTTGCAAAACCATGCCCAATTGGCAATCATGTCGTCGGCAAAGCTCTTTGTGACATAAGAGCTAGTACAGTTGTGGAGTCATGGTGGGATGTAAAGGATAAGATAGAGGAAGATCTCGTTATGTTTATTAAGCTTCAATGCCCCAATCTGATCATAGACATAATGGAGAAAACACCTAGTTGTTGGACGTTCTTAATAGGGAACCTATCTACAAAGAGCATGCTAGGTGACTTTAATTCAAGGGTCTTTGCTAATGGGAACCTCCCAAAAGAGACATTATTACTGATGGATGGAGGATTCCTCAATTTTTGAAGGGGAATTGGATAGAGAATTGAAGAAGTCGGGATGAGACTATAAAACAAGCGCTTATTGGGAGGCAACCCAAGTTTAATTTTTATTTTTAGTTTTTATTAGGTTTTATATTAGTAGTTTTGATTTTGCAATTATTTAGAATTTAATAAAATTGCGTCTATCATGGTTTACAGGTTATTAAAGTCAAATTCAAGTGTGGTGCCCAATTTGTTCCATGTGCTTAGCCTATTCTCCAAACATAGTGGACAAGGAGGAAGATTGTTATATTTTCAGGGAAGTCCTCTGCTTTACTTTTTTATATTTTAGCCATTGAGGACAATGTCTAGTTTAAGTTTGGGGGCACTTTAGTGTCGTATTGCATATAGTTAGTTATCTGCATGGTAGTTCATTTTTTTTTTATGTGTTAGCATTGTGTTTTTTTTAGGTTGCATATAATACATGGTAGTTATTTGCATATTCATATATGTGTTGCATTAGTATGTGTTCATGTAGTATAATTACATTTTTTTTTTGCATGAATCTGTGTGATAGGTTGGTGTGGTCTTAGCTCGGCCTATGATAAGATTGGTTTTGCATGTTAACTTGAACAGTGTTGATAATTGATGATGAGTTCTAATCTTAATCATGATGATAATTTGAGTCTGTCTTAAACTTATGTAACCGGTTAGCACTTAAAGTTTTACTGTTTTAATCCACTTGGTTCATTCAAGGGTTTCATAATTTGTTTCTGAGGGAAAATCTTGGTTAAAATTTAAGGAAATTACTGAACTAGCGGTAATGGTTGGAATGACGTAAAAGCTTGAGTTTGGGGGAATCTATGGGATATATATATACAAAAAAAAGAAAAAAAAGAGAAAAAAAAAAATGATGAAAAGAATAAAAAATCCAGAAAAAAAAAAATAAACACCGTGGCATGCTTGTCTAGTTTTGTGGCCTTTGTTACTTGAGTAAGTAAGCCCGAGGGGATTGTCTTTACACCTAGCACCCTAAGGTCTTAATGTCTTGGGAGTCGTTGGTCAAAAGCTCATTAAGGTAGCACTGAAAAGCCTAAGGGAATAAGATATTGCACAACCATGAGAAAAATAAAAAAATGAATAAAACATGAGAAAGAGCAAAAATGCCCTCGTGGTTGAATAAAAGTATAAATAAATCATGTATTTACCCTTAGACTTGGTAATTGCTTAGTTTTAACTGGAGTTGTCATGTTCACAAAAGTAATTGAATTGGAACTGAAATTTTCCTTCTAAGAATTTTGTTATGTGATTATCTTGAACTGTGGTTGGTTAGACTGGTTAACAAGCACACACACACAACATGGGTGATGACTGGTTTGGATTGACTAATTGGTTAGAGTTATGGATTTTGACTTGATTGGATATATTGTTTGAGTACCAATGGTATGTTTGAGGCCTATTGCTATATATCATACTGATTTATTACTGGGTTCGTAGGTATATTAGGAAGTAGATCATGCATATGCATTCATGTAGTTGAGTTCGGTTCTTTATTTTTAGTTCTTTTGTTTTTTTGCTTGAGGACAAGCAAATGTTTAAGTTTGGGGGTATTTGATGAGTGAGTTTTATACTCATAATTGAATGCGTCTGAGCTTAATCTTTTGGTTGATTTTAAGTGTTTGTGTCTATTCATGCATGTTTTATGTTGTTTTGTAGGAATTGGGACAAAAGCTACTTGGATCGACGTTAGGGGATGCTAGATTCGCATTTTCGGCTTGCCATTTACACAGTAGTCACTTTAAAGCCAATTTGAGTATTTCTCCAGACCTTATTTTGAAAAACTCAAAGAATGAAAGTTGTAGATCTACATCTTTCCTTTCCGGAACATCTCGAATAATTGAAATCGGAGTTCAGACGAAGAAGTTATGGCCATTTTCCCAAAGGACGTCGGAGCAGAAAATTTCCAAAAATGGGGCCAATATTTGGGCGCCAAACCAAGGCTATTCTGTTGTACAGGGGCACTAGGGAGAAGTGTTCCAATGTCCGTGCCCAGCTATTTGGGTCTTTGAGGAAGAGAGTTTGGTGAGGCTTGGACGCCGGCGTTTTGGTAATTTGGACACCTTTTTTACTCCAAATTGGATTGAGTTTGTTCCTAAGCTAAAAATTGGACTTGTAACCTATAAATACATGATGTAAGGCATAAAATAAAGGGAGATTACATAGATTAGACTAGATAAAACACTCCATTAGATTAGAATATAAACCCTAGTTCTTAATTAGCCATTGGAGATTGAAGCAAATTGAAGAACACTGAAGATCAAGAGTAAGAGCAAGAGGGGAGCATCAGATTTGCTAACAACAGATTCTATTCTCTTCTCTTATCATACTTTTATCTTTTAATGTCTATTCAGTTGTGGATTCTTGGTTTTAATTCATTAATTATGAACTAACTCTTTTATTAAGATTTCAATTGAACCTTTTATGTCTATAAATTAGTTATTCAATGTATTCCAATTATTTGTGTCAAATTGAATTATTTATCTTGTCTTGAGCCTATTGATTAATTATCTGATCAGTAATTACCTTGTTACTCTAGAAGGAATTGAAAGAGGAATTCTAGGGTTAGAACTGGGCATGATAACATGTGACTTAGTTATTTGCATGGCGGATAATTAGGTTCGTGAATTGAATGGAAATATATGTTCACCGCATGTAACACAAAAGGAATTGGAATTGAAGGAGTTTAATTCAATTGTTTTGCATAGGAATATAGCAAGATTAATCTAGATTAAATAGAAGTCAATTTATCACTTGGAAAAGGACTTTTGACATTTGAGAATTCCTGTTAACAATTCAGTAAGCATAATAATTGGGATAATTGGATAATTAATTTATAGTTCATAATTGGGGATATTGAAGTCTTAATCTTTATTTATCTAAATTCATTCGTTGAGTCTTAATCTTTATTTATTTGAATCTTAATCTTTATTTATTTGAATTAATTGTCTTAATCACAATTTGCGATTGTTTAAATAAAATTGATTTGGTTAAGAGTTAGTACTTGGTAATTTTTATTAAATAATTCCTCGTGGGAACGATACTTTTCTTATCACTTTATTACTTGTTGACCGTATATACTTGCACGTATTCATTGATTGTGAAATTGACCAACACTGCCAATTCCAGATCATGAGTAGGATAGGCCTTCTCATAATCCTTTAATTGATGTGACACATACGCAATGACCTTGCTATGCTGTATGAGCACGCAACCAAGTCCTCTATGCGAAGCATCGCTATACACTACAAAATTCCCTGTATCATCTGGCAAAGACAATAAAGGTGCCTCACTTAACCTCTTCTTTAGTTCCTAAAAACTATTTTCACATTTTTAAGTCCACACATACTTCACCAACTTCCTCCTCAAATTTGTCAGCGAAGTAGCTATTATAGAAAAGTCCTGGATGAACCTTCTATAGTAAACCGCTAACCCAAGAAAACTCCGAACCTCAGTTGGCATTTTCTATTGCTCCCACTCATTTACTACTTCTACTTTTGCTGGATCCACATAAATGCCATCTTTATCAATAACATGTCCTAGAAACTGCACTCGTTCAAGGCAAAATTCACAATTTGTGAATTTCGCATATGACTTCTCCTTCCGCAATGTTTCCAACACTATCCTTAAATGTTCAGCATGATCTTCTAGTGTCTTAGAATAGACTAGAATATCATCAACGAAAACTACGATGAACTTGTCCAAATACTATTTGAACACTCTGTTCATCATATCCATGAATGCGGTTGGCGCATTTGTCAACCCAAACGACATAACCAGAAACTCGTAATGACCATAACGAGTTCTAAACGTCGTCTTGGGTACATCCTCCTTCCTCACTTTTAACTGATGATACCCCGTACACAAATCTATTTTAGAAAAATACCTTGCCCCTTTCAACTGATCAAATAGATCATCGATCCTGGGAAACGGGTATTTATTCTTAATCGTTAACTTGTTCAACTCTCGATAGTCGATACAAAGTCGTAACGACCCATCCTTTTTCTTTTCAAACAATACCGGTGCTCCCCAAGGAGACACACTCGGTTGAATGTTCTTCTTATCTAATAGTTCTTGTAATTGAACCATTAACACCTTCATCATAACTGGCGCCATCCGATATGGTGCCCTTGAAACTGGTGCCGTACCCGGTAACAAATCAATCACAAATTCAACCTCCCTATCCGGTGGAATACCCGATAATTCCTCCAGAAATATATTCGCGAACTCTTGAACTATAGGTATCTGCTCCAAGGATGCTCCCACTCTTTGGGTATCAACAACATGGCACAGATAACCTACACACCCCTTTTTTCAACATCTTCCTAGCTTGTGTCATCGATAGACAACAAGAGTGTCTCAGTGATTTACTACCGAAGAACACTACCTTGGTTTTCTTAAAAAGCCGAAGGTTCACACTTTTCTTATGGAAATCTATTATAGCCCTATGGTTAACCAACCAATCCATACCAAGAATTACATCAAATTCTTTTAACCTTATCGGTACCAAATCTACCGATAATTTATTATCACTAATACTTACGCAACAATCCTTATGAATATGTTCAATCGGGATTATTTCTTCATTTGATACCTTAACGTCTAAAGGTATTGCTAACTTTTTAGGGATTAAGCCTAATCGCTTAGCAAATTCACATGCTATAAAAACAAGAAAAGTACCTTTTAGGAAATCAAATAACACATAAGCATTTATTTCATTGACCGGAATGATACTGCTTCATTACATCCGATGATGCAACCGCATCTTGGATATCATATTAAACGTGGGTGAGAGGGTCTACCCATTGATGGTGTTGGTCCAGTAATTGCTAACTTACCACTACCAGAACCCTTATTTCCCTCTAACCCTTTCTTCGGGTAATTTCTTGCCATGTGGTCCAACGATCCACAACAAAACACCCATGATTTTTCTTAGGGTTAGGACAGTTGGGTGATAAATGTCCCTCCTGCCCACAGTTGTAACAAACTGATTTTCCCTTTAAACAGACTCCCAAATAAGTCTTTCCACATGTCGTGCATGCCTCCATCCAACGTTTAGGATCTCCTTGTTTTACCCCAGTATTCCTAGGGTTAAAGCTTTTCCTCTTTGGCATAGTGCCACTACCACTGTCAACCTCTGCCTTATTTCCTCCCTCTCTCTTATTCCTGTTCTTACTTTCCTTGTGGTACTGAGACAAAGCCTCACCACCACCTTCAGCTATTATTGCTTTTTCCAGAATGGTCCTGTAGGAAGCACTCTAAAACACCGAAATCCTACTATAGAGCAAGGGTTTCAAGCCTTATTCAAACCTATGAGCCTTCCTTTCTTCTGTGTCCACATGATGTGGAGCAAATCTCGCCAATTCATTGAATTTGGCTGCATACTGGGGAACTGTCATATCCCCTTGCTTAAGTTCCAAGAACTTAATCTCCATTCAACCTTACATGCTAGTAGGGAAGTAGTTCTCGAAGAAAACCTTCTTGAACTATTCCCATATAACTGCCTCCGTTCTAGCCCCACCCTGGTGAGCCTCCCACCAGTAGTTGGCCTCCCATTTCATCATGTAAGTCGCAAAAGAAGTCTTTTGCGCCTCACCCATGTTCGTAATAACAAACACCTTCTCTATCTCTTTTACCCATGTCTGGGCCTCTAATGGGTCCGTCATTCCTCTGAACTCTGGAGGACCCACTTTTGAATTCTTTAAAAGTAGTTGTTCTAGCTACCCTAGGTGCTACGGGAATTCCAACCCCAACTTGATTAAATGGTGCCGTTAATAAATTAACGAACTCTTGCATAGGGTTATTAGGGCCCCCCTGATTTTCATTATGTGATTCAGCCTATTGGTTACGTTGTCTCCTTCTTGGCGGCATTATTCTGATTAAATAAATAAAGTTTCATTATTATCTATTTACTTACTTAGTTATCATTCCCAAATAGCAACTCATACCACAACAAGCATATTAAATAAAAACTTCATTATATTAATATGCTTTCATAGTCAAAACTATTTACACTTTGCTTCCATAGCCAAAAATCTATTACATTACTATCCCGAGATTGACTTCTACAAAAATTGGATATACAAAAAGACTACCCTTAAATTAAACAAAAGAGGGTTTTACGTCACTAAACATATACAAAAAGATCTAATGATCTACTAACACTGCCTTATGGCATTCTCATGTTTCTGATTTGCTAAAATCAAAACAATATCTAGACTAATCGTATGTCGAGTCTGCCCTGACTCAATAGAATAGCAAGCAATTTTTAGCTTGAAATCCTCGTGAGCACAGTCATGGATGTAGGACATCCGTGCTATTTTCTGGTCTTTTTCAACTAGTTTCTTTCAAAGCTCTACGGCCTCTTCCTTATAATCTCTAGCTTTATCCATCATCAACACTTTCTCATCGTGCTCTAACTCAAAATCTGCCTCTGCAGACTCCTTCGCCTCATATAGGGCGGTAATCTCCTCGTTCTGTGTCTGCACCACCGTGCGCAAATGCACATTCCTATCAAGCACATCCAGGTACAATGATATCATTGCATCTGGAGGTGTTGACTCCTAAGTAGGTATCACCGTATTAATCGATGTTGCCTCCATATCCTCCTCCACATCTATCATCATATTCAGATATGATGTTATTCCCATTGTTTCCTGTTCCTCCCCAGAAATGTACTCTTCTGGATCAAAATCTTCTAGAACCACTATCGGTACCTCCGCCACTGGCATAGGTACTATCTCAACTCGGTTCACTGACTCTTCACTCACCACGTGAATGTCTCTATACATCAAGTTATCGTTTGACATCTACAAAACACATAACATGTAGATTAGTACATAATACACAATAGTATAAGCACAAATCACATTTAATTTATTTAGAATTAATTTTCATCTTTTAAATCTTTCGGTACTGATTTTTCTCAATACCTTATTAATTCATTCGACTCGAATTTTTTTCTTTGGACTTTACCTTCCTTACGAGGTTATTAGCCTAAGGTTCTTCCCCCCTTAAGTTTTCTAACCTAATATTTTGATACCAACCTGTGACGCCCCCAAATCTGGGTATCTTCCAACCTGACATATGGTGCTACACGGTACTCATAACTATACAATCATTCCATTGAAAACACAACATAATGAATGTATTAACTATCTTCTTATTACAATCAAAGTGAAATCCTTTCCCAGGTTCATAAACCGATTAGATCATTCATTGTTTGTAAGTATAATACATACAACCATACTAATCTATTACAAGATGGTTAACTATCCATCTTAGCCTTGCGCTTATTTCTCTTAGCATTCTCAGAATGCTCGGCTTTAACTGCAATCATATAATTCACTCAAGAAGTGAGCATAACAAGCTCAACAAGTTTAACAAAGAATAATTTCAATACCACATTCGTGAATTATATGAAAATCTTCCATAACTGAAAAAATAGTCATGAAGTATTACGAAACATTAATACTTAACAATTCATAGCATCAATTCCCAAAGTATATAATAGTTTAGGAATTCTGAACCGGTCGAAAGACCATGAACAGTCTCTTTCTATTTTTAAACTTGAAAAGGACATCACAACACTAAGGCTGTACATCCGACATTTCTTACGAGCACTTCTAGGTGATCAGCCTATAGTACTTTATGTTGATTAACATTCATCCGCTAAATGTATTTACGTTTAAGTTTTGGCAAACTCGCGTGCCCATTGAATAATCGATGAAAAATACTTTTGTTTGTTCATAGACAAACTTACCTTTGAATCCGTACCAAATACTTGGCATAGGATAGCGTTATCATTTCTATATAGAAAGATATGTATATAAATCAATCTATCTCTTACGAATAGTCTAGCTGAGTTAAAACTGGCATTGACCCTTTCTTTAAAATCATTTATGCAACTCATTACAATGAATCACGGAAAACTCGACTAACACGAAGGTTAGACAAGTGTTTAAGAAAACTGGCCTTCAAGCCTCTTCGAATAATTTATTCGACTGTTCTCATCCTTTATAGAATCTACATGATATATTCACATAGCACACTGTAATTAGCTACCAAACAATAAATAACATTGTTTCTACCAACTCCTTTCTCTTCTATGTTTTAGTTGACTTCATTTCATTAATAAAGTCAATTTGACTCACTACCCTTCATCTCGGCTTGTTAACGATCTTACGATATTAACCGGACTCGATCATCATTGGTGAAGTACCAATCTTGATTACTGTTCACGGTTTATTTATTAACACTTCGTGTTCTTCATTACCATACTAACAACTCTCTTCAATTCCTAAGTTCATCACCATATACACTAATATATGTAACATAAGAATAGTTTTAGTATGTTTATTAAGTATATAAACTTATCTTATATTGGTTTTGAAACAACTGAAATCAAAACCTAACTTGTCTAGCAACTCCCCTGTCTTGGCGCCGCGGCGTGACCCTTCTATGCAACATTGGTCTTTGCGGCGCATTGATTTCTGATACCTAAGCCGGTTGCCCGGCTATGCGGCGTGAAACTCCTTCATATGAATGGCGTTGCGGCGCCACTCTTCAGTAGCTCATTACATCATGTGCGGCAATGCTGTGGCAAGCAACAACAAAAGCCTTAATATTGGCGGCTGCGGCTGGACCTCATTTCGAAAAAAATGACAGTTAACAATTTTAGTGAACTTCTTGGCTTCATAACTTCTTCGTTATAAGTCCGATTTGATCCGTTCAAAAGCCTACAACTCATAAAATACATACTCTACGCGTTCATATAAGAATTTTATAATTCTAAATCCGTTAACTCAAAATTCACTTCTAAGTTCATTATTGAGCGTTCGTTAAACGCTTTCGAGCATTCAATACTCGTTTTCTTTGTTTTAAGTCGGAATCCGACGATTCTTGAGTCCACGACTCTTAAATACCCTATTTCACGTGTTGACATTGAAAACCAATGTTTCCAAGTTACAGGACAACTTTTGACTACTAATCCGGAATTCCTACATTTTCGACATTTAAAGTCTATTTCCTTAAAATTCGCCATAACTTCGTTTATTAATGTTCTATATGCCAAATAAAATGGAACAACTCCATTTATCTCATATCTACATCCTAACCAAGCAAAGTGCATATATCCTAATAGTGATGGTGTTCAATTTGTCCATCAACAACCATGTTCATTATTCCATATTTCCTACGGTTTAAACTTACGTAAACCCCTACGATTTACATTTATACATGACTTATAATTGTTTTACTCATTACAAGCTATCCTTATTCCTCCATAAGAGGCATGCTCCACCAATAAATGATTCTTTACAATTAAAGAAATCAAAAGGATGGGAAACTAATATTAATGGAATATTACCTTTCTGATCTTTGTGTTCTTGCTAAAACCTTGGGCTTGGTTCAATCCACGGTTCAGTTTCTTGGATCGGGCTTAATTAACTTAACGTTGGGCCTTGACTTGGGCTTAAATATATAATTCATTGGACTTGATTACTCAATTACTTGGGCTTGATATAATCCAAATCCAATTGGATTATACTAAGTCCTAAACTCTAAGTCTATTACACCAATCTTATTTTACACGTATAATTCACGTATTCTTTTCGTATGATAATCGTATTGTACTTCGTATTAAATCTTCATACTATACTCGTATACTAAATAGTATCACACTCGTATATCGTACACATCATTGTCGTAATTCATTATACGTATCTCATTTCCTTCTCGGAAATCATCCTTTTCAACCCATAGGTTTTAAGTCCCCAGGCAAAAACTTCGTTTGCCATAAATGAAATATTATTAAATATTCCATCTCGTCTTCATATTCTATCATTACGCATTTCTCAGAATTTCAAACTTAATTCCTGAGCAGAAACAGATGAATAGTGTTTTTACAAAAATTTCTCGGAAAACTTTTATTTTCGTCTTGGAAATTCAAAATAATTAATTCTAGCACAAAGCCAGAATACTAACCACTTCCGCACATTCTAGGTCATAGAACTACCTTCACATAGCTTACTCACATAAATAATCAATTAAATTCATTTAATTCACATAATCAAATAACAATTTAATTCTTATATAAATCCAATTTTTTTCGGGCGTTACATGTGGTTTTCAAAAAAAATTCATTACACATGGGCCCCACCATATGTCATTATCATGTATATATATATATATATATATATATAACAAAACTTAGATAATTTTCTCCGACGATTTTAAAAAAATGGGTAAGCGGGGGTCCAAATAATACGCCAAAATTACAAAAAACACTTAATAATAAATCACTCAATATTTTTAACAACATTTATTCATCAATAATATAACTTGCAATATTAACAACCAGATCATTCTCAGGAAAGAGGGGCCTTTCCGGTAATGATTTTTCCCTATTGGCGCGCAATTAGGTTACCAAACCCCTTTCCTCGACAGAATTTTCTAGACATTGTCAATAATGCAAATAATAATATAAATAACTTTTCATCTCAATTATTGATTTAATAACATAAAATATTGTAACAATAATTGAATCAATAACGTGAGATACTATGCATTAATTATTGTGGCAATAATTGAATAAAACTGAGTGACTTCTCATGTAAGCATCAATAATCAATATTGTGTGCTACTATGCAATCACGCGTATTACTGTACTTTTACCACCGGGTATCTCAACAGTTAACGGGAAAAAATTCGCCATTATTTTTATAAAAAGTTATTTCTGTCGTTTTCTAACTCCGACAGTAATTCTGTTGTGGGGTCCACCAATGATTGCGCTGTTGTACAAATATTCCCTGATAAAACGAATATTCCCGACCAATCGAATATTTTATAACAACTTGCATACTTTACAAAATTTGTAAATATTACCCACAACTATGACATTATATCAAATGTGACGCCCCCAAAATAGGTATATATCACCCATCTTAAGTCGCCAAATACATGGTACAAAATTCAAATACAACATAATTATACAACAGTCACGTAAAATACGACAAAACATATGTTGTGAGTTTTAATACAAATATTGTCATCTAGACAATATTCACACTCAATTGAGTCCTCATTATATTTATTATCACACTATTTAACAGAATAGTGAGGACTACTAATGCTATTATCTGGACTGTCACTCCATTCCCTGACTAGTCCCTGCTACGTTCTCATTTCCTGAAGAGAACAATGAAAGTAAAAGGGTGAGCTCAACTAGCCCAGTAAGAAATCTTATGACTAAGATAATACAAAATAAATTATCGTTTGCCTTCAACAGTGTTAAACTGATACAATATAACAAACATCAAGTTTAGCTGCGGTAGACAAGCAATCCATTAAAAGAGTCAAGTAGAGAAATAAATCTACTATCTTTTATGATTTAAAAGATTTTTTTCATCACTTTTATCACTTTGGGACTCGACAATAAATAATCCACATCATCCACCTTTTCTGACCAAGGATATTCATTAGTATCACAACCACAAATTATACATGCACTACGGGCCAAGGATATTCGTGTATTCATCAAGGGTCACGATCATGCCAACAACTGTCCATTAATGCACTACGGGCCAATGAGGACTTTTACCACATCATTTGTAACATTAAGGTCATGATTATCTGGAATTAATCCTTGGTCATAATCATACCAAGTCCATCTATGCACTACAGGCCACAGATGACTTTCAACATAATATAAACATGAGGATGATGACAATGATATAAGAATTCAATAAAACAAGTTCAAGAATTAATTTATCCAGGAACTAATAACGTCCAAATTGTCAACATGATACTTCTTTGTAGAGTAAAATTCAAGAATGCTCAGAAGAATATTTCCATGAAAAGATACTGGATGAAGCGCAAATATCAAGGATATTCCACTAATTTCATGGAGTATAGAAGTCAAAACTTTAACCAACTGAGTATAATAAAGAATGGAATAACAAAAGAAATCACCAGGCATGCAATAGACCGCACAGACAGGTTATTCCAATAAAATAATAAATAACGGAACCAGGTCATACATAAACGCACAGACAGGATATTCCAACAGAATAATAAATAACGGAACCAGGTCAGGCGAAATTCGCACCGACAGGATGTTCCAACAGAATAATAAATAACGGAACCAGGTCATGCGTAAACGCACAGACAAGATGTTCCAACAGAATAATAAAGAATGGAATAACAGAAGAATTTCACCATGTATATGGTATTTCGCATAGACAGGTTATTCCAACATAATGATAAAAAATGGAATAATAGAAGAATTTCACCAAGTGTAGGGTAGACCGCGTATACAGGTTATTCCAACAGAATAAAAAAATGGAATAACAGAAGTTCTCTTCATGAATACGAAAGAAATAATAACCCTTACCATAGAACAAACTGGATATAGGAGTAGTGAAGTAGCAGAATACTTTTCTTCTTTCTCTCTATAGTTTCTCTCTCTAGAGTTTCAAAGAATTAAGTAAGAAATAATGAAGGAATGAGCTTATTTATAGGAGAATGGACCGAATAGAAACTAATTCCTGAACGGTCCAGATTGATTTACTTTTAAATGGACGGTCCAGATTGGTTTACTATAAAATATTCTAATAAAATAATATCTTTTAAATAAAATATAATATATTCTATTTATAATCTAATAAAACGAATAACTTTATAAAAGTATTCTATTTTATATAAAAAGATTTTACTATGAAAACACTATGCAGAGCACTATGCAAACACTATGCATAATAAAATATAATATATTCTATTTATAGTCTAATAAAATGAATAACTTTATAAAATATTCTATTTTATATAAAAAGATTTGACTATGTAAAACACTATGCATAATAGAATATAATATATTCTATTTATAGTCTAATAAAGATTTGACTTTATAAAAGTATTTTATTTTATATAAAAAGCTTTTCTATTTTATTACATTAATAATACTAATAAAACAAAACTTCATCATCATTATTATAATTCACACTATTAATGGACCAAATCGTTCTAGGAAAGAGGGGCTTTTCAATAAGGATTTCTCCTATTATTGGTGCCTTGATTAGGTGACCAAACCTCTCCTTGGTAGAACTTCTAGACATCATTAATATTGCAAATAATAATATTAATAACTTCTTCGTCTCAATTAGTGTTCTAAGCATTTTCCTATAAATAGGGTGCTTAGGTTAGAATTGAAAATCACACCAGAAACTGAAGTTTTCTCTTTTATATTATCGGCGTATTCTTGTGAGTATTTTGAGTATACTTTGAGTATTGCTATACTGATTGCAAGTTCAAGTCATAGCCTATATCCTGTGTTTCAACTAAAGTCTTGTATTTCGAGGTAAGGGATGTTATTTTATTCGAAAATGATATTATTTCTTCAATATCATTATCTTAAAATATTGGTTGGAAATTTTATCAAATTTGGAACTTTTTCATATCGGGTTACTATTCATGAGTTACTTATTCACGAGTTACTATTCATGAGTTACTATTCACGAGTACTATTCACGAAGCGTGAAGATGTTTTTTGTGAAATTTCTATCTTTTGGTGTTTGAGTTACTATTCACGATATCGGCACTATTCACGATATCTGACACTATTCACGAATACTGGACTATTCAACGAAAAATGAAATTTCTTCTTTTGTCCAAAATATCTATTATGGATACTAGCTTTGATTGTATCCATGTTTTGATCATTCTTGAATTTTACTCCACTCGATTACTTATGAAGTATTTTTGAACTTGGATTATTTAAAATACTGAATCCTTAATATTTATTCTTTTGTTTCAATCGGATTCGTTTCCTTTAAAATATTTTTCATCATCCTCACCCTAAATGATGATATTCTTGAATATCTTTGGCTCATAGTGAAAAGATGAATAATTTCTTGATGAATATCTTTGGCTCGTAGTGCAAAGATGAACAGGTGTTGAGATGAACATGACAGACTGATTAATATCTTTGGCCCGTAGTGCAAAGATGAACAGGTGTTTAGATGAACATGATCAACTGATGAATATCTTTGGCACATAGTGCAAAGATGAATATTTGATTCGAGATATATATTGATTGATGTTACAGGGATAAAATATCGACGATGAACTTTTAAATTCATACATAGAAGATAGTAGTTTGCATTCTCTACTTAACTCTTCTAATGAATTATTATTTCCGCTGCGAAGATTGATTTTAAAACTGGTTGTCTATTGTATTCTATTAGATTTTTCCCTGTTGAAGACTAACGATAATTTGTTGTATATTATCTTAGTCATAATATTCTTTACTGGGCTAATTGAGCTCACCCTTTTCCTTTTTGTTCCATTTTTTCTTCTCAGGAGGCGAGAATGTAGCGAGTACTAGTCGAGGTATGGAATGAAGGTTCTAGAGAGAGTTGTTTAGTAGTCCTCACCATTTTTGTAAAATAATGTATCAATAATTATGATGGGGATTTATTTGCGTGTGGATATTGTCTAGATGGCAATATCTATATTTAAACTTACAGTTTATATGTTGTAATAATAAAGTTGTAGTTATTTCTGTACTATGTATTTGGCGACTCAGAATGGGTTGGATGGAATGGACCTATTTTGGGGGCTTCACAGTTGGTATCAGAGCTTAGGGATATGATCTCTAGCGGAGATCGGGGAATAGAACTAGGAGGGGAGAGACGAGTAAATCCTTCGCTAGTGTGTCCTACCTAAGTTTATTTGTTAGTTGGTTAGTATATAGGGATATTATGTGATATATTGATTTCCTTAATTAACCCTTGTTTTATGACAGTATTTGAGAATGTCGACTGAGAATATTAACAGTGGAGTAAATGAGACCGTGGAGATGCCTGTACTTACCAACGAGGAGAACGTGCAACAGTTGGCAATGTACCTCCCGTGAACAACACCAATCGAAAGCGAGATGATGAACGAGGGGATGTTTAGAAGCTTTTTGCGATTCATGCAAAATCGATTTAGGAGATTCGTGTTCAAAATAATGGGAGGAAATGATAGCAATTCACGGTGGTCACAAATGACCAAGCGCTTCAAGAGTTAGGACCACCGAGTGCAGGGAAGCCGGATCCGATTAAAGGCGAGACGTGGGTCAAACAAATTACCAAGATATTCGATGTCTTGGGATGCACGGAGGAACGAGAAAGTTCCATTCGCTACTTTTATGTTACATGTGAGGCGATTCATCGGTGGGAATCACGTGAAGCGTACCATCCAAATTGCACTCGGCATGTCATGGGAGACGTTTAAAATAGCTTCAATGACAAGTACTTCCACTGAAAGTATTCGTCATATGAAGGAAGTGGAGTTTATTAGACTAGAGCAAAATAACATGACGGTGTCCCAGTACGAGGCGAAGTTCGCGGAGTTATCCAGGTTTGCACCTCATTTGGTGGAGAATGAGGAACATATGACGCGGATGTTTTTGAGAGGTTTGAAACCCGACATATGTCAGTATCTCATTTCTCATAAATTTTCTCTCTATTCAGATGTTGTCAATGTGGCTCGATTGTTAGAAGCGAGATAATGAAATACGTTCAACCGAGGGACCATAACCGAGGATCATCTCAAGATAGCAGTCATCGAATAACGATAACCAAATGGAGAAAGAAGAATACGGACAAAGGCGGTAACCACTCTTGTAAGACCCCAGCTATTATAAATAAAGATGAATTTTCTATAAATATTATTTTTGAATATTATGGAATAAATTTGATATAATGTTATAGTTGTGGGTAATATTTATAAATTTTTCAAAGTATGCAAGTTGTTATAAAATATTCGTTTGGTCGGAGAATATTCTTTTGTTAGGGAATATTCGTACAATGGCTCAATCATTGGTGGACCCCACAACAAAATTATTGTCGGATTGAGAAAACGACAAAAATATTTTATAAAAATAACGGCGGAGGTGTTACCGTTAAAACTGTTAAACTACCCGGTGGTAAAAGTACAGTAATATGCGTGGTTGCATAATAGCACACGGTATTGATTATTGATGCTTACGTGAGAAGTCACTCAGCTATGCTCAATTATTGCTACAGTAATTGCTGCATCATATTTCTTATATTATTGATTCAATTATTGTCACAGTATCATCTGTATAATATGTTATATTATTAATTGAGACGACAAGTTATAAATGATTAATAATTGTTGAAAGATTAAAAATGTGTTGATTAAAAATAAAATAATTTGTGGTAATATTTATTTAATCCTTAATGTATATAAAGAGTCTCATTATGAGACGTTTGTGGTAAGTTTGATTATTTTATGGGGGGCCCATATGTCATCATCTAAGAGTCTCTTCAATCGATAGTAATTACCTTTGTGAATAGTAATTACCTTCGTCAATAGTATTTACCTTCGTCAATAGTATTTACCTTACGTCGATAATAATTACCTTCGTCAATAGTAATTACCCTTGTGAATAGTAATTACCTTCGTCGATAGTAATTACCTTTACTAGACGTCAAACCACTTGCCGCTTTCACATTACAAAAGGCCAAACCACTTGTCGTTTCACATTACAAAGCGTCGAACCACTCGTCGTTTCACATTACAAAAGCGCCGAACCACTTTTCTTTTCACATCACCACCGCCAAGAGCCACTTGCCTTTTCACATGGTAGGTGCTAAGCTAGAAATCTTCTATAAATAGAGGCCTAGTGCTTCATTATTTTCACGAAATTCATTCAAGCTTTAGAGAGAAAAGTATAGAGAGAATAAGAGAAAAGAAGAAGAGTATTTTGTTACTACACTATGCGGTATTCAATCTCCTACCAAAAGTAAGGGTGTTATTCTTTCTTATTCATGAAGAGAACTGTTGTTACCATTGCTTATTATTCTGCTGGAATAACTTTGTATGCGTGGTTTACCCTATACTTGGTGACATTCTTACATTATTCATTGGAACATCCTATTTGTGTGTTTTACACCTAATTCGGTTCCATCTTTATTATTATTCTTTGGAACATCCTCGTCTGCATGTGTTTTACGCCGGACTGGTTCCATTCTTTATTATTCTGTTGAATATCCTCGTCATGCATGCGTTTCTGCCGGACCGGGTTCCGTTGTTTATTATTCTTGGAATAACTTTTATCGTGTGGTCTATCGCATGCATGGTGATTTCTTTTGTTGTTCCATTCTTTATTATACCCAAATTGGTTAAAACTTTGACTTCTATACTCCATGAAATTAGTGGAATATCCTTGATATTTGCGTTTCATCCAAATATCTTTCATGGAAATATTCTTCGAGATCATTCTTGAATTTTACTCTACAAAACAATATCATGTTGATAATTTGGGCGTTAATAATTCTTGGATAAAATAATTCTTGAACTTATTTTATTGAATTCTTATATCATTGTCATCATCCTCATGTTTATATTTTTTAAAGTCATCTGTGGCACAGTGGTGCATAGATGGACTTGGTATGATTATGACCGAGAGATTATTGATTGTAATCATGACCGTAATGTTACAAATGATGTGGTAAAAATCCTCGATGGTAGTAGTGCATTGATGGACGATTGTTGGCATGATCATGACCATTAACGAATACACAAATATTTTTGGCCGTGAGTGCATGAATAATTGTGGTCGCGATACTAAAGAATATCCTCGGTAGAGTAGTGCGGGGGTGATTCGATGATGTGGAATATTTATTAAAGTTTGAGTCTCAAATTTATATAATGATGATGAAAACCTTTTAAATCATAAAAGATAGTAGATTTTATTTTCTACTTGACTCTTTTAATGGATTGCTTGTTCATTTACCGCAGCTTAAACTTGATGTTTATTATATTTTATCGCTTTAACACTTTGTTGAAGGCTAATGATAATTTATTCGCATTATCTTAGTCATAATATTTCTTCTTTGGGCTAGTTGAGCTCACCCTTTCTTTCACTTGTTTCTCTTGAAATGAGAATATAGCCGGGACGAGTCGGGAAGCGGAGTAATGGTCCGAGGATAGCATTAGTAGTCCTCACTATTCGTGAAATAATAGTGTGATAATAATTGTAATGAGGACTCCTTTTGAGTTTGTATAATATCTAGTAGATAATATTTGTATTCAAACTCATGCTTTATGTCGATTGCATGTACCTACACAGCAGTTATATTAGTAAGTTGTATTTAAATTACATATCATGTATCGACTACCCAAGATGGGTGATGTATACCTAATTTTGGGGGCGTCACAACTCTGGTGGTAATCGTGGCCATGAAAATAGAAGAAGCGAGTCGGGAGGAGATTTTAAAAAGAGGAGATTCAACAACGACCATGTGAAGATGTCAGTAGCAACTGGTTCCAAGGGAGGAGAAAGACCACCGGTCGTATGTTACAAATCTTGGAAAGAGGGACATATCACATTGGCAAACCTTACCACAACAGTTTAAGGTATGCTATAATTGTGGAAAAGAAGGACATATCGCTCGAGATTATGCGGTATCAAAACCACCCAATGAATGGTGACTCAAAAGGATGTCCCGAAAAAGTCAAAATCAACGGTTCTGGAAGAGCGTTTGTCGTGACCGGTTAAATGCGAGGAACCCGAACGAAGTTAGCACGGTTAGTTAATTAATTATAATTCTTGCGAAGTTTATACCTTACTAGATACCGGTTCTACCCATTCTTTTATCTCTCTTGCTTGCGCTCAACGTTTGAACTTCACTACGGAGAAATTAGACTTTGACCTATTTATGGAGACTCAGTTAGGAGAAACTTTCATTACATCCGTTGTTCGAAATCTTGCTTGATTCAGTTGGCACTATCACATTACCCATTAACCTTATTTCTATAGAGATATTTGCTTTTGATGTGATTTTAAGGTTAACTACTCATCATACCGAAATTGATTACTTTCGTAAGGTTGTTAGTTTTCATATTCCTAAGCAACTTTGTTATTCAATTCAAGCAATCAAACCATTGTAGTCAAACATTTTCATATCAAGCCATGAAGTCATTCGTTTATTACGGATGTCAAGTTTTCTTAGTCCATGTTATGGATTTGAATAAAGACACGTCGATTTGAATAATATTCTGTTGTTATTGATTTTTCCCGACATATTTCTGAAGAATTTCTTGGTTTACTCCCAAAGACCGATATTAAATTTTGTATCGACTTTGAACCCAAAGACAAAACTCATTTCTAAAATCTCATATCGAATGGCTCCTATTGAACTTCGAGAGTTAAAATTCAACTATAGAATTTGGTACTGAGCCTTTATCCGGTGACTTCCTTTGTGGAATGCACCAAGTCGATTTCTCGTAGGGGACACCATATCCGTCGCGATAGTAAACCGATAGGTGTCATTATAACGTCTATCCAAGGTTGGGATATGAGTCACGATTGAGAACAACCTAAGTCAGTAATCGAAATACGTAGCTTTCAGCTTAGTTGGTTATTATCGAGATTCGTTGATGGATATTCTCGAATCGCTATTCCATTAACGCAATTGACTCATAGAGATACAAAATTCGAATGGAGCAAGGAATGTGGGAAGAGCTTGAAGAACTCAAGAGGAGACTCATTTCAAAGACATGTTCGACCATGCCATCCTGGAAAAGCGAACGCGTGTAGCTAACGTGTTGAGTAGAAGATCGATATCAAGTGCACGAGTACGATATTATCAAAGACTAATTTCAGTATAATTTACAATTAATAGAGATGGAGATGAAAACTCTAGGTACCCACGTGATGATATACGAGTATAATCGACTTTAATCGATAAAGTTAAAGTCGCTCGAAGCTACACAACGAATCCGATGAATTTGAAGAAGGAGGTGCAAGAAGTTGTTATTTCAAAAGCGAGAATCGGTGAGGTGAGGAAAGCTCAAACCTTCGATTTATTAATCCATTTGAAAATTCTCGATCGAATAGGAACTGTGGCCTATAGACTCGCTTTTACCGCCAAGTATGACGCGTGTTCATAACGCTTTTCACGTATCGATGTTACGTAAATATGTGGACGACCGAACCACATCATTGAGTTAAACCGGGACTAGATAGCCAAGACTTAACGTCGAGGAGGTACTGTCAAGATCTTGGATAGGAAGAACATGTCCTATGTCTGACCGAGGTTATACCACAAGTTAAGGTTTTGTGGAGAAACCATGTTATTGAGGAAATGACCTGGGAGTTGGAAACGGAAATGAAAGCGAGGTATTCTCATTTTTTCGAAATACCAGGTACGTACGTCAATTTCGAGGACGAAATTTCATAAGGAGGGAGGTTGTAAGACCCCAAATTATTAATAAATGAAATTTATTTTCCTCTATTTTTTATTTTGAAATAGTAAGGGTTGATTTGATTAATGTGGATAGTTATGGGTAAAATACGCAAATATTTTGAATAAGCAAGTGGTTATAAAATATTCATTATTGTTTGGGAATATTCGTTTGGTCGGGAATATTAAATGACTGCTTGAGGAATATTCATACGACCAAGACACGCCTTTTTATGGGCCCCATAACTGGAAAGCGATTGGATGAAGAAAACGACAAATATAAGTTGTTTATAAATAACTAACGGTTGTTACCAAAGATTATCTTGTTGGAATACCCGGTTTAAAACACACTAATACGCGTTGTTGAACAAGAAGACACCGGTATTGCACCAATTATTGATTCTTACGTAAGAAGACACTACTCAATAATTGTTACAATAATTACTATTCAAAGATTTTATTTTATTGATTCAATAATTCTTTGCATTGATATTTTATATTACTTGTTGTTTCAATAAATTATCATTACATAGTATTTTCCATTATCTGAGCAATAATTCATATTATCCTCGAATAATATTATTGGATGACATTATTGGCAATGTCTAAAAAGTTCATCTAAGGAGAGGTTTGGTCACCTAATTGCTACGCCAATGAGGAGAAATCTTTATTGAAAGCCCCTCTTCCTGAACTAATCGATCACGAAGATTGTGATTACGTAATATTATTTGTTAATAATTAATTATTGATTTATATGATGAGGAAAATATTGATTTTATGTGGATATAGATGGAGAAAATTTTTAAAGTGACAATTATTGAAAATTAATATTTTATCTTTTTCTGATAAAATAATTCATTTAAATATATTATTTTAATAATATATTAACGGTGATATTTTTACAATGAATGTGAGATATATGAGTATACGAGGAAAAAGAGTATTTTTGTTGCAATAAATATTAAAAACAGATTTTGTGTGTTGGTAGACCCATTTCTTGACTGAAATTTGATTATAGCCTGTAAAATCGTTCGTTTGTGGATTTCGGTCAATTTCTGTTTGAAATTTGGAAAAACTTTCTTCTGTAAAGTTGTAGAGAATTGAATTTCCTATAAAAAGTCACGAGATTCAAATTTTCTGATAAAAGGGATATTTATTATGAATTATTGAAGTTCCGAAGCTCCGAAATAATTGATATTTGGAAGTTTAAAATATTTAAAATAGGAAAAACGTTTTTTTTGTTTTGTGGGCAGCCCTAGCATGTGCAAGATAAGCTTAAATCAGTTGTCAAAATGTGCGTAGAGAATTTGTAATATATATAATATTATTATATTAAATTTTCTACTTTGGTGTTCTAAGCATTTTCCTATAAATAGGGTGCTTAGGTTAGAATTGAAAATCACACTAGAAACTGAAGTTTTCTCTCTCTATATTATCGAGTGTATTCTTGTGAGTATTTTGAGTATACTTTGAGTATTGCTATACGGTGCAAGTTCAAGTCATAGCCTATATCCGGTGTTTCAACTAGAAGTCACGTATTTCGAGGTAAGGGATGTTATTTTATTCGAAAATGATAATATTTCTTCAATATCATTATCTTAGAAATATTGGTTGGAAATTTTATCAAATTTGGAACTTTTTCATGTCGGGTTACTATTCATGAGTTACTATTCACGAAGTCTTATTCATGAGTTACTATTCACGAGTACTATTCACGGCGTGAAGATATTTTTTGTGAAATTTCTATCTTTTGGTGTTGAGTTACTATTCACGATACTGGACTTATTCACGTGATACTAAGACTATTCACGAATCGACACACTATTCACTAAAAATGAAATTTCTTCTTTTTATCCAAAATATCTATTATGGATACTAGCTTTGATTGTATCCATGTTTTGATCATTCTTGAATTTTACTCCACTCGATTACTTATGAAGTATTTTTGAACTTGATTATTTAAAATACGAATCCTTAATATTTATTCTTTTGTTTCACGGATTCGTTTCCTTTAAAATATTTTTCATCATCCTCACCCTAAATGATGATATTATCAATATCTTTGGCACGTAGTGCAAAGATGAATGATTTCTTGATGAATATCTTTGGCTCGTAGTGCAAAGATGAGCAGTGTTGAGATGAACACGACCGATCGATTAATATATCTTTGGCCCGTGTAGTGCAAAGATGAACAGTGTTTAGATGAACATGATCAACTGATGAATATCTTTGGCCTGTAGTGCAAAGATGAATATTTGATTCCAGATATATATTGATTGATGTTACAGTGATAAAATATCCACGATGAACTTTTAAATTCATACATAGAAGATAGTAGTTTGCATTCTCTACTTAACTCTTCTAATGAATTATTATTTCCGCTGCGAAGATTGATTTTAAAACTGGTTGTCTATTGTATTCTATTAGATTTTTCCCTGTTGAAGACTAACGATAATTTGTTGTATATTATCTTAGTCATAATATTCTTTACTGGGCTAGTTGAGCTCACCCTTTTCCTTTTTGTTCCATTTTTTCTTCTCAGGAGGCGAGAATGTAGCGAGTACTAGTCGGGGTATGGAATGAAGGTTCTAGAGAGAGTTGTTTAGTAGTCCTCACCATTTTTGTAAAATAATGTATCAATAATTATGATGGGAATTTATTTGCGTGTGGATATTGTCTAGATGGCAATATCTGTATTTAAACTCACAGTTTATATGTTGTAATAATAAAGTTGTAGTTATTTCTGTATCATGTATTTGGCAACTCAGAATGGGTTGGATGGAATGGACCTATTTTGGGGGCGTCACACAACGACTTTATAAGTCGTTGCTAAAAGTATATGTTTAGCAATGAAAGTTGTCCTTCGTTGCAAATTGTGTCAGGCTTTCACTTTTTGCAACGAAATTCATAAGCCGTTGCAAAATTTCGTTGCTAATTCATTGGCGGGAAAAAAGTTCGTTAGAAATTCGTTGCAAAATTTTTGGCCACTTGATTTCCCGTCATCGTGGGCAACGAAAGCTTTTTTGTTGCTAAAAATGGGGCTTTAGCAATGATTTTTCAGGCAACGACTTTATAAGTCGTTGCTAAAAGTGTATGTTTAGCAACGAAACTTGTCATTCGTTGCAGATTGTGTCAGGCTTTCACTTTTTGCAACGAAATTCATAAGTCGTTGCAAAATTTGGAAACAAAATTCGTTAGAAATTTGTTGCAAAATTTCTAACCACTTAATTTCTTCTCATCGTAGGCAACAAAAGTTTTTTTGTTGCTATATTTCTTTGCCTAATATGGACAACATTCATTGGCAACAATTTTTATTTTCGTTGCATAATTTATACAACTTTTTGCAACAACTATTAAAATATTGCCTTAAATTAAGATAATCCCAATAAGCATGTTTTTGTAAGACCATATTCGGTATTCGGAGAATTGTCAAAAAATATTCATATTTAGTATTTAAAAATTATGTCCAAATGCGAAACATATTTAAACCTGTAACCTATCATTTGGAACTTTGGTCATTTGACCACTGAAACAACACAAGTTATCTGTTAATATTTTGCAAGGATTAATATTTATATCAAAACATGAGATTTCTCCCATATATTCCTTTCTTCTCCTTCACTACATACCATTAATATAATCTCGTGGAAGTTATATACTACAATAATAATAATAATAATAATAATAATAATAATAATAATAATAATAATAATAATATAGTAGTAGTAGTAGTAGTAGTACTAACAACAACAACAACAACAACAACAACAATAATAATAATAATAATAATAATAATAATAATAATAATAATAATAATAATAATAATAATAATAATAACACTATAATTTCATTATATATGTCAAATACTTGCAAAATTATGATATTTATCTTACTTGTTCTTTAATTTATTTATTTTGCCTTGGAATATAGTATAAGTTATTTTTTTCAATTATCTTCTTCTTTTGCAAAAAATAATTAATGGGCGATCGAACACTTTTTTGATGGAAATTGGTAATGAAATAATTAAATGACATAGCGATGATCATACATGATCAATATATAGAAGATTATAACGTAAATTAATAGCCAAGTTAATTAATTAATTTTTTAATATTGGACATTTTAAAATAAGGAATAATTAATGCTATTGTTTCCCAAAAATCTACTGCTTTTTTATTTTGAAAAAAAAAGAATTGATATAATAATTAGCGCTTGTGGAAAAAAGAGAAAAAGAAGAAGTCAAATAGGTCTTTCCATACTAACGATTTTATATATCACAGAATAAAACGACAAATTAGTGTGTTATTATTATAAGATAATATATTTGTATTTCATGCATAAATATTTATATGACTATTTGTTTATAAATATTTATATGAATATTTAGAGATAAATTTATAAATATATATATATATATATATTAAAATATTCATAGTTACGTTATATAAATATTCATAGTTACTTTATATATATTTAGTTTAATGTGGAGATTTAAGATGTATATATATATATATATATATATATATATATATATATATATATATATATGGTAATAAATTTATCTAATACACAAAAAATATAATATAAAGAAAAAAAATATCACAATTAGGTTTTGAACCTAAAACCTATGAGTTATTAAGCCATTATGCTACCATTGAGCCATTCTAATTTATTAGTTAACTAAACTAACGTCATAACTTGTAGTCTCCAATATTTTTAAATTTATTCTACCGATATGTATGTGTGTGTGTATATATATATATATATATATATATATATATACATACATACATATTCTTTTCAAAATTTCTTGTCAAACTAAATAAAATACTAAACAAATAATAATAATGATAATAATAATAATAATAATAATAATAATAATAATAATAATAATAACAACAACAACAACAACAACAACAACAACAACAACAACAACAACAACAACAACAATAATAATAATAATAATAATAATAATAATAGTAAATACAACAATAGTAATAATAGTAATAATTATAACAATAATAATTATTATTATAATAATAGTAATAAGAATTATAATATTATTATAAGAGTAATATTAATTATAATAATAATAATAACAAATATTCATATAAATATTTATAAATTTATCTCTAAATATTCATATCAATATTTATAAAAATATTCATATCTAAATTTTATAAATTTTAGATGAAATATTTATAAATTATAAATAAATATTTGTTTATAAATATTTATATGAATATTTAGAGATAAATTTATATATATATATATATATATATATATATATATATATATATAGAGATCAGTCATACACTTATCTTACTTATTAATTACTTCACCCCCTTTAGCGACGGACTAGACGACGGTTTTAATCATACAATCGTAAATTATACTTTTAATGACGCTTATATATTATCCGTCGCTAAAAGTATAGACGATACGATTATATGAATCAAAACTATTGTCGTCCGTCGCTAAAGGGGAGTGATGACAGAGGTAAAGAAGATATGTATATACAATGATCCTCGTTTCTATATATATATATATATATATATATATATATATATACACACACACACACACACACACACACACACATATATATATATATATATAAAAATAAAATTTATCTAATACACAGAAAATATAATATAAGAAGCAAAAATATGATTGCTAGGTTTTGAACTTAAGACCTATGGGTTATTGGGTCATTACACTACCAATGAACCATTCTAATTTATTAGTTAACTAAACTACTGCCATAACTATTGCATATTTTTCTATACATGACTAGTGATATTATATAAATATTTATAAATAATAAAAATATGACATTTAATACTAAGGATATTACGCACAAATTATTATAAAAAATAGATTATTTAATATAAGTAAATATTTAACTTGAGATTACATAAAATAATAAGAGCTTTTTTATTCTTAGGCGGAGGGAGTAACTTAAATCATGAACATATTTTTAAGTCTAAAAATAAAACATAAAAAGAATAATAGTAATGGTATACCTCTAGCTATTCTTAGTTCTCCTTTAACTTTTTTCCAAATATATTATAAAATTAAATTATAATACTATCGGTTCTAAGAGAAAACATAAAGATGAAGAAAATTTATTATGTTTTATGAACTAAAATGAATAAATTTATTTAAAATGACTTATAAGTCATTCCTAATAAGTTAGTTTGACCCATATTAATGTAATATCAATTTTATCCCTATTTTATTTTTATTTTTTTTAAAAAAACTGAATTTGTAAAAAAGAAGAGTAAGATGCAACGTCACTTTAATTGGCGTTAGAATTTTTAAATTTATTTTTTTATAGTTGAATTTTTATATACTCCTTCATTTCTAACGCCGATGACAGAGAATAAACATAAAAAAATATTGATGTTTGTAAACAAGTACAAGAGATCAAAGAAATAAAAAAAAAGAGATATTCCAATGACAATTAAAATGATGTTACATCTTACTATTATTTTTTACAAATTTACTTTATAATTTTTTTTTAAAAAAGTTACAATACCTATTTAGTTTGACATTGGATTGCATTTTATTTTTTTCAAATTTCTTTAAAAAATAAAATCATTTTAAAAAAATTAAGATAATTTTTTTAGTGATTTGTTACGCTAAAAGTGTTTACTTTAATTATGAATTTAATTTCATAATTAGTGGAGGAATTTTTTTTATACATATTATAAATGTAAAAATATCTAAGTTTGATTAATAATAAAATGAAAATAAAAATAAATAATAAGTAAAAATAATATGTGGGATTTTGGATTGAATCTGCAGCGTGTGATGAGGCTAAGCTCCTTTAATTTAATTTAATTTTTTTAATGTTTTCAAAGGATCGGGAAGCTTGGTGTGATAGTAGTTTTCTGTATATATAGATACACCTACCTTATGCTGAAAAAAAAAAAAAGAGAGCAGCAGAGGCGGGAGAGAGAAAGGAAAAGAAAACTCTAATCGACTAACTGAAAGAACGAAGATCGAGGATAAGATATGAAGAGAAGCTCTATTCCTACTTCGTTGCAAAACTGAAGGCAAAAATTTCTTTCCGTACCCTCTATGTTCATAGTTTTGTAACGTAAAAATTGAGGGAAAATTTTCTTTTACTTGTTAATTTTTTTAGCCCAATTTGAAGATTTGGGTGGTGATTAACTGATTATTTATTTGTGATATGCTGGATTGAAATCAATTGTTAATTTTTGAGCTCAATTTAAAGAATTGCGTGGTGATTCCTCTAGTTCTTTAACTGATAATATCGATTTAGGGTTTGGATTTTTTTGGGAAATCACAGCTACCAATTAGAGGGGTAATTTAAGTAAGAACATAAACAAATTTAGGGCTTACAATTTCGAATCTAAGGTACAAAAACAAACTCTTTTTAATCTTTTGTTTAATGAAAACATATAAAGGTTGTTTTTATTTAAACCCAATTGGATGTAAAATGTATTCACTAATAATGTAAGAGGATGAAAGTATCTAATTAGTCGCTGATAAGTAATCTGAGAGTTCTAGTCATTGAGTACATCATGTAATTGGATGCTTTAAGCATATTGTCTTGACTTTTTATTCGTGTTCTGTTCAGTTGGGAAATTCTGTGTTTTCAAATTAGTTTTATTTTTTTGTGTATGTGTATTTATATATATATATATATATATATATATATATATATATAATATTGAGGATGGCTTGGTATTGAATTGACTTGGGCAAATTTTTTTTAAAGTTTTTGGCCAAGCTCTTTGTTCTTTGTGTACGGCCAACAGAGATGTTTATTCAATTTTCTTCACAAAGATTTCTAAGATATATTGTAAAAAATCACTTCTTTATACATAGTAACCATAACCAAAACCAAACCCTTTTCTTGCTGGACAACGTTGAACAATTTTACATATGGAATTAAGTAAAAGGTCGAGGAGAGAGAAAGATGAATGTTGTTGGTCGGGAAATGATGCAAAGATCAGGCTCCACCGGCTACCACCAGCGTCAGTACTCCGACAACTTCCCTGAAGGTGCTACTTTCAACAAAAATAATAAATGGATTCAATCCAAGGTTCATATTTCTTTTGTTTTTATTTTTAATTAGATTGTGTTTGTGTAAGAATATGTATGTATACATACCTACAAATGGATTCATAAGTCAAAAAGATTCATTCTTCGGGGATTATATAAAATTCACCAGTTATGGGTTTCTGCTTTTAATGGAGGAGTCAGAATTTCAAGATTGATCATATTTCAGGACTGTGCATGTATGTGTTTTTGTCTGTACAGTCTTAAAGTATGTGTATATATAAGTACAAATTATTATATTATGATATAGAGGGATGATAATTGTTTTACTAATGAAAAGGAATTCTTTATGGTAATCAGGATTTTGGGTTAAAAATGATTTCAGGATTTTGGGTTATATGGCAATAATGGAGGCTGTCAGGATTCAAGATTGAGCAAAAATGTGCAGAGGGGTGGTATGATAGGAGGAGGAGGAAATGAGGGTTCTTCAACACCACTGTCACTTTTGCACTCGTCCAACATGAGATTGTATGGCAGCAGCGAGCTTGTGTCGCCCAATGAGCTCAGCCCTGGGTTATTTGACCTAAACTCCGTTGATACGAAGCTCTTATCTGAGGTCTGTCTTCTTGCTATCTATAACTCATAGCCATAGGTGGTTATTTTGTAAACTAAAACTGCAGAAGTGTAACATATTCTTGAAAACTACAGTAAACAATGATATTGTTGTCGTCTCATCATTTTATTGATCAAAAGTTTTGACCTTTTTGATGTTTTAAATGAACTCAAAAAGTTGTGGCCTTTTGAAGTTCTATGGCTTTGAGATGCATTTCTGATGCTTATTCTGCTTTTGAGAGCAGAATTTTCTATAAATCTGCTTTTGTAAGAAAAATGAGTTGAGTTCCTTCCAGAATGGGAAACAAACAGATTTTAGATTGGTAATACTCCTTCCTAAAAATCCCTACCATCAGTTATTGATGTCAAATCAACTAGATCTCATCAATAACTTTAGTCCTCGTAAGACTTTTCTAGGGCCTTAGTTGGGCGTGAGGGACTAAACCTTATATATTGGATCCTCACTTGTCCTAATTTGGCATATTTTTACATAAATGTGAAATCTTTGTTATGGATGTGAGTTAATTTATAGCAAGGGAGAACCAGTGCCATCATATCTTAGCATTATTGCGTGGTATATGCAGGTTCAGTTGCATATTTCTGCTAAACCTACATATAGTTCTCGTGGTATGCCAGACAACAATCCTCAAAAGAACTTCTCTGCAGATAAAGAGAGGGCTAGTAATGTTGCTAAGATCAAAGTTGTGGTATGCCTCATTCTTACTATATATACTTCTCATTGCAGTGTTGCTTAAGGTTTTACCCTTCTTATCCCCAAATTTATTGCAATGCCAACAAAATTATCAAGTTTTGTTAGTTGCATATTTGGTTATTGGTCAAATAATAGAAACAAAGTACAGGAATTTCCATTGGAAATTACATTTTTATCGACTCCAATCCCGAGGCTTGTGTTGCAGAAATGTATTTAATGATTCCAAATGCTTGTTTTGTATTTTTGTTTACTTTCTATTCATGATAGTAAATGCTAGTATATATTTTGAATATAGGTTCGTAAGAGACCACTTAATAAGAAGGAAATAGCAAAAACAGAGGAAGACATTATAACCATAGGTGTTATGGGTGTTATTTCCCCTGTACTGAATAATTATTTTTCCTCTTTTATTGTGTTTTGTGAAGCTTTCTCCCCAATGATGTTAGCAACTAAATTCTAATTACAGTGTTACATATATTTTCAGAATGTTCTACGAGTAGATCTCTATTACCTACATCCTGTATATACACTTGAAGAAGGGGGTATAATAAAATTAAATAATGATAGAGATTAACTAAAGCATTCAAATGCACAAAAACATTGTACAATTACGGAGTAAGTTATTGCTAAACTACAAGCCTCCGCCTCCTCTTGTTCATGCAGATGTTGTTCCAATGCGGGCAGAAACAGATCCTATTGCTGAACCAGTTAAGAAGAAGATTGTGCGAGTACCAATAGCTAGATGTGGCCTGGCATCCAAGGGGCAAAAAATTTCACTCCAGACTAATCACTTCAAAGTGAATGTGACCAATGTTAATGGGCACTTCTTCCATTACAGTGTAAGTTTTCACCTGACTATCAACACCTTCAGGGCTTTAACTTATCTTGTTGAGTTGTACAACTTATTTTGCTCATTCTGTTTGAGTTTGTGTATCAAAACTATGAATGTGTTGTCATAGATTGTACTATGTGCAATTGAACAATTAGATTGTACTATATGCAATTGAACAATTAGAATTATGTTTTTATATTTTTTTGTGTTGTAAGAGTTCAAATTTAGACGTGTCTAGTAATGCTTCTTAAATTATGTGCCTTGCAGCTCTCGAGATGACAATCAAAATGGGACTGAGGAGTAACTGACCTTTATTTGGATGCATAACTTTGAATTTGGAGGTGTTTGGTTAGGCTTAATTTGGGGTTTCAGTTTGATCTCTTTGTTACTCAATTGTAGCACTTTTTTTTAATATAACAAAATTAAAAAAAAAAAGAAAGTTGAAATGTTTTGTATGATCTAAGTTTTTTAGTAAATATTCTTCCTGTATTTTGTGTTTTTCTTATAATGAAAGTTAAGTTCCGTATCTTGAATTTTGTAGGAATTGGGTTTATGTTTAGTTTCATTTGTTATGTATAATTGTTTTTCTTTTTGTACAATAACACCTTGGTTAATTGGTGTAGTGCTACATGAGATGGCCAAAAGTATTGTTATATACTTCTTCGAAGATTAATTATTCCTTTGTCATTTGAATTTGGCCTCAAAAGGATATTTGTCTTTAACTAAATATGTTTTTGACTGATTTCAGAGTCGTACTGATCGTATTGTTTTCAAACTTTTTGGAAAAGATCCTAGTGAATTCCCTCGTCTTGCGAAGTCAGGTATGTCAATATTTATGGGAAGCTAACTTATTTGACCGAAATTTTATGATCTCCTTCAGTGAATGTATGATGATATCAAATTTATAACTTTTTCAGATTATGGATCTGGTTAAAGCACGATCCTACGGATATTGAAAGCTACATCGACCGGGTCAGATCATATTATCGAGATACCTTGAATGGAAAATTCCAAATGGGAGGAGGTAAGTTTTGCTTCACTTCTAGAATGTAGATTTCTATTTCTGAAGAACCAAACTGAGGTTAATAATCAACTTGATGTTAAACACATCTTGGGGTGAATATTTATTCTACCATATAAACTATAATATATGCTAGTTTTTGACAGGCACATATAATGTGACAATGTTCTTTCTTATCTGTACATTTTTCCACCCTATAATATGTATAATCTGTTACGTTTCAGGTTCATGAAGGAAGAAGATTTCATTCTCGGAGCACCTAAATATGAAATGACACTAGTTGTATGTGCAGTTTCACTATACTTCCAACTCTCCATTTATTTTCTTGTTCTTTTCCTATTCTGTCTCAAAATTTGGAAAATGTGCATACATAAAACTTTTTAAATTATAAGTGGCCAAGGATTTTAGCCTATGTATGTTGTAAATGGGCAAGCACAAGTGGAAGCATGATGTAGATGATTTTTATAGGAATGGACTGTTATTAGCCAACAAATATTGATTATGAAACTGATGCTTTTATACTGTGGTGCATCGTGTACCAGAAAACTCAGTTTTTGTGATGGGTGATAATCACAACAACGGCTATGATTCACATGTATGGTATGTAGTCTTAATCTTCAACTCATAAATGCTTTTCACAAGATATCATTTTTCAAGTTTTTTTGCATGCTTTTTGAAGATAACCCATTCCCTTATTAAATTGAATGCAATGATGAGAAATATTTTTGGCAATGGAAAGTGGAGTACTTGTTCTAACTTGTGCTACAACCAGGTTGGAGAGTGATTATGCAATGATGTGCCAATCATATTTATTATTTAGTCACTCAAATTGAACAAGAAATTGGTGGTATTCTAAAGTATTATGAAATAGGAGCCAAGCCTTGACATTGTACCACGTAGAATCTTTATTGTTTTTGTGTATTGATTTTGGCACTAAGTGCCTCTGGTGACATATTTGCTTCATTTTTTTGACTTGCTATTATTTTTAAATGTGCAGGAAGACTGCTTCTACGACCTGCCTTACAATACTGGGTATCAAATTTTCGTGCTACTTTTACTGAAGACAAGGGACGAAATTATGAAGTGTACTCTCTATATATGTAGATAAATACTTTGATTTAAGAACTGAGGTAGCTTTAGATGGTTAATTGTAAAGATAATGAATGATTATGTAGTGGATGATTTTATTAAGTTAATAATATTTTAGTTTTTTGTATTTTTGTCATTATTTGTTATGGGGACATTGAGCCAGTCAGGAACACAAAATGTATGTCAAATTTTGATTTGACAATAATATAATTCGTTACCAAAGCATTGAACAAGTTTTAATATACCAATAATTTTTTATACATTTAGCAACAAATTTTCGTTGCTAATGACATTAAAAATATAATAATTGGCAACAAAAAATTAACCTAATAACAACGGAGATGATATTGTTGCTAATACTAAAATAAAACGTAACATTTTTTATCGTTGCAAATAATATCAACTTTCATTGCACATATAAAGAAACGGAAACATAACCAACAACAAACATTTTTCGTTCTTTGATTCAAAGATAATGTCGTTGCTTGAAATAATATAATCAAGAACGAAAATCGTTCATAAAAGTTTCCATTCATAAACGAAAGCAAGCTTAGGCAACAATTTTCATAATTTACTACAACGAAAAATGTCGTTGCAAAATGGTGTCAATTATAACGAAAATGCATAGTGCGGTTGCAAAAAAAAAAGAGTTCATTTCGTTGCCAATTAGCAGGCTTTTGCAACGAAATAGGATTTTTAGCAACGACATTTTAATTATTCTACAACAATACATTTTGTTGTTAAAGGATCGATGTCTCTGTACAAAAGCCAAATTTCGTTGCAAAATGTATTACTTTTGGCAACGAAAAAATCGTTCGTTATTGAAACAATTAGCAACGCTCATTCATTCTTGACGAAAGACGTTGACGACAGATAAAAGTCGTTGCCAAAACCCTTTAGCAACGAAATTTGGCTCCTTTAGCAACAAAAATCGGTTGTTGCTGAAGCCCCTTTTTTTGTAGTGTATCCATGTTTTGATCTTCATTCTTGAATTTTGCTCCACAATTGATTATTATGGAGTATTTTTTGAACTTGAATAAACTAAAGTACGAATCCCTAATCTTCGTCCTTTTATCTCTCTGGATTTATTTCTTGAAAATATTTTCATCATCCTCAGTCCTAAATGGTGATGTAATTGAATATCTTTGGCCTGTAGTGCAAAGATGAATGATTACCTGATGAATATCTTTGGCTCGTAGTGCAAAGATGGACAGGTGTTGAGATGAACATGACCAACTGGTGATATAAATGAATATCTTTGGCCCATAGTGCAAAGATGAATATTTGGTTCAAGATGTATATTGATTGATGTTATAGGGATAAAATATTGATGATGGACTTTTAAATAATTGAAGATAGTAGACTTCATTCTTTACTTAACTCTTTTAATGAATTATTATTTCCGCTGTGAATATTGATCTAAACCTTGTTGTCCATTATATTTTATCTGATTTATTGAAGGCTAACGATAATTTATTTTTCATTATCTTAGTTATAATATTTTTTTAATGGACTAGTTGAGCTCATCCTTTTTTTTTTGTTCAATTTTTCTTCTCAGGAGGCGAGAATATAGCGGGAACTAGTCAGGGTTTGCAGTGATGGTTCAAGACAGTTGTTTTAAGCAGTCCTCACTATTTTATAAAATAGTGTATCAATAATTGTAATGAGGACTTATTTGAGTTTGAATATTGTCTAGAAGAAAATATTTATATTTAAAATCACAGCATGTGTTGTCGTATTTTGCACGACAATTGTAATAATGAAGTTGTAGTTGTTTTTGAACCATGTATTTGGCAACTCAGAATGGGTTGTGTGGACCTATTTTGGGGGCATCACAGTTGTTATCAGAGCTTAGGGATATAATCTCTGGTGGAGATCTGGAATTAGAACTAGGAGGGGAGAGACAAGTAAATCCTTCGCTAGTGTGTCCTACCTAAGCTTATTTGTTGGTCGGTCAGAATATAGGAATATTATGTGGCATGTTAATTTATTTAATTAACCCTTGTTTTGTGGCAGTATTTGAGAATGACATCTGAAAATATTGAGATGAGCAATGTAGCACATGAGACCATTGAGACATCAAAAATCAACAACTAGGATAATATGCATCAGGAAGGTAATATTCCTCCTGTAAACAACACTACCGATCAAACGATGAATGATGGGATGTTTAGAAACTTTTTGCAGTTCATGCAAAACCAAACGAGAGAGACTCTTGTTCAAAATGTAGGTGGAAACAATGACAACTCACGGCTGGTCAATACCAGGTAATTCAAGGAGTTGAGACCGCCAGAGTTTTTGGGTAAACCAGATCCGATCAAGGCGAAAATATGGGTTAAGAAAATTACCAAGATATTTGATGTCTTGGGATGCACGGAGGAACATAAGGTTCCATTCGCCACCTTTATTTTCTGTGGTGAGGCAGATTACTGGTGGAAATTTGTGAAGCGTACCCAGCCTGCCGCACTCGATATATCTTGGGAAGTATTTCAAAAATTATTCAATGACAAGTACTTTCCTGAAAGTATTCGTCATATGAAGGAGGTAGAGTTTATCAGACTGGAATAGAATAACATGATTGTGTCCCAGTACGAAGCTAAGTTCGCGGAGTTATCCGGGTTTGCACCTCATTTGGTAGAGAATGAGGGAACATATGACGCAGATATATTTGAGAGGTTTGAAACTCGACATTTGTCAATACCTCATTTCTCACAAATTTTCTCTATATTCAAATGTTGTGAACATGGCTCAATTATTAGAGTGAGATAATGAGTATGTTCAACCGGGGGACCACAGCCAGGGTCGTACCGGTGGCAGCAGTCATCAGATCAATGACAACCAGTGGGAAGGAAAATATTCGGACAGAAGCGGTAACCACTCTGGTGGTAATCGTGGCCATAATAGTAAAAGAAGCGAGTTGGGGGGAGATTTCAAAAAGAGAAGGTACAATAATGACAACGTGAAGACGTCAACACCAGTATCAACTGTTTCTAGGGGAAGAGAACGACCATCAGTCGTATGTTATAAATGCGGGAAAGAGGGACACATCAGCCCAAACTACTCACAACAATTCAAGGTGTGTTATAACTATTGAAAGGAAGGTCATATAGCTCAAGATTATCCTGTAGCAAAACCAAGTCTAGCAGGGATGGTGACTCCAAAGGCTATCCCGAATAAGTCAAAGTCGGTGGTTCCTAGAAGAGCGTTTGTCGAGACTGCCCAAAACGTGAGGAACTCAAACGAGGTGATCATGGGTAAGCTAATCATAAACTCATGTAAAGTTTATACCTTATTAAATACAAGTTCTACCCATTCTTTTATCTCTCCTGCTTGTGCTCAACATTTGAACTTGACTTCTGAGAAATTGGACTTTGACTTATCTGTTAAAACTCCATTAGGAGAAACTTTCATTACATCAACTGTTTATAAATCTTGCTTGATTCAAGTTGGAACCATCACATTACCTGTTTATCTCATCTCTTTGAAAATACTTGCATTTGATGTGATTTTAGGGATTGATTAGTTAACCACTCATCATGCTAAAATTGATTATTTTTGTAAGGTCGTTAGTTTTCATATTCCTAACAAACCTGTTATGCGAATTCAAGTTAACCACTAAAGTCAATCACTGTCATATCAAGCTATAAAGTCATTCATTTTATTGAAAAATGGATGTTAAGCTTTCTTAGCCCATGTCGTGAATTTAAACAAAAATATGTCAAATTTGAATGGTATTTCTATTTTTAGTGAATTTCCTGATGTATTTCCTGAAGAACTTCCTGGCCTGCCCCCAGAGCGTGATATCGAATTTTATATTGACCTTGAACCCGGTACAAAACCCATTTTCAAAACCCCATATCAAATGGCTCCTATTGAACTTCAGGAGTTAAAAACCTAACTACGGGAGTTATTGGATATTGGCTTCATCCTTTCTAGTACATCCCCTTGGGGTGTTCCTGTTTTATTTGTAAAGAAGAAAGATGGGAGTATGTGACTTTGCATTGACTATAGGGAGTTGAACCATGTCACCATCAAAAATAGGTACCCACTACCTCGAATTGGTGACCTGTTTGACCAGTTGCAAGGTGTTAAATTCTTCTCAAAAATTGATCATCATTTCGGATATCATTAGTTAAATATTAAAACTGAGGATATTCCAAAGGCTACCTTCAGAACTCATTACAGGCATTACAAATTCCTAGTCATGTCTTTTGGATTGACTAATGCTTCTGCGGCTTTCATGTATATGATGAACCGAGTATTCAAGGAATATTTGGATCATTTTTTGGTTGTCTTTATTGATGACATCCTCATCTATTCCAAAAGTCATGAAGATCATGAGCAACACTTGAGGCTGATACTCCAAAAGCTTCGTGAAAAAAGCTATATGCCAAGTTGAAGAAATGCGAGTTCTGGTTTGAGGAAGTAGCATTCCTTGGGCAGGTGATATCGAAGTATGGAATATCAGTTGACCCGGCAAAGATTGAAGCAATACAAAGTTGGGAGCAACCTAAGTCAGTAACCAAATGGATATGATCAAAAAAATGGTTAGTGAAGATCTGATTTAAGGTATGGACAGGAATCCATTGGAAAACACTTTGCTGGGAGATGTCGACTTGGATGATCCAGAATTGGTGGACTATTTGCACATGTTGGATGCATTTCCTAGAGTGAGTAGATTTAAGGTGCCATTCAAGCTGTTACATACGGAAGAGAAAACATCAGCACGGATGAAACCCTCACTTGAGGAATCACCCACTCTTGAGCTAAAGCCTCTTCCTAAACACTTCAGGTATGTATTTTTGGGTAATTCAGATACTTTACCTGTTATTATTGCATCTGCGCTTAACGATTTGCAGGAAAGTAAGTTGTTGAGGGTTCTTCGAGAGTACAAATCTGCGATAGGATGTGTTAGTTCCCAGAGACACAATAATTATCTAGAAAAAGGGGGTTTGAATAGATATTTTTAAATTTTTTCTTTTTAAAAATACTTTTCAGATTTGTTAATAATTTAACCACAGCAGGATATATGATTTGTTTGTTCCCCTTTAAGATAAACTAATTTTATAGGTGATAAGCAGTTAAGACAGATATAGCAGTTATAGCAGGTATATAGAAGACGCAGTGATTTTAAGTGGTTTAGAGCACTCAAGGCTCCTAGTCCACTCTTCTACTCCACGAGTAGTAAATCCACTAAGGATATCTTTACAATATTTTAATTACTTAGATTCCTTCAAGACCAGCAGTCTTGGAACTTCTTAGTTCACTTAGAACTCTTCAAGTCCAACAGACTTGGAATACACTTAATGAGAGTTGCGTTCTTAGGTTATGCTACTCAGTTGCAGTTAAGCATACATTTGAAATAACTGAGTAGCAGAGCAAGCTTTTTTTTCTTGATCGTAGAGTTTGGGCATTGAGTGTTCTTAAGCTTTGTTGTGTACTTGCTAGTCTTTGCATCTATGTCTGAACTCTTTATGAAGGAACCTTAGAAATATGTTCGTTATAGGCATCTATTGTAGCATTAAATGCATCAGACATTTCTGAGCACCGATGTTGACTTCCTAAAAATCTATCGTTCAGCCGTCTGACCCACTGACACAGCAGACTGCTATCTCACCTAACACCTGAAAGGTGTTTTCAGCAGGCATGGAGTCCTTTCCTTAGCTTCTTCTATACTCTTATTTGATACATACTAAGAATGAGTGTTGGATCATTGGGAATCCCGAAATCTCAATGTCTATAAGCCATTCTTCATTTGTTATACTCCATCCTTTAGCAAACGGACGAGGCTCGGTGCTTCTGATGCTGACTGTAGAGACACCACGATCGTTGTGTCTTGACATGTTTATGTTTGATTTAGCCTTAATTAAATAGAACACTATAATTTCTCTTTAGTTCTGATAGACTACGATCTTTACTTGCTTGTTTTGCAGACTCCATGATTCTGAGAGCTGACTGCGATTCTTGACTTGGCTCGGTAGGCGCTCAGACCATCTCTATGACCCTGAGTGTGGCTTTCAAGATAAACTACGATTCTGAAGCACCTTTTTTGATACTCCATAATTCTGCCTTAACTACTGCAATCTATCGGCAGTCTTGACAGACTACGATTCTGTTGACACCTATCTATTACATTTCAAAATAGATCATTCTAACAACTTTAATCTTTCTGCTATACATTCATTTACAGAATGATAAACATTAAGCACGGATCAACCTAACAAGTTTGATCTACCATCAAAGTCCTTGTACATATGTTCTTTGAAGGACTTTACACATAAGCATATTTATTTACTTTTAACATCAAATTTTAATATGCAATTCCCAACAATCTCCCCCCCCTATTTGATGTTGACATAACCAAGGAGATTTGAATCAAAATATCAATTCCAAAATGCAGGATGCTAGAAAGTAAATATGACTTAATGTTTCACTGAGCAGCTGAAATCTCTAGAGAATAAGCATGAATTTATTGATGTTTGAGAGACAGATGTTACAATCTATTATAGTTACATCAATAAGAAATAAATTTCAACTTATCTCTATCTCCTCTGCCTTTTGCTTCTTGGAGGATTTTTATGCTCTACAACTCTCCTTCCTGCTGGCTTCATCTCTCCATGCAATATCTTCTAGCTCACTTTGACTTAGCCTTTCTCCATGATCATGTCTGTTCATAAAGTCAGGATCTCCAATTGGCATGTTAATGCCAGTAGAAGTTACTCCTTGTGAACTAGGAGATGGCCCTTGACTCCTTAAAGGTTGCGTCATGAGAATTGGTTGGCGCTACTGTTGTTCAGATCGTGGAGTCTGATAGCGAGGCAGTCTTGATAGAGGACTCCTTGAAGATTGAGCAATTTGTTTTCCTTTGCCCCTGCCTTTTCCTTTCTCTCCTTCCTCTTTATTTCCCCCCTTTATGTCAGCATCTAGGGTTCGAATGTCTTATGAGAGACGATTCATGCCTTGAACAAGTTTGTGGAGTTGATTCTTTGACTAAGCAATGCCTTCACAATTTTCTTGAACCAGAGAATAAGTTTATGATGTGTTTTTTTTTGTAGAATGGCCAAGATATTGTCTGTTTATTTCATCTGATTTATAGAATACGATTGGAATTTAGTCATAGAAGATCGTAGGCTAGAGAAAGGCTTTCTATAAGGATTTTGTTTTGAGCCTCCTGATTCTGTTGAAGAAGGATAACTACTTCCTTATGCTTTCGAGTAGATTAGAAGTGAAATTGATACCTTTCATTTATGTTGTAAGACCCCAACTTTTTAAATAAAGATGATTTTTCTATAAATATTATTTTTAAATATTATGGAATGAATTTGATATAATGTTATAGTTGTGGATAATATTTATAAATTTTGCAAAGTACGCAAGTTGTTATAAAATATTCGTTTGGTCGGGGAATATTCTTTTTGTCGGGGAATATTCGTACGTCAACACAATCATTGGTGGACCCCACAATGGAATTATTGTCGGAGTTAGAAAATGACAAAAATATTTTTATGAAAATAATAGCGGAAGAATTACCGTTAACACTGTTGGAATACCTGGTGGTTAAAATACAGTAACACGCGTTGTTGCATGCGATGATACACACTTGTATTGCATAAATTTTTTTTAAATTATTGATTCTTACGTAAGAAGACACTACTCAATAATTGTTACAGTAATTACTGTTTAATATTTTATTGATTCAATAATTGCTACGTTGATATTTTTGATTCAATAATTGTCATTACACAATATTTCAAATTATCAAATCAATAATTCATTTAAATATATTATTATAATACTATATTATAGTAGTATGATGTGATTATATGATAGTATGTTTTTTTATATAATTTGAATGGTAATATTATTATAGTAAATTCATGGTATAAAAATAAAATGAGGTGGAAGAGAACAATTTGAATTTGAATTCTGATTATATAAGCGATGATGTCATCGAAATGATGAAGTAAGCAATGATGTCATCGGAAGGATGATGTAAGCAATGATGTCATTTGATCGATGATGTAAGCAATGATGTCATATGATCAATGATGTAAGCAATGATGTCATAAATTATGGCAAAAAGACTATTTTACCCTTACTCTACCAAGCTTATAAATAGAAGCTCATTCCTTCATTATTTTTCACGAATTCACTAAAGCTATAGAGCGAGAAAGAATAGAGAGAATAAGAGAGAAAGAAGAAGAATCTTCTGTTACTACAATATTGTGGTATCCAATTTCCTACTAAGGTAAGGGGTATTATTTCTTTCTTATTCATGAAGAGAACTTCTGTTATTCCATTATTTATTATTCTGTTGAAATAAATTGTATATGCGGGCTACCCTATACTTGGTGAAATTCTTCAGTTATTCCATTCTTTATCATTATGTTGGAATAACTTTTGTACATCAATCACCCATACATGGTGAAATTCTTCATTATTCCATTTTATTATTCATTTGAAACATCCTGCTTGGTGCGTTACACATGACCTGGTTCCATTATTTATTATTTTGTTGGAACATCTGTCTGTGCGTTTACGCATGACCTGGTTCCATTATTTATTATTCTTTTGGAATATCCTGTCTGTTCGTTTGCGCATGACCTGGTTCCGTTATTTATTATTCTATTGGAATAACCTGTCTGTGCGGTTTATCGCATGCCTGATGATTTCTTTTGTTATTCCATTCTTTGTTATACTCAGTTGGTTAAAGTTTTGACTTCTATACTCCATGAAATTAGTGGAATATCTTTGATATTTGCGCTTCATCTAGTATCTTTTTATGGAAATATTCTTTTGAGCATTCTTGAGTTTTACTCTACAAAGAAGTATCATGTTGACAATTTGGACGTTATTAGTTCCTGGATAAATTAATTCTTGAACTTATTTTATTGAATTCTTATATCATTGTCATCATCCTCATGTTTATATTATGTTTAAAGTCATCTGTGGCCTGTAGTGCATAGATGGACTTGGTATGATTATGACCAGGGATTATTTGGTGTAATCATGATCGTAATGTTACAAATGATGTGGAAAAAGTCCTCATTGGCCCATAATGCATTGATGGACAGTTGTTGGCATGATCATGACCATTGATGAATACACGAATATCCTTGACCCGTAGTGCATGGATAATTTGTGGTTGTGATACTAATGAATATCCTTGGCCGTAGTGCAGGGAAGATGTGGATTATTTATTGTTTGAGTCTCAAATGATAAAAGTGATGAAAAACCTTTTAAATCATAAAAGATAGTAGATTTTATTTTCTACTAGACTCTTTTAATGGATTGCTTGTTCCGCTGCAGTTAAACTTGATGTTTATTATATTTTATCTGTTTAACACTGTTGAAGGCTAACAATAATTTATTCTGCATTATCTTAGTCATAATATTTCTTACTGGGCTAGTTGAGCTCACCCTTTCTTTCACTGTTCTCTTCAGGAAATGAGAACGTAGCCGGGACTAGTCGGGGAACAAAGTGACGGTCTAGATGATAGTTTTAGTAGTCCTCACTATTCTGTTAAATAGTGTGAAAATAAATGTAAAGAGGACTCTTTTGAGTGTGGATATTGTCTAGATGGCAATATTCTTATTAAACTATCAGTTTACGTTTGTCGTATTTTACACGACAACTGTATTATTAAGTTGTATTTGAATTTTGTACCATGTATTTGGCGACTTAAGATGGGTGATGTATACCTATTTTGGGGGCGTCACAGTTGGTATCAAAGCTTAGGGATATGATCCCTGGCTAAGATGTGAGACAAGAACTAGGAGGGGAGAGACGAGGAATTCCTTCGCTAGTTTGACCTACCTAAGTTTATTTGGTATTTAATTGGTCGGTCAGAGTATAGGGATAATATGTGATATGTTAATTAACCCTTGTTTTGTGGCAGTATTTGAAAATGACATCCGAGAATGTTGAGAACATCAATGGAGCATAGGAGACCGTTGAGTCTCCACAGATCAATAATCAGGATAATGTGCATCAGGAAGGCAACAATCCTCAGGCAAACAACAACATGGACCAGATGATGAACGATGGAATGTTCAAAGGCTTTATGCAATTCATGCAACATCAGGCAAGAGCGGCTCCTGTCCAAAATGCAGGTGGAAACACTGGCAATGCTCGGACGGTCACCGCTAAGCAGTTCAAGGAATTGGGACCACCGGAGTTTTTTGGAGAGCCAAAACCACTTAAGGCAGAGACGTGGATAAAACAGATCAACAAGATATTTGATGTCTTGGGATTCTCCAAGGAGCAAAAGGTTCCCTTTGCCACCTTCATGTTGCGGGCAGAGGCAGATTACTGGTGGGAATCTGTAAAGCGTACTCAACCTGCCCGAAAGTATTCATCACATGAAAGAGGTAGACTTCATCAAGCTGGAGCAAAACAACATGACCGTGTCGCAGTTCGAAGCCAAGTTTGTCGAGTTGTCCCGGTTTGCGTCTCATTTGGTTGATAATGAGGAGAGAATGACGCGAATGTTTCTAAGAGGTTTGAAACCCGAGATACGTCAATATCTTATCTCTCATAAACTATGTTTGTATTCAGATGTTGTTAATAGGGCTCAGTTATTGGAGCGCAATAATGAGTCAACCCAACTAAAAGAGAGCAGCCGACAAAATGATAATACCAGTGATAACAGTCATCGAAGCGGTGACAATAAGCATGGAAGAAATCAACATGCCAGAAATGGTAACCACTTCGGTGGTAATCATGGCCAAAACAATAAGAATGGACATTTCAAGAAGAGGAGATTCAACAATGATGTAAAGACGTCAGCATCAGCACCTGTCGTTAAGGAAGGAGAACGACCACCTATCATATGCTTCAAATGTGGAGGAGAGGGACACATCAGTTCAAATTGTGTGATGCCATCCAAAGCATGTTACAATTATGGAAGAGAAGGTCACCTGGCCCAATTTTGTCGTGCACCGAAGACAAGTCCAGCTGGGATGGAGGCATCAAAGGCCGTCCCAGACAAGACAAAACCGATAGTTCAAGGGAGAGCGTTTGTTGTGACCTCCCAGAAAGCAAGGAATTCAAACGAGGTCATCATGGGTAAGTAAGCTTATCATAAACTCTAGTGAAGTATATACCTTATTTGATACCGATTCTACCCATTCTTTTATTTCTCCTACCTGCGCTCAATGTTTAAATTTGACTTCGGAGAAATTGGACCTTGACTTATCTATTGAAACTCCATTGGGAGAAACCTTCATTACATCCACTGTTTATAAGTCTTGTTTGGTTCAAATCGGTACCCACACATTACTTGTCGATCTTATTTCATTGAAAATACTTGCATTTGAAGCAATTCTAGGGATTGATTGGTTAACTACTCATTATGCAAAAATTGATTGTTTTCGTAAGGTTGTTAGCTATCATATTCCTAACCAACCTATTATCCGAATTCAAGAAACCAAACCAATAAAATCTATCACTATCATCTCAAGCCATAAAGCTATTCGTTTATTAAAAAATGGATGTCAAGCTTTCTTAGCTCATGTCACGGATCTAAACAAAAATACGTCAGTTTTGAATGATATTTCTATTATTAATAAATTTCTTAACGTATTCCTCGAAGAACTTCCTCGGCCTACCCCGGCAGCATGAAATTGAATTTTGTATCGACCTTGAACCCTAGTACAAACCCATTTCCAAAGCCCCACATCGAATGGCTCCTATTGAACTTCAGGAGTTAAAGACCCAACTGCAGGAATTGTTAGACATTGGCTTTATTTGTCCTAGTACTTCTCCTTGGGGTGCTCCTGTTCTATTCGTGAAAAAGAAAGATGGGAGTATCCGATTTTGTATTGATTATCGGGAGTTGAATCATGTCACCATAAAAAATAGGTACCCATTGCCACGTATTGATGACCTGTTTGACTAGTTAAAAGGAGCCAAATTCTTTTCAAAGATTGATCTTCGTTCTGGATATCACTAATTGAAGATTAGAACCGATGACATTCTAAAGACGACTTTCAGAACTCGGTACAGACATTATGAATTCCTAGTCATGTCTTTTGGATTGACTAATGCTCCTGCTGCTTTCATGGATATGATGAACCAAGTATTCAAGGAATATTTGGATCACTTTGTGGTCGTCTTTATTGATGACATCCTTATTTATTCCAAAAGTCGTGAAGATCATGAGCAACACTTGAGGCTGATACTCCAAAAGCTTCGTGAAAACAAGCTTTATGCCAAGTTAAAGAAGTGCGAGTTTTGGCTTGAGGAAGTAGCATTCCTTGGGCATGTGATATCAACTCATGGAATATCTGTTGACCCGGCAAAGATTGAAGCAATTCAAAGCTGGGAGCAACCTAAATCAGTGACCGAAGTACGTAGCTTTCTCAGTTTAGCTGGTTATTATCGGAGATTCATGGAAGGATTTTCTCGAATCGCTACTCCACTAACTCAGCTGACTCGAAAGGAGACAAAATTCGATTGGAGCGAGGAATGTGAGAAGAGTTTTCAATAACTCATAAGGAGACTCATTTCAGCACCTGTTCTGACAATACCATCTGGCTCGGAGGGATTTGTCATCTACAGTGATGCTTCGGGCAAAGGGTTAGGATGTGTTCTCATGCAACATGAGAAAGTCATAGCCTATGCCTCTCGACAACTCAAAGAATATGAGAGGAATTATCCTACTCATGATCTAGAGTTGGCAGCTGTTGTTTTCGCACTTAAAATTTGGAGGCATTAATTGTATGGGGAGAAAGTGGAGATCTTTACGGATCATAAAAGCCTCAAATATTTCTTCACTCAAAAGGAACTCAACATGCGACAATGACGTTGGCTTGAATTGTTGAAAGATTATGATCATACCATCCAATACCATCCTGGAAAAGTGAACGTGGTAGCTGACGCATTGAGTAGAAGATCATATGCGAGTACGAGTGCGATATTGACAACGCAAAGGCCCATTTTGTGTGATTTGGAAAGGATGGAGATAGAGTTAAAAACTCCAAGGATCCATGTGGTGATAGCGAATATATGAGTAGAACCGACTTTAATTGATAAAGTTAAAGCCGCTCAAGTTATAGATCTGGAGATGATGCGTATGAGGAAGAAAGTGCAAGAAGGTGCTATGCCGGAAGCAAGAATCGATGAAGAAGGAATACTTTGAGTCAACTCCAGACTTTGTGTTCCTAACGACCCTGATTTAAAGTATAAAATCATGATGGAGGCGAACAACACACCATTTGCAATCCATCCTGGGAGTACCAAAATGTATCGTGATCTTCGTCATAAAATCAGGATCAACTAGGACAGAAATAAAGCATTGGGTCGAACTCTTCTTTGGTGTCAAGGTAATAGCTATGAATAGTCATCGACTTCCGGGAAGGGGTATAAGAATGAGACCTATTATGGGACAGACAATGCATTACAGACATATAATCATTACGCTTCAATCAGGTTATTCTATTATGCCTCTTAGAAAGAAAAGAACTTAAATCAAAATACTTAATAGCATGGCGATACATTTATACAAAACTTCTACCCCGAGCACACACGATCGAGCCGTAGACAGTCAAGTGAAATCCAATCCACGAAATAATTTGATCTATGGACGGCATCATTGTGGTAAAGGTCATAATGCCAGAGGAATCATTACCGCAGGGCATAGAGGGGGAGGTCATAAGCATCTATACCGTAAAATCAATTTTCGACAGAATGAAAAAGACATATATGGTAGAATCGTAACCATAGAATACTACCCTAATCAAAATGCATACATTTGTCTCATACACTATGGGGATGGTGAGAAGAGATATATTTTACATCCCAGAGGGGCTATAATTGGAGATACCATTGTTTCTGGTACATAAGTTCCTATAAAAATGGGAAATGCCCTACCTTTGAGTGCGGTTTGAACTATTGATATAAGTAATTGGAAGTAACCAATTAGGTTTACGATGAAACCTAGAAATCGATCACTGATCCAATTTGAGTACCTCTACAAGATAGACCTCAATAAAAAATGAAGAGTAATTGCAATGAAAGAAGTGATTGAGTTCAAGAGTTCTTCATATAAAATTATTGACTCTCTAGAGATATAGTAATATGGAGAAGACAAAATTGTTTCAAGCACCGAGCCAAGCCTAAGCGCCCCTTCTTTTAAAGAGAAGAGGATGGGTTATTCACATTTCATTTGATGGTCGAGGCGAATTGAAAGCTAAGCGTTGGTAATTCTAAAGATTCCCCAGGGAAAAAATAGAGATGTCTCCTACGTTACCCATAATATGTGGAAGTATCGGCGTAATTTCATAGAGTCATTCTGGTCAATGCTACATGAAGAACATAAGCCGATAATGAACGGAAAGACCTAGGATGTGAAGATCATAACATGAGTGATTTGGCGATTTAGATTCCTATATATCCACCCATGTGGTACTTCATTGTAGGATATATAAGATCCATCTGTATAGATATCATCTACATCCGTAAAGCCGTATGCTTTGGAAGAAGCTTGTATGCAGGTTTGGGAAGGGGTTTTGATTGATCAAAAGAAGAATCTACTTCAACCGATATGCCCTTAGTACGCGGCCATACATAACCTAGAAATCACACGTGGAAAGGGTGGACAATTAGCTAGAAAGCGCGGGTGTCAGAGCAAAAGCCCGATTGCAAAAGAGGGGAAATCGGCCACATTAAAATTACCTTCCGCCGCTTTGATATCGAAAAACCGCTTTCAAATGGGCTTTGGACAAGTGGGGAATGTTGGGGTGAACCGAAAAAGTTTGGGTAGAGCCGGGATCTAAGCGTTAGCTAGGTAAGCGTCACGTAGTTAAAGGAGTAGTTATGAACCTGTAGACCATCCCCATGGGGTGGTGGTGAAGGAGGAACCCAATTGGGAGAAACAAACCCACAACCCCTTGGGGTTATCCTGCACTGGGAGAAGAAGTAGAAAAGGAATAAATATAGAGATAATTTGATTCTTCGTCGCCGTAGTAAATAGGAGAGAAAATAGGATTTATTTCTTCGTCTTTACAAAAAAAATAGGAGTAAGCTGTGACACGTTCACTAAAAAAAAATCCTTTTGTAGCAAATCGTTTATTAAGAAAAATTGATAAGCTTAACACAAAAGCAGAAAAAGAAATAATAATAACTTGGTCCCGGGCATCTACCATTATACCCACAATGATAGGCCATACTATTGCTATCCATAATGGAAAGGAGCATTTGCCTATTTATATAAACGATCGTATGGTAGGCCACAAATTGGGAGAATTTGCACCTACTTTAAATTTTCGAGGACATGCGAAAAGCGATAATAGATCTCGTCGTTAAGAAATGAAAGTTTAATATATATATATATATATATATATATATATATATATATATATATAAATGCTTATCATTCATTAATAGGAGGCAAACTTTATATTTATGTTAAAGAAGAGAAAAACAACAGTATATGCTTTAGGTCAATATTTATCTATGTCTGCTCATAAAGCGCGAAGAGTAATAGATCAAATTCGTGGACGTTCTTATGAAGAAACACTTATGATACTAGAACTCATGCCTTATCGAGCATGTTATCCCATTTTTAAATTGGTTTATTTTGCGGAAGAAGAAATGCTAGTTACAATATGGATTCTAACGAATCAAATTTAGTTATTAGTAAAAATTTGAAGTCGTGAGGGTACTATCGTGAAGAAATTAAAACCTCAAGCTCGAGGATGTAGTTTTTCGATAAAAAGACCTACCTGCCATATAAGTATTGTAGTGAAAGATATATCTTTAGATGAATATATAAAAATAGACTTTCTAGACCCTCTCAGATGGTCAAAAAAACTAAAAATAAAATAAAAGTATACGGCTATAGCGTATCATAATATGTATGGTAATGGGGGAGTATGGGACAAAAAATAAATCCACTCGGTTTCAGACTTGGTACAACCCAAGGTCATCATTCCCTTTGGTTTGCACAACTAAAAAATTATTCCGAAGGTTTACAAGAAGATAAAAAAAAAGAGATTTTATCAAGAATTATGTACAAAAAAATATGAAAATTTCCTCTAGCGTTGAGGGACTTGCACGTATAGAGATTCAAAAATGAATTGATCTGATCCAGGTCATAATCTATATGGGATTCCCAAAGTTATTAATAGAAAGTCAACCGCGAGGAATCGAAGAATTACAGATGAATCTACAAAAAACATTTAAGTCTGTGAACCAAAAACTTAACATTCCTATCACAAGAATTCCAAAACCTTACGGAAGCCCTAATATTCTTGCGAAATTTATAAATGCCAATTTAAGAATAGAGTTTCATTTCAAAAGCAATGAAAAAGGCTATTGAATTAACTCAACAAGCGAGATACAAAAGAATTCAAGTACAAATTGCGAGGCGTGACGACGGAAAAAGAAATTGCACGTGTGGAATGGATCAGAGAAGGTAGGGTTCCCCTGCAAACCATTCGAGCTAAAATAGATTATTGTTCCTATACTGTTCTGACTATTTATGGAGTATTAGGCATAAAAATTTAAATATTTATAGACGGGGAAGAATAAACCTTTATTTGTCTTTCGCTTCGATCTAGTGATGGAACAAAAAAAGAGAAATTCGTTCCTTTTTTCTATTCAATAAAAACTAAAATGAAGAATTCTAATTCTTAATTCTATATGGTTGAATAAAAATTCGATTAGCCATTTGATATAATTGCTATGCTTAGTGTGTGACTCATTGGTTTTTTAGGGTTAGGATTTAATAAAAAAAAAGACTAGCCTCTTACTATAAACTAATAAATATAGGACTACTAACCAACTCATCACTTCGCATTATCTGGATCCAAAGAACCAGTCAAGATATGATATATCGGTCATATCGTTGTAGCAACTGAAATATTTTTTGCACAAACAAAAGAAAAATCAAGAGCTAACCCTACAACTGAAATAGCGATGAAAAGAGTAAATATTCGCCTGCGAAACCTTTATTTTCTTGGATTGCTAAATTTGGGTTAATCGAAGAAAATAAAAGAAAAAACAAAATAAAGATTTGTTATAACATTATAAAAAGTCATACAATATTTAAAATAGAAATATTAATATGTTTAGTTATCTAAAAAATAAGATATACAAATGAATAATAGAGAAGTTGAAGATTTTCTTATTCAGCGAGAGCTAGATGAGAAGAAACTCTCACGTCCCGCCTCAGTAGAGATGGAATTGTAACCAACCATCAACTATAACCCCAAAAGAACCAGATTACTCAGAAACAACATAGAGGAAGAATGAAGGAATATCTTATCGAGGTAATCATATTTCTTTTCGGTAAATATGCTCTTCGAGCACTTGAACCTCGCTCGGATCACATCTAGACAAAATAGAAGTAGGTCGACGACGATGACACGAAATGCACGACGTGGTGGAAAAATATGGGTACGTATATTTCCGACAAACCAGATTCTGATAAAGACCCGCAGAAACACGTATGGGTTCTGGGAAAGGATCCCCTAATATTGGGTAGCTATTGTTAAACTAGGTCGAATCCTTTATGAAATGGGTGGAGTAACGAAAAATATAGCCGAAAAGGCTATTTCAATAGCATCTTCTAAAATGCCTATCTGAACTCAATTTATTATTTCGGCATAAAAATGGAGAATCAAAGGAAATAGGTCTTGAGAATTAAAAAAAAAACAATCGCTGGTGCTAATTTATTTTTTTGGACAAACAATATTTCTTTTTTCTTCTCCCTTTGCATTAAAAGAATAGATTAAAAAAAAATGATATGATTCAACCTCGGACCCTTTTGAATGTAGCGAATAACAGCGGGGCTCGAGAATTGATGTGTATTTGAATCATAGGAGCTAGCAATCGTCAATATGCTCATATCGGTGACGTTATTGTTGTGATATGCATATTCTTCGAGCAACATGGGAAAGTCATAGCCTATGCCTCGCGACAACTCAAATAATATGAGAGGAATTATCCTACTCATGATCTGGAGTTGGCAGCAGTCGTTTTTGCGTTGAAAATCTGGAGACACTACATGTATGGGGAGTTCACGTATGCTTTGGTTTGTAAGTGTACTAATAGCAGGAAATCCATGCGAAAGGGCTCTCTCATCTACTATTTGTACCAGAAGAAGAAAGCAAGGAATCCTAGACTTCCGAGACGATAAGAGCGAGGCTGAGCATTATAAGGCTGGCTAAGGCAATCAGTTAATCTCTTTCTGAAATAGATCTCCCTTCGTCTGGCTTAGCTCATGGAATAGTAGCTCTTCCGCTATACTCCAGAGTGAAAGAAAAGCCCTGTTTTGCCCGCCTTAGTAAGACCCTATTTCTGAGCCTTCCCCTCCTTCTTTTTCATCTTTTTCGATAGGCTTTATCGAGCGAAGGTCTTCCAATTGATTATTGAGCCTTCAAAAGTAACTTTGACTGACGTCAACTCCAACCATCGTCGGAAGAGGGAGCTTCAATCGAAGAACAACCGCTTCACTTTGGAACATGAGGTGGCGGTGAGTCCCCTGCATCCAAGTCATCCAACCTTATAGCCGCCTTACCTTACTCTTCAATGGTAGAGTACTCGGCTTTTAAGTGCGGCTAACATCTTTTACGCATTTGTATGAAGAAAAATATTTGTTACTAAACAAGCAACATAGTTTTTCTCTTTGATCTCACTATTCCCGAATAGAAAAGAAAGCCCTTACAAAAGTGGTCTATTTACGTAGGTGAATCAAGTACAACAAGTAAGGTCAGAGCTTGTGGGTAGAAGATTGGGCTCGCTACGCAGATCCACTATAGACTAGGAAATAAATCGCATTGCTTCCTTACTTTTTTTTTTTTTTTTACTATCGGGGGCTTAAGGCCCAAAACAAAACTAACTAATACACATCCTGGTAAAGATACCCCACCGGGTCATTCAAGAGAAGAGAAAAATGACTTTCTATGGCTCGGGAAAATAAGAGAGTCCTATAACATGGTTGAGAGCGAAGTTTGCCATCCAAATCAGGTACACATATTGCCTTCACGATAAACATGTTGCCACTTAACAACCCAATCTCTAGCCAAAGAAATGCTTACTTTACCAAGGTACATTCAATCCATTTTGCCTCCACCATTGTTCAAAGCCAGGTAAACAACAACTTGAGAATCTACCTCCAAGAGCACACGCCTTGGAAGCCTTTCTCCTTGCCAACTCTAAACTCACCTTAACCACCCATAATTCAGCCTCAAGGATGCAAAATTCCGACCATATACTGAGTATCGTCCCACCTACATACATACAGCTCATCTCTAAAGAGTCCACCGACGCCTGGCAAGATTTTGTATTGAAACCTTGGGACTCTGTCTGCTTCCATCGAATGGCTGCTAACCATTATTCTGGATGGATCTTGCAATGATACCCTTAACCCAGTCTTTATAGGATTACCAAGTTTTCATGCCAGATCAAGAAGAGGAGAGATTGAATCTCTTGCCGCCAGGGCACCACAGTATGGAAGAGTCTAAATGAATGTGACATCGCGAGAGACAAAGGATTCGGAAGTTTGCCCTGCGGAAGCAGAAGCTAGCATAAGGTTTTTTGATTACCAGTCCCATGTACAGTTTTTCCGTAGCAGATCAAGACCGAGTAGCAGCAATCGCTAATTCAATTGCATCATCGCATGAATGACTGATTCCATGATAGCGAGATCAAGAGGCCCAATCAATGAGGGAAGCAGACTTGGTCTAACTTTAGGCCATTATCGACTTGATCAATCATTAGCATTGAAGGCTTCGACCATTTAGTCTCATCAAAAGAAACTCCCACTTATTCTTTTGTGGCATAGGTGGGCGGAAGTCAGGTTTTTCTCTGTTCCTCCCAGAGACAAATAGAGTTAGGGAATTCTTTCCGAGCGAGATGCCTAGTGGGTGCCCTGGCTCATATTCCCGTGACTCTATTGATGCTAGCGGCACCAAAACTTGAAAGGAATGCCTCTCTTTTCTCCCTGAGAACTAGACTCGGGAACTAAGCCCAAATGGTAGGTTTTAATATGTCTCCCTTCGCTGACTATATGTAATTCTGCTTCCCGGCGAACTGAGAAATTCTTTGATTCGTTCGAGCGACGGCTTGTGGGTCAGGAGTAATAGGGCGGAGCAAGCCTACACTGGCCAACCAACCCTACGATCCTTTCTTTCTTCTCCGAAAAAAAACTTACTATTTTTTTGAATGAGTTATTAAAAATTCTCTCGACAGGTTTGAGAGCGCAGGGAGAGACCAGAGGTTTGGAACCCTGAGCCTAAGGCCTTCATTCAATGGTGCATTTATTGGTGAACATGAAGTAGAGAACTTCGTGTTCGATGTCTAACAGTATTTTTCAGAGTGGCGCATATACCAGAAGCGGATAAAGTTAGCATTACTTCCATGTATCTTGTGGGTGATATAAAACTATGGTGGAGAACCAGAGTTGAGGATTCTTCACGCCAACCTATCACCGATTGGCCAGAGATGAAACAAGAGCTGAGAATTCGGTTTTGTCTTGTAATGTCAATGGCTAACAAGAGACTTCTTAAGGCGTTTGAGGCACACGAGTTCAGTTAGAGAGTATGTGAAGAGCTTCCAATCTCAGATGCTCGAAATGGTATAAGTGAGGAGGAAGATAAGCTTACAACTTTATGAAATGGATTGCGCTTTGTGGGCTCGGAACAAACTGGATTTTCACAACTTTTTTTAATGGACATCAAAGTTGTGTGGGCTCAGAACGAACTTAGGAGGAGAAAGTGAATGACCTCTCGTTTCAGCTATCAGGGCAGCAGATTTTTTAATGGACTTCAAAGAAAGTTCAGTGAGCATGCCTTGTGTGGCGAACTAGACTTAAAATAGATTCAATTTTATAAATTTGAAGTATAAAAGGTTCTGTCTTCTTGTGTGAGAAAAGAAAGACCTCGATACAAAGATGGGGCCTTTAGGAAAGTTCGTGTAACCATAAGTGTAACCATAGTGCAAAAGCTAGAGGCGGAGATCCGTGAAAGGTAACCGGATGCCTGGGGCTTAGGACAATGAGCGTCCGTGGGTACCTTTTTACTCTAGTTTCAAAGGTTTGTAGCACTTGCTTATCGAGCTAGGGGAGCTCTCGTCCCTTGCTATTATTGGTCACATAAAGGTTAAGAGCGAGGGGATCATTCACTTTAAAAAGCGAAAGGATGAAGACTGATCCTCGTTCATTTTTTTTCTATATATCTATAGGATAAAGCTATAGCTTGGATTTCCCATCATTTAAATTTGAGAGGCACTAATCGTAGTAGAGCTGAGAATAGGGTGGAACGATTTCTCATAGTAATAATTTATTATACCAGTGTCCATCTTCATGAAATGACATTGGTAGACGGGTTGGGACCAGCCTTCTATCCCGGTAAGCAATGTTCCTTAGGCGGGGACAGGATTCGAACCTATGCCCCTTATCTTTCGGCCGAGTTGATTAGCTAACCTAAATTCGTGTACTTTTTACCAACATCAATAGTGTTTAGTAGTTATATAATAGGCCATTTCATTCCAGATTTGAACTAACCAATGGAATTAGAAACTACTGCATCTCGCTCTGCTGAAGTTGAGGCAAGTGACACTACTTCGGGTCCTAGCCTTTGATGACAACAAACTATTGAGTATAGAGAACCAACAATCTCAGTTCGGATAGTTGAAGCGGGAAGACTACGCTATGCGAACGGGATATACCCCCCTCTGGGTGACTGATCTTGATGCTTCAGAGAATGAGATAGTTCTTTTTTCAACTCTATTCGC